>CM070596.1:20343795-21543795 GCA_036346395.1 Hsuehochloa calcarea
ACAAGCATAGAGAGGGGGCGATGGCGATCATGAGGCTTACCTCAGTGAGGCTTGGGCATGCGGGGAACACCGGCAGCGAGGGTTTTGGAGGCGACGCGGTTGAGCTCGTGGCGGCGATGGGGCTCTCGAGATCCTCCAGCGATGAAGAAGCGAGCAAGCGGTAGGCGGGATCGCGACGATGTCGACGGCGAGGTTGGGGTCACCGGAGTGGTCTTGACGTCGCCGGAGAAGACGAGAAACGAAGCTTCGGTTGCCGCCGGGGAAGCTCGAAATTCCAGCGATTGGCGGAAGGATAGGAGCGGAGCCTTGGTGTCTTGGATTGCGGGGTGGATGGCGCGGTCGAGGCACGCTTAAACAGGGCCAGGGCGAGGTCGGGATGGTGTGGAGCGCGTGAAGGTCTGAGCGGTCGCCGGCGAAGTTACGGGGATTTGCGATGATGAAAACGGAAGGTAATGCCAAATTTGACCGCGAAATTGATTCGGTAAATTAATGCCTCAAAAATCTCCCGTGCAGTGATAATGGTGGAGCCGTGCGGTGTTCACGCGAGGAAGAACGGAAGGTTGAAGATGATGATGTGGCTCAGGGCGGCCCCACCTGTCGACGCGAGGGAGAAATGCGGGAGAGCGGAAAGAACACTGAAAACACGAGATGGAAGAGTGGGCCGACGGTCATGAATAGTGCTGGGCCACGGGGATTTCAGCCCATCTACTGTTTGCCGAATTTAAATGATTTCCGTATTGTTTTAATTCCAGAAATTCAAATAATCCTTACCAAATAGAAAATAAACTTCAAAAATCATGAGAAAATTCACAGAAATTCTCTAAGGCATTTTGGATTTAAATAAAATATTTTTGACTTATACTTGAATATATATTTTGCAAATAAATTACTTTTAGCTTTAAAATAATTCAGGAAAAGCTTTTAAAATTATAGAAAATCCACTAACATAATTGAAGTTTTATTTTCAACTGAAATTGGAATTTTGGGTTGTTACACGAATCTTGACTTGATAACAATTAACTTACGATGCCACCTAAAGTCTTCATCATCATGGGACTCAACATGTTTCATCAACTCATGGAAAATGTTAGTCCATGTGACGATTGTCATTAATTATAAAAATACTCTATTAATTCATAATTGTGTTTCTAGATTCTTCAGTGGCCTGTCCTGGCATGTCGACGTGTTCACCATCTGTGATCGGGTCAGTCACGTACTCCATAGTGAACGTCTCACCGTGAGTCGTCGGTGCATGATCTCTAGCTCCCCAGTCCTACTTCACCGCTTCTTCCTTCGTTGCCACCAGTGTCCTCCACATATAATGGCTGAGGTCGTCGACCAAGTGTAGGAAGTAGCGCTTCCCACCTGGTATCACTGGTGTGATCGGTCAGCACAGATCACCATGCACCAGCTCTAGGAGATTCTCCGCGCGATACATGGCCTCTTGTGGGAACAGAGTATGTCACTACTTCCTCGCCGAGCAGCCATCGAAGATTTTGTTGACGTGGTCGATTTTCAGTAGTCCATGCACCATGTTGCGCTATACTAGCTTCCGGAGCGCCTCAAAATTGAGGCGACTGTAGTGGGCATGCCAGCACCATGCGTCGTCGTCAAGTCGTGCCACTAGGCATACCGGCTATGCTACATCCAGGGAGAGAACATATAACAGGATGCATGCAAGGTTTAGCTTGGCGAGAAACTATCGTTGGCGATCATGGATTTGTAGCATGCCTCCCTCGATCAGCACTTGGCAGCCATTCTCATCGAGCTACCCAAGGCTGACGATGTTGCTCCGTAGCCGAGGGATGTAGTACACTGCGGTCGACATGTGGTGCTCTCCGTTGTGGCACATGAACAAAACCGTGCCATGTTCACGGATGTCGACTATCGAGCCATCGCCGAACTTGAAAGCGCCAGTGACACCGGTGTTTAGCTATGCAAAAACACTATTGCAGCCTGTCATGTGGTTGCTAGTCCCGGTGTCATGGTACCACACATCAACGTGGCGGTCCTCTTGACGTCCTAGGTGCGTATCAGCATGCACCTCATTGAGCACAACTATAACATTCGAATTTTCTAAGTTTCAAAATCCTTTTGAGTAATTTAGTCCCTTGAAAAATTTACCAAGTTTTATTTGAATTTAAGCAAGCTTAAATGGACTCTCAAATCCCAAAACAATTTGAAGTGATTAATCTAAACTTCAAATAAATAAAAAAAAAACTATTTTATTTAAGTTCTTTGAGCTTGGAAATATTTTTCAAATTTTTTAGGAATTTTTCAGAGTTCATTTGCTATTTGAATTTTCTAGTATTTCCAAGATAGAAAAGCTAATTAAAATCTCAGAAATTCCTGTGGGCCGAAACCCTAACCCTCAGCTCAACACTGTTCCATAACCCAACCCTGTTTCGCCCTTTTCTTCCAGCGTGGTGCCCAATGTCCTCAGCCCAACCACGGGCTCAGTCCAGTCACTCTCTCTCCACTCCCTTCTCTCTCCAACCACAGGGCCCCACCGGTCAATCCCTCCTCCTTCCACCCATTCTTCCTCCTCTCGCCAGAGCATTTCCGCCATTGTTGCCATCCGAGCATTTTTCAAAATCGGGTGAAACAACCCAAACTTTTTGCTCTATCACCGTGACCCATATCCTTATCTCTACCGCAACCGATCTCGGCCCTTATCCCCTTCTGTATCACCACTGCACTCCATTTTCTCCACGTTTTCGAAACGAACTCCATGCGTCATAAGCTATCTCAGGGTCTCCTACCCCTATAAAAGGCACCCCTGGCACCGCCTCCTCATCCGCAATCCGTTTTCGAGAGCCACACAGCCCCTAAAGACATAACACCACTGGATTTCGATCTCGAAGCTCGCCGACCGCAAGCCTTCTCTTCGCCTATTCTACCGCCGTCAACGATGCCCTACCGTCATCGTCTGCACCATCAACATCGCTATCTTGTGTTCTACCCAGTGTTCTCATCGACGTCGCCGAAGGATGGTGGAACACCGTTGTCGTCGTCAACCCAATCTCGCCGCCGCTTTCTTCCTTGTCTCTACAACTCTGTCACGCCCTCTAGCTGCATAGGTGAGCATCAGGTTGACCTTCACACGCTCTTTTGTTTGGTACCCTCGCCGTCGACTAGTTCACCGCCGTTCGCTGGAACCATTGGTTCCTCAGCACCACCACTGTTAGGTGCTGATGTGGTTGTCCACGTAGGTGCCACATGGCCTCCACCACAACACCATGTCACCCCTGTCTACCAAATAAGCGCCCACGTGACTTTTGTGCAAGCACTGAAGCAAACCCTTTGCACTATTCTGTAAACTGAGTTTGCAGCATACTTTGACTTTCCGTGGACCAGGTCTATAGACCTCGAACCCCCTTCTCAGTGCGATAAAGGTTTTTCCAGTAGAAAAATAAATCGGTCGAAAAAGAAATTCAAAGCTGATGTCATGCTGACATCATAAAAGGATTTCTCTTTAGTAAAATAGTTTAGGAATCCAGAAATTCGAATTTAGTTAATTTGTTTAGGGTTTAATCTTCAAAAATCCTATTCTTCCTCATACGAACACCAATTGAGCCCATTCAAATTTCTAAATTCAACTAAATTTAAGTGTGTATCGATTGAACGGCAGTAAAGCATATCGGGAGTGTCAATGCTTGAGTTGAAGTTTCTGAAAGGTTTTGTTATGGTCAGTGCTAGCTACACTGATTATATCGTGTGGGTAAAGGTACAATCTCTGCAGAGTGTTGATCAATCTATTCGAATAGCCACGTCTACGGTTATGGACATGCTTGGGGATTTCACATGAGGGGTAGATTTTCATAAAACATTTAGGAAGGGAGCTGTGTGATCTGAGTCACATGGTTGTGTCAATAACTTGTTTAGACTATGTGTCCTATGTGAAAACAAATGTCGAATTCATATTGTTTATTTGTTTTAAACATTGTTCTCAATCTATTATTCATATTCAATTGCAATTGTAGCCTTAGGTAAAATAACCACAGAAGTCATTCCTTTGGAATAAGCCATCATCTATAAATTGCATTCTGTAGTATGACTTACGAGTACGGTTGTGTACTCATACTTACTTCAAACAATCAACAGAAGTGGAGGAGTCTTCGTCGGCATTTGAGGAGTTCTACGAAGTTACTGATCGTTAGGGTCTTGATCCCAGTAGGTTGCCTGTGGTGAATTGATGGGATTCCACTGGAGTTAAACTTTGTTCTGCTGCTGCTATTTTATTTATTGTCATCCCTGCGTGGCTTAATAAATGTAAACTCGACCATAAGGTCAAAACCGTTATTTGTTATTCAAATTAGTCGTTTATTATATTAATAATCTTGTGTGGATCGATGTTCATCTGTGCTGATACTGTGTGCACTAGAGTGATCCTGGTCTAGTGCATAATACATAGAGGGTCTAGAATAGCATTTTTGGGTCGCGACAAGGGGAGTGGACCAGATAGCTGGAGTTCTGCCAGCGGCGAAGTCGAGTACCGGTGATGAGGAAGACAATGCGAGATGAAGGCCTGAGCAAAAAGAAGGGAAAATAACGCTGGGGAAGCTAAAGTGATTCCCAAAGATGGTGCTCGAGCGAGCAATGGAAAATTAGAGCTTCTTACCGGAGATGGCGAAGAAGGTGCCGTTTTTGGCTGAAGAGAAGAAAATCCAAAATCCGATGACCCCTGTGCATGCAAACCAAAATTGGATTCGGGGAAACGATGATGGTGATCAGGGATGCAAAGTGACGTGGTGAGAATTGAAAGAAACCCCTGTTGCGCCGACGACGATGAGGGGCGTCTCGGCCGAGCTCTAGAGCTCGAGCTCCAATTTTGTACGGGATTGGTGGAGGAATGAGAGAGTGGGAGAGGGCTAGAGAGTATCTCAGGGTTGCGAAAAGGAAGAATGGAGAAGCTCCAGGGATTTTTATAGCCAGAGGCGATGGAGAGAGCGAGGAGGAGCCGGCGGGGAAGAGCTCAGTCCATGCACCACCACGAGTGACCATGAGGGGATGGATAGGTGATAGGAGAGGGTGCAGGTATGAAACCATGGGCCAAACCACTAGCGAGCGTCACAAACTATAGGCATAGCCATTGGGCTGACGCGGACGGGATCAGAAGCCATGGCGAGAGCGACGAGCTGGCAAGGACGCGGAGGCCGCGTGGAGATGAAGCATAGGAAACTGGGCCCCACCCGTCAGTGGCCAAAAGGAGAAGCGGCATGGTTGGTTGGTTAAGTGGCTGGGTTGGGTTCGACCACATCAGGTTGGGCTCGGTCGGAGGAACAGTGAATTCAGATTTTTATAAAAAGGCTAAGAGAAAGGGAATATTTAGACATGGTTTCTAATCTCTAAAAATTCCAAAATTTTGGCAGGAGGCTACTGGATCTAAGAAAAACTTTTGTAATTTTTTTAGAATTTTCATGAAATGTATTTCTCTCTAGAAAAATTAGAAGTTGCTGCCCCAGGGGTTTGACTAAGGGACCAACTGGATTGACTAGCCCTTTAAAAATAGAAAATAAAATCTAAAAATTATGAAATTTTTTAGAGGAGGTACTAAGAAGTTATAGAACTAAGGAAAAATAATTCCAAAGGATGATCACTAGATTTGTTTGAAAGTCTCAAAGGATTATGCTTCTAGCCAATTGAAGTATTAAGTTTTTGAAATCAAGAAAACCTAAGAAAGAAATTCCAGAAAATTTAAATAACAACAAGATTCATCAAAATTTTAAATTATTCTCACTTTCATACATTTGAAACAAAAACTAAGTTTTAGGATGTTACATGGGGTTGCCAAATGTTACTCCGTAACTGGGTAGTTATAAAGGTAGCTTTCAGGTATGCTATGAAACATATGGAGAAATATGACCAATCGGATATGGTATTTGCCACTCATAACATAACAGGAGAGATATCTCTGGGCCCCTCGATATGGTCAGATAAAGAGAACCATGCCACAGGTGGTTGAAGAGTTCGACTATGCGAAGTTATCCGACACCTGATCGAGAAAGTATGGAATAGTCCATGGATGACAATTTATCTCACGTGGAGTTCAACCAAATATCATGAGGCAAAGGGAGAAAACACGAGCAGGTCGTTCAGTTCGATCAGATACGGCCCAGTCATATGGAGATACAAGCTGGTCGTAGGCTAGATGAACATGATTACTATCTGGCGGTTGTAAACTAGTCGTAATAAGTTACAATCTGGTCAGGACCAAATATGAACTGGTCGTATAGAGATACGAGATAGTCATAAGTGATAGAGACCTACTCGTAGATCATTGTCACATCCCCAATTTAATAAAGAGGTTTACTATGCATCTCATTAGCATGCATCATATTTTCAAGCATTTACATTTTACATTGCACTAGGAAAATCTTATCCTAATATATAAACCTACGCTTATGAAAAACAAACACTAAAGAAAACAGTGACATAAACGTATGAACATCCTCTGAAATAATCTTATTCAAATACTATATTAATTATCATGAGTGAATATAAATTTTCCCAAATTTTGGGATGTGATTAAACTCAAAGAAAATTCAAACATATTTTAAAGACCTACTTTAAGTTTGAATTTAAATCCTACAAGCTATAACATGAACAATCATGTTCAATAATTTTTATAAACACTAGACCTTCCCAGGAACCCCTGTGATTTATTTCACATTTTTAGCAAATTTATTTCTATTTTTAGCACCCTGGTCAAAGTGGAGAAAGCATTTTAATTCTCAGTCAAACCCTTAACCCTAACCAACAGCACTATTCCTTGGGCTCGAGTCCGACCCGGTGAACCGACTCGATCGAACGCCCTAAGTGTTCCGCGTGGGAGCCATCCGATCAAAAATCAACGACCCAGATTACGTAACACTTCGGCCGGTCCGAACGTTTCCACTCAATGCTGATGGTTCGATCCAGATCCAACGGTCCGCATGAACTCACTTAACGCGGGCTCTCACGCGCGCTTGAGAAGCTGACGAAGGGGGCCCACTCGTCAGATCCATCTCCTACCTCCCGCTGACGCCGTAGGAATCCCTCGCCACGGGGCCGGCGATTCCTTCCGCGTTCCGTCGACGCCGTCAATCCACCACGTCTGTTGGCCACTCCTGGAGCTTCTCCATCTAACGCCGCCTCCACTCCGTCATCTCCCCAAGAATAATACCCCCTCTACCGCCTTGAACTCAACTCACTTCTCCTCTGTTGACCGAGGAGAGGGAGGCTGGCTTGAGCTCTCTACTCGGGTAAGTTTCCTCCGCATGGTTCTTCTCGCTGTGGTCGATGCCCTTCCCATTTTGGCTAACCTCGGCTCACGCAATTGCTTGTAGATCTCAGTGCATCTTCGAGCTCTCTACCGTGTCCAGAGCGCGCACCCGAGTGGCACCACTGAGCCAACACCATCTCCGGTGAGTATTATGATCTCTTTAGCGCGTCACCTTACGTGCTTTAGACCGCCAATCATAACCCCTCAACTTATTTCGCCAATGCATGATAGGACTTCGTTGATTTGAAGAAAGTCTTGTTTTTGACCAAGGAACTGCCTTGTCGTCTCCCACCTTGATCCGGTAAGGTTTTGTCGATTCATTACTCTTGTAGCATTGACATATAATGCTGAAGCTACTCCGACCATTCTTTTGTCACCATTCTGCTCCAGTTGTACTCTCCATGTGGAGATTGTCGCCGCCGTGGACACCTCCGGCGTCGAGCTACCTGCAACCACTCCCACCTCTCTCCAGCACTTAGGTAGCTCTCTCTTACCCACTAGATGCTTAGGCACCTGCTTATTTGAACGCAGCGGAGCTCGTTTAGCTGGTTGCATGTTGGCATTGTTGTGCCACCGCTTAGCTCCGGCTAACCACCGTTGCGGGACACCTCTGGTGTCGCCACCACCGGTCATAGATGCGCTGCAGTAATGCGAAGCTAACACGGGCCTTGGCCGCTCCACCGTCGCGTGTAGCGCCGGCGAGCCGCCGGGCAATCCCACGGTCGCGTTGTCGGACGCGGACCAGAACTGTAGCAACGTGCTTATGGATTAAACGGTAATCATTAGCTTTAAATGATTGTCTTAACGAGATAAGGTCTCACTTACTTGTGGGCCAAAGCCGTAAGCACCGTGCACTATGCACGCACGCGAGTAGACCGAGTCCAGTGGACCGGGTCACTGACGAGGGTCCCACATGTCAGAACTGAGTTTAAAATCGGGAGTTAAAAGAAAGATGTATTGTGCACTTGAATCGTTATGGACCGTTGGATGTGAAATCGACGATCCAGATAAGTTGGGCCGTTCGGACCACTCCGAACGCGCCTCAGCTGTGGACCGTTGGATGTGAAATAGACGATCCAGCTGAGATGGGCCGTTCGGACCACTCCGAACGCGCCTCAGCTGTGGACCGTTGGGTTTTAATCCAGTGGCTTACAAGAGTGACTTAGGATCCGCGCCCACCGCGCCTCGAAGTGGGCCGCTGTTCATCGGGCCCACTTGTCAGCGCACAGGTGCGGTAGGGAGTGGAGCTGCGCAGGTCCCACTGATAGCGTCTGGGGCTAGCACGAAGCTCGGTGAGGAAAGGTTTAAAGACTTAAGAAAATCCGAGAATGAATTGAATATGCATCAAAAAAATATGTGTAACTTTAAAAATACATAACTAATTCTTTTTAAATCCAAAATGGATGAAACCACTTCTAATATTTTTCATTTTTGATGAACTTAATATTAAAATTGGTTTCAAGCATGTCTCTATAACAGAGAGTATTATTTTGGAAAATGAACTATTAAAAACTTTATTGTTACAAAGGAAAATGCTGATAACTTGATAAATGCATAACTAAATCATGGAAACTCAAAATGAGTCAAACTCAACTGTTTTGGACTTGTGTTAATATTGTATTTTTATTTATGTAATTATTATACTCACTACTGAGCTACAAATTTGGCCCAAATATTTAAGTTCAATTAACAGTGATAGATTATATTAAAATTGGATTTTCTGATAAACTAAACTTCAAACCCTTATAACTTTCACATGCTAAATCCAAATGGAGTTAACCTTTCACCTAAATTCATCTAAAATCATGACTTAGCTACTGAAGAAAAATCATGCATTTTTGAGCATTTTGAATTTTTGAGTATTTCCCGGTGTTTATTCGGTATTGTACTTATATAGATTCCGAGCCTATCGATATTGGCTTATACGCTACTGAGGGACAGCAGCTAGCATACCAACAAGGCAAGCATCATTTGAATTTTCTTTTGCATCATATTTGATCCCAGATTTTGTTAAGTTAGTGCAATGTTAATTGCTTGCATGTTATTTTGTTAAACGTCGCTATTTTTATGATGAATAGTTAGACACCTCCTATTATCTCGTCATTGTGGTTATCCATGAATTATTCCAGTACTGAGATACTTAAGATAAGTTGTGTGACATACGTGGTATGTGTTTGCTTAGCCATGCAAGTCTAGAACGGTAGTTTGATTGTCGGGACTAACCCGACAATTGTAGGAAACACAAACTTTATAACTTTTTGGTTTATTTCAGATCTTTGTATCTGTTTTATGAGTTCAAATTTTGTCATTTGAAATGAGTTTTGGTCTGGACAAGTGGACGCTAGTGAAGGTGCAATTGCGCACGAGTTCGGGTAAGTGTTGGACTTGTCTGGACAATTAAGGACCGAACTTTGGGTACCTGCGGTTCAAGCAAAACTCGTGCTACCACACGCAGTGTATGGGCACTGCTTGGTTAAGTAAGGGGTTGGTATTGTTGAGTTGATGACTGGTGGTGTGAGGACGTATATGTGTTCCATCGCATATATATTTCGTAGGGTGCCGATTGCAATCCTTTTATTGTGTGGGTAACACTATTTAAGCTTTATCAATTGGGTCGGTGTTCCCAGCACAACTTGCGTGTCCATTTGGTTGGTGGGTGGTGAACCTACCCTAAGTGGGATCATGTCGCGCATGGGCGATTCAACTCAATAATGTCAACTTGCCGAAAAATATTGAGTCTTGGTTTACCCAGCCGGCATACCTTAGGAAGTATGTTATTTTCGGAGGCATCTGGAGGCATACGTGCTAATCAAGCAATGTGGGTAAAGTAGTACACCCCTGCAGGGTATAAATCTATTCGAATAGCCGTGTCCACGGTTATGGACGACTGCTTGAGTTTGTGGCTACTTATTGTTAGACTTTGACATATTTAAATTGTGGTAAAACTTGGTATTGTCATGAATGGGATGTTCATATTTGTTGTTGTAGCAAAGTGGACCGCCACTTTGTTATTTGTGCACTTGTTGTTGTATCAAAGTGGACCGTCACTTTGATATTTGTATGATTCATTTGTCATTCAATTTATTACTTATTCACATGCTTTATTCCTACTTCAAATCTGATTTAGAATTGGCACTTGAAAAACTAGTATGTGTAGATTGTTAAATGTTGCGTCTTTTTTGCAAAACTAAGCCAATATGAGCCATCCTTTGAAACAGCCTCTAGCATACTAATTTTTATTTGTGTAAGACTTGCGAGTACCTTTGTACTCAACCCGGTTGCTGCAATTTCAGGTGAGGAAGGGTATGAGCCCGTTGAGCTTGTTAGTGCCGATTTTGGCGACGCGGACGAGTAATTCTTTCATTTAACTCCCAGTCGGTTGCCGGTGGGATATGGGCATACCACTACTGGTCTTTTGGTTTATTTACTTGTTTTCGCTGCTACTTAATACTCTTATTTGAATTTGGCCGATCGGCCATTTGTAATAGTCGTAGACCTTAACTATTATGTCGTATGTCTTTTGGACTATTAATGTATGATTGTTGTATGGATGTAATCAACGTTGCATGAGAGTATGAGCATATTGGTCACTGAGCTTGGGAGCCAATATGAGTGGAGGGCTTGGCTTGTTGGAGAACCGACAATCATGTAGCGCTCGCAGAGGAGCAGCGCGTATGATCGTTGGGGCTCTAGTTGCGGTTGAGTCTCTAGCTTGGATGGAGTTAAGTTGGAATCCATTTACTTGAGGTCCGGAGTTATGTCCCTAAGACCATGCTTAGTCTCGGTCTTAAGGAGATAACCCGGGGGTCCTCACAATCATATTGTATTAAAGTTTGTCTGATATTATTTGTGTGTACTCGGGAATCGTTATGTCCTGCTAGGACCCGCTAACGACTCGTGATCGGAAAAAGTTTCCGAGTCACAACCGACTACGCATGAACCTAACGGGTCACACACTTAACGGGTTGGAACAAACGTTTTTGGATAAAATCTGTCATGGGCACTATATAAAGAGATGCATGTGGTAGATGAGAAAAAGGAGAGAGAGGCGAGATACATGTGACGTGAGTTGTTCCACCAAAACCCTAGCCGTCATCTTCTCCGGAGCCTTACCATGCAAGTTGGTGCTAGCACACCAGTGCACGGTGTTCCTTCTTTGGACGTGTGGATACCGTAGAGGCGCTACTTGTTGAATCCGATCTTGGTTGCAAAAGTGAGCGCGCTCCTATTCACCCCCCCTCTAGTTGCCTTTTCGGTCCAACAAGTGGTATCAGAGCCCAGTTAGTTCAAACTTGATCTTAACCAGTCACTGAACTTAGCGATGGATAAGTACTCCACCAAGCCGCATATCTTCGATGGGCACGACTATGTCTATTGGAAGAATCGCATGCGAGTCTTCCTTGAGAGCGAAGGACAAGCTATATAGGAGGTTGTTTGAGCCCCGCTCGTCTTACCCAAAGTTGCTACGCTGGCTTCAGTAGCCCTCTTGGCTAACAACAATAAGGCAAAGAACCTCTTATATGGTGGGCTTGGTAGACAACAGTATGATCGGATTTGCAATCTTGAGACTGCGCACGAGATTTGGAACACCCTCGAAACCTACCATGATGGTTCGTCCCAAATCAAGAAAGTACGCCAGACAGTCTATAAGCGTGAATATAACAAATTCGAGATGCGTCCTGGAGAGAGCATCGATGACATTTTCAGTCGTTTTAATAAAGTGATTAATCAGATGAAAGCTGTTGGTATTGAATATTCTCAGTCTAAAACTGCCACCCACCTCTTGGCTGCAATCAACACCAAGGAGTGGGAGATAAAAGGCTACCGCCATTGAGGAGAACGTCAACCTCTCTGATCTAACTTTGGAGCTGCTTTATAGCAAGCTCAAGACTCATGATATCAAGAGGATTGATCATCCCAAGAAGGAAAACATGGCTTTGGTAGCAGACCCGCTCAAAAGAGCTTCTGATGGGTCTTCTGAGTCTTCTTCTGGATTTTCACTTGTTGGTTTATCTGAAATCCATGAAGAGGAGTTTGAGAGTCTCCCTGAGGCTGAGTTGGCCCTCATAGTCAAAAAGGCCACACGGGCCTATAACAATATGAGAAACTGAAAGAGACGAGGTCCCGTGACTTCTATGAGTGTGGTGAGCTTAATCATATCCGGGCAAATTGCCCTAAGCTGAAAGGAAAGAGCAACCATAAGGAGGGAAAGCCAGCTTTGAAGAAGCCTCAATGGAACAAATCAAGGTATGATGCTGCCAAGATGACGAAGGCCGCTCACCGGGTTCTTGCCGCTTTTGGGAAACAATCCTTAAGCGATGTGGACTCCGGGAGCGAGGAGGATAAGGAGGAGGAGATCCCTCAAGACAAGAAGAAAGGGAAGGCCAAGGACTTCATGGCGTATGCTTCATGGCCGACTCCGATGATGTCGACGATGATGAGGTACCTCCCTCCTATGATGTCCTTTCTGATAGATGCGAAACTATCTTTGAGCAACTCATGAGTCAAAATAAGGCTTTAGAGTATATCATGGCCAGGAACAAGGACTTAGAGTCACAAGTAGATAATTTGACTTTAGAACTTACAAATGCTAAGACTCTTGAATCTGATGAATGTTCTTCCTGCCATGCTCTGCAATCAGAATTTGCTAAACTGCAATCGGCTCATGATATTACTATGCAACAACTTGAAAATGCTAGGAGTGAGCTAGTTGAGGTTAAATCTGCTCTATGTAAAAAATGCTTAGACTCTAGCAAGTTGGTTTCTTCTGGTGTGGTTGATTCTAGCCTTTGCTCTTTTTGCATTGAACGAGAACATGAAGTACAAGACATAGTAGATTGTAACGGCCCAAATTTTTAAGTTTCAGTTGAAAATAAAACTTTATTTATTTTTGTGGATTTTCTGAAAATTTTAAAAGCTTTTCCCTAATTATTTGAAAGCCAAAGTAATTTATTTGCAAAATCTATTACCAATTATAAATTGGAATTATTTTATTTAAATCCAGAATGCCTTGGAGAATTTCTGTGAATTTTCTCATAATTTTTGAATTTTATTTGCTATTTTGTAAAGCCTTTTTGAATTTCTGGAATTAAATTAATTGGAAAAGTATTTAAAATCACGTGCACAGTGTTGGGCCGACTCCCGGCCCACTCCTGTTTCAGCCTCCTTCCGACCAGCCGCCTCCCGCGCTCTCCCCACCACGCGTCACCCATCGGCGAGTGCACCGCAACCCATCTCGGCCGTCCCGAGCTCTATCGTCTCGGTCGTTCGATCAAAATCCAACGATCACCGCTTCACCCGACCAGTTTCACCCGCGCTTCCTTACCTCAGGCCGTTCGATCAAAATCCAACATTCTTCACTCCTCCTGACCAGTTCCTCCGACCGCCACGCGGGACACACCGCAACAGCGTCATCTCCTTCCCTGTTTTCCTCTCCGCACGCTCGTCTTTCTCGCTGCCACCATTAATGCGCACACCGAGCTTCATCTCCACCGCGATTCCCTCCCCATTCCTTCGCACCACCACACGCATTGAAATCGCCATTCAAACCCTCGTCCGTTTCCAGTCGTTTTCCTCTTCTTTACTCGTCCGTTTACTACCGCCATCAACGCCGACGAAGAACGGCCCCGCTTCCTCCCGCACACGATCTCCACCCCGACCTCGCCCGTGCCCTATAAAAGAGCGCACCAGCACCGCCCTCACGTCCTCACCCCCCCCCAAACTATTGCGCCTCTACACTTTTCAGCCATGACGAATTTTGGAATTTCTCCTCAACAGCTGAAGCTCGGGGATTCTTCATTTCCGGCGGCGGCCAAACCTCATCGGCAGCATCGACCACCTCCTCAGCTTCAGCACCTCACCGCCGACCTGGTGCGCACCTCCTCGACAACGAAGTACCGCCGGAACCGCTTCGCCGCCGCAAGCCGAGAATCGCCTCCGCCAAAACTCGTCGCCGACGACCATTCTGCCATGCCCTCTCGTTTTCTCAGTGAGCACCAGACTCAGTGAGTCACGCTGAGTATTCTGCGCACCCCCTTGAGCCTCGCCGTGGCGTGTAGTGCCGGCGAGGGTGTCAATGGAGCACCGCTGGCCTCGGACTTGCGTGGCGTGCCCTCGTCAGCGCCACATGGCGCCTTGTCAGCGCCAGATCAGCGCCCTCTGTTTGCATCACCGCCTACGTGGCCGCACACGTCAGCCCTCTCTCACACACCGCACTGTAGCATACACCGAGTCCACGGTGGACTCTGACCAGGCCATGAACCCAGTCCATTGAACCCAGGCCCACATGTCAGTGACTCAAAACTTTTTTCTTTAGAAAAATAATTCGGCTGAAAATTAGAATTTATGTACGGCTGACGTCAGCTTGCGCAATATCTCGAATTTCCTTTAGGAAAGTAATTCGGGAAATTCAGAAAATCTGAAATTAGGATTTAATTTTAGTTTTAAACTTCCAGGAGCTCGTATTTCTTCATACGAACTCCGATTTAGGTGTTTTAAATTTCTAAATTTGTATAAAATCAAGATCTAGCTAACTAAACCATTTTTTGTGTTCATTTGTGTAACACCCTGTCTATTCGGAAGATAAGATGTCACCTAACAAGACGACCTACTATTCAATTCTTAAGATTAACATCAAATTCAATGCTAAAGAAACGATTAACCATGATAACAATCTATAGCTTAATAACAGTTCATCTATAAATTTAAACGAGAAATAACCAAAGCGACAATAATGAACCTCCAAGTGACAATTATTACAGTCCATTACATTATAAATAAAACTGAAGAGATGTAAATAGAACTTTAACGAATGACTATTTATTTCATGTGCATGGAACGTGCTGGACTACACCCTCCCGCTAGCAACCGTTTCACTGGAATTCACCTAAAAAAATAAATAAAAGCAAGAGTGAGTCGAAACTCAGCAAGCACAACATATACATTCACATAGAATACTGAATCGAAACAATCTACCAAGTACATCATTTACTTCATGAATTTAAGAAAGCACGGTATGAATGAATGAATGCATTGAAGGAGAATGGACTTTCCACATGTTTATACCGGTATAACTAGTGACACACCCGTCGGTGTTCACTTAAGCCCGCTCTTAACAAAGAGCGGGATCCAAGTCCGTATGAAGAACGTTTCATACGGAATGTCCAAACGCCTACATTGGAATGGTAGGTCTTACATGCCCATATTGGAATTAATGGGACTTAAACAAGTTTCCACTCCGTGACAAAGAATCAATTATGTATGCATGGAATGAAAAACATAACTTGGCATTCAACTCAATGTATCATCGAATAAGGTATTGAACTCTACCACATCATACTCAAATCACAGGAATATTCATAATTTACCAAGTTAACATGTAATCAATGAATTCACACAAATTAAACATTGCACTTGCCTTCCGTGTGGTGACGTGTTGTGAAACAACGAAGGTGTCCTTCCACCCACCGTCTCACCGCCTACACAAGCATTGCCACGTATTACGGATAATCGAATATGGCACAGCTACAAGTGTTCTACGATGCTCTCTAATCAACCCACCCATCCCAAGGGTTCAATTTGACATCTACTCCAAAAGTCCAGATTATCGTTCTACGGGCAGTTGCACAAGAAAATTCGCCATTAATTATCTGTAACTCTAAACGACCTGAAACCAGTGCTCACTGATTCTTAACTGATCAGGCTACAAAATATTAGTTGTTGGAATCCCCTGATTCGGCCAAAACAGATGACTAATTAACTGCTAAACCCAACCCATCTACGTCTGTCCAGAAAACAGATCAGCAGTAAAGAAAATGGTGTAACTTTTATCCTACTGATCCAAATGGAATGATCTTTATCAACTTGGAAAGATAATTTCTAGATCTACAATAACTTAGTTGGGTGAAGATTCTGATTCGGCCTCTAATTTGAACTAAAAGCGAGGGACAAACCTACTGACCTCAGATTTCAGACAGATTGAACAGTTCGTATTCAAAATTCATATCTCCCAAACTACTGATCGGATTTTCCTGATCTTGGTGCCAAAATCCAAGCTAACGAAACCAGAAACAAATCTCTAGAAGGGCAAAACCCCAAATTCGGCCTCTAAAGTACCGTAACATGCCACGCAACATTCTGATCCCTCTCTGTAATTTCTGGAACTCTAATCCGACGTGAATCAATTGATCTCTCCCATTCCTTCAAAACCACACGATCAAACAAATAAACCGGGTGCTCGTTACCCTTGAAGACCCGCCATCAGCACGACAAAGAACCACTCCCGCTGGTCTCCACCTTCCTCCTTGGCCGCCTATAAAGAGCACCACAGCGAACAACTCCTCGAAGAAAACTATTGACTACGCGGAGGACAGATCGGAGGAGAAGCGCTTCATTTCGGATCATCGGAGACCAACTCCTCGGCTTGCACCAAAGGCCGGCCACCAAGGGAGGAGGCGGCGCCAACCAGGGAGAGGCCGCGCCAAAACTCGTGGCGGCTAGGTGGGGAGCACCGATGGGTCACGCCGAGTATTCTGCGCACCCCTTGAGCCTAGGGTTTGGGGGCGAGGGCGTCAATGGCGCACCGGCATTATGGTGGCGTGCCCTCGTCGGCCACTTCATGGGCCGCCGCCCTCTTTTGCATCACCGCCTCGTGGCGCGATCGACCCTCTCTCACACACCGTTGCATACAAAGTCCACGGTGGACTCGACGATGAACCCCCGCCATTGAACCCGTGCCCATGTCGCTGACTCAAAACTTTTTCTTTAGAAAAATAATTGGTGAAAATTAGAATTTATGTACTACCGACGCGTCGACTCCTCGAATTTCATTTAGGAAAGTAATTTTCGAAAATCTGAAATTAGGATTTAATTTTAGTTTTAAATTCTAGAGCTCGATTTCTTCATCTTTAGGTGTTTTAAATTTCTAAATTTGTATAAAATCAAGATCTAGCTAACTAAACCATTTTTGAGGTATTACAATTTGAATTCTGTTTGAATTTAGGTGTTTTAAATTTCTAAATTTATTTCATTTGGAGTTAATTTGAATTTATTTTTGAATTTTTTGTGTTCATTTGAATTCTGTTTGAATTTGGATTATGTTCGCGTATAGACTTTGACAACTCCGGAGAGCTTTACCCTATTGAAGAAGTAGAATACCAAGATTCTGAGTAAGGCAAGTTACACCATTGATCATTTTGATCCCAGTATTTTAAATTTATTTAATTCTATTTTTAAATTACTATTGCATGCATAATTTTGTACAGTTATTTTAAATCCCTGTTTTAAATTCTTAGTTAATCGTATTCCTTTGTATAGCCAATTTTGAATATTGGATCATCATTCCCTTGTTACCTTAGTCAAATAAAATTTAAAAATAAATATATACTTAGAAACTGCTTAGACCACAAACATTTAATTTTAGGAGAATTTAGCCAAAAATAGCAAAATAAGATTAAAAGCATATGCCATTGATTTGTCATGGTGGACTTTTGCAAATGTCTTTGGAAAATAAAAATGAAAAATAGTTTTGTACTTGGGCAAGATGGATCATGGGTGGGTGCAGCTTTATGCACGGGCTCAATCTGGTTAGGGTTGAGGCCTAGGGTTTGTTATTGAAAGTTGACTAAGTTAGTTAAGGACCGGCCTTTGAGCCACATCTTGCAAAGCTCCACCATACTACCACATGTTCTGTATGGGCAGAACTAGGCTTATTAACCTATCATACCTCACTATTGTACATGCCATTTTGTTGTGTGGGTGTTGGTTAAACGTTATTCCCACTTGGCGCAAGAAGGGGCTTCCGGCAGGTAGTTAGCCCAATGGAAGTGAAACCTTAGCGGGCATATTAGTAATGAGGTAGAACATTGGAAACACCTTGTGATAATTGCCTAGTCACACGCCCAAGGAAGCGTGCATTGGCCGACATAACTGGCAAATTATCTCGTGTGGGTAATGTTGTACCCCCTCTGCAGAGTGTAAAACTATTCGAATAGCCGTGTCTGCAGTCATCGACATGCTGAGCAAAGCCACTCTAAGTTAGACTTTGTTTTTTGTTTTAAAAATGATTCTTGTGCAGGATTTCAGGATGGTTACTCCTTGTGGTAAAATTGGGCGAGTTGCCAGGTGATAGGAGGATATCCATCACCATGTTTCACATGGAGGTTATCCACTATAAAATTGTCAATTTAAGATTTGATTCTGAGATAAGTATTAAAAATGTGCCTTGAAACTTAGTATGATTATTTAAACTTGAAAATGTTGATTTATGCAAATAAACCCTTACAACCTTCCGTTGTGTACTTATGCATGCATTCTAAATTCTGTATTGGGTGTAATTTGCGAGCACGGTAGTTGTGCTCATCCTTACTGAATATTATTATTCAGGAGAAGATTATTATCTAGAAGGTGAGGATCCAGACGTTTAGGCTACGACTCCAGACGATTGCCTATGTCGCATCGTGTGGCCTACTACCTATTTGCTTCCGCTATGTTTTGTTATTTGGCCTCAGACCCATTTTGTAATAAACTCTGTTTCTTATTGATAAAGCACTTGATATGATTGTGATAACACTTTGTGAGACTGTGTACACTAGAAATCCTGGACTAGTGTATAAACGCAGTGAATTCGGGATCTTTCGTTCCTGGGTTCGACAAAAGTGGTATCAGAGCCATATCGACTGTAGGTCGTGACCTAGAAGGAAACCCAACCCTAAAGGATTTATTTTTGAAAATTTAAAAATAACTTGGTCTTCTGGAGTCATTCTCAACTTTTCTCTTTAAAAATATTTATTAACTCACCTCCTTCTCAAAAATTGTAGATGGCTGAAGTTCTGAATGCCATTTCCCATGGTGTTTTTACTGGTCAATGGGCCGCAGTTCTCTGGAAGATCATGCAGCACTTGGACTTTGAAGAAAGACCAACGTATCAAGGATACAAGTACAAGTTGGGAAATCAATATTGGTGGAGGGTAGAAGTGACCCTCTACTCCAATCTATCGCCGAACACAAACTTCCATATCTTCGACGCCCCAATGCGACGGGACACCTTCGCCGAAGGCATCCAGGATGCAGCTAGGGAAGCAACCCGCCGACTCTGCCACATCTACGATCACCGCCTCAATGGCATTGGGTTCCACTATTACCCAATGCACATCCCAACCCGGCATGACAGTACCTTCCGCTCAACTAGAGATGAAGATTGCCCCGATCTCACGCATCACGTGGATCTGGCCAGAGCAATGGATTATGCCTATGGGAATACCCTAGATGAGTTGTCTCCCATTCAGGGAAAGTTACAAGACGCGAAGAAAAATTGAAGTCTGCAGAAAAAGAACTGGCCTACTACAAGGCTAGGCTAGTCCTAGTGAGCCGGATTATACCCCAGTAACCCCATAGATATGTCCTAAATTGCCCTTTTATTGTGAATTATGAGCTACTAATACCCTTGTGGTAGCCATAATGAATTAATAAAGTAAATTAAATTAAATTATTTTGCTGAAGTGTTCTTGCCTTGTGTTTGTTAATTTTTGGGCTATTTACACCTATACCCCTTAAAACTTCCTGTCTCTCTCCTCTAATCTTTGAGTAATCAAGCATATGGTAACTACCCGCACCGGAAGTGGCAGTGTCAGAGGGAAAGGTAATGAGAATGCTGATTATCACGAAAACACAGTTCAGCAGCCACCTGTAATACCCCGAAGGTGATTCGGCTTATTAGAAAAAAGTTTCGGAAGAGGGAGCTAATCGAAAAACCAGAATCATCTTTTCACCAGGAAGTTTTCTGTGATTTCACGGCAACCTGGGCCTGGGCCACGGCCCAGGAGGGGCCCATGTGGTGGCTGGCCATAAGAGGGGGGATTCCCACCCCCCAAACCCTAAACTCCACATTTCTCTCCCCCTCCCCCCCTTTGGAGCCGCCGCCCCCCGTCCCCTTTACTGTGCACCGTCTTGTACATCGATTTTGGGTAAGATGTGTTCGTTTTCTGTCCTGTCCATATCTTAGAAAGTTGTAGGTATTGTTCTTAGCTTTCCATAGCCACCGAGATCACGTGAGTCCGCCTTACGGTTTAGGAGATATGATTTTTTTTAGTGCGCGCTGTTCAGTCTGTCTCACGAGAAAGATCTGTCGGCTTGATCCTAGGTTATGATTTAGTTAGAGGCATTTCCAGAACCTCCACCAAAATACGTTATTGTAGACCTTTAAATTATCTTTCAAAGCTGATAAAGATCATCTCCATTGGATCTGTATAATGAAAGTTATGATATTTTCTTTACCACTGTTCTGAATTCTGGGCAGATAAATGTTAGTGTTTTCATCTATTGTTTAGACTACTGTAGAGGACGAATCTGGGGTTTTGCCCTTCTAGAGTTTTATTTCTGGTAACGTTAGCTTTCTTTTGGAACTGAGATCAGGAAAATCCGATCTGTAGTTTGGGAGATATGAATTTTTTATTACGAACTGTCCGATCTGTCTGAAAACTGAGGTCAGTAGGTTTGTCCCTCGGTTTTGTTCAAATTAGGGGCCGAATCAGAACATTCACCCAACTAAGTTATTTTAGCCCTTAAAATTATCTTTCCAAGCTGATAAGAATCATTCTCATTGGATCAATAGGTTGAAAGTTACGCCGTTTTATTTATCTCTGATCTGTATTCTGGACAGACGTAGATGGGTTGTGTTTAGCTGTTAATTAGCCCTCTGTTTTGGCCGAATCAGGGGATTCCGCCAGCTAATGTTTTGTAGCCTGATCTGTTAAGATTCAGTGAGCAGTAGTTTCAGGTTTTTTGGAGTTACAGATAATTAATGGTGATTTTTCTAGTATCGCTGCCAGTTTAGTGGTAATCGGGCTGTTGGGTAAACTTGGTAAAATTGATCCCATTGTTTGGGTGGGAGAGATAGAGGGGATGGAAGGGCTCTTGTAGCAATGTCATACCTTGTTATTCTTATTTCGATTATACATTTGTGTAGGCGGTGAGGCGGTGAGTGGAGGGGCATCTTCGTGTCCTCCTATTACGCCACATCGCGAAGGCAAGTACCCTATGCTTTGTTTGGTGATGTTTCTAATTGTTTGCTTGATGTTGGGATAAATTGTGAATGCCTTTTTCTATCCATCCTGATGTTTATTTCATTTCAAGAAGATGATTCTTGTGATTAAAGAATTAGCATTCATTTAAGTTGTTGTATTCCATTACATGCAACTAACTTGTGTGGCATCCTTGATATATTATGTTGTGTGGGAATGCATACTCATACTTGTTTACATATGTTGTTGAATGCCATGTGTCTTTTCCACTAATGTGTGATATTCATTCATACCATGAGAAATCATCATGTTCATTCATAAAATTCATTATGACCACGGAAGTGGATTCTTTTGGTAAGTCCCATCAATTCCAAAGATGGGTATTTGAAAGACCCATCAATTCCAAAGATGGGCATTTGAAAACCCACCATTCCAATGTGGGTAGTGTTGACCACCATTCCAATGTGGCAACTTGGACACCGTATGAAACGTTCTTCATACGGAGATTGGGTCCCGTGATTTCTATGGCACGGGCTTAAGTGAACACCGACGGGTGTATCACTCGCTATACTGCAGATATGCAAATGATAAGTCCATTCCTTCAATGCATTCTTTCATTCCATCCATTCATGTATTCATTCCATTCAATCATATATGTGTTCCAAGATTTGTTCGTAATTCAACCGGATTGTGTTGTCCACTCTATGTTTGATTATTCTTGTATGTACTTGCTGAGTCTTCGACTCACCCTTGCTTTGTATGTTTTAATTAGGTAATTGAGGAGAAGACAAGATGATTTGGTGGGGTAGTTCGGCACACTGCACTTCACATTTATCCAACCAAAATAATTATTATTACCTTTCAGTCAAGCCAACTTGTTAAATAAATTTCCAGATTTGTAATAATCCAACTTTGGTACTGCTTGACTGTTCGTGGTATTATAACTGTTTATCCATTCTTTTCCATGAATCTGGTGATCGTTTATTGTCATTCTTTAGAAATTATTGTTGATTGAATCAGATAATCCAAATTTTCATGCTATTCTTTGTAGTTTGATAGTTTTGCGTGACATCTTGGCTTCCGAATAGCCAGGGTGTTACAGTTGGTATCAGAGCGGGCTTTAGGTCCGTGGTTCATTCAAACATATTAAATTGACACACTGTGCACATTAGGAGGGGTTGGGTAAACTGTTGCTTCCGCATTTCAATTGTGGTGACTCGAGTATTGAGTCGTTGTTAAATTGTGTTGTGCTATGATGTGTTAATCCATGATATGATGTGATAACCTCTATCTATGAAATTATTCTATGATCGTCATGAGATGATCCGATATAAATATATATATTCATAATTGATTGCATTAGTTATGTGTTTCGCTAGCGGCGTTGATCGCTTGAGTTCGTGGTTGATGTCCCGGTTTTGCCAGCTACACCACCGCTTGTAGTATGATATTAGAGAACTTCTTACCTCTGCTCCATAAGCTCAGATTGAGCATGAGCTCATTGATGAACTGGTTGCCTTTCTAGAACTGGTATCTGGTTTCCTGGTTGTAGTTTCTGGCAGTTCGTGAAATTCTTTTGAATTTGGGGTTAATGTAATAGCAAGCCCCGTCGGTTTCTGACCGTTCTTTGAACCAATTGGTGTTCTTTCAATTATTGTGAAATTTCTGCTCCACGTGGGCATAGTTCCATTGCAAGATTTATCTTTTCACAAAAGACATGTTTTACCTTTGTTGGAGAAATTTAACTCATTCGTTCGTTTGGAATCTCGGTATTGGAAGACTACTTTTGCAAGTTCTTTATCAAGTGTGTATTGATATTGCATATTTCTCTTGGGCTGCTTTAGTAAGTCGTTCTCTTCCTTGATTTTCGAATTTGACAAATTCTTGTCCTGTGGCGATTGATGAATTTCTCTTGGGTTCATGATTTTGGTAGACGAGTTTAAATAGGCCTTTAATGGTACTCTGAAAACATTATTGTTTTTCGATTGTCGAATTGTTTTTACTACGAATGATCTTTGTAAATTGGCAACATTGATATTTTCATGGTTGTTCTTTCTTTCTCATTGGAAAAGAGCGACTCATTTACTCATTTGATGGTTTGCCTAATGAGAATTCTTGTTGCAAGATGGTTAACACGAGAAAGGTTTGGCTCAATGTATTCCTTTTGGAACCCTCTGCTTGTTGAAATTTGATGCATCTCTTTTCTGAAGAAGAGCGTTAAAACCCTTTTGGAGTGCTTGGTTATGCTTAAGTCGGGGGTTGCACCCAAACAAAGATTGTGGGCTACGGGTTTCTATTAGACCCTATTTATTTTTCAAAATAGTTTCTTGCCTTTCTGGCTGCGGAGCTCTTATTGCTGGTTATGAACGTTATTCTTGACAAGATCGTTCTCTTTATGTTAGCCCTATCTCTCTTGTTGATAAGGGCAGCTCGGTTATCCGTTTGACAGTTCGGAGAATGAAAATTTCCTTTCACAAAGTTCATTGAAGAAAATTTTGACTATGTTCATTTCTTTGGAATATTTGGAGTGTTGGAGTTTAGAACCTCCCTTTGAAAAGAAAAGTGTCGATACCCCCTCTCTCTAGAGTTTTGTAGTGCTGGGTGTGACGTTTGTTCAACTTTGTGGTTTTCGTACCAGAATTCTTTTCTAGAATAAGTTGTTATTACAATTCCATTTGATGTTTGAAAATTTTATGACCCGATTTGTCATGTTCCCTTTAGAAGGTTTATTGACACGATCAGTAATGTGAGAGTAAGGTTGATTCTTTTATAGAAAAAGAAGTTTGACCACCTTTCTTGATGTTTCCAAAATGATTCAATTTCGAGTTTTGTGTTCATGACCTATTGGAGGTCCCAGTTAATTATGATAAACGAAGTTTGCCACGTAAAGCGATTTGTTGCAGAGTTATAATGGTTCTTCAGTGATGCAAGCGTTTTGATCTTGAATGCTCGTTGTTCTTATCTGTAAAGATCCGACATTCTCTTCTTGTGAGTCTCATGTTTTCAATTGTGGACTCCACCTAGATTCAATGAGTTCATTGCCTAAATTTTCTGCCCTTTTCACTCAAAAGATTTCGAGTTTCAATCGTAATGCCGTTTTCTTATCGGTTGTTATTTGCTATTATCTTCTGAGGAATGTATTCCCTCAACTACGAACTTAGTTTTCGTTTTCCAAGATAACTTTTAGCAGAATATGCCTTTTGGTTTCTTGGCCGCCGTGGTGAGCAACGCTTTCCTGTATGAATGAACTTGTTTTTGTTCGCCTCTTCCTTTTGAGAAAGGATCACAGTTTTGTGTTGCGGAGCGTTTGCAAGGTGAAAGTTTGGCAACTGTTTGGTGGTGGATGAGTAATCGTAGCGATGATATTTTGATACCAAGTTATCGGAGGAGTAGTAGAATATGAAATGATTTTGATCTGTATCCCTTGGAGGGAAATTGATTCACTTGAGATGTTTGACTTCGAAGTAAGTCTGAAAAGTGTTACGGCTGATTAACACCTGGTTTAGTGAAATTCTAGAACTTCAATTCAGGATTGAAAGGTTGGTGATTATCGGAGGTATGGAAACCTTCATTGAATTTTTAGAGTAACGCAATTGGATAGCATTGCGAGATGGTGTGGGTGATTTCTGATGATGTCAATGAGTGAGTATGTTAGAATGGTGGTAATGTTGGAGATTTAATTCGATGATGTCACTATCAGTTATAAGAGCAATCTGTTGTAGAGGTTTTGGAAGTTAAATATGGGCTTTGCATTTGTTTATGCTAGACCTTTGTTCACCCACTGATTGTGTGTAGTGGGTGGAATAAATGAGTTTCCCGAGCATGTTTATGCTAGGACCCTTTTGAAGCAGTACATTAGCATGTGTACTGACGATTCTGAGTTGTTCTTGAAAATTTGAGGTAATATGATTGTGTGGTATCTATCCTGTGGCGCTTTGGGTGCCTTTAATCAAATTAAGGTTGAATAGTAGAACGTGATGTCTAGTGCAATCGAAAAAAAAAATCAATGGAGTCTCTCCACCATGGTGTGGATGATGTATTTCAGTTTGAGCATAGTTTGATAATGTTCAATTAAGAGGTTTAATCTCTTGAGGTATGCGATGAATTCGAATTCCAATATTGGAGAGAAGTTTTACTCCTCGAAGAGAGAAGCGGAAGAAAGGATGTTTCTCGGAAAATGATGCGTTTCCTTGCTTCTCGCTTGGGTTTTGTGTTTGTTGATAAGTGTTTTTGCACTTTGAGTTGGGGTCAGTGTTGGCATGACCAATCTTTCCAGTTCGATCGAGTAAAAGAAATATTTGATTTGAGTATTCAAGCAAATTTCTCTTTTGGTTTTCGTGGTGTTCTTTCGCAAATTGATTCATTGGAAGTGGAATTGATTTACTGATGAATAGTCACATTTAGAATTTAACCTTTTTGGTGAAGAGTTAACATTGCGTGGTTGCGATGAGAACTCTCTATTTTTCAGTTGGATTCTCTTCATTTCCGGCAGTAGAAGAAATTAGGAAGCTAGCTTATCGCTTTGACCGTCACGGGTACATACGCGAAGTACGCAACGTAAGGTGCGTCTTTGTACCGAGAGCAGCAGGACCATTCAAAGTTTGAGATTAAGTTAAACACGTTGACCATCGAGTAAGGTCTTACCTTCGATCCTCTTCTGATGAGTGTACCTAGAAAGTTCAAGTTGATTGTTAGGTCAGACTTCGCTTCACATCTTTGCTTTGTGGTTTCTCTATTCCGAGAGAGGGGCTACTTGGGAGATAGAGTCTCGCATGCGCGAGCAGTATCCATACCCGTTTGTTTCTGGTACATGTTAAATCCGTTGAATTCAACTCCTTGGAAATTCGTTCGGTATTAGTTGTCGGTTAGAATTGAGGTCGAATTCGCTAAGGGGTAGAATGTAATACCGAAGGTGATTCGACTTATTAGAAAAAGTTTCTAAGAGGAGCTAATCGAAAAACCGTAATCATCTTTTCACCAGGAAGTTTTCTGTGATTTCACGGCAACCTGGGCCTGGGCCACGGCCCAGGAGGGGCCCATGTGGTGGCTGGCCATAAGAGGGGGATTCCCACCCCAAACCCTAAACTCCACATTTCTCTCCCCTCCCCCTTTGGAGCCGCCGCCCCGTCCCTTTATGTGCACCGTCTTGTACATCGATTTTGGGTAAGATGTGTTCGTTTTCTGTCCTGTCCATATCTTAGAAAGTTGTAGGTATTGTTCTTAGCTTTCCATAGCCACCGAGATCACGTGAGTCCGCCTTACGGTTTAGGAGATATGATTTTTTTAGTGCGCGCTGTTCAGTCTGTCTCACGAGAAAGATCTGTCGGCTTGATCCTAGGTTATGATTTAGTTAGAGGCATTTCCAGAACCTCCACCAAAATACGTTATTGTAGACCTTTAAATTATCTTTCAAAGCTGATAAAGATCATCTCCATTGGATCTGTATAATGAAAGTTATGATATTTTCTTTACCACTGTTCTGAATTCTGGGCAGATAAATGTTAGTGTTTTCATCTATTGTTTAGACTACTGTAGAGGACGAATCTGGGGTTTTGCCCTTCTAGAGTTTTATTTCTGGTAACGTTAGCTTTCTTTTGGAACTGAGATCAGGAAAATCCGATCTGTAGTTTGGGAGATATGAATTTTTTATTACGAACTGTCCGATCTGTCTGAAAACTGAGGTCAGTAGGTTTGTCCTCGGTTTTGTTCAAATTAGGGCCGAATCAGAACATTCACCCAACTAAGTTATTTTAGCCCTTAAAATTATCTTTCCAAGCTGATAAGAATCATTCTCATTGGATCAATAGGTTGAAAGTTACGCCGTTTTATTTATCTCGATCCGTATTCGGACAGACGAGATGGGTTGTGTTTAGCTGTTAATTAGCCCTCTGCTTTGGCCGAATCGGGATTCCGCCACTAATGTTTTGTAGCCTGATCTGTTAAGATTCAGTGAGCAGTAGTTTCAGGTTTTTGGAGTTACAGATAATTAATGGTGATTTTTCTAGTATCGCTGCCGGTTTAGCGGTAATCGGGTCATTGGGTAAACTTGGTAAAATTGATCCCATTGTTTGGGTGGGAGAGATAGAGGGGATGGAAGGGCTCTTGTAGCAATGTCATACCTTGTTATTCTTATTTCGATTATACATTTGTGTAGGCGGTGAGGCGGTGAGTGGAGGGGCATCTTCGTGTCCTCCTATTACGTCACATCGCGGAAGGCAAGTACCCTATGCTGTTTGGTGATGTTTCTAATTGTTTGCTTGATGTTGGGATAAATTGTGAATGCCTTTTTCTATCCATCCTGATGTTTATTTCATTTCAAGAAGATGATTCTTGTGATTAAAGAATTAGCATTCATTTAAGTTGTTGCATTCCATTACATGCAACTAACTTGTGTGGCATCCTTGATATATTATGTTGTGTGGGAATGCATACTCATACTTGTTTACATATGTTGTTGAATGCCATGTGTCTTTTCCACTAATGTGTGATATTCATTCATACCATGAGAAATCATCATGTTCATTCATAAAATTCATTATGACCACGGAAGTGGATTCTTTTGGTAAGTCCCATCAATTCCAAAGATGGGCATTTGAAAGACCCATCAATTCCAAAGATGGGCATTTGAAAACCCACCATTCCAATGTGGGTAGTGTTGACCACCATTCCAATGTGGCAACTTGGACACCCGTATGAAACGCTCTTCATACGGAGATTGGGTCCCGTGATTTTATGGCACGGGCTTAAGTGAACACCGACGGGTGTATCACTCGCTATACCGGTATATGCAGTCGATAAGTCCATTCCTTTAATGCATTCTTTCATTCCATCCATTCATGTATTCATTCCATTCAATCATATATGTGTTCCAAGATTTGTTCGTAATTCAACTGGATTGTGTTGTCCACTCTATGTTTGATTATTCTTGTATGTACTTGCTGAGTCTTCGACTCACCCTTGCTTTGTATATTTTAATTAGGTAATTGAGGAGAAGACAAGATGATTTGGTGGGGTAGTTCGGCACACTGCACTTCACATTTATCCAACCAGAATAATTATTATTACCTTTCAGTCAAGCCAACTTGTTAAATAAATTTCAGTTTGTAATAATCCAACTTTGGTACTTGCTTGACTGTTCGTGGTATTATAACTGTTTATCCATTCTTTTCCATGAATCTGGTGATCGTTTATTGTCATTCTTTAGAAATTATTGTTGATTGAATCTGTATAATCCAGCTTTCATGCTATTCTTTGTAGTTTGATAGTTTTGCGTGACATCTTGGCTTCCGAATAGCCAGGGTGTTACACCACCACCTCCTCCTACTGAAGCCCCAGACTGGTGCCAAATGATGGCCAATCAGACCCATCAGATTGAACTGTTAGCCCAATCTCTCAACAATAACCAAAGCACACAAGCCTCCGCAGCACTTCATGCTCCTCCACCTCCAGCAAGAGAGACACTGTCAGAGTTCATGAGGATGCGTCCGCCGGCGTTTTCTAGCAGCACGGAACCTATGGACGCAGATGATTGGCTCAGGGTCATTGGCAAGAAGCTGGATATTGCTCAATGCACAGATCGTGAGAGAGTCTTGTTTGCTTCTCATCAGTTGAATGGTCCTACATCAGAATGGTGGGATAACTTCAGCATGACACATGCTAATGTCCAAGCAATCACTTGGAATGAGTTCGTGCAAGCTTTTCACCGATCTCACATTCCATCTGGCATGACTACTCTGAAGAAGAAAGAATTTCGCTCACTGCACCAAGGAAACCGTTCAGTCAGCGAGTACCTGCATAAGTTTAATCAACTTGCTCGCTATGCACCAGAAGTCATAGCAAGAGATGAAGATAGGTAGGAACGATTTTTGGAAGGACTGAACGATGAACTTTCCGTCCGCCTAATTTCTCAAGACTTCACTGACTTTCAGCAGTTAGTAAATAAAGCTATTCGCCAAGAGGGAAAACATCAAGAGATGAAAAATCACAAGCGAAGAATGGCCATTCAGAAGTTTAACTTAGGCGGACAACCCAAGCCTCGTTTCACTCAGCCACAGCCACCTCAGCGTGGAAGATTCCAGTCTGCTTCACCCAGAGCTCTAGTACCAAGCAAGCGCCCCAACATGCCTGGTTTCCGCAGCAGTCCATCTGGAGACCAATTCCAGCAGAAGACAGCTCCCTTAGCAGCAGGAATAACTTGTTTCAATTGCAATGAGTTGGGCCATTATGCCAATAAATACCCAAAGAAACAGCAGGCCGCAACCCCGGTCAAGCCAACAGCAGGAGCACCAGTCTCCGGCGGTCCCTCAAGACTAGCTGGTCAATTCGTGAAGGGACGTGTGAACCATGTCACCGCAGAGGAAGCTTATTCAGCACCAGATGTTGTTCTTGGTATGCTCCTTGTCAATTCAGTACCAGCATCAGTTTTATTTGATTCCGGAGCTTCGCATTCTTTCGTGTCAAATAAGTTCGTGGGAAAGTATGGGTTATCTATCTCCCCCTTAGTTAACCCTATGATAATCCATTCCCTAGGCTCGGAAATGAGAGCTAGTTTATTTTGCCCAAACCTTACTTTGGACATCTCTGGAGTAATATTCTCAGCAAACTTAATAGTCTTGCGCTCGCAAGGATTGGACGTAATTCTTGGAATGGACTGGCTTGCTAAAAATCAAGGAAGGATAGATTGTGCCAGTAGATCTATCACCCTCACCAATGAGCAAGGGATTTCAGTAGAGTTCAGACCCAAGACTTCTATGGGAAGAAGTTTTATCTTGACCAGTTTAAAGGACGTAAAGCTTGAAGATATACCTGTAGTACAAGAATATCCGGATGTTTTTCTTGAGGAATTACCCGGTATACCACCAGACAGGGACATAATATTTTTAATTGACTTAGTCCCAAGGACTGCTCCGATTTTGAAGCGACCCTACATAATGCCGGCAAAAGATATAGCAGAGTTGAAGAAGCAGATCGAAGAACTGCAAAGCAAAGTTCATCGCCTTGGGGAGCTCCAGTGCTATTTGTCAAGAAGAAAGACAATAGTATGGGAATGTGTGTGGACTATAGATCACTCAACGAAGTGACGATCAAGAACAAATACCCGTTACCCATGATAGATGATTTGTTTGATCAGCTTAAAGGAGCCAGTGTTTTCTCGAAGATTGACTTAAGGTCAGGCTATCATCAGCTAAAAATCAGACCGGGAGATATTCCGAGACAGCCTTCACAATCAGATATGGACTGTACGAGTTTACATTGATGTCATTAGGACTAACAAATGCCCCGCTTATTTCATGAATATGATGAACAAAGTGTTCATGGAATTCCTAGATAAGTTTGTGGTAATTTTCATCAATGATATTCTCATCTACTCAAAAGATGAAGAAGAGCATGAAAAACATCTTAGAATTATTCTGGATAAGCTCCGAGAGCATCAGCTTTATGCCAAATTCAGCAAGAGTGAATTTTGGCTCAGCCAAGTGGCTTTTCTTGGACATATCATGTCAGCAGGAGGAGTTGCAGTAGACCCCTCAAAGGTTGAAGCAGTAATGAATTGGAAGCAACCCAAGTCTGTCACAGAAGTGAGAAGTTTTCTTGAATTAGCTGGGTACTACCGCAGATTCATCGAAAGTTTATCCAAGATCGCCAAACCTATGACTCAACTTCTGAAGAAGGAAAAGAAATTTGAATGGACAGATGCATGTAAACATAGTTTCCAAGAGCTAAAGAAAAGACTAGTTTCTGCACTAGTGCTAGTCTTACCGGATATTCATAAGGATTTTGAAGTTTTCTGTGACGCATCTCGTCAGGAATTCGGATGTGTACTGATGCAGGAAGGAAAAGTCGTGGCTTATGCATCAAATCAGTTGAGGCCACGTGAAGGAAATTATCTGACCCATGATTTGGAGTTAGCAACAATTGTGCATGCTTTGAAAATCTTGCGGTATTATCTCATTGGAAACCGCTGTGAGATTTTCACAGATCATAAGAGTCTGAAATACATCTTCACCCAGTTAGAACTTAATCTCAGGCAAAGAAGATGGTTGGAGCTAATAAAGAATTATGACCTTGGAATTCATTATCACCCAGAAAAAGCAAATGTGGTAGCAGATGCTCTAACTAGGAAGGCATAATGCAACACGGTGTTAGTTCAAGAAAATCAGCCAGAGTTGTATGAAGAACTAAAGCACCTGAACTTGGAAATTATCAGTCAAGGCTGTATCAACACAGTGGAAGTCCAACCAACCATACAGAGTCAGATCAGAGAAAAACAGCTAGAAGACGAACACATTAAAGAAATCAAAAGGAACATGAGAAGAGGCAAAACCCTAGGATTTTCTGAGGACGAGCAAGGTACAGTATGGTTTGGCAACTGTATCTGTGTTCCCAATCATCAGGAAACATGACAGCTGATTCTGAAAGAAGCTCATGAATCACCCTACTCTATTCATCCCGGAAGTACCAAGATGTACCAGGATTTGAAGGAAAAGTATTGGTGGGTCAGTATGAAGCGAGAGATCACTCGAGTTTGTTGCACATTGTGATGTATGTCAGCGTGTTAAGGCAGAACATCAAAGACCTGCCGGACTATTGCAACCATTACCAATCCCTGAGTGAAAATAGGAGGAAATTGGTATGGATTTTATCACCGACTACCTAGGACCCAATCGGGATGTGATTCCATCTGGGTGATATTTGACTGATTTACCAAAGTGGCTCACCTTATTCCAGTCAAGACCACTTACAGAAGCAGCAAGTTAGCAGAGCTTTACATGGCAAGGATCGTCCGTCTGCATAGAATACCCAAGAAGATTGTGTCCGACAGAGATTCGCAGTTCACATCAAGGTTTTGGCAAAGTCTACATGAAGATTTGGGAACCAGACTCAACTTCAGCACAGCGTATCATCCCCAAATAGATGGCCTGACAAAACATGTCAATCAGGTTCTAGAAGATATGCTTCGAGCTTGCGCTATAGAGTATGGAAGAAGCTGGGACAAGAATTTACCCTATGCAGAATTCTCCTACAACAGCAGTTCCCAAACCAGTTTGCAGATGTCACCATTTGAAGCATTATATGCCAGAAAATGTAGAACTCCTCTTCTTTGGGATCAAGTCGGAGAACATCAATTCTTTGGACCAGATTTGATAAAAGAAGCCAAAAATAAAGTAAAAGCAATAAGAGAACGTTTGAAAGTGGCTCAGTCCCGACAGAAAAGTTATGTCGATAATCGTCGTAGAGAATTATCTTTTGAGATAGGAGACTTCGTCTATCTCAGGTTAACTCCACTCCGAGGAGTGAAAAGATTTCAGACTAAAGGAAAACTCGCGCCCAGATTAGTTGGACCTTATAAGATTTTGGCAAAAAGAAGTGAAGTTGCTTATCAATTGGAACTACCAGAGTCTCTGTCAGCTGTTCACAACGTCTTCCATGTGTCTCAGTTGAAGAAATGTCTCAGAGTAACAACAGAAGAAACCCCGCTTGAAAACATCGATCTTCAGGAAGATCTCACCTATGTGGAGCAGCCAATCAAAATTCTCGATGTGGCAGAACACATCACCAGAAGTAAAGTCATCTGTTCATGCAAGGTTCAGTGGAGCAATCATTCAGAAGAAGAAGCCACATAGGAGCGAGAAGAAGTTTTGAGAGCCGAGTACCCCCACCTTTTTGCTGACCAAGTAGGTTTGTAACAGCTCAAATTTTCAAGTTTCAGTTGAAAATAAAACTTTATTTATTTTTTTGGATTTTCTGAAAATTTTAAAAGCTTTTCCCTAATTATTTGAAAGCCAAAGTAATTTATTTGCAAAATCTATTATCAATTATAAATTGGAATTTTTTTAATACAGAATGCCTCAGAGAATTTTTGTGAATTTCCTCATAATTTTTGGATTTTATTTGCTATTTTCTCAAGCCTTTTTGAATTTCTGGAATTAAATTAATTAGAAAAGGATTTAAAATCACGTGCACAGTGTTGGGCCGACTCCCGGCCAACTCCTGTTTCAGCCTCCTTCCAACCAGCCGCCTCCCGCGCTCTCCCCGCCATGCGTCGCCCATCGGCGAGTGCACCGCAACCCATCTCGGTCGTCCCCGCGCTCTATCGCCCCGACCGTTCGATTAAAATCCAACGATCACCGCTTTCGCCCGACCAGTTTCGCCCGCGCGTCGTCACCTTAGGCCATTCGATCAAAATCCAATGGTCGTTACTCCTCCCGACCAGTTCCTCCGATCGCCATGCCGGCCCCATCGCAACAGCGTCATCTCCTTCCCCGTTTTCTTCTCCGCACGCTCGTCTTTCGCGCTGCCACCATTAACACGCGCACCGAGCTTCATATCCGCCGCCATTCCCTCCCCATTCCTTCGCACGACGACGCGCATTGAAATCTCCATTCAAACCCTCGTCTGTTTGCAGCCGTTTTCCTCTTCTTTACTCGCCCGTTTACTGCCGCCATCAACGCCGACGAAAAATGGCCGCCGCTTCCTCCCGCACACGATCTCCACCACGGCCTCGCCCTTGCCCTATAAAAGAACGCACCAGCACCGCCTCACCTCCTCGCCTTCCCCGCAAACTATTGCGCCTCTCACACTCCCTGCCGCCCGAATTTTGGAATTTCTCCCCGGCAGTGGAAGCTCGGGGATTCTTCGTTTCCAGCGCCGGCAAGACCTCATCGACGGCATCGACCACCTCCTCAGCTTCAGCACCTCACCACCGACCTGGTGCGAACCTCCTCGACAACGAAGTACCGCCAAAAATGCTTCGCCGCCGCAAGCCGAGAATCGTCGCCGCCAAAACTCATCACCGACGACCATTCTGCCACGCCCCCTCATTTTCTCGGTGAGCACCAGACTCAGTGAGTCACGCCGAGTATTTTGCGCATCCCCTTGAGCCTCGCCGTGGCGCTTAGTGCCGCCGAGGGCGTCGCCGGAGCACCGCTTGCCTCGGATTTGCGTGGCATGCCCTCGTCAGTGCCACATGGCGCCTTGTCAGCGCCAGATGAGCGCCCTCTATCTGCGTCACCACCTACGTGGCTGCACGCGTTAGCCCTCTCTCTCACACCGCAATGTAGCATACACCGAGTCCACGGTGGACTCTGACTAGGCCGTGAACCCAGTCCATTGAACCCAGGCCCACAAGTCAGTGACTCAAAACTTTTTCCTTTAGAAAAATAATTCGGTTGAAAATTAGAATTTCCGTACGGCTAACGTCAGCTTGCGCAATATCTCGAATTTAGTTCAGTAAAATAATTCGGAAAATTCAGAAAATCTGAAATTAGGATTTAATTTTAGTTTTAAACTTCCAGGAGCTCGTATTTCTTCATACGAACTGCGATTTAGGTGTTTTAAATTTCTAAATTTGTATAAAATCAAGATCTAGCTAACTAAACCAAAATTATTTCATTTGGAGTTAATTTGAAATTTCATTTGAATTTATTTGTGTTCATTTGAATTTGGATTATGTTCGCGTATAGACTTTGACAACTACAGAGAGCTTGACCCTATTGAAGAAGTGGAATACCAAGATTTTGAGCAAGGCAAGTTACGCCATTGATCATTTTGATTCCAGTATTTTAAATTTATTTAATTATGTTTTTAAATTATTATTGGATGCATAATTTTATACAGTTATTTTAAATCCCTGTTTTAAATTCCTAGTTAATCCTATTCCTTTGTATAGTCAATTTTGAATATTGGATCATCATTCTCTTGTTACCTTAGTCAAATAAAATTTAAAAATTAAGATATTCTTAGAAACTGCTTAGACCACAAACATTTAATTTTGGGAGAATTTAGCCAAAAATAGCCAAATGAGATTAAAAGCTTATGACATTGATTTGTCATGGTGGACTTTTGCAAATATCTTTGGAAAATAAAATTGAACAATGGTTTTATACTTGGGAAAGATGGATCGTGGGTGGGTGCAGCTTTATGCACGGGCTCAATCTGGTTAGAGTTGAGGCCCAGCGTTTGTTATTGAAAGTTGCCCAAGTCAGTTAAAGACCGGCCTTTGAGCCGCATCTTGCAAAGCTCCACCGTACTACCACATGTTCTGTATGGACAGAACTAGGCTTATTAACTTGTCATACCTCACTATTGTACGTGTCATTTTGTTGTGTGGGTGTTGGTTAAACGTTATTTCCACTTGGCGCAAGAGGGGGCTTCCGGCAGATGGTTAGCCCAATGGAAGTGAAACCTTAGCGGGCATATTAGTAGAGAGGTAGAACATTGGAAACGCCTTGTGATAATTGCCTAGTCACACACCCAAGGAAGCGTGCATTGGCCGACATAACGGGTAAATTATCTCGTTTGGGTAAAGTTGTACCCCTCTGCAGAGTGTAAAACTATTCAAATAGCCGTCTCCGCGGTCATGGACATGCTGAGCAAAGCCACTCTAAGTTAGACTTTATTTTTTGTTTTAAAAATGATTATTGTGCAAGATTTCAGGATGGTTAATCCTTGTGGTAAAATTGGGCGGGTAGCTAGGTGATAGGAGGGTATCCATCACCATGTTTCACATGGAGGTTATCCACTATAAAATTGTCAATTTAAGATTTGATTCTGAGATAAGTATTAAAAATGTGCCTTGAAACTTAGTATTATTATTTAAACTTGAAAATGCTGATTTATGCGAATAAACCCTTACAACCTTCCTTTGTGTACTTATGCATGCATTCTAAATTCTGTATTGGGTGTAATTTGCGAGCACGATAGTTGTGCTCATCCTTGCTGAATATTATGATTCAGGAGAAGATTATTATCCAGAAGGTGAGGATCCAGACGTTTAGGCTACGACTCCAGACGATTGCGGTGGCGCATCATGTGGCCTACTACCTATTTGCTTCTGCTATTTTGTTGTTTGTCCTCAGGACCATTTTGTTATTTGTCCTCAGGCCCATTTTGTAATAAACTCTATTTCTTTATGATAAAGCAATTGATATGATTGTGATAACACTTTGTGAGACTGTGTACACTAGAAATCCTGGACTAGTGTATAAACACAGTGAATTCGGGATCTCTTGTTCCCAGGTTCGATATAGATGCAGTTAGAGCTAAACTTGGTAAGCTTAAGGATAGAATTGATTATGCTACTTGTATTTCATGCGAAACCCTTAAACTTAGAGCTGCTTTATATATGGAAAGATATGCTAGAGCCATTAAGGGTAAAACTTGTGAATCATGTGTTAATCTTGAAGAAGAAAATGCTTATCTTAAGGATACCTTAGAATAATTTTCTAAAGGTAGGAAACAATTAAAAATGATTCTGGACAAGTCTAAAACTCCTTATAAGAAGCAAGCATTAGGATACAACTCTGTCCAAGATAACTCTAAGCCAAAAGTTACTCAAGTCTTGGAAAATGGGTTAGTTGAATTCAAAACCCAACCTGCAAAAACTATTTTTAAATTTGCGGGTTTTGCCCAACCATCTGTTAAGTCAATGGGTGCTTCTCCCAGTGGTATCAAGTACCATTGCACCTATTGCAAGAAGGATGGGCATTTGGTTGAGTTCTGTTGGCGTAGGTTGAAAAATGATAAAACAAATTTGCTAGAATTTCATCCAATCAACCTAGAGCTTTTGTGAGACATGGTAACATTGAAAAGAAGAAATATGGTCTAGGATTTGTGCCACATGCTCATCATCATGCTCCTAGACAGGATAACTCTCATGTTAGTTTAACCATTGCTCATAACAGAACTTCAAACCAAATCAAGGATAGCACTTCTGCTTTGCATACTACTCGCAGACGTGTGTCTCAGTACTGGGTTCCTAAGTATTGTTTAACTAACCCCAGTATTGAGACACATCATTCTTCTGTGCCTTGATTTTCAGGATTACCGCAGAAAGATGAAGGACACGTGGTTCATTGACTCCGGCTATTCACGCCACATGACCGGAGACTCAAGATGGTTCACCTCCTTCACGCGGTCGACGGGTGATGATTTTATCACCTTTGGAGATGATAGACAAGGGCGGATTGAAGGAATGGGATCGATCAGGGTGAACGACAAATTCATTCTCAAGTACGTCGCCCTTGTGGGCAAGCTAAGGTTTAATTTGCTTTCTTCTTGATGATGGCTATGAGACTAGATTTAAGAAATATATTTGTCGGGTGGTTGATTTGAGCTTGTTTTTTGGATTACTAGAGTTGCTAGGATCTTTGGAGCTGATTTTTCTGAATCTCTTGCTGGTTCTCTCAAGTGCTTGATTTCATCTTCTTCTTCTGAGTTCTGGTTTTGGCATCGTCGTTTGGGGTACATTGGTTTTGATCATGTGACGCGAGTTAGCAACCTTGAGCTTATGAGAGGTTTGCCCAAACTCAAAGCCGTCAAGGATGCTGTTTGTGCGCCCTGTAGGCATGGCAAGCAAGTTGCAGCCTCACACCCTTTAGTAATTATGGTCATGACTGACGGACCGGGACAATTGCTTTATATGGATACTGTTGGTCCTGCTAGGGTTCGGTCAGTTGGTGGAAAATGGTACATTATTGTCATAGTCGATGATTTTTCTAGATACACTTGGGTGTTCTTTCTTGCTTCGAAGGATGAAGCTTTTGATCATTATCATGATCTTGTTCTTCGTTTGCCTTCTGAACTTCCGGGTGCCTTGAGAGCAGTGACAATGGCATGGAGTTCAAGAATGCCTCTTTTGCTTCCTTTTGTGTTGAGCGTTGAATTGAGCATCAGTTCTCTTCTCCACATGTCCCTCAACAAAATGGCATTGTGGAAAGGAAGAACAGGACCCTAGTCGAGATGGCTAGGACGATACTAGATGAGTATAGTACACCGAGGAGGTTTTGGGCCGAAGCTATTTCAACTGCTTACCATATTGCAAATCGTGTCTTTTTTAGACCGTCTTTGGGCAAGACTCCTCATGAGCTTCGATTTTGTAGAAAACCCTCTGTCTCGCACTTTCGAGTCTTTGGATCCAAGTGTTTTATTCTCAAGATAGGAAACCTAGATAAATCTGAGTCTAGAACTTTTGATGGTTTATTTCTGGGTTATCCTGCACATTCGAGGGGGTTTTGGGTTTTCAATGTTGAAACTAACCTTGTTCAGGAGACATGCAATGTCACTTTTGATGAAACTAGCCCTAGAGCTAGATCAGATATTTCAGGTGATACACAGGTGACTGAGAGCATATTTATAGAGGAAGATGATGAAGGACTCGATGATGTTCTTCCACCTGCTACTATTGACGCTCCTATTCCAGCACAAGAACCTGATGTGACTACTTCACCTTCAGATGAGGCTCCTGCTGCATCTTCATCAACAACAGTACCTGCGGAGGTCGAAGAGATGCTTTCCTCTCCGGGTGCACCACTTCACATTCAAAGGCAGCACCCTCCGGATCAGATGATAGGTAATCTCCATGAGCGAGTCACTCGCTCCAGGTATCATGATCACTCTACTCTCATTCTGCTTTTGTTGCTTCTTTTGAACCTCGTGATATATCACATGCTTTATCGGATTCTAGCTGGGTCAATGACATGCATGAGGAGTTAGAAAATTTTGAGAGGGACAAGGTTTGAAACCTAGTAGAACCTCCTAGTGGTCATAATGTTATCGGAACCCGCTGGGTTTTCGAAAACAAAAAAAATGAGGATGGTTCTGTGATTTGAAACAAGGCTAGGTTGGTAGCTCATGGTTTTAGCCAAATTGAGGGGTTAGATTTTGATGAGACCTTTGCTCCAGTTGCTAGATTAGAAGCTATTCGTATTCTGCTTGCATTTGCTGCATCTAAGGGCTTTAGATCGTATCAGATGGATGTTAAGAGTGCCTTTTTAAATGGTTACATAGAGGAGGAAGTGTATGTTAGGCAACCCCCAGGCTTTGAGAATCCCAAGAACCCACATCATGTGTTCAAGCTATTCAAAGTCTTGTATGGTCTTAAGCAAGCCCCTAGAGCCTGGTATGATAGACTTAAGACCTTCTTACTAAAGAATGATTTTGAGATGGGTAAGGTAGACAAGACGTTGTTCATTCTTATGCGTGGTAATGACTTCCTGCTTGCTCAGATTTACGTTGATGATATTATCTTTGGTGGTTTTTCTCATGCTCTTGTTTCCAGTTTTTCTGAGACAATGTCCAGGGAATTTGAGATGAGTATGATGGGAGAGCTCAATTACTTCTTGGGGCTTCAAATCAAGCAATCAAGGAAGGGATCTTCATCCATCAGACGAAGTACACTAAGCAGCTGCTCAAACGCTTCGACATGGGTGACTGCAAGCCGATCGCCACTCCCATGGCGACTTCGACTGTTTTGGATCCAGATGAGGAAGGAGAAGTCGTGGATCAACGCGAGTATCACAGCATGATCGGATCCCTCCTGTACCTGACGGCCTCAAGACCGGACATCCACTTCACGGTCTTCCTCTATGCGAGGTTTCAGGCGTCTCCGAGAGCTTCTCATCTCCAAGTCGTTAAGCGCATATTCAGGTATTTCCACTCTACCCTCTTGTATGGCAATTGGTATTCATGTTCATCGTCTTTGTCCATTCGGGGGTTTTCTGATTCTGATTTTGCAGGCTGTCGGCTAGATAGGAAGAGTACCTCAGGCACTTGTCACTTTCTAGGCACTTCTCTTGTCTCTTGGTCTTCTAGGAAGCAGTCCTCTGTTACACAATCCATCACTTTGGCAATATGTAGCTCTTGCCGATTCTTTGTAGTCGATTTTGTGGATAGTATCCACTCTTAAGGACTATAGGTTAAATTTTGCTAGTGTTCCCCTTTTCTGTGATAACATTTCTGCCATTAATATTGCTAAGAACCCTGTGCAACATTCTAGGACCAAGTACATAGACATTCGCTATCACTTCTTTAGAGAACATGTCGAAAAGGGTGATATTGTGCTGCACTTCGTGGAGTCCGAGACTCAACTGGATGATATCCTCACCAAGCCTTTAGACCCAACAAGGTTTGCCACTTTGAGGAGCGAGTTAGGGGTAATTTATCCCTATGGGTTGGTTTGAGGGGGAGTTCGATCTTTTCTGATCTTTCCTTTTTCTTCTGATCTTTCCTTGTTCTTTTCTGAACTTGTTGATCTTTTTGAACTTTTTAGGTTTTTTGAGTTTTCGAGCATCTCATTGTATCATATTGCATTCATATGAAAAAATCCAAAAAGATGCATTGCAATATAAGCTTTTCTACTTATCTTTTAAAATTGATGAAGCTTTGCTTATTACCCTTAGGAGCTTTAGTATTTCAATTCTTGCTCAATGCTATATCTAGTTCTTTGACTTGCTAGAATTATCATGCTTTCACATATATAGCTAAGTCTTTGTTGTATGAGCTATAACTCTAAAACAACTCGAACTAAAAACTACAATTTGTGGATGTTTTAGCTAGTTGCGCAATTAGTGTTCCTTTTGTGACATTGACCCTGTCAGAATTGCTTTGTTAGCTCTTGAATCTAAAATTGACCATTACTTGAGCTTCCTATGTTCTTGAGAATCTAAAACTACTCTTGTGAAACATGAAAAATCAAATTTCAAGATTGTTTTATGCTTAAATTGTGCCAAACTACTCTTACAAGACTGCATGTCAAAGACATGAACTTGGAGATAGTTTAATGATCCAGACGATCTCATAGGGACTGCGTGTCAGAACTGACATGAACCTCAAGATTTGTCACCCTAGTAGAAGCTTAGGAAGATTTTGTGGATGGCTCCTAGTCCAGGTTCTTCTTCACTAAGATATATCTTTAATCAACTTCTGGTCGAAGCTTAGGATGAGTTTGTGGATGGCTCCTAGTCCTGGATCTTGTCACTAAGTTAGACCATTAGTCAACTTCTATATTCAGTGCAAATGAAAAATTATTGAAAAATGGGCGTTTGAGAAATTTGAGCAAAATGATTCAATTCAGGACCTGATTGTCTCTTAATGTGGTCATTGTTAGCTTTTTGATCTCACTTTGACATGGTCAGTATCATTTTAGGATCTATCTTGATGAACTTGCTAAATTTGAAGCTTTGCTTAAATTGATCAAATTTATTGGCTTTTATTGAGCCTTCGAGCTTAGCTTTGATATATATGTCTTATCATGATCTTGCTAGCGCTGTTAGGCTCGATATGTTGTTTGTGCAATATTAGAAATGCTAGCTTGTTCTTTTGGGTAATCTCCAAAGCTTCTTGTAATCAAAAATTAAAAAATACAAAAATGAAGCCACTCCATTGCACTTCATGCATACTCCTTCTTATGCTTCTTTCTCCATTCTGCATTTGTTATCCCTGGACGAGAGGAATGTGTGATTCCTTGATGACTCCATTGTCAAAGGGGGAGAAGATATTTCAATGTTGTATAAAGGAGAGAAGATATAAAAATGTTAAAAAAGGGGGAGAAAATTGGAGAATTTCAAATTTTCTGAAATCCGAGGATCATAGTGAGGGGGAGCATTTGAATTGCATTCTTATCGTCTTATTGCCTTTTCTGAACTTGAATTGCATTTCTTAATACTCACGATGATCAAAGGTCAATTGAACAATTGTTCTTTCATATGGACGATTTTTTACTCTTTTCTGGAATTTAAAGTTTTTATGCTTTCTTTTGCCTTATCTCACTTGCATATGCTATTCTGATGCCAGCTTGGTCATTTTCATTGCTTTCTCTTGCTTATGGACCAAGTTGTGCCTTTATGCGAAAACAAAAGTATTTTACTTTTTAAATCTCCAAATTACATTTTCTGGATTATTGCCATTGTGTTCATCAAGGGGGAGATTGTGGATATCATGGGGATATGCTCCTAATCTTAGGATGATGTGACAATTGGCAATGGCGTTAAAGTTTATCGTTTCACGTGTTTTCGGCAAAGAACCAGTGTTGTCAAGCCTTTGGCGGTCTGACTGGCCGAAGCGGCGGTCAGACCGGCCAGAGGGCGGTCCGATCGGCCACCCCTGGCGGTCGGATCGCTAGTGGCAGTCCGACCAGCCATAGCAGCTGTCGGACCAGCCAAATTCAAAATGTGGTTTTTAGGGCAGGGCCAAAAATAGAGGTTGTAGGCAAAAGAGGAGATTCTATTGCACTTGGTCTCATAATTTTGGAGTCTCCACTCAAAAGTTCTATTCGTTTGAAAATTCCAGTAGGTTTCGATTTTTCAGGGGCTGAATTTGGCTAAGTCCCACCGGTCGGTCGAACGCCAGCAGTGGCGACCGTCGGGCCGGCCGACCGCCATAGTGGCGGTCTGACCAATTTTCACTTGTAGCGTCGTCCTTCGTGGCGGTGATGTTTGGTTGTTAGGTCAAAGTCATGAGTTTCAGTGCATATGTGTTGCATGATGCATGTTTTGACTAAGATGGGTCAAATTGAGAATAACTTGTTCCTGGATTCGATTTGCTTATCTATTGTTGTGCAGGTTACTTGGTGGTCAACGACGATCAACGGCGAGGATGATCGGGACTAGGCTTGGAGAGCTGAGGTCCAGAACGATCGACGATGCCCAGTGAGGTCAATGAACTCAAGCATGGTGTAGAATGAACAAAGGTGACCTTTTGCCTAATCCGCGGCGCAAGATGGCGCAAGGTGAAGCTGATTAGGTCAAGAGGCGATAAAGACGGTGCTTCAAAATACGTGCGTGTGTGACCCGTTTGTGATGGGCCTTAACGGGAGACCAATTGAGTCAAACTTCTAGAAGGTGTAAGACTCCACTATAAATAGAGGGAGGTGGCTGCACCCCCCCTTCAACCCTTTCATTGTTTTGAAACCCTAATTTTGCTTAGGGAGAGGATTTGTGGAGGTTAGGGTTTTAGAGAGTTTTGATTTGATTTCGTGCTCATAGATTGAGCTTTGTCCTCCATGGATGAAGTGGTTGTAAACCCAAGTCATATCAAATCAATCCAAGGAAACTTTGATCAAAGTTTTGTCTCTTTGCTTTCCTTCTCTCTATTTGATGATTTTGAGTCTTCCTTTAATCCGTGAGATTTTGCTTGATTTATTCACGTGATCTAGCTTGCAGTGATATATGGGAACATATCTAGGATCATCTTGATCATCAATCACCCACGAGCAAAATTTTGGATCTAGTTTTTGTTTTGACTCGGTTTTGAACCATCCTCCTATCAAACGGAAAAGGATCATAATTCTTCCAAGAATTTTCATAATATTCGATTGGAATAGGTTCCTGACATCATCGAGAAGGTGTGTTCCAAGTTTCATCAAGTTTGGAGTTGTAGATCAAAAGTTACATCTATTTGCAATTTCGTTTTTCAGGTTGTTTGATCTGTTCATCAGGCCGGCGGTCAGACCGCCCAAGGTCACCGGTCCGACCTCCAGGGGTGAGCGGTCTAACCGCCATTGACCTAGCGGTCAGATCGCCCAACACTTAGTTTTTTAGCTTGTGTTGATTTTCGTTGTTTTGCCTCGGGGGTTAAATTGGATTCAATACTAGTCTTCCGCTGTACTGGTATATTGATTTTCATAGCTTCCATAGCTATTGGAGTAAAATCTTATTGAATCTATTATTTGTGAAAAAGTGAGTGTGCTCCTATTCACCCCCCCCCTCTAGTCACTTTTTCGGTCCAACAAGGTTACTATGTTTTGACTTGGACGGGTGATAGGTTGATGAAGGGAGGTTGTCCCGGATTCATGCAGCCCTGTCTAGGTGACTGAGGATCGGTCTGTGGTGTGTTGAACCAAGTCTCACGTACAACCACACGTCGGGATAATGTGAAGGATTGGTTCAATAATTTTTTGTATTCTGGCTATCAAACCACTAATTGTTTGTACCTATTGCTGCAAGGAGCACCCGTGGTTCAGGCAAACGATAGCCTACTGTAATACGCGCATGGCACATGTGGGCCCGGAGTGGACACATGGCATGGCATATGTGCCGGCACTGGACGCACGGACGTGTACCGAGGGGTGGTTACGGGCATTTACGCGTATAGCCTGAGTGTAATACCCCGCCCTGCTCATAGCGTGGCCCATGTGGCCCATGAGGAGTTGTGTGGTGGGATTAGTCCCACATTGCTTGTCTCAAGTGAGTTGTAGTAGTATATAATGCCTGTTGGATCCAAACGTAGCACCTCCGGGTTAACCCTTTTACACGAAGCGAGGACGAAAGTGTAAGTGAGGTGCTATGTGTGGGTGGGTCCGCCCCACGGTGGGCTGGGCATTGAGCCGATTTTGGGTCAGGGTGTTACACCTACCATGGGTTATTTCATGTTGTTTTTGTTGTGAGGTTCATCCGTGGTTCAGGCGAACGATAGCCTACCAAGGGTTATTTCCTCGAGTGGTTTGATAGTTAGGATATGGCATTGTAATGGCCTCGTTATGGTATCTCAGTCACACTCCTATGGAAGAGTGGGTTGGCCGGCATTAAGAGATAATCATATTGTGTGGGTAAAGCTGTACAACTCTGCAGAGTTATTAATCTGTTCGAATAGCCGTGTCCCCGGTCATAGACATCGCTTGGTGAGGCCATGCATAGTTAGATTTTTTAATTTTGGGTTTAGGAAATTTTGGGAATGGTATTTAGGCATGAACTCATTTGAGTAGAAACTTGCATGTAGCATATGTATGTTTGGTAAAGTCTTGCTAGTAGAATTTTCTACTCAACCAGATTGTCGACTTGCTATAGGTGAGAATGTCGTACGAATCGGTTATAGCTATCGTACCAATTTTGGGCGATAACGGCAAATGCAGGGGCTTTAACTCCAGTTGATTGCTTGTGGGTTGGTGCATGCCAACCTAGTTATTTCCTTCTATTTCCAAGTTTCTTTCTGTTGCTATTTATTGGTTTTATTATTAGATTTGGACGGTCGGCCCCTTATGCAAAATCGGACCACAAGGTCCTATTTGTTGATGTTGTAATAATGCTTTTAATATTTTTTGCATATTTCACTATGGGTGTGATCAATGTTGTTTTGGATATGTACATATTAACCACTGATCTTTGGGAGCTAACATGGGACACATATCCGGGGACATCAAACTGTTATCGTTTCTTGTTAAGGGTTGTAGCTCGGGCTGCTGTGCAATGGATGCCATGTAGCATACACCTCGGTGCAGTATTCGTGGTATACGGAGCTCTAGCTGGGGTTGACTTGATGCATACACCTTTGAGCGGTATGCAGGTCAATCCCTGGCTTGTTGGCAGCCGGTGCAATCACTTGACTTGAAACAAATTCGATTTTGGGTTCACGGTAGACTCGGAAGTTACTCTCGTAAGACCAGGACAGTCGATCCCATGGGTGTTCGTTGACACCTTTTTGCCGTGCCTGTGGGAAGGTCTAGGTCTTACGAGCTTAATGTCACATCCCTATTTTTAACAAATGGAATTAAGATGCATCACATGAGCACGCATATCATTTGTACAACATTTGCACAAATTATTGCGTTTAAAAATTTCAAACCAATTTGAAACACACAACTCAAATTGAAGCTCCAATTAACTCTTATAATATTTATCATGAATATATATAATTTTTTCTAAAATTTTTAGGACTTAATTCAATCATGTAAAAATTCAAACCGTGACTAAAAGTCCTTGCTGTTAATGAATTAAAATAAGAAGAATAAGACATTAATAGTAATATTTAAAATTTTATATGGGTACTAGATAATCCCAGGAACCTCTCTGATAAATTTTAGAATTTTAGGTATTTATTTGCTATTTTTAAACCACTAGTCGAAGTCGAAGTGTTTGAATTCAAATCACCAAAACATTGTTCAATCGACTCGGACCTGACTTGACTCGACTCGACCGCACCACTTGACTTGCTCCAACTGAACCAACTTAATGAACTAGTCGAGTTAGGCTCTGCCCAAGCCTTCGCTGAGCCGATGACGAGGTAGGCCCAACGGTAAGATCCTTCTCCTTCCTCAGGCAGGCGAGTGCGAGGGCACGCGTGCCACATGGCCGAGCACCTCTGTGCCACTCCTCTCATGTCGTGAAACCACCGCATGTGCTGAGCACTCCTAGACCTTCGCCACTTCACCTCGCCTATTTTCCGTCCATCACCCGCCCTCTTTCGGTCGAAGAACCCTATTTCCCTTCTCCGGCTCTAGTCGGTAAGGCATTTTACGATTCCATACGCTGACACCATCTACCACACTCACTGAAGCTTTCCTTACCACCATTTTTCAGTATCTTGAGTCAGGCTTTCCTCTCCACGTGAAACCCTACTGCCGTCATTGCCATTACCGACGCTAGCTTCTCCCCGAACTTCCCCAGCCTCCCCATCCCTCTGGTAAGCTTCACAGAGTCCCCTATTAATACACATCTTGCTTAGCTCAAAACACCATTGGGTTGCCGCATGCACGGTTGCTGTAGAGCCATCGCCACCTATTACCGCCGCACCATCGGCACGGTCCACCTCGCCGTACTCCGGCTACCCATAGGACCGGTAAGCTCCAAGGAATACATTTGTAGACTTAGTTCACACCGCCATGGCGTGTAGCATCGGTGATCCACTGGGAAATCTCGCGGCCACACGAGCGCGTGTGTGGCAAGTTCCGACCGAACTGTAGCAACGCGGTTAGGGCAAATCTCACTTGATTAAGAGCTAATGATTGTTTACGATAATTAATGACTGACTTAAATTGGTAATGAGTCTATTACACGTGGGCCCTCCTCTTTAAGTGCATAGTGATCCCAGCTGTGGACCGTGAACCAAGCTCATAGACCTTCGGTCCACGCACTATTGCATGGACCAGGTTAATGACAACCGGGCCCCACATGTCAGAGCGTTTAATTCATAAATTTAAATGAAAAATGACACTATGCAGTGGACCCCTCCCATTAGCGACCAAGGCTACGTAATCCCAGGTAAGAAAAGTATTAAATGCATTTATATTTTCGAAATGGGTTATTTGTACACTGTAAAAACAAGTAACTTCAAAAATGCATAACTAATTCATTTTAACTCTGAAATAAGTAAAACTAATTTTGATAATTTTAATTTTAAATGTACTTTAATTTTAAATATATTTGAAACTTGTTTCTTCCATAGAATATATTAATTTTGGCTATTGATCCAGAACCAAATTATTTTAACACTAGAAAATGCTTTTAACTTTAAAAATTCATAACTAACTCACATGAACTCCAAATGAGATGAACAAAATTATTTTGGTCTTATAATTATATTCTATATTTAACTATGTAATACTTTTCTCCACCAAAAATCTACAAATTTTTGTGAAAAACTGAAAATGGGATGAATAGTAACCAAACCTCATTTTTTCAGCCTTTTTCCATAATCTCATTTTCAAACTGCTATAGCTCTGACATACTAAATCCAATTGAAAAGATTCTGTCACCCAAATTCATCTAAAATCATCATATAGCTACTGTAGAAATGTCATGCATTTTTTATCACTTTGAATTTTTGGCTTTTCTTGGTGTTCATTCGATTTCGTTATTTCTACAGAATCCGAGTTGCCGCGAATCGACAACTATGCTACTGAGAGTGGGCAACTTGAATTCCAGTAAGGCAAGCATCATTTGAACTTTATTTTGCATTATGTTGATCCTAGTTTTTGTTAAGTTAGTATTTTGAAATACAATGATATTGCTTGCATGCTATTTTGATATATATGTCGATATTTTGGTGATGTGTAGTTAGTTATGTTCTACTCATGCTTTTATCCTTGTTGATTCTAGTACCTATATGCTTAAGTTAGTTGTGTGTGATCATGTATGTATAGTATGTATATTGTGCTTAGCCATGCAAGTCTAGTTGATACGTTAGATCGGTTGACGCGGCTAGCTCGTCGATCGTGGGGAAACACCATCACTCTTATCTTTTATTGATGTTTATCTAGATCTTCGTATCTAGTTATTTGAGTCTAAAACTTTGTTGTCTAAAAAGATTTGGATCTGGACAAGTGGTTGTTGTGTGGGTGCTTTTATTAACGATATTTGGATATCGCGGTTTTCTTATCCGGACCATCAAGGACCGAACTTTGGTGACATTGTAAATTCAAGTAACATTCGTGCTACCACACGCGGTATTATGGATGTCGTTAGGTTAAGTAAGGGGAGGGTCTTATTGGGTTAAGTCCTATGTGGTGTGAGGGCATTTGTGTTGATCATCTGTTCGTAGGATCTGACGTAATTTTCTAAAATGTGCATGGGAGCACTATTTTTCTTTATTTAAATTGTATCAGTATCTCCAACACAACTTGTGAGCATGCTTAGCAAACACTATTGTTCGTTTGTACTAAGTTTGGGGTTCATCTCGCAAGGCGGACTCATCTCAATAGGGTTTTCTTGCTAAACAATACCAAATCTCGATTTCTCCTACTCGCATACCTTAGGAAGTGTGTCATTAGCCGGAGGCATCTGGAGGCTTACAGGCTGGTCGAGTTGATGTGGGTAAAGTAGTACTCCACTACAAGGTGTAAATGTATTCGAATAGCCGTGTCGATGGTTACGGATGACCGCTTGAATTCAGGAGTTGTTATTATTAGACTTTAAATTAAAATTGACATGGTTACAACTTAATATTTGGCACGAACGAGTATTCATGCATGTTAGTTTATCAAAGTGGGCTTCCACTTTGGTATATATTTGATTTATTCATTTATCAATGTATAACTGTGTCACATGTTTTACTTTTGCTTTAAATCTATTTTCTAAATGGCAATTGAAAAACTAGTATGCGTGGGATGAAAATTGTTCCATTTTCTGCAAAACTAAGTCACTAATGCCATCCTTTGAATATGCTCTAGCATATATACTTTTTAATTTGTGTAATACTTACGAGTACAATTGTACTTAACCCGTTGCTGCTTTCAGGTGAGTATGATCTGTCTCTTGATACGTTCGTTAGCGCTAATTTTGGTGACACTAACGAATAGTACTATTCTTTAACTCCCAGTTGGATGCCATGGGTTATGGGGCACACTTTCTAGACCTTTTGGTTTATTTATATTACTTCCACTGCTTCTTGATGTAATATTTGGAATTTGGTCGGTCAGCCGTTCTATAATAGTTGTAGACTTGAACTACTATGTCCATATCACTTGATATATCATGTATGACTATGATTGATGTTGAATGAGGGTATGTGCGTGTTGGTCGCTAATCTTGGGATCCAACACGAGACACATACCCATTGCTTTGAAATGCTATTTAATTCATTTAAGTGTGTACTTGGGTTGTTGGAGAAGCGATCACCATGTAGAACTTGCTGAGGAGCAATTTTGCTTGGTCACCGTTGCTCTAACTCAGTCGGGTACTTTCACTTGAATGTAATTAAATTGGATTTCATTTCCTTGAGGCCTAGAGTTATTTCCGTAAGGATGGGAAGGTCTCAATCTTACAGAAATAACCCGAGGGTCCTCACACTTAACTTTGGGGTCTCCACCTTTCTGGGGTGAGGGCAACTCAGGGTGACGAAGCAAAGGGGGTCGGACGTCTTTTAAAGGCAGCAGTGGGGAGGATATGGAATGTGGATGGCGACACTGCGTGTCGGGGATGGACACAACAAGGAGACTGGGGCAGGGACAGGAAGAAGACGGCACTAACGTGGCGGGCCCACTCAGCATGAGAGGGGGAGGGTGAGGTGGACAAGGCTGGGCCACACACGTGCTGAGAAGTCAAGGGGAAATAGGCCAAAAGGAAAAAGATATGGGCTAGCAAAAAGGAAATTGGCCCGAAAGACTATCCTAAGATTTAAATGGGTTTTGCATTTTAGAAATACTAGAAAATCCAAATGGCAAATTAAAAATAGCAAATGAATTTGGAAAAATTCTAGAAAAATATGGCGAATATTTCCAAGCACAAAGAACTAAAATAAAATAATTTTGGGATTAATTGATGTTTAGATTAGTTATATTAAATTGTTTTGACAGTTAAAAGTCCTATTTAAGCTTTATTAAATTCAAATAAAATTTGGTGAATTTTTCCAAGGGACTAAACTACTCAAAAGGGTTTTGAAACTCAGAAAATTTGAATGTGTTTTTAAAATGTTGTTGATTTTATTATTGAGTTGATTTGTTGTTTTGAAATTATGCTGATTTTACTGTTCATCATGCGAGATGTCATACCGCCCGTGTAAGAGGTCTGACCGGTTGGCGATTGGTTAGACCGCCCATCGTCCGAGGTCTGACCACCCAACTCTCCTCTCTTTAAGTTTCTGATGATTTTAGTTGTTGTGTCTTGGGGTTTTGATTGTATTCAATACAAGACTTCCGCTCTGCATTTACTTTCAATCTTCGTATCTTTCATGGCTACTGAAGTGAGATTGGAGTTGAATTCAGTCAAGGTGAAAAAGAAGTGGTGCTCCTATTCGCCCCCTCTATTCGTTGTTTCGGTCCAACACATCTATTTGGAGATTTTGTGCAAACAATCATCCATGTTTTATGATGGATGTCCTCTCCCTACCCATCCTCATCTTGCCATTGTCAGTCCATCTCCTCCTCGACCCATCGTGTCTCAATCCACCTCCTCCAGACTCCTTGCGACTGGCCTCTGAAGGTTCCTCCACCGCTAGGCAGCTACTATCAACAGCCACCGACCCTAACTCGCTAGTCATGCATCGTCGATCCGGCCTCCCTATTCCAAGCACCCACCGCTGGCCTTCGTGCTAAGAATCATCTGTGATATGCAGGCATTATAAATACCTAATCCCGACAGACACCCCTGCCTATTCCCATTTGAGCCGCCACCCCTACTACCTCCTCCCCCATTGCGCCACCCCTGCTGCCTCCTCCCCCGATACGCCACCTTAGGGAGGAGAAGGAGGAGAAGGAAGGAAGCAGTGAGGAAAAGGAAAGGAGGAAGCTAAAGAGAGAAGGAAGAAACGGGGGAACCTGTTTGGAACCGTCTGTGATGAGATGTATTATATAGCCTATTTTATAGTAATGTCCCGACCCTAACTCTGATGAACTTGTGTCGTAACCTCGCCGGATAAGAAGATGACGACGCTGAGCACGAATTCCATCTTGTACCAAGACCCTTTCTTCCATACCCCATAGATATACACGATAATACGAAATCCATCTACCCAACCCGCTGGCAGTGTGGGCCAACGCGCGCAGCTACAGCCCCGGCCCGTAGCCATCGGCCTTAGGTGCATGGCGCCATGCACCGGCGGCTCGCTTCCATGCACGTCCCGCCACGTCCTGCGCTCTCACCTCCCAACGCGCATATATACTTGACACAGCACAGCTGATAGCGCTGCCGCCGCGATCGATGCGGCGCGAATATATGTTGACGCGAGGCCCGCCCGCGCGTGGTCCACGACGTCCGGCCGCGATGCGCATGCGTCATGGATGGACGCGTCGGCCTAGGACTCCGTGCTAGCTGCATGTACGATCGATACGTCGCTGTCGTACGTCCTCTTCCCGGCAGGGCGTCGATGCAGTTTTGTCTCGAGCGGCCGGTCCGAGTGGCAGATTCCGGCCGGCACGGTGGGCTCCGCCGTGTCTGAGAAAACGCGATCGATCCGGTCTAGCACATATCCATGACACGATGACCGCGAGTAACTAGTTAGCGCTAGCTGTGTGTTGTATAATAGATGGGATATATCTGCGTAACGAACAGAGGCAGGTGGCGCTGTCGGGGAAAAGATCGGGCGTGTCATGAACCCACGTTGGCTTCTAACTTGTAGCATGTTTCCTCTGGCGTTTTGCAGTCAGTTAATCACATCAGTAGATCTGTGGTACGTACTACAAGCTAGGTTGAATCCAGGGGTAGGTGCATCATCAAAATCGCGACCAAGTACCTTAGGCTGGCTAGCTAGCTAGTTGTTTCTTTCCTTCCTTTTGTTTGTCGTGCTTGTCCCGACCGACCAGATCTAGCTCCACCTCTGAATGCTGCTTCAAAAATTGAGAAATCGATCGATCTTATTTAGCATGATGATCTCTATCTCAAGCTCTATTGTTGTTTCTGGGCTCCAGAAGTTAGATTTAGTGCAAGAGCCAGAAGAAAACACGAGGGTTTGGCCATTTATATATGGATCTGTTAACTGTCGCATGTGTGCTCCTCAAGCACACCCAAATTCGACTGATTTGGCAAAAAAATATATTCATACGGCAGATGTTTAGCATTTCCATTTATATATTGGGCCTCAGCTCCTAAGCAGTATGATTTCTCGTAGCTCCGCAAACTAGAAAAGCCTGGGAAACACTATCTTCGCAACTGCAGTAGAAGTTGGACTCCAGCTTCTATCAGCTTTTCAAGAAGCTGTGCTTCAAAGCCAATGTTTGGCCTGGGAGCTCTAGATGTTTGCCCCAAAGTTCGTGGAGCCGGAGGTCGGCCAAACCACCCCTTAATTTAATTGGCCTTGCTAATTTTAAATTGTCTTGTAACCTTTTTTTTTTGTCTCGAGTCACCTAAAATTGCATTGTACCAAGTCCAAAATTGTAGTACAATGTGCAATTTTAGCATAAATTTATTGCAATTTTTAGTTATGTTTGTTTTTATATTCGTAGGGTTCACCTAGCTTGTTTTTATCCAGGTTATAGTAATTTTTTATCTTTGTATTTGTAGGGGTTCATCAAATATAGATTTGTCTTTTTTCTAAGTTAGAATAATTCTTTGTTTCACTCTTTATTCTAGGGGTGAGGGTTATGAGAAAATTTTGATAAATTTCAGTAACTTGATAGATAACCCCTAATTTAATTGAGTTAGGAGATCTACATATTCTAGCGACGGGCAGATATGCTTATACGCACTGTATGTGCATGCTTATCCTCTGGTTCTCCATCGGGCCCAAACTATCAGCTTAACCCAACAAGTGAGGCCTAGCCCGTATAGAGAGAACCGTACAGATTGGGTATCCTTCCTCATCTGAGGCGTCAAACAGGCAAAGCGGAAGTCGAAAGAAACTGGGGCACCTCGACGCCGCCGCCGCGGAAGCCGCGTGTCCACCTCTCCGCCCCGCTGACCCCGAGTAGCGCAGCCACCCATGCGGGGCGCTTCTGAGATGGGCCGTGGGCTGCTGCTCTCCCACGCGAGGAGGCTGATGTTGTTCCGCGGCCGAGGGGATTCTCCGCATTTGCCGTCGCGGTGCCTAAGTGTCAGTCATTGGCAGATGGATCGGAGTTTTTTTGTGTATTCTGAACTAATTTTGTGATTAGTAGCTAGTCGATACAGTTTGCAACATCGATAAAATCATATCCATACAATAAGGTAACTAAGAAGCACATAAATTAATATTATTTAGTAGCAAAGGACCTTATGATCAAGTAGTACAGAGGTTGTCACACAGAGCTTAACAACAAAAAATGAACTTGCAGTAGAAAACCAAAATGTCTCATGGTAGCCATCCGATATGCCTACAGACAATCGAATGGAGGCCGCGACCTAGTTCACAATGTCTTCGCAATAGTCTTCCTCGTAGAACTCGGTGATCTATAGTTCTTCTTCAATGACTAATCAATAAATGACGTATAGTCGTGAAAAATATAATGTACTCAGCAAGTCGTAAGAAAATATATACAAATAGTATTCACACAAGGCTTGAACAAGGATAGCTTTATAGCTATTTTGCAAAAAACAATATTAATAATAAATACAGTAAGTAGATTGAAAGCATAATTTAAAAGATTAAATACATAAATATCGAGTTCTTTTGAAACATCCAGTAAACACGCTGTTCATTTTCCAACCATCAACCAAAACCAACTACTCGTATCCATCCAACCCAGCATTTTAGAGAAAATCTACCCCTCGTGTGAAATCACTGGGCATTGTCCCTAACTGGGTATACGGTTATTCGAATAGTTTTACACTCTACAGAGTTTGTACAGCTTGACCTACAAGAGATAATCATATTATATTGTCCACTCACACACTTCCGATGTGTAAGACTAAGAGATTATCACAAGGCTTTTATAAAGCTCTGTTTTGACTCGGTTCTGCTTGTTAAGGATTCGCCATTCTGGGCCTCCTCTTGCGCCGCTCATCAATCCAAACAGAACAGCCTAAAAAACATTGCTAATTAGTTGGCCGGGTCTACCCTACAAATAGATTTGTGGTTGTACGGCAAGACTCAGATCAATAGTGCACAAAATTAAGTCCTTAATGACTATTCAAGCAAAACATCCTCATCCCAAATGTGCTTCCCGCACCCCCTTTACTGCACGGTCATTCGCCTGAGTATGAAATTATTTAGGGTTCAACCCGACCAAATGGCAACCTTTACCATGGCACAACAAAATTTACCAATAGTGGCCCCGCCACGATTCCATATATCATTAAGTCAAGTTTATCATCATTGAATCATGTGATTGAGAGACCATCGCATAACAAAAGCATGACTAAGCATAATACACACTCATGTTGGTAGTACAATAATGTCCAACTAAGATTACCCAACCTCTGGTGTCCAAGGATTTATGTCATTCAATGGTACATGTCAATAACAAATATTCAAGGTGGCATAATGTCGAAGAAGACTTTAACTATTCTCGAAAGTAGTTACTATAAAACTAGCAACGCATGTTGATATAAATCAATATAATTTTATAAACTGGGTATGACATGATCAAATGTCTACGACTTGCCTTCGTTGAAGTGTTAAGATGCTTTAGTTGTCGGGTCCAAGAACTCTTCGAAAACGCCAGAATCTATACGTGCGAAATGAGCCAAATAAATAAAACAATTCCAAACAAAATCCAAGAATTACCAAATTAGAGCCAAAATAAAGGTACTAAATTTAGATGAATATTAGAAATTTGAATCACTCAAATCGAAACTCGAACGAAAGAGAACGAGCCCTCAGAAGGTGGTTTGACTACAGGTGGTCGGAAGAATATTTCGACTACCAGGTCGGAAGTGATGCGTACACGCTAGGGGTGGCCCGATCTTCACGGCGTAGGTTGAAGAACAAAGCGAATCTTGCTGTGGACAGCAGGGATAACTAGTTGTGAGTAGCGGAAAAGGGTAACTAGCTTTAACCTGCCAAGGTTGGATGCGACCAAGCGTTGGGGAGAGACGATCCGAAGCCTTCTGGACTCCGACCCACTATCCGAACAATCGCAGAACCACAATCCGGAACTAACCCACACAAAACTCCCGGAAGCGTAGAGCACGAATTAGGAGATCCCAGAGGAATCTTCTTGCAAATCCAAGAGAACTCACAAGAGCAAAAGGAGCAAGGAACTCAGCAGTCTTGCTGCAATTTCATATATCGGTTTGTTGAAATATCAAAAGTACCTCCATAGATGGGAGTAGAGGGGTATATATACTAGGAACAACCCTCCTAGCTGGGTATGAACATAAGTCACCACGTTTGGAAGGTGGAAGGCCAACTGGTTGAAGCATTCAAGGAGTCTTCTCGGTTTCTCGCGCGTCTGCTCAATTTCTGCGCAGTCTTTAGTAAAATAGCAATAACTCTCTCCTCGGAAGTCCAAATGACGAACCGTTTGTTGGAGGTGAAAATAGACTTGATTATCTTTCCATCCATATAGGATAGGCATAGTGAAACGTTCCTGGTTGGTGTGCAAGCACTTAAGAAGACTTCAGTTTTCGCGCAGCATTTATCAGCATGTGCAATTTGTTACTAAAATGATCATAACTTTCATTACACAACTCCAAATAATGCACGGTTTGAAGCGTAGGAAAATAGACTTGACAAACTATCCAATGCTCTGGTGTATGCTGGCTGGAAACACTATAATTCATACAGATAATGATTGCAAAACTCATTGGTTTTCTGGACCTCCTTGTTCCTCTCCAATGCACCTGAGTTCAATCAAAGAAGAGGACATTGGAAGCACTACTAAGTTATTGAGATCCGAATAAGTTCTAAGTTAGCGTTCACCGATCAAGTATTTTTTAGCACGTCTTCTCGTGATTGGTACTTGATATTGTTTGTCCTTGAGAATATCTTGGTCGCGGAGATGATCTTCTGTAGCATGGTCATTGAAGGTTGGGATGTCCTCATCATCCTCCCCTCCTTGAAAAGGAGTCGTCCTCGACTCGTTTGGTCCAAAGTATGGAGAGTGGTCGGATACATTGAAGGTCTCACTAACACCATACTTACTGGGAAGATCAATCTTGTAGGCATTGTCATTAATCTTTTGAACCACTTTGAAAGGGCCATCCGCTCGTGGTCGTAGCTTGCACTTATTTTGGTCGTGAAACGATCTTTTCTAAGATGTACCCATACCAAGTCACCTAGTTCAAACAACATCTTCTTTCTTCCCTTGTTTGCACGCTCTCATACAATTTGGGTCATCTTTGCAATATTCTCTCTCGCCTTTTGGTGAATCTTCTTGACATGTTCAGCACATTCGTTTGCATCTAAATTGACGCGCTCTGCCTGCAGTAAAGGCAAAAGATCTATGGGAGCAGTGGGTTTGAAACCATATGCAAGTTCAAATGGACAAACTTTAGTGGTCGAATGTACATACTGTTGTATGCAAATTCCACATGAGGTAGACACTCTTCCCACATCTTCAAATTTTCTTGAGCATTTCGAAGCAACATGGACAATGTTCGGTTCACGACTTGCTTTGTCCATCCGTTTGAGGATGGCATGTTGTAGAGAACAACAGCTTGGTCCCAAGCTTTCCCCACAAGGTCTTCCAAAAATAGCTCAAAAACTTAGTGTCTCGGTCTGATACAATAGTTCGTGGCACACCATGTAAGCGCACAATCTCCCTAAAAAACAATTCAGCAATATGTGAAGCATCATCGCTCTTATGACATGGAATAAAGTGAGCCATTTTGCTAAACCTATCAACCACAACAAAAATTGAGTCCCTCCCCCTCTTTGTCCGAGGTAAACCAAGAACAAAATCCATTGAAATATCTTCCCATGGAACATTAGGAATAGGTAAAGGAATGTACAAGCCATGAGGGTTCAAACGGGACTTAGCTTTATTGCATGTCTCACATCGCAATATATATCTTTCAACGTCGCGCCTCAACTTTGGCCAAAAGAAATGGTCAGCCAACACACTCTCAGTTTTCTTAGCACCAAAATGGCCCATAAGTCCGCCAGAATGAGCTTCCTGCAAAAGCAATAGGCGAACAGAGCAATCTGGAATGCATAGCTTATTAGCGCGAAATAAAAAACCATCATGCAAATGAAACTTGTCCCAGCCCTTTCCATTACCACATTTGGAAAATGGTGCAGAAAAATATGAGTCATGATCATACAATTCTTTGATACTTTCTAACCCAAGAACTTTAGCATCAAGTTGAGAAAGTAAAGCATGACGTCTAGACAGGGCATCTGCTACAACATTATCCTTCCCTTTCTTGTACTTGACAATGTAGGAAAAGATTCAATGAATTCACTCCATTTTGCATGTCGTCGATTCGGTTTTAGTTGGCCCTTAAGATGTTTCAAAGATTCATGGTGCGAGTGTATCACAAATTCCTTAGGCCACAAGTAGTGTTGCCAAGTTTCCAAAGCTCTCATGAGGGCATACAATTCTTTATCATAAACAGAGTAATTGAGAGTTGGACCACTTAACTTTTCACTAAAATAAGCGATTGGCCTACCTTCCTGCATGAGTACTCCTCCAATCCCTATACCACTTGCATCACATTCAATTTCAAAAGTCTTACTAAAATCTGGGAGTGCAAGGAGTGGTGCTGATGTCAACTTAGCTTTCAGCTCTTCAAATGCCTTCTCTTGTGTCTTACCCGAGTGAAAAGGTACTGCTTTCTTTGTCAATTCGTTGATTGGGGCAGCAATGGTACTGAAATCCTTCACAAACCTACAATAAAAACCAGCAAGGCCAAGGAAGCTCCTCACTTGGCTCACATTTTGTGGAGGTAACCACTCACGAACAGCCTTTATCTTCTCCTCATCCACCTCTACTCCTTGACCTGAAACAACAAAGCCAAGAAAAACTACCTTGTCGGTGCAAAAGGTGCACTTGGCAAGGTTAGCGTACAACTTTTCCATTCGCAAGACACATAGCACACTTTCTAGATGTTCAATATGTTCTTCAAGAGACTTGTCAGTAAATTAAGATATCATCAAGTAAACAACAACAAATTTGCCAATAAAAGCTCTAAGCACATGATTCATCAATCTCATGAAAGTACTTGGTGCATTTGTCAATCCAAACGGCATGACCAACCATTCATACAACCCAAATTTTGTTTTGAATGCGCTTTCCACTCATCACCCTCTCTCATTCAAATTTGGTGGTAGCCGCCCAAATCAATCTTAGAAAAGATGGTTGAACCACTAAGCTCATCAAGCATGTCATCAAGTCTAGGTATTGGATGCTTATACCTTCATTGTTATGTTATTAATGGCTCGGCAATCTACACACATTCTCCATGATCCATCTTTCTTTGGGACTAAAAGAACCGGTACAGACAGGGGTGAGAGACTTTCTTTTACATACCCTTTGTCGAGTAGGTCTTGTACTTGGCGTTGAATTTCTTTGGTCTCCTCTGGATTTGTGCGGTATGCTTTGGTCGGTTAGGAAGCGGGCACCGGGAACAAGGTCAATTTGATGTTCAATGCCTCTTTTTAGTGGCAGCCACGGTGGTACTTCGTCAGAAATACGTCATCGTAACCACAGAAGAGATTCAACACAACACTTTCGGTAAAGTAGAGGGTAAATCGTTAGTTGATAAAGGCTTTCCTTGTGCAGAGTACAAAGAACATGGCATTGGGTTCTCTCAATTCTTTTATATCCCCTTTCCTAGCCATCATCACTAATCCCTCTTTTCCCGTGTCTTGGTATTTTGCGGTTTGTGGAGATTGATTTGGTTTTGGTTGCACTCGCTCACTATGTTTGTGGTTCTCACTCAAGTGTTTCTCACTCTCTCATTGTTTCTTTTGCAGTTCATCCTTCATTATCTCCTCGGTGTTAAAGGAAGCAAAGTGATCGCTCCCTTTATACATAAAAACAAGGGTATTGGCTCGGCAACTAATCTGAACATCACGATCATATAACCAAGGTCGCCCCAAAAGTAATCGGCATGCTTGCATTGGAACCACATCACACTCCACGATCTTGGTATTTTCCAATTGAGAATTGGGCGGTCACAATGTTGTTCACTCGCGATGCTCCACAATCATTGAGCCATTGCATCTTATATGGGGCGGGATGACGTCGTAGTTTTAGTCCCATTCGTTCTACCAATTCTAGACTTGCAATGTTATTGCAATGCCATTATCAACAATAATCTTGCATACCTTGCTCATGATGGTGCCTCGAGTGTGAAATAGGTTATGTCGTGACCATTTTCTCCTTTCACAACATTAACACTAAGCACACGTCGAGAGATAAAACAATTGTTGTCTCCACCATCACCGGGAATACCATCATCATCGATGCTTCTTCAAGTAGCCCATCCTCCTCCGCTCACTCTCGATTCCCATTCTCCTTGTTCATCAACAAGCAAGTTTCTTCTGCTAGGGCACTCGGAGGCAATGTGCCCACGCCCTGGCACTTATGGCACTTAATTTGCGGCTGCGAGATGTAGTTCTTCTTGTCGATGTGGAAGATGATGCTCCTATTTTTCCACTAGGCGTCGATTATCTTGGTATCCTGCGGTGAAGAAGCCGACGAGGGTGTAGGCTTGGCGGCGAGGAGTAGATGGAGCGTCTCGGCGAGGGCACCTTGAGAACGACGACCGCCGAGAGGATGTACTCGGTGGCGGCGCTATGGAGTGAAAAGAACGGTTCCCAAAAGATCGACCACGTCCTTCTTGTCGAATCTTTCTCTCGTGCGCATAGCACAGGCAACAAGATCTTGCAGATTGTTATAAGGAAACATCTCAACAAAACATGAAATTTCATTATTTAGACCATGCAAAAATCTTGCCATCTTGGATTCAGCATCCTCTCGAATCCCAGCACGGATCAAGAGTAATTCCATTTCTTTATAGTACTCGTCCACCGTTTTAGACCCTTGTCTTAACGCTTGCAACCTATTGCGAAGGTCACGCTGGTAGCTTGAAGGCACAAAGCGCCTTCTCATCACTTGCTTCATTTCAGCCCAAGTATTGATATGACCACGCCCCGATTGTAGCTGATTTTGTTGCATTTGATTCCACCAAGTGAGAGCATAACCTGAGAATTCAACTGAGGCAAGATTTACCCGCCTTTGATCGGAGAGATTATGGATACGAAAAATCTGATCACATTGTTCTTCCCAATCAAGATAAGCATCAGGGTCTTCTATTCCCTTGAATTTAGGGACGCTCAACTTGATCCGAGCAATATTATCCGGATCATCCCTTTCACGGCGACCTCGAAGCTGTCCTCCCTCACCATGGGCAGCACCACGATGTGGGGGTGGATGCTGTCCGTAGCCATCATGATCTGCAAAAGCTTCATCGTTGTCATCATATTCTTCTCCATACCTGCGACCGTCATGCACATATTGGTCATTGAAGCGCACACGGTGGCCAAAACCACGACCGTGAGAACCTCCCTCATGCTGCAGAATATGTGCAGCTGCGCCTCGGCCACGATGGGCACCGCCCCCTCGTCCATCACCCCGACCAAGATCTTGCTGGTCGTGGAAGCCGTTATTAGCAGCAGCTCCCACTGAGTTCTCATCAGCGGCTTCACCTTGATCAACAGCAGGGTTAGGTTGACGTAGACCCCCACCACCAGCGACGGGAAGGCGTTCATTGAGCATCTGTCCCATGGCCTGAACCAGATCACGTAATTGTTGCATCTCGGCTCGTGTGGTGGTTTGTTCATCTCCTTCATGATTTTCCCCATGTACACTTTCGTTGGAACCTGCCATGTTAGCGAAGAGAAAGTGGAATAGGTAATATTTGTGGAATCACACAACCTCACCTCTTACTCACCAATGTTCTTATGCGTTCTCAATGGACAACAAGAGTGCAAGAGTGGCAGTACCTTGGATGTGGTCAAGCGATTGAAAGGACACGAATCGAAACAACCGGCTTCGGGTTTTAGTGGGGCTTGGTGGGCTAAACAAGGAGGGTTGTAGTACTGGGATCAAGTGCCGTAAACCTCACAACGGATACGTGAATGTCACCGGTCCAAAACACCGAAAAAAATTCAGTGCAAGAATTTGAATCTTGCAATTTTGACAACCGCAACACAACCCTTCGCTTTCTTCTTCTCTTTTTTTTGTATTCTCTTTTTCTTTCTCTTTTTTTGTGTTCTCTTTTTCTTTCTCTCTTTTTTTCTTTTGATACTAAACAGCAAGCTTAACTACTAAAACAAACACGGTGCAAGATATCGATGGTGACTAGAAACAAGATGAGCACGAACGGCACAAGATTAACAGTACTAAACAAAGGTTTGGTAATTTTTTGTTTTTGGATCTGGACTTTTAGGATAGAAATCGAAATAATATCAACACAAGAAAAAGTGATGCACTAAAAGGCTAATTTGTGAATGGAAACCTACCGTGACAACGAAAGCTCTGATACCAAATGATGCGTACACGCTAGGGGTGGCCCGATCTTCACGGCGTAGGTTGAAGAACAAGCGAATCTTCTTTGTGGACAGCGGGGATAACTAGTTGTGAGTAGCGGAAAAGGGTAACTAGCTTTAACCTGCCAAGGTTGGATGCGACCAAGCGTTGGGGAGAGACGATCCGAAGCCTTCTGGACTCCGACCCGCTATCCGAACAATCGCAGAACCACAATCCGGAACTAACCCACACAAAACGCCCGGAAGCGTAGATCACGAATTTGGGGATCCCAGAGGAATCTTCTTGCAAATCCAAGAGAACTCACAAGAGCAAAAGGAGCAAGGAACTCAGCAGTCTTGCTGCAATTTCATATATCGGTTTGTTGAAATATCAAAAGTATCTCCATGGATGGGAGTAGAGGGGTATATATACTAGGAACAACCCTCCTAGCTGGGTATGAACATAAGTCACCACGTTGTAGGATCAAGGATAACCGACTAGAGGGGGGTGAATAGGAGGTTTTTAGAGTTTTTAACAAATTAACAATTTATCCAATTCAATTAATGACTTAGTCTAAACAAGTTATGCTCCTAGCTAGGCAATTTAATCACAATAAGCAAGCTAGAAATATAAGTGCGGAATTGTAAAGACAAGAAATAACCACAAGACACAATGATGTTTTTCCCGTGGTATCGAAGACTTGCCGGTCTTCACTAGTCCACGTTGAGGAAGCTTGACCACCCAAGCCGGCTCCACGAATTAAGCCTTCCCTCGATCACTTGGGTTGTTCTTCCTCCGCTCCGGAGATGGTGAACACCAACCACTCACAATCTTGCTCGGGTCTTCTCACAAGCTTCACTTGAGAAGATCACCGTGCTTCACCGCCAAGCCGTCTAGGAGTGCGGCAACACCCCAAGAGAATAGATCAACGATCCTCGCTTGACTTTACTCAAGTGCCAATGAATCAACTAAAGATGAATGCACTTGATCTCCCTCTCAATGAATGCAAGAGTAAATTGGGAGTAGAATTGAATGCACAATGCTCACAAGGGTTGAGATATCTTCAATGCAGCGTAACATCTCCTTGTGCAGTTGGGGAGGTATTTATAGCCTCCACCAAACAATTCTAGCCGTTGGGAAGAAGTTCCCGAAAGTTCAGCACATATCGGAACAACCGGCGTGTTAGCATCGGTACAACCGCGCTATGCTCAATGCGATAACGGCTATGTTACACGATTAAATGCACGATATAGCCGTTGGATTTAGTTGCGGTTCATCCGAGCAAACACCGGATCGTCCGATTTGTGGTTTCTAAACCGAGATTTTGCATACGTTTCGGAATTTTACAACCGCCAAATACATTTGAACATCCGTATTGCGGTTCATCCGATTATAAGTGCGATGCACCGATTCTCAAAAGAGGTTTTCAAAGGAGATTACACTCGTCGTTATTTTGCAACCGCCGTAATATCATCGGAACAAGCGGGATGCGGTCGTACGTTCAAGCCATCGGTACAACCGCACCCACAAATCGATCACCACGAGATCATGACACGTGGAAGGCCACGATGGACTCTTGTCTAGTGGTCCGTCCAAGACACAAGATCTCGAGCCGTTTGATTTTAATCAACGATCCACATGCGTTGCCACTTCGGACGGTCGAACGGCCCACTTAATCCTAGCCGTTAGATTAAGATCGGCGATCGACGATTTTCAATTTAAAAGGCTAACGGTTGAACCGCTCACATGCCGCGAACAACCGCGCTTCGGTACAACCGCTAAGCCTTGGTTCATCCGATTCGAATTAAAGCATCAATTCATTCTAACTTAAATTCAAGTCCAATTTTAAATGCATGCATGATCCTAAGTTGATCCATATGGCACAAGAATAAGCTATCAAGCTACTAGTCGTGATCCCCTTAATAGTACGGCATTTATCCTATAATCCGGTCTACCAACCAATTCTCCTTAGACCGTAAAATAGAAAAGGATCCTAGACTATTTGTACCTTGACTTTAAGCCTTGTTGATCTTCACATTTTCCTTTAGCATGCATCCTTGCTTCATCATGTTCATCAAATGGAATTAACCTTGCACATTCTTAGTAAACTTGTTAATCCCATATTCACATATTATCATTAATTACCAAAACCATTTTAGGGGCCTAGATGCTTTCAATCTCCCCTTTTGGTAATTGATGACAACACACTTAATATGTGAGAAAAGTTGTTTTGAATATACTAAGAGTGTATATTCTTTTGAAGTCTTTTGACAGGTAAAATAATCTTTGCAATGAGCATAAGTAAATTTTGAGAATTATTTTTCTTGTCAAATCCAATTAAAAGAAGACTCCCTAAACAAATGCATATGGATAGTAAATAATTTGCAAGCATATGTAAAGAATTGAAAATTTTATGGAGTTTCTTTTGCATTTATGAACTTGAGGAAGCAATACAAGATAAGATATGTCAAATAATTGATTGCATTGCATAAAAAGATAATAAGACATAACCACATTCCACAAGTTCAACAAAAGTTACCAACTATTACAGGCACAAAATAGATCAACAATCAACCAGTTTTACAAAACACATATAAATCACATAAGCCCATAGCTCCCCCTAAAACTAAGTCTTCACATCTTCACAATTTCTCCCCCTTTGGCATCAAAGTACCAAAAGCATCAAACAGGGGGGTCCTGAGAGGAAGAAACGGGTCTGGTGGGGAGCAGAGCGGGAGAAGCGGCGAAGTGAGCTGAATCGTGCAGATCCGGAGAAGCCGACACTGAGGCGCGGATCTGAGATACTGAGAGGGTGGTAGGAGCTGGAGGAGCTGTAGAGGTAGCTGGAGCCTGAAACTCAGTGAGGTGCAGCTGAGGGAGCTGAGGTAGGTGCAGCTGTCCAAGAAGAAGGACCCTTGGGCGACTGAGGAGGTCGGCGAACATAACGCTGAGGGGTCTTGAGAAAATGTTCTAAGTCATTTAGGCCCTCAGACAAAGCTGATAATCTGTTATGAGTCTCATCAAAGAAGTCATTTTGGATAGCTGCCATCTCAGTAAGCCTATGACGAGTCTCATCCTGAGAGGCAACTTGTTCAGCCTTTATTTCCTGCAAAGTCTTGATAATAGATCACGATTTTGAAGTACTTGCGCTAGAGCACTTGCATCGAGCATAGCGGCGGGAGGAGCATCAACCTCAGCAGGGGCATCCTCAGAGACTTGTTGAGGAGGAATGGCATCTCGTGGTTTATATGGCTTGTGAGGAGATCCCAAGCCACCACGGTACTCGATCTTTCTAACAATCAATGCCATGATGTAAGGAGCATAATAAATCCTTTTAACTCTGTCATTCTTGGAGGAGGCTATGCCTTGAAGAATAACATCCACTACATCAAATTTAACTCCTCCACAATATGATCTATCATGTTCCAAACATGCCCCCGTACTGCATCGAAATTCCCACTCTTAGGGTAGAAAGTATGATTAATTATCCTGTTAATCATGCTCACTTCTGGCTTCAATCCAGTAATTGTCCCTAACTTGCATTTGGCTGAAGAGTCATAATGCACGCCCAAGCAGAACAAGTAGGGTTTGGACTCTCAAAGATTTTGTCCCAAGAGTTGGATGAATTCTCAACACTCTATAAATTCCTCTTTGGTGCTTTCCACATTTACGCACCACCGACCATCTAAAAGTCTTCAAGTCATGGGACATATGCGATGTGGCATAAAGCGTCGAATGATCTTGTCATCATAATTCTGTTTATGCCCACAAGATCATGAAGACCCACATTGTAGAAAAGGCGATAGACTCCAATGTATTTGTCCAAGGTATTAATATTAGACCACTTAATCCATTTATGATCGGCAAATTTCTTGTGCCTACCATATATTTGCTCATACACTTGCTCTTGAAAGATTGTGTGGAATCTTGGATTTAATGTGTCATTCTTCAGAAGATATTGATTGACATGGCGCTTGATGGCATAGTCATCTGGCGACGTAAGATGTAGGTCAATAGGAGTCCCGGAGGATCAATCAAATCATCATCTTCTCGCTGTCCTTGGAGGAACTTCCTCTTCTTCTTCTTCTTCTTGGATTGATTCCTCAATTGATTTACTTCTGAGCTATTTTCTCACTCGGTTTAGTGGTCTCTTTCCCTTTCCTTTTCCTGCGGGTCTTCGTCGAATGGCCGAGTTTGACGAGCAGAATGTCGGGTTGAACTCTTTCAATTTGCGGTGGAGGTTGAGGTGCGAAGACCCTTGTCTTGACGATCCTCGAGACTTCTTGGATGTTCCTCGCATTCTAGGCATCTATCGAGATTGGAGTGATTATAAGATGTCAAGGAACAGATTTGAATTGAATTGAATTGAAAGAAATGACAATTTACGGTTACGTCGAGATAATCGGATCATCCGCCGTTATGTGGCGGAACGTCCGAATCGCGTCGTTCGCCCTCAAGAACCGAACGTCCGATTGTCCCGACCAAAACTAGGGTTGAAGAATTTCCGAGATTTTGATGGAATCTAAGAGAGTGAGTGCTAGAACCGGATGCGCAAGGGTCATAGGACACGGTGAAGCACTTTTGCCCAATTAGATTGCTAGTTATCAACAAAGATTATCAAAAACCCTAAAAGCGCCTAGAGTGCTCCAAATGCGGTAAAACACGAATCAATAGATGTTTTACCTTGAGATTTGAGGAAGGAGAGCACCGGAAATGCAAGGATCAGCGAGGACTTGGAGATCCACCGAGAGAACCACTCGATTTGAGAGAGGGTTTTGAGAGACGCTCGACTGGAGAGAGAGGAACCCGAGCGGACCGAGATGAAAAGGAAAGCAGACGAGCATTGGAGTGATAAGGTCAAAAGGAAAGCGGACGTTCCGCTATTATAACGCCGGATGATCCGCGATCTGCGACGTCTCGTTCGCATAACTCGGATGTACCGATTGTCACGGGATTTTGATAAAGCTCGATTTCTTTGGAATTTTGAATAATTGCAAATGATCCTTAGATTTACACTCAATAAAACATCATTTAGGGATCATTATGCATATAATATACTGAAGATTATATATAAACATAGTTTTTATAATTATAGTGAATTTAATATGAGATTTGAGAAATTCTTTTACAAAATATTTAAATAACACCAAATAAAAAGCAATCGTAATAACAAAAATTTAAACAATGTTTGAATAATCTATGACATTTAATTCATTCCTCAATTTGCAAAAGCGGCCTTCATCTAATGGCTTGGTGAAAATATCCGCTAATTGGTCTTCGGTTCTTATGTGGCTAATTTCAATGTCTCCCTTGATCACATGATCTCTCAAGAAATGGTGGCGAATATCTATATGCTTGGTTCTTGAGTGTTGAGCAGGATTATTAGCAATTTTCACAAAGACTATCATTGTCACACAAAAGAGGCATTTTATCGCTTTAATTCCATAATCCATCAATGTTTGCCTCATCCATAGCAATTGAGCACAACAACTTCCCGCGGAAACATATTCGGCTTCGGCGGTGGATAGAGCTACGGAATTTTGTTTCTTGGATGACCATGATACTAAAGATCTTCCTAAAAATTGACAACTACCCGAGGTGCTTTTTCTATCCACTTTGCATCCCGCATAATCGAGTCCGAATATCCAATTAAGTCAAATTTAGCACCTTTCGGAACCAAAGGCCAATGCTAGAGGAATGCTTTAAATATCTTAGAATTCTTTTAACACCATTAAATGACATTCTTTTGGATTTGCTTGAAAGCGAGCACACATACAAACACTAAACATGATATCGGGCCTAGATGCGGTAAGATAAAGCAAACTACCAATCATAGATCTATAAAGCTTTAAATCTACCGATTTACCTCCCTCATTTAAGTCAAGATGACCATTTGTTGCCATGGGAGTCTTGATGGGTTTTGCATCCTCCATACCAAACTTCTTGATCAATTCTTTTGCATACTTGGTTTGGCTCACGAAGGTCCCATCTTTGAGTTGCTTGATTTGGAATCCAAGGAAGTAGCTTAATTCTCCAATCATCGACATTTCAAATTCCCTAGACATCATATCACCAAACTCTTTGCAAAAATCTTGATTAGTAGACCCAAAATAATATCATCAACATAAATTTGACATACAAAGAAATCATCATCTATAACTTTAGTAAATAAGGTTGAATCAATCTTCCCAATTTTGAATCCTTTTGAGACTAGAAAATCTCTAAGTCGTTCATACCATGCTCTAGGAGCTTGTTTAAGGCCATAGGCGCTTTAGAGAGTTTATAGACATTATTTGGATTTTAGGATCTTCAAAACCGGAGGTTGTTCAACAAATACAAGTTCGAAATTTTACCATTTAAGAAAGCACTTTTAACATCCATTTGAAATAATTTAATATCAAAGCATGATGCAAAAGCAAGTAATATCCGAATTGATTCTAATCTAGCTACGGAGCAAAAGTTTCACCAAAATCCAAACCTTCAACTTGTGAATACCCTTGAGCTACCAATCTTGCTTTGTTTGAACAACCAAACCATTTTCATCTTGCTTGTTCCTAAAGACCCATTTTGTACCAATGACGTTGTGTTCCTTGGGTCGATCCACCAATGTCCAAACTTCATTCGGGTGAAGTTGTTGAGTTCTTCATGCATAGCATTCACCCAATCCGGATCTTCAAGTGCTTCTTCTACATGCTTTGGCTCAATACAAGAGACAAAAGAGTAATATTCACAAAAGAAGCAACACGAGATCGAGTTTGAACACCCTTACTTACATCACCCAATATTTGGTCTATTGGATGATCCTTAGCAATTGCATTGTGGATTCTTGGTGGTAAGTTAGATGGTTGATCATCTTCCTTATTGTCAAATTGAACTTGGTTTGTAGAAGATGTTGGTGGTTCAACTTGTGTGGAGGATGATGAATCATCTTGGGCTTTATGTCACCAATTTGCATATGCTCCATTGCCCTTCTCAAAGCTTCATTGCCTACATCATCCAAATTCTCATGCTCTTCTTGAGAGCCGTTAGTTTCATCAAATTGAACATCATGTTTTTCTTCAACTAAACCGGAGTTTTTGTTGAAGACACGATAAACTTTACTATTTGATGAATAACCTAGCAAGAAACCAACATCACATCTACTTTCAAATTTTGATGGCGAACACCCTTCTTTAAAATATAGCATTTACAACCAAAGACACGAAAATAGGAGATGTTCGGTTTCTTCCTACAAGAAGCTCATAGGAAGTCTTTTTCAAAAGACGATGTAAATAAAGACGATTTATGGCATGACAAGCGGTGTTAATTGCTTCCGCCAAAACTATCGGAAGTATTATATTCATCAAGCATTGTCCTAGCCATTTCAATTAATGTACGATTTTCCTTTCTACAACTCCATTTTGTTCCGGGTGTAGGTTGTGGAAAGTTAGTGCTTTATTCAAGTTCATCACAAAAGTCTTCAACTTTAGTATTTTTGAACTCGGAACCATTATCACTCTGATTTTCTTTATTTTGAAATCAAATTCATTTTGGGCCCTTTTGTAAAGTTTTGAAAATTCGGAGGTTTCACTTTTATCATCTAGGAAGAATACCCATGTATATCTAGAGTAATCATCCACAATAACCAAACAATAGCTATTTCCCCCGATACTCTTATAGGTTGTTGGCCCAAACAAATCCATATGTAAGAGTTCCAATGGTCTAGAAGTTGACATGATACTTTTGGAAGGGTGAGAATTAGTGACTTGTTTACCGCTTGACATGCACTACAAAGTCGGTTTTCTCAAACTTCACATCTTTCAAGCCAACAACTAAATCATGTTTGAAAAGCTTTTGAGTTGAATCATTCCTACATGAGCTAGCCTTCTATGCCAAAGCCAACCCAAGGAGGTTTTGCCATCAAACAAGTTTTTAAGCATGAATCATTTGAAGTGAAATCTACCAAATAAAGGTTTCCAAATCTAAATCCTTTAAAAATTAAAGAGTTATCATTTTCATTTGAAATTGCAACACCTTCTTTAGAGAAGGAACAAATTAGTCCTAGATCACATATTTGAGCTACGGATAACAAGTTAAAGTTTAGTGATTCTACTAGAGATACATTTGAAATGGAAAGGTCATTTGAGATAGCAATTTTACCCAATCCAATTACCTTTCCTTTGCTATTGTCACCAAATGTGATTTTGTCCATTCCTTTCCCATTCTCGAATGTGGTGAACATTTTTCTATCACCGGTCATGTGTTGAGTGCAACCACTATCAAGCACCCAATGTTTTCCACGGTCTTGTAGTTCACCTACAAAACAAGAATCAAGTTCTTTTAGGTACCCAAATTTGTTTGGGTCCTTGGAGGTTAGTGACCAAGGTTTTAGGCACCCAAATAGCATTCTTTTAGCGCCTAAAATTGAAGTGCCAATAAAATGAGCAAGTATTTTACCATCCTTAGTCTTTCTAAGCATATAGCATGAATCATATATACCAAAAGATGCAATTTTACCTTTAGGACAATTTTGTTGCACATGTCCTATTTCCAGCACTTATAGCAATACTTACCATTTTCCCTCACATACCTTGTGGGTTTATTTGCTGCTTCTTACCTTTCTTAGGCACATACCGAGACCTTCCTTGTTGAATGAGCACCTTTGCTCACTCAAAAGCTTGTCTAAGGTGGCCTTACCCTTAAAGCATCTTTCCAAACTTTTACTTAGTTTATTGACTTGTTCTTTTAATTCATGGTTCTCAACAATAAGTAAAGGATCACAAGTATTTGCTAAACTAGCAATTGAATCATCACTAGAGCAACATGACATGGCAAGTAAATCATCACATGAAGTAGAAATGCTAGACATGGATTTTTCATTTAAAGCAATATCTACTTTAGACATCTCATTCATTAAATCACAAGTAATTCCAATATGTGAATGAGATTTTTCAATATTCTTTAAGATGAGAGAATCATGAGCTTTCTTTAGCTCCTCAAAAGAGTCTTTTAGAGAGAGATATTCTTTCTTCAAGACTTTAAATTTTGATTTCTCTTTTCCATTAAATTCATTTAATTCATCAAGCATATCAATAATTCTTCATAAGTTGGTTCATCACTATCAATGGATTTTACCTTATCTCCTTTTGCCATGAGGCATGTAGGAGTGGAGAATAGTGAAGGAGTTTCTTTGATAGCAATGCCAACTAGTCCCTTCTTCTTGGAAGACTCATCCTCATCGAGTCTGAGTCGCTTGATTCATCATTTGAATCCCACTCTCAATGTGAGCTTCATTCTTGCCATCCTTGTGAAGCTTCTTGAAAAGCTTCTTCTTGCCATTATATTCTTTCTTCTTGAATGACTTGTCCTTGTCATCCTTCTTTGCGGGCAACGAGATGAGATGTGCCCTTTTCATCACAATTATAGCATCGAATGTTGCTATAACGCTTCTTGTCACTTGAATATTGTCCCTTCTTGTATTTGTCAAAGTTGTAGCTTCTATTGGGCGTCTCTTCATGAACTTCTTCATTTTTCTTACAAGGAGTGCATACTCCTCATCGGAATCTTCTCCTTCATCCTCATCATCACTTGATTCCGCTTTGGCCTTGAAAGCGGTAATTTTCTTCTTTGAGGAGGATGTCTCCACGAGCTCTTCTTTGTCCTTCTTGAACAACTCATTTGTGATGAGATTGCCCAAAAGGCCGTTGGTGTCATCCTTGGCAATTCGGGAGAGTTGATGAAGAGCGTCACCAAAGTTTCATATTTGTCAGGAAGAGCCCTAAGCATCTTGCGCACAATATCAACATCGGAAAGGTTAGTCCCAAGGCCTTTGAGCTCATTCACAATGTTGTTGAGTCTTGAATACATCTCATTGATGTTTTCATGAGGCAACATTATGAATGTCTCATATTTAATCCGAAGCCTATGCAATTTGGCTTCTTTGACCGTGGATGTACCCTCATGGATTTCGAGAGAGTTGTCCAAATAGCATGAGCGGTTTCCAAATTGCTCACTCTATTGAACTCATCCGCGTTCAAAGCGCCAAAGAGAGCATTCATAGCTTGGGCATCTAAATGAGAGTTACGCGTGTCTTGATCCGTGGGTTCAAGTGGATTAAGAGGCATAGTGTAACCATCATTTACGATTTTCCAAATGCTTGGACTCATGGCCCTTAAAAGATTGACATTCTAATTTTCCAATAAGCATAATTTGTGCCATCAAAGAGTGGAGCCCTTCCTAAAGCCATTCCCTCACTAGCCATCCTTGCTCTCCTAGACGGTTAAGTCCAACAACGGAGAGACCACGCTCTGATACCACTTGTAGGATCAAGGATAACCGACTAGAGGGGGTGAATAGGAGGTTTTAGAGTTTTAACAAATTAACAATTTATCCAATTCAATTAATGACTTAGTCTAAACAAGTTATGCTCCTAGCTAGGCAATTTAATCACAATAAGCAAGCTAGAAATATAAGTGCGGAATTGTAAAGACAAGAAATAACCACAAGACACAATGATGTTTTTCCGTGGTATCGAAGACTTGCCGGTCTTCACTAGTCCACGTTGAGGAAGCTTGACCACCCAAGCCGGCTCCACGAATTAAGCCTTCCTCGATCACTTGGGTTGTTCTTCCTCAGCTCGGAGATGGTGAACACCAACCACTCACAATCTTGCTCGGGTCTTCTCACAAGCTTCACTTGAGAAGATCACCGTGCTTCACCGCCAAGCCGTCTAGGAGTGCGGCAACACCCCAAGAGAATAGATCAACGATCCTCGCTGACTTTACTCAAGTGCCAATGAATCAACTAAAGATGAATGCACTTGATCTCCTCTCAATGAATGCAAGAGTAAATTGGGAGTAGAATTGAATGCACAATGCTCACAAGGGTTGAGATATCTTCAATGCAATGTAACATCTCCCTTGTGCGATTGGGGAGGTATTTATAGCCTCCACCAAACAATTCTAGCCGTTGGGAAGAAGTTCGAAAGTTCAAGACATATCGGAACAACCGGCGTGTTAGCATCGGTACAACCGCTATGCTCAATGCCTGATACGGCTATGTTACACGCATTAAATGCAATCGATATAGCCGTTGGATTTAGTTGCGGTTCATCCGCGAGCAAACACCGGATCGTCCGATTTCGGGTTTCTAAACCGGAGATTTTGCATCTGTTCGGAATTTTACAACCGCCAAATACATTTGGAACATCCGTATTGCGGTTCATCCGATTATGCAGTAACCTAAAAAACATTGCTAATTAGTTGGCCAGGTCTACCCTACAAATAGACTTGTGGTTGTACGGCAAGACTCAGATCAATAGTGCACAAAATTAAGTCCTTAATGACTATTCAAGCAAAACATCCTCATCCCAAATGTGCTTCCCGCACCCCCTTTACTGCACGGTCATTCGCCTGAGTATGAAATCATTTGGGGTTCAACCCGACCAAATGGCAACCTTTACCATGGCACAACAAATTTTACCAATAGTGGCCCCGCCACGATTCCATATATCATTAAGTCAAGTTTATCATCATTGAATCATGTGATTGAGAGACCATCGCATAACAAAAGCATGACTAAGCATAATACACACTCATGTTGGTAGTACAATAATGTCCAACTAAGATTACCCAACCTATGGTGTCCAAGGATTTATGTCATTCAATGGTACATGTCAATAACAAATATTCAAGGTGGCATAATGTCGAAGAAGACTTTAACTATTCTCGAAAGCAGTTATTATAAAACTAGCAACGCATGTTGATATAAATCAATATAATTTTATAAACTGGGTATGGCATGATCAAAGGTCTACGACTTGCCTTCGTTGAAGTGTTAAGATGCTTTGGTTGTCGGGTCCAAGAACTCTTCGAAAACGCTAGAATCTATACGTGCGAAATGAGCCAAATAAATAAAACAATTCCAAACAAAATCCAAGAATTACCAAATTAGAACCAAAATAAAGGTACTAAATTTAGATGAATATTAGAAATTTGAATCACTCAAATCGAAACTCGAACGAAAGAGAACGAGCCCTCAGAAGGAGGTTTGACTACAGGTGGTCAGAAGAATATTTCGACTACCAGGTCGGAAGGAGGTTCGACTACAAGTGGTCGGAAGAAGATTTTGATTACCTGGTTGAAAGGAGGTATCAACTACCTGGTCGGCAGCGGCGAAGCACATGGAGACAGGGATGGAAGGCGAACCGGGTGCTCACCGTTTCGGCGGTGAGACACAAGAAGGTGGCCGGCGGCAACGAAGAGTTGCGGCGGCGAAGCTCGGGTAGGTGCGCGCACCAGCTAGATCATGCGATGAAAATCTCGTTGGTGTAGAAGATGGTGATAGAGCATCGACGGCGGCGGGGCAATCGACGACGGTGGCTGGGCAATTGACGACTTCGCACTTTCGGGCATGGCGATGGAAAATCCACGATTCCGGTCGAACACAGAGGGATTGGACAGGGAAGAGGGAGGAGAAAGGAAAGAGGAGGAGGTGGTCAAGGTGACGCGGGTGGCGCGGAGAGAGTTGAAGGAGAGCGGGACGAGGCAGAGAAAAGGGTGAAGGAGGTTCGGCGCGAGGATTTTTTAAAGGGTAGGTGAACGGCGCATAGCGGTGAGCGGTGTGCTTGGGCAGCAAGGTATTTCGGGCGCACCGGGAGAAGAAGTGATGGTACATCCCACACTTGGCGACGTGGGGAGGTGTTGGACCGAAAGGGCGACTAGAGGGGGGGTGAATAGGAGCACACTCACTTTTTCCCAAAATATGAATTCAACACAATTTCACTCCAATAGCTATGATGAAGCTATGAAGATCAATATACCATCTGTTGAAGACTAGTATTGAATCCAATTAAACCCCTAAGCAATATGACGTAAATCAAGAAGAATCAAATCTAACAGAATCGGCCGGTCGACTCATTTGTATCTTGGCGGTCCGACCTGGTACTAAATCGGTCGACCTCGGTGTGGGCGGTCGGACCGGCACCAAAATCGGTCTGACCTCTGGTGTGGGGCGGTCTGACCGGCAGGCTACAGAACAGTAAAAACAGCCCGATGACGAAGTTGCAATTAGGTCTAACTTTTGATTCTCAACTCCAAACTTCACGAAACTTTGCACACACCTTCTCTATGCTATTGAGGACCTATTCCAATCAAATATTATGATAATTCTTGGAACAATCTTGAGCAATTGTCAATTGATTAACAGAAGGTCTAAAACCGGGCAAGAACGAAAACTTGATCCTAATGCTTGTTCGTAAGAGATTGATGATCAAGATGATGCTAGATAGATTCACACATATCACAGCAAGCTAATCCACGTGAAAGAATCAATCACAAACTCGTGGATCAAAGAAAGCCCTAAAATCACGAAATTGAAAGCAAGAACGAAAAGAGACTTATCTCAAGCAAACCTTGCATAGATTGATTTTGTGATTGATGCTGGATTACATCCACACCATCATGGATCAGTGGACAATCAAAGATCATGAAATTCGTCACAAACCATCAAGAGCCCTAGCCTCCACCTCAACTCCCCTAAAGACAATTAGGGTTTTGAAACATAAAAAGGCGAGCGAGAAAGAGGTGCAGCCACCATCTCCTCCTATTTATAGTGGAGGCCTAAAACTCTTAGGGTTTGACTCTCTTGGGCTCCCGTTAAGGCCCACTAACAAACGGGTCACACACGCACGCTTCGCAAAGCGCCGTCTTTAACCTTTTGACCTAAACCGCTCCACCATGCGCCATGGATTCGCCAATAGGTCACCCTTGTCCATCTTGTGTCACGCTTGAGTCATTAACCTCACCCAAGATCGCCGATCGTTACGGACCTCAACCTCGAAGTCTAGTCCCGATCCTCCTCGCCGTTGACCGTCGTTGACCACCAAGCAACCTGCACAACCACAGACAAGCAAACACGAATTCGGGAACAAGTTCTTCACAACTTGACCCATGTTAGTCAAAACATGCATCATGCAAAACATATGCCATGAAACCAATGACTTTGACCTAACAAAACAACATCGCCACAAAGTTGGCCGACGTTCAAGTCAATACCGGTCTGACTGCTCCAGGTGAGCCGGTCGGACCGCCCCATGGCCGGTCGGACCGCTCCCTGTGAGCCGGTCGGACCGCCTATGGGACTTAGCCGAATTTCAACCCTCAAAATCCAAACCTTCTGGAAACTTTAAACCAATAGAACTTCTTCCTGGAGACTCCAAAAATTATGAGACCAAGTGCATTGGGATCCCCTCACTTGCCTACAACACCTATTTTTGGCCTAGCTTGTTTTGACCACTTTGGTCATCGCCGGTCCGACCGCCCCTCATGGCCGGTCCGACCGATTGGGACCGGCGGACCATGGGTGCAAGGACCGGTCGGACCGCCTCGCCCGATAAGCTCAGTAACTTTGTCGAAAACACGTGAAACGACAAACCGTAAACGCCATAGCCAATTGTCACATCATCCTAAGATCCGAACATATCCCCATGAAATCCACAATCTCCCCTTGATGAACACATTGGCAATTATCCGTAAAATGTAAGTAAGAGGTTTGAAAACGAGTTTACTCATGGTTTTTAGACAAAGGCACAACTTGGTCCATAAGCAAGAAAAAGCAATGAAAATGACCAAGTGGCATCGTAATAGTATAGGCATGTGAGACAAGGCAAAAGAAAGCATAAAAACTTTGATTTCGAAAAAGGGTCAAAATTCTCACATGAGGTCCATTTGAAAGAACAATTGTTCAATTGACCTATGATCATTGTGAGTATAAAAGAATGCAATTCAAGTTCGAATATTCAATAAGACAATAAGAATGCAACTCAAGAACTCCCCTCACTATGATCCTCAATTTTTAAATTTTCGTTTCTCCCTTTGTATAAACTTCTCCCCCAATTAAGATCTTCTTATTAACACATCTTCTCTTCTCATTTAACACATCTTCTCCCCCTTTGACAATGGATTCATCAAGGAATCACGCCTTCCTCTCATCCGGAGATAATAAATATAGAATAAAGGAAGAAGCGAAAACAAAAGAGGCATAAAGAGGAATATGCATGAAGTGCAATGGAGTGGCTTCAATTTTGTATTTTTCAATTTTTGATTACAAGAAGCTTTGGAGATTACCCAAAAGAACAAGCTAGTATCTCTAATATTGCACAAACAACATATCAAGCCCGACAAATATAGCAAGATCATGGTAAGACATATATATCAAAGCTAAGCACAAAGGCTCAAAAGTAAAGCAGATTTGATCAATTTAAGCAACGCTTCAAATTCAACAAGTTCATCAACGAGGATCCTAAAGTGAAATTGGCCATGTCAAAATGTCAAAGTGAGATAAAAATCTAACAAAGACCACATTAAGAGTCAATCAAGTCCCGTATTGAATCATTTTGCTCAATATTTTGTAAACGCCCATTTGTCAATATTTTCTCATTTGCATTGAATATTGAAGTTGACTAATGATCTAACTTAGTGACAAGATCCTGGACTAGGAGCCATCCACAAACTCATCCTAAGCTTCACCAAAAGTTGATTAAAGGTATATCTTAGTAAAGAAGATCCCGGACTAGGAGCCATCCACAAACTCTTTCTAAGCTTCTACTGGCGACAAATCTTGAGGTTCATGTCATTTCGACAAGCGGTCCCCATGAGATCGTTCGTTCATCAAACTATCTCCAAGTTCATGTCATTTGACAAGCGCCTCGTAAGAATAGTTTGGCACAATTTAAGCATAAGACAATCTTGATTTTCATTTTTCACATGAGCGGTTTAGAATCTCAAGAACACAAAAGCTCAAGTAATGGTCAATTTTAGATCAAAGAGCTAACAAAGCAATTCTGACAGGGCCAATGTCACAAGAGGAGCACTAATTGCGCAACTCGCTAAAACATCCACAAATTGCAATTTCTTAGTTTGAGTTGTTTAAAAGGTTCTAGCTCATATAGCAAAGACTTAGCTACACATGTAAAAGCATGATAATTCTAGCAAGTCAAAGAACTAGACATGACATTGAGCAAGAATTGAAATACAAAAGCTCTAAAGGGTAATAGGCAAAGCTTCATCAATTTTTAAAAATAAGCAGAAAATCTTATATTACAATGCATCTTTTGGATTTTTCATACCATTTGTTGTAACCACTTGTTGGAGTTTTCATATGAATGCAATATGACACAATGAGATGCAATTAAAAGCCTAAAACCTAAAGAGTTCAAAAGATCACTAAGTTCGAAAAAGAACAATAAAAGATCAAAAGAACAAGGAAAGATAAGAAAAGATCAAACTCCCCTCAAACCAACCCATAAGGATAAATTACCCACTCGCTTCTTAAGGAGGAAAATGCTGTTTGATCTAAAGGCTTGGTAAGAATATCTGCCAATTGAGCTTTGGACTCTACGAAGTGCATCACAATATCACCTTTTTCAACATGATCTTTAAGGAAGTGAAAGCGAATGTCTATGTGCTTAGTCCTAGAATGTTGCAATCGGTTTTTAGCAATATTAATAGCGAAGTGTTATCACGTAAAAGAGGAACACTAGCAAAGTTTAACCCATAATCTTTCAAAGTGGGCGTCATCCACAAAATCAGCTCTGACAACTAGCAAAGACTACATACTCCGCCTCAGATGGATTGTGCAATGTAAGACCGCTTCTAGAAGACCAAGATACAAGAGAAGTGCCTAGGAAGTGACAGTGGTGAGGTACTCTTCCTATCTAACCGACACCGCAAAATCGAATCAAAAAACCCTAATGGACAAAGTCAAGAGCAGAATACCAAATGCCATATAAAAGGGTAGAGTGTAAATACCGAATATGCGCTTAACGGCTTGGCGATGGGAAGTTCTCTGAGATGCCCAAATCTAGCACAAAGACATACCGTGAAGTGAATTTCCGGTCTCGAGGCCACAAATCGAAGGAGCCGATCATGTTTGCAGTACTCGCGTTGATCCACGACTTCTCCTTCCTCATCCGGATCCAAAACGATGAAGTTGCCATGGGAGTGGAGATAGGCTTGCAGTCACCCATGTTGAAGCGTTTGAGTAGATTTTTAGTGTACTTTGTCTGATGGATGAAAGTTCCTTCCTTGCATTGCTTGATTTGTAGCCCCAAAAAGTAATTAAGCTCTCCCATCATACTCATCTCAAATTCCCTCGACATAGTCTCGTAAAAAGCTGAAACAAGAGCATTAGAAGAACCACCAAAAATAATATCATCTACGTAAATTTGAGCAAGCAGAAAGTCATTGCCACGCCTAAGAATGAATAGAGTTTTATCCACTTTACCCATCTCAAAATTATTCTTAAGCAAGAAAGTCTTAAGTCTATCATACTAGGCTCTAGGGGCTTGTTTAAGACCATACAATGCTTTAGATAGCTTGAAAACACGATTTGGATATTTAGGATCCTCAAAACCAGGGGGTTGCTTAACATACACTTCCTCATCTATGAAACCATTTAAAAGGCACTTTTAACATCCATCCGATATAATTTAAAACCTTTTGATGCAAACAAATGCAAGCGAAATGCGAATGGCTTCTAGTCTAGCAACAGAGCAAATGTCTCATCAAAATCTAACCCCTCAACTTGGTCAAACCCCGAGCTACCAATCTGCCTTATTTCTAACCACGAACCATCCTCACCTTGTTTATTCTTAAACACCCAACGGGTTCCTATAACATTATGACCACTAGGAGGTTCTACTAGGTTCCAAACTTTGTTTCTTTCAAAATTCTCTAACTCCTCATGCATGGCATTTACCCAAACTAGAATCGATAAAGCATGTGATATATCGCGGGTTCAAAAGAAGCAACAAAAGCCGAATGAGAGTAGAGATTTGGATCATTATACCGAGCGAGTGACTCGCTCATGTAGATTACCTATTATCATTCCGAGGATGCTTTGTCTCTGAATGCGAAGTGGGCGCGGGTGAGATACTGCTTTCTTCGACCTCCGCAGTACTGGCGATGATGAAGATGCAGCAGATCCTCAATCAAGGTGAAGTAGACGTAGCGTGTTCTTGTATCGATATGGGCGCTTGATGAGCAGCAGATGAAGGAATGATATTAGCTTCGCCCTCATCTTCCTCCACAAAAATGCTCTCACACACTGTAAATTATCTCAGCAATAGATCTAGCTCGTGGCTAGTCTCATCAAAAGTGACATTACAAGTCTCTGAATAATGTTAGTCTCGATATTAAAAACCCGAAACCCTCGAATGAGCGGATAACCTGTAAATATCCCATCAAAAGTTCTTGATTCAAATTTATCTAAGTTGCTGTCTTAAGAATAAAACATTTTGATCCAAAACTCAAAATGCGAAATGAGGGTTTTCTACCAAAACGAAGCTCATAAGGAGTCTTGCCTAAAGAAGGTCTCAAAAGACACGATTTGCAATATGGCAAGCGATAGCAATAGCTTTGGCCCAAAATCTCCTCGGTGTGTTATACTCCTAGCATCGTCCTAGCCATTTCGACCAAGGTCCTATTCTTCCTTTCCACCACGCCATTTTGTTGAGGGACGTGTGGAGAGGAGAACGATGCTCAATACCACGCCAAGACAAAAAGAAGCAAAAGAAGCATTTTTGAACTCCGTGCCATTATCATCGCGAATCGCTCTCAAAGCACCAGAAGCTCGAAGCCAAGCGAAGAACAAGGTCATGAAAATAACCAAAAGCTTCATCTTTTGAAGTAAGAAAGAACACCCAAGTATATCTAGAAAGATCATCGACTATGACAAGAATATACCATTTTCCACCGATCGATCGGACTCTAGCAGACCAACAGTATCCATATGAAGCAACCGTCCCGGTCCGTCACCATAACCATAGTCACTGTATGGGTGTGAGGCGACAACTTGTTTGCCATGCCTACAGGCGCATATGACTTCCTTGATGACTTTGAGTTTGGGCAAACCTCTCATGAGATCAAGGTTGCTAACTCGTGTCGATGATCAAAACCAATGTGCCCCAAACGTCGGTGCCAAAGCCGTAAATCGAAGAAGATGTAAGCAAACATTTAAGAGATCCAAAGAAGAGATTCTCAAAAATCACCTCAAAATTCTACCAACTCTAGAGATTCCAAACACAAGCTCACCAAGAGAATCAAGCACACGACAAGCATTCTTCTTAAAAATACCTCATATCCATCATCAAGAAGTGAGAAACAGAAGGAGATTATACCTAAGCTTGTCCACAAGAGCGACATCCTTTAGAATGAATTTGTTGTTTACCCTAATTGATCATGTTCCTTCAATTCGCCTTGTGTATCATCTCCAAAGGTGATGAAGACATCACCGTTGCCGCGTGAAAGAGGTGAACCATTTTGAGTTTCCGGTCATGTGGCGTGAACATCCGAGTCAACGAACCACGTGTTCTTCCCTTTCCGCGGTAATCCCGAAAATCAAGGAACAAAGAACGATGTGTCTCAACATCAAGTTAGATAAACAAGATTTAGGAATCCATCTTCGAGACACACGTCTCGCAAGGAGTATACAAACCGAAGTACTACCCTTGATTTCATCTAACATTCGGTTATGAGCAATGTTTAAATTAACATGAGACTTAAATCGTCCATGGGCGGTCGACCGCTGTTGTCTTGGCCGATCGGGACCGTGAAAAACGGTCGACCGGTGACCACTCAATGGTCGGACCGCCCGATCGATAAACATTAGAATTAGAATATCTAGAAACATAATGATTTGCATGAGAGAAAATCCTAATCCGTGTTTATTCTTTTCAAGTGTTACCATGTCTCATAGAAGCTCTAGGTTGCATGAATGAAATTCTATCAAAAATTTTCCTATCATTTTTCAACCTACGCCAACAGAATTCAATCAAATGCCCACCTTTCTTGCAATAAGTGCAATGGTACTTGGTACCACTAGTAGAAGCACCATTTGAATTAATACAAGGTTGGGCAAAATCTGCAGATTTAAAAGATATTTTTGCAGGTTGGGTTTTGAATTCAATTAAACCTTTTTCCAAGACTTGAATGACTTTTGGGTTTGAATTGTCTTGAAAAGAATTGAATCCTAAACCTTGCTTCTTATAAGGAGTTTTAGACTTGTCAAGAATCATGTTTAATTGTTTCTTACCTTTAGAAAATTTCTCTAATGTATCATGAAGGTAAGCATTTTCTTTTCTCAAGTTAACACAAGCATCACAAGTATTATTCATAGATTTCTCCTTATACAAAGCAATTTCAAGCTTAAGAGTGGAACATGAAGCACAAGTAGTATTTTCAATATCGTCCTTAAGCTTAGCATATTTGACTCTAGCATCTTCTAAGATATCTTTGATTTCACGTTCTTTTTCTAAACATGAAGTGCAAGGGCTAGAATCAAATACATCAAAAGCAATCAATTTACTAGATTCTAAACATTTTTCACAAGGAGCACTTTTAATTTCATTTAGTTCAGATCTAGCATTCTCAAGTTGTTGTACAGAAATATTATGAGCAGATTGTAACTTAGTAATTTCTGAATGCATAGCATGACAAGATAAACATTCATCAGGTTCAAGAGTCTTAGCATTTTTAAGCTCTACTTTCAGTTTGCTAATTTTTGACTATAATTTCTTTTTTTGTCATGACAAATTCTAGTGCTTCATCTTGACTAAGCAATTGCTCAACTATAGAATCATATTTAGCGTAAAGCTCATCATAAGAAAAAGATACCTCATCATCATCAATGTTGTCGGTGTCACCATGAAGCACATGCCGTGAAGTCTTTGGCCTTCCTTTCTTTTGCCTTGAGGATCTCCTCCCCTTGTCCTCCTCACTCCTGGTATCCACATCGCTCAAGGATTGATCCTCAAAGCGGCAAGGACCCGGTGAGCACCTTCACAAGCTTATTAGCCTCATACCTTGATTTGTTGAAAGGAGGCTTCTTCCAAGTCGGCTTTCCTTCCTTATGATTGCTCTTACCTTTCAAATTGGGGCAATTTGCCCTGATATGATTGAGCTCACCACATTCATAGCATGTCACCGACCACCTCTCTTTTGTTTCTCACATTATTGTAGGCCCGTGAATTTTTTAGCTAGAAGAGCTAACTCTGCTTCAGAATACTTTCAAGCTCCTCTTCATGAATAGCAGATAAACAAGCAAATGAAAATCCGTAAGAAGATTCAAAAGAGTCATCAAAAGCCTTTTGAGAGGATCTGCTACCAAAGCTAAATTATCTTTCTTGGGATGATCAACTCTTTTAATTTCATGAGTCTTGAGTTTACTATAAAGCAATTCTAAAGTAGACTTGAAAGATCAACATTTTCCTCTATAGCAAGAGCCTTCATCTCCCACTCCTTGGTGTTGATTGCACCAAGAGATGGGTGGCATTTTCAGATTAAGAATATTCAATATCAACAACTTTCATTTGATTAATTACTTTATTAAAGCGATGAAAATGTCATCGATGCTCTCTCGGGACGCATCTCGAATTTATTGTATTCACGCTTGTAAACTGCTTGGCGACCTTTTGATTTGGGACGAACCTCATGATATGTTTCGAGAGTGTTCCAAATTTCATGCTTGCTTAAAGATTACAAATTCTATCATATTCTTGTCTACCAAGTGCACCATATAAAAGATTCTTAGCCTTATTGTTGTTAGCCAAAAGAATTGCGTAAGCGTGTAGCAATTTCAGAATAACAAATGGGCTCTAACAACATCCCAAATAGCTTGTCCTCGCTCTCAAGAAAGACGCGCATACGATTCTTCCAATAGGCATAGTCGTGCCCATCAAGATATGCGGTTTAGTAGAAAACTTATCCATCGCCAAAGTTCAAAGGACCTGTTAAGATCAAGATTGAACTAACCGGGCTCTGATACCACTTGTTGGACCGAAAGGGCGACTAGAGGGGTGGTGAATAGGAGCACACTCACTTTTTCCCAAAATATGAATTCAACACAATTTCACTCCAATAGCTATGATGAAGCTATGAAGATCAATATACCATTACAGCGGAAGACTAGTATTGAATCCAATTAAACCCCTAAGCAATATGACAGAAATCAAGAAGAATCAAATCTAACGAATCGGCGGTCGACCGGCTTATTATCTTGGCGGTCCGACGGTACCAAATCGGTCTGACCTCTGGTGTGGGGCGGTCGGACCGGCACCAAAATCGGTCTGACCTCTGGTGTGGGGCGGTCCGGCCGTGAGCTACTGAATAATAGTAAAACAGCCGATGACGGTTGCAATTAGGTCTAACTTTTGATTCTCAACTCCAAACTTCACGAAACTTTGCACACACCTTCTCTATGCTATTGAGGACCTATTCCAATCAAATATTATGATAATTCTTGGAACGATCTTGAGCAATTGTCAATTGATTAACAGAAGGTCTAAAACCGGGCAAAAACGAAAACTTGATCCTAATGCTTGTTCGTAAGAGATTGATGATCAAGATGATGCTAGATAGATTCACACATATCACAGCAAGCTAATCCACGTGAAAGAATCAATCACAAACACGCGGATCAAAGAAAGCCCTAAAATCACGAAATTGAAAGCAAGAACGAAAAGAGACTTATCTCAAGCAAACCTTGCATAGATTGATTTCGTGATTGATGCTGGATTACATCCACACAATCATGGATCAGTGGACAATCAAAGATCACGAAATTCGCCACAAACCATCAAGAGCCCTAGCCTCCACCTCAACTCCCCTAAAGACAATTAGGGTTTTGAAACATAAAAAGGCGAGCGAGAAAGAGGTGCAGCCACCATCTCCTCCTATTTATAGTGGAGGCCTAAAACTCTTAGGGTTTGACTCTCTTGGGCTCCCGTTAAGGCCCACTAACAAACGGGTCACACACGCACGCTTCGCAAAGCGCCGTCTTTAACCTTTTGACCTAAACCGCTCCACCATGCGCCATGGATTCGCCAATAGGTCACCCTTGTCCATCTTGTGTCACGCTTGAGTCATTAACCTCACCCGGCATCGTCGATCGTTCTGGACCTCAACTGTCCAAGTCTAGTCCCGATCCTCCTCGCCGTTGACCGTCGTTGACCACCAAGCAACCTGCACAACCACAGACAAGCAAACACGAATTCGGGAACAAGTTCTTCACAACTTGACCCATGTTAGTCAAAACATGCATCATGCAAAACATATGCCATGAAACCAATGACTTTGACCTAACAAAACAACATCGCCTCGAAGTTGGCCGACGTTCAAGTCAATACCGGTCTGACCGCTCCAGGTGAGCCGGTCGGACCGCCCCTTGGGACTTAGCCGAATTTCAACCCCTGAAAATCCGAAACCTTCTGGAAACTTTAAACCAATAGAACTTCTTACTGGAGACTCCAAAAATTATGAGACCAAGTGCATTGGGATCCCCTCACTTGCCTACAACACCTATTTTTGGCCTAGCTCGTTTTGACCACTTTGGTCATCGCCAGTCCGACCGCCCCACATGGCCGGTCCGACCGATTTGGGACCGGTCGGACCGCCGTGCAAGGACCGGTCGGATCGCCTATCGATAAGCTCAGAACTTTGTCGAAAACACGTGAAACGACAAACCGTAAACGCCATTGCCAATTGTCACATCATCCTAAGATCTGGAACATATCCCCATGAAATCCACAGGAGGCGAGGTGGCACGAGCGGCGATGTGGCGCACGACGTGAGTTGTAGTGAGGCACCCCTCTGGACATTTTTCATAAATCTCCTAAATTCATGTTTGTCATATTGTCCTTTTATAGCTTTTAGGGAAAAATTATCGCTCTATTAAGCATATACGCGATATTCACACTTAAAACTCCCAATTTGACATTATATATTACCAAACTCATGTCCTAATGGCTACAATAATAAGGGCAACAATATTTCAAGGAGATTCATGCATCGAATAGGATTTACAACTACCGTTATCCCAAACAATGCAATTTCATATCAAACATACACACATGCATAATATGTTTTGCCAAAAAGAAGTACAATAATTAAAACAGTAGGATCAACATTGATGAAAGGGGGTGCTTGCCTTAATCTGGCTATTCTGAATAGGAGGATGGATGATCGTCGAAAATATCATTTGAGCAATCGACGTCTAATCAAAAGTGTCGGAAACAAATTAAATAAGAAAAAATAATTTCTACTATAACCAAATCCTAATATTTTTGCATATTCAGGTAGAACATGATTTTAGATGAATTTGAAAAAAAAAATCTCATTTGGAATTTTTATGAAAAAATTATTAAGTTTTCAATTTGGTTCGGTTCCAAAATTCCAGAGAAAAGGAAAGGCAACGTCGAAAGCGTATTTTCTGAGGTTTATGGTTTCTAGCACAGAAAGTGTATTCTCTTCTACGTTCTACTGCAGTTTACGCTCTTCAACAGAGAAAGCGTATTATCCTCATAACTAAAAGCGGCTTTTCCATTTTCATTAATCTTAGATGTGGTGCCTACTTGTGAGTGACTTATTCACTAAACATGTTTAAAATTAGATTTCTAGTTATCTCTTTAACCGGTCCAACATGTCATTGACTTAGTCATATTTAAACATTGTCATTAAGGGTTAACCATCGTTTAAACTCATGGGACCCACTGGCAAAGAGAGAGGGTGTGTAATACTCTGAAACTTAATCGGGTAATTAGAAAAGAAGACGGGAGGAGAAAACCAAATTAGAAGAGTGGAATTTTCTAAAAAAAAAGGGGGGAGATCTATAAAATTTCGCCAACTTTGTCTTGCATGTCCGCCAGAGGCCCAAGAGGGGAGGCCGGCCAAGAGGGGGGCGCCCCAAACCCTAGCCGCCCCCCAATTTTCCCTCTCCCCCCCATAGCCGCCACCACCTCCTCCCTTGCTCCTCCCCCTGCACCACCAGCTCCCCAGCAGCGCCTCCATCCTCCCCGGTGAAGCCCCCAGCTACTGCCCATTGGAAGAAAGGCGAGAAGGCGATAGTTGGAGGGCTGGCCAAAGAGGAGGAGCACGGGAAGAGGAAGAAGAGGAGGGGAAGAAGGAAGAGGAGGAGGAAAGGAGAGGAGAAGGGCACCTGCACGCAGCGAGGCGTCATTCTCTAGTGGTTCATCAAGGGTAACTTCGATCCCCGATAGATCGGTAGCATTTTCAATTCACGTTGGTGCTGTCAGTTTCATATCGGATTGGTTCAGTACTGTAGGACCGGAAAGGCGACTAGAGGGGGTGAATAGTAGCTCAAACAATTTTTAAGAAACTATTTGATTCAACAAGAATTTGACTCCTATAGCTATGGTAGCTATGAAGATCAAATAAAACACACCAAAGAAGACTTAGGTTGAATCAATTTCAAACCCCCATGCAAGACGACAGAAAACACAGATTTGAGTTGAAAAATCAGGATAATCGGAACTTCCGTTGAACACAAAATTAAGTCCTTAATGACTATTCAAGCAAAACATACCCATCCCAAATGTGCTTCCCGCACCCCGCTTTACTGCACGGTCATTCGCCTGACTATGAAATTATTTTGGGTTCAACCCGACCAAATGGCAACCTTTACCATGGTACAACAAATTTTACCAATAGTGGCCCCGCCACGATTCCATATATCATTAAGTCAAGTTTATCATCATTGAATCATGTGATTGAGAGACCATCGCATAACAAAAGTATGACAAAGCATAATACACACTCATGTTGGTAGTACAATAATGTCCAACTAAGATTACCCAACCTATGGTGTCCAAGGATTTATGTCATTCAATGGTACATGTCAATAACAAATATTCAAGGTGGCATAATGTCGAAGAAGACTTTAACTATTCTCGAAAGTAGTTATTATAAAACTAGCACCGCATGTTGATATAAATCAATATAATTTTATAAACTGGGTATGACATGATCAAAGGTCTACGACTTGCCTTCGTTGAAGTGTTAAGATGCTTTGGTTGTCGGGTCCAAGAACTCTTCGAAAACGCCAGAATCTATACGTGCGAAATGAGCCAAATAAATAAAACAATTCCAAACAAAATCCAAGAATTACCAAATTAGAACCAAAATAAAGGTACTAAATTTAGATGAATATTAGAAATTTTAATCACTCAAATCGAAACTCGAACGAAAGAGAACAAGCCCTCAGAAGGAGGTTTGACTACAGGTGGTCGGAAGAATGTTTCGACTACCAGGTCGAAAGGAGGTTCGACTACAAGTGGTCGGAAGAAGATTTTGATTACCTGGTTGAAAGGAGGTATCAACTACCTGGTCGGCAGCGGCGAAGCACACGGAGACAGGGATGGAAGGCGAACCGGGTGCTCACCGTTTCGGCGGTGAGCCACAAGAAGGTGGCCGGCGGCAACGAAGAGTTGCGGCGGCGAAGCTCGGGTAGGTGCGCGCACCAGCTAGATCACGGATGACAATCTCGTTGGTGTAGAAGATGGTGATAGAGCATCGACGGCGGCGGGGCAATCGACGACGGTGGCTGGGCAATTGACGATGGCGCAGCTCGGGCATGGCAGTGGAAAATCCCTGATTCCGTCGAACACAGAGGGATTGGAGAGGGAAGAGGGAGGAGAAAGGAAAGAGGAGGTGGTGGTCAAGGTGACGCGGGTGGCGCGGAGAGAGTTGAAGGAGAGCGGGACGAGGCAGAGAAAAGGGTGAAGGAGGTTCGGCGTGAGGATTTTTTAGAAGGGTAGGTGAACGGCGCATAGCGGTGAGCGGTGTGCTTTGGCAGCAAGGTATTTCGGGCGCACCGGGACAAGAAGTGATGGTACATCCCACACTTGGCGACGTGGGGAGGCGAGGTGGCATGGGCGGCGATGTGGCGCACGACGTGAGCTGTAGTGAGGTACCCCTCTGGACATTTTTCATAAATCTCCTAAATTCATGTTTGTCATATTGTCCTTTTATAGCTTTTAGGGAAAAATTATCGCTCTATTAAGCTTATATGCGATATTCACACTTAAAACTCCCAATTTGACATTATATATTGCCCAACTCATGTCCTAATGGCTACAATAGTAAGGGCATCAATATTTCAAGGAGATTCATGCATCGAATAGGATTTACAACTACCGTTATCCCAAACAATGCAATTTCATATCAAACGTACACACATGCATAATATATTTTTCCAAAAAGAAGTACAATAATTAAAACAGTAGGATCAACATTGATGAAAGGGGGTGCTTGCCTTAATCTGGCTATTCTGAATAGGAGGATGGATGATCGTCGAAAATATCATTTGAACAATCGATGTCTAATCAAAAGTGTCAGAAACAAATTAAATAAGAAAAAATAATTTCTACTATAACCAAATCCTAATATTTTTGCATATTCAGGTAGAACATGATTTTAGATGAATTTGAAAAAAAAATCTCATTTGGAATTTTTATGAAAAAATTATTAAGTTTTCAATTTGGTTCGGTTCCAAAATTCCAGAGAAAAGGAAAGGCAACGTCAAAAGCGTATTTTCTGAGGTTTATGGTTTCTAGCATAGAAAGTGTATTCTCTTCTACGTTCTACTGCAGTTTACGCTCTTCAACAGAGAAAGCGTATTATCCTCAGAACTAAAAGCGGCTTTTCCATTTTCATTAATCTTAGATGTGGTGCCTACTTGTGAGTGACTTATTCACTAAACACGTTTAAAATTAGATTTCTAGTTATCTCTTTAACCGGTCCAACATGTCATTGACTTAGTCATATTTAAACAATGTCATTAAGGGTTAACCATCGTTTAAACTCATGGGACCCACTGGCAAAGAGAGAGGGTGTGTAATACTCCGAAACTTAATCGGGTAATTAGAAAAGAAGACGGGAGGAGAAAACCAAATTAGAAGAGTGGAATTTTCTTAAAAAAAGGGCAGATCTATAAAATTCCGCCAACCTGGTCCGCGGGCCGCGGCCAAGGAGGCCCAAGAGGGGAGGCCGGCCAAGAGGGGGGCGCCCCAAACCCTAGCCGCCCCCCAATTTTCCCTCTCCCGCCCATAGCCGCCACCACCTCCTCCCTTGCTCCTCCCCCTGCACCACCAGCTCCCCAGCAACGCCTCCATCCTCCCCGGTGAAGCCCCCAGCTGCTGCCCATTGGAAGAAAGGCGAGAAGGCGATAGTTGGAGGGCTGGCCAAAGAGGAGGAGCACGGAGAAGAGGAAGAAGAGGAGGGGAAGAAGGAAGAGGAGGAAGAAAGGAGAGGAGAAGGGCACCTGCACGCAGCGAGGCGTCATTCTCTAGTGGTTCATCAAGGGTAACTTCGATCCCCGATAGATCGGTAGCATTTTCAATTCACGTTGGTCTTTGTCGGTTTGATCGGATTGGTTCAAGATCTTGTAGGACCAGAAAGGCGACTAGAGGGGGGTGAATAGGAGCTCAAACAATTTTTAAGAAACTATTTGATTCAACAAGAATTTGACTCTTATTGCTATGGTAGCTATGAAGATCAAATAAAACACACCAAAGAAGACTTAGGTTGAATCAATTTCAAACCCCCATGCAAGACGACAGAAAACACAGATTTGAGTTGAAAAATCAGGATAATCGGAACTATCGCAGGCAAATGAGCGGAACTACCTATAATCGGAACTTCCTCAGTTGAAAGGGCGGAACTTCCTATAATCGGAATTTCCTCGATTATACGCGGAATCGCTATCGATTATCACGAACAATGTCAGCGACAAAGATCTGTTTCAAAACGAAAAACGATCCAACTTTTGATTTATCCAATGAAACTTGACCAAACTTGGTACACACCTTCCTAAGGATATCTAGAATCTAATCCAAGAGGCGATCGTCCAGATCTACGTCAAAGTTTTGATCTTTCTCTGTTTTTCCAAAGGAAGGTTCAAAACCGAGCAAAACAAAAAACGTGATCCATCACTTGCTCGTGGGAGATTGATGATCTAGAGGATCTTAGATGTATTCCCACACATCATAGCAAGGTAAAAGAGATGAAGAAATCAATCAAAAACAACAGGATCAAGGAGGCACTTAAAACTATCAAAAGAGAAGAAAGAACACAAAGAGCCTCATCTTTGAACAATCATCCATGGATTGATTTGCGATGTTTGCTGATTACAGCCTCTCCATCAAGGAGAACAAGATCTCAATCCATGAGCATACACATCCAACACAACTCTCTAGAACCTAAGCCTCTCCTATTCTATCTTGGCCCTAAACTCCACTTAGGGTTTTACAAATGAAGTACTTGGGGGCTGCTAGGCAGCACCCTCTCTATTTATAGGGAGGCTTAGACCTTCTACAAGATTTAACTTAATGGGCTCCCGTTAAGGCCCAAAACAAACGGGACACGAACACACACACTTTGATTGACCTAAACTGCTAATCATCGCTCCGTCTTGCATCGCGGTTCCGCCAACCAACTCTCAAGGCGGTATTTGGTGAAATGACCAAAATACCCCTTCTCGATCATTCTCCATGGATGGAGTCCAATCCAGTCAAAGCAATCGCCTGCTTCGCCTGTAACACCCTGACTATAAGGAAGTCAAGATGTCACCTACAATCACTAATCTTTAGGAAATTCACAACAATACGCATAACTAGATGTGGCATACAACAAGGATATACGTGAACAGGAATACATCAATAAGATTAATCAACGGAGTGGAGATAAACAATTCAGGGAGATACGGTAAATACGGCCAAGTTGGCTTATTACAATTCAACACAAGGCATAAACAACAGACAATATTAAGTTCTCAAATATTTTGGATTATGGTAGTGGGTGCATCGTATTGAACTACCCTCCATGAAACCGTTCTTCCTTGTCATTTACCTAAATAAAACAACAAAGCAAGAATGAGCCAAAGACTCAGCAAGTACTTGAAAGTAACAATCAATATCCAATGAACAATATACATTATCACAGATTGAACATTTATTGGAAACAATTCTTATGAATGGATGAAGTGAAATGATGCAATGAAGGAAGTGGACATATCGCAGCATATACCGGTATAGCGAGTGAAACACCCGACGGTGTTCACTTTAAAGTTACCGTATGAAGAACGTTTCATACGGCCGTCCAACGTGGCCCACATTGGAATGGTGGACAAACGTACCCATTCTGGAATTGATGGGATTTTCAGATGCCCATACTGGAATTGATGGGTCTTACAAAAGAAATCCACTTTCGTGGTCATTATGAATTCATGCATGACATGATGTGATCTCATGGTAAATTTGAATATCACGCATTAATGGAAAAATACACATGGCATTCAACTACACATGCAAACAAGTATAACCATGCACACACACATCACATATTGCATCAATAATAGCATACAAGTACTTGCCTGCCGCGCTGCGACGGGTTGGGAGGTAACTGAGATACCCCTCCACTCACCGCTTCATCACCTACAATATAGAATAATCGAAATGAGGACAAACGAGTAAGACATTGCTACACGTGCCCTCCCACAATCTCTAACCAAACCAACCAAACAAAAGGTTCAATTTGATCAATTCACCCAAACATTCCAAATACCCCTAAACTGGCAGTTTTACGAGAAAATTCACCAATAAATAACCGTAGATCCAAAATACCTGAAACCAGTGCTCAACTTCTCTTAACGTAACTGGCTACAAAACTCTAGTTGACGGTAAACTCTAATTCGGCCAAAACAGGGGTCTAACCATCCAACGAAAAACTATATCCACAGTCTGCCCAGAATTCAGAACAGCCCCAAAGAAAAGACTCTAACTTTTAGACCACTGATCCAAATAAAGTGATCTTTATCAGCCTGGAAACATGGTGAAATTATCTTCATAAACCTAGTTAAGTGGCCGACCTGGTTCTTACTCTAACTAGATCAAAACCTAGGTGCAACCGACTATACCCAGAATTTCTGTCAGACAGAGTAGTACGTGGTAAAACAGTCATAACTTTTAAACTACTGTGTGAAAATTCGTGATCCAGGTGCCAAAAGAAAGCTAATGAAACCAGGATCATATCTCCAGAAGACGCAGATATCCAATTCGGCCTCTACGACACCCAAAACTGAGGTACAACGTACTGGACAGAATTAATCTACAGACAGAAATAAAACGAAACTACAAATCCAATCGGATTCTCAACTCTAATGGAATCAAACAACGAATCGGATGTCTAGTTACCCTTATAGACCAGTAGGACGACGATGATCCGCTGCACACGGGCCTTCCTCCCTTCCCCTCTCTTCCCTCTCCTAGGGCCGGCCACCGGGAGACGACGAATGGCCGGTGACGTCGGCGGGGAAAGGAGATGTCGGAGGGGATCTTGGGGAGGAGCGACGGGGATCACCGGAGATGGCACCACCACTGCGAGGAGGCACCAAGGAGCAGCAAGGGAGCCGGCTATGGAGAGGGGAGGTGGCGGCTAAGGGGGAGGGAGGAGTTGGCCGGCTAGCGTTTTGGGGAGGGCGCCCCTTTTGGCCGCCCCTACATGGGCCGCCAGCCCTCTTGGGCCACAGGTCGCGGATCGCGCCCAAGTTGACGGAAATAACAATTACCCCCCCCGCTGATTGGAAAATCCGACGAAAACTGTTTCTTTTACTCCCTCCGACTTCTTTCTTTTTACCGAATCGGTTCCGGAGTATTACAGTCCACCCCCCTTAACAGGATTCGACCTCGAATCCATGCAACTATCCAACAGAAAGAAAATACCAGAAATTACAGCTTAAACAATTTACCTTAATCGAATAGGTCAGGGTATTGTTCTCGCATGCGGGACTCCAACTCCCAAGTGGCCTCTCTTTCAGACTGATGTGGCCAAAGGATTTTAACATACTTCAAGGTTTTGTTTCTCAGAACCCGCTCTGATTCTTCTAATATCTTCACTGGCCGGGACTCGAAGGTAAGGTCTTGCTTGACAATCAAAGGCTCCAAAGGAATGACATGTTCTGGGTCTCTCAGAAATTTTCTCAACATCGAAACATGAAACACATTGTGAACTCCACTCATGGAATCGGGAAGGTCCAAACGGTAAGCTAGTTTTTCAATTCGTGCCACGATTGGGAATGGTCCTACATACCTTGGACTAAGTTTCCCTTTTGTGCCAAATCGTACCACGCCTTTAGATGGCGAAACTCTCAACAGAACCTCGTCACCCACTTGGAATTCCAAATCCCGCCTTCTCACATCTGCGTAGCTCTTCTGTCGGCTCTGAGCAGCCAACAGATTTTGCCTAACTTCGGCCACTCTAGCCACTGTCTGCTGAACCCAATCGGGACCCAAAACTGCCCGCTCTCCAACCTCATCCCAACACAACGGGGACCTGCACTTACGCCCATAAAGAACCTCGTATGGTACGGCTCGAATACTGGCATGATAACCGTTGTTATAAGCAAACTCTGCCAAAGCTAAATGGTCTTCCCAATTCCCTTTCCAGGATAAAACACAACACCTGAGCATATCCTCTAATGTCTGAATGGTGCGTTCGGACTGACCATCTGTCTTGGGGTGGAACGCGGTACTAAGACGGCCGCTGCATCCAACGCACTCGCAAACTCTCCTGAATTTGGAAACGAACTTGGCATCTCGATCAGAAACAATGGTCTTTGGCACCCCGTGCAAACGCACAATTTCTCGTACATAGAGAGGAGCCAAATCGCTTGCCGAATTGGTTGTACGAATAGGAATGAAATGTGCAGACTTACTGAACCGGTCCACAATTACCCAAATAGCATCCTTTCCTCGTTGCGTGCGAGGTAAACCAACCACAAAATCCATAGATATATCGTCCCATGGCCAAACTGGTACCTCCAAGGGTTGCAACAGTCCTGCTGGTCGCTTGTGCTCAGTCTTGACCCGCTGGCACACCCCACAGGATGCCACATATTGTGCGATATCAATTTTCATCCGTTTCCACCGTAACTTTTCTTTAAATCTTTGTACATCTTGGTCTCACCAGATGTACGGTATAAGGAGTCTGATGGGCCTCCTTCAAAATCTCCGATTTAACTCGAGACTCTGTGGCACACAGAGGCGTCCTTTAAATCGCAAAGAATCAAACTTGTCCACACTGAAGTGACCTTGCTTGTCCTCAGCACAACGCTTCCTCACTCGTTGGAGCATCTGATCTTGCTGCTGTGCTACTCACACCCGATCTGGAAGAGCTGACTCTAAAAGCAACTGAGTCTCGGTCTGTGCGGTACCCGCAAAGCAGAAGGAAATATCCATACGCTCAAAGTCAGCAATAAGACAACTGAGAGTAGGAGGTGTCGCCTTGCGACTCAAGGCATCAGCTACCACATTAGCCTTGCCGGGATGGTACTGAATAGTAAGATCATAGTCCTTGATCAACAATAACCATCTCCTCTGTCTCAAGTTCAAGTCCTTCTGGGTAAAGATGTATTTCAGGCTCTTGTGGTCAGTGAAAACATCACAAGATTCGCCGTACAAATAATGACGCCAGATCTTCAAGGCGTGAATCACTGCAGCAAGCTCTAGATCATGGGTGGGATAATTCTGTTCATTCTTCTTCAACTCTCTCGATGCATAGGCAATCACTTTACCATCCTGCATGAGTACACAACCAAGTCCAACTATGGACGCATCTGAATAGATAGTGAACCTCTTCCTGTGCTCGGGAAGAGTAAGAATTGGAGCGATCACTAATCTATCTTTCAAAGTGCAAAAATGCGCTGCAAGCATCGCACCACTCGAACCTAACACCTTTCGTGTCAATCGGACATTGGTTTAGCAATGGTTGAAAAACCTTCCACAAACCGCCAGTAATAGCCAGCTAAACCCAGAAAACTCCTTACTTCTTTGACATTGGTTGGTCTCTTCCACTCTACCACTGTCGAAATCTTGCTAGGATCAACTGAAATACCCTTCTGATTAATAACGTGACCCAGAAACCCAACTTCGTAAATCCGTAACTCACACTTCTTCAGCTTGGCATAGAATTTATTCTCTCTTAAAGTTTCAAGCACCAACCGCAAATGGTGGGTGTGATCCTCTTCCGTCTTAGAATAAATCAAGATATCATCTATGAATACCACAACGAAATCATCAAGGTATTGATGCAGCATACTGTTCATGGCTTCCATGAAAACTGCAGGAGCATTCGTTAGTCCAAAAGACATAACTTTATACTCATAATGACCATACCTCGTAGAAAGCCGTTTTCTCAATATCCCGCCACGAACCCGAATCTGATTATAACCCGACTGGAGGTCAATCTTGGAAAATATCCTAGCTCCTTTCAACTGGTCGAAAAGATCCTCAATGCGAGGCAAAGGATATTTGTTCTTCACAGTCGCCTGATTAAGCGCCCGATAATCCACGCACATACGCCAGCTGCCATCTTTCTTCTTAGTAAAAAGAGCAGGCGCTCCCCATGGCGATACGCTACGCTGAATCATACCTTTGGACAGCAGGTCGTCCAATTGTTTCTTCAATTCTTCCTGAAATGGCCGAGCCAATCGGTAAGGAGACTTGGACAAAGGCCGAGTTCCCAAAATAAGATCAATCCGGAACTCCACTTTCCTCACCGGAGGCATTCCGGGAATTTCTACAGGAAAGACATCGGAAAACTCCTTCACAACTGGGATCTCCTCAATACGCCGCGAAGAATCAGTCTCTCCATTGAGGGAACAAAGTAATCCGATGGTCGATGCACGACGGCTAGGGAATAGGTTAGCCAAAGACAAACATCGAATCGACGGTGCATCGCCTCGAATACGCTTCTTCACCTAAGGGGCTAGCAAGGTCACCGTCTTCCAGAAACAACAAATCTTGGCACGGTATTGGAATAACCAGTCCATACCCAGAATAACATCAAAAGGTGCCAATTGAATAACCATAAGATTCGCAGTGAAAACCTCATCATCAATAATTATAGAACAACCGGGACAGACGGTAGAGCTAGAAATAAGACCTCCTGGAGAGCTGACTACCACCGACTCGTAAATAAGTCAAAACTCAAACCCACTCTTCTAACAAACTCCAAAGACACAAACGAGTAAGTAGCCCCCGAATCAAACAGTACAAAGGCATCATGCGAATCCACTAGTAAAGTACCTGTCACCACATCAAGACGTCCCAAAGTCTCAGGGGTGGGCATGGCGAGACCCCGATGCACCGGCAGTAAGACGACCGACACTCGCGACGGAAAACTGGAAACAATTTCTTTGGAGGGACAAACGACGAGGTGCGATGGTGCGGGATTCCAATAGAACCTGCAGAGGCGCCGAGCAAAAGCTGCAGTGGAACCCACGCCAAGGGTACGGTGGTGCCGAATCGCCGCTAGAGTCTGGCCCAACCCCGTGGAAACGGAGGAAGAAGCTACCGACCGCCTCCCATTTGATGATACTAGCTGGATTTTGCTTGCACATCGAGGACTTGTGGCCCTCCAGACCACATCTTGGCATGTTCCTTGAAGGAACATTCAAGCTCGATGCCCGCACCACACCGAAAACACTTCATGCCCCGACACGAACAGACGCAATCGTGGGCGAAAGATGAAGAACGTGGCGCCAAGAGGAAGATCGCCATCTTGAACCGGATGGGAGTTTTGGTTATTTTGAAACCTCTTAGCGGCGGTCGTGAAAAGACCCACCTCCTCCACCAAACTCCGCTCGCCCTTTGCCGATCCACCAAGAGTAACAGAGAACCACTAGCAACATGCCCTTGCGACGAAGGAGCTCTTTCCAACTCCATCCTCTAGCTCGCTCAACCACCGAGCTAAAATCACGAGACTGCCGCTCCCGAATTTGGCGATACTTTGATTGAGGCCCCGCCGGAACCACTTAGCCTTCTCTTTATCATCACTAGCCACCCCCGGTACAAAGCGCACCAGGTTATTGAACCCGGCCTCATACTCAGATACTGACATCTTCCCTTGCACAAAAGTCAGGAGTGATTGTTCCATCTTCTCAATGAAGGAGTCCGGATAAAACTGTGTCCTGAATCTCTCCACAAATACCTCCCAAGTAACAGGACCCTGCGCTGGTGTCCTGGAAGACAGGACTCCTTCCCACCAGATGTCGGCCTGGCCCTTCAGCTCAAAGGCCACAAATCGCGCCTTCTGCGCGGATGCTAGCTCTAATGCTCCAAACTGACACTCCATGTATCTCAACCAGTCCGCAGCCTGAATCGGTGTGCCTGCTCCATCAAAAGTGTCCAGACGAAGCGACATCCACTCACGGAGGCTCATTCTAACCTCGGGTGGAACAATGAGCGAAGAATGTGTTCCGCCACAGGCGCAGCAGCCGCAGGAATTGTCGCCTGCAATTGTTGGCGGAGTTGTTGATTCTCTCTTATAAGGTTCTGAATAAGATCTGCCGTTGCGGCCGGTGGCTCAATGACCGGAGGTGCAGCTGAGGCAATCTCCTCAGTAGCAGCACCAGCCAACCCTTCAGACGAAGACGATGCAAAGAAATGACGCGGCCACGACCACGACTACGGGTCGGTGGACGACCACGACCACAGCCTCTACCTCTTGCCATCTATGAACAACACAACAGAAAGAAAAACCAAACACTTAGCTCAACGAACTGATAAACAGAATAATTGGAACATAACCAGGCAATTGCGGAAAACAATGGTTTACCCAACCCTTCCTATTGTGCACAGTGTGTCATTTTAATATTATAACCACGGACCTGAAGCCCGCTCTGATACCAACTGTAACACCCTGACTATAAGGAAGTCAAGATGTCACCTACAATCACTAATCTTTAGGAAATTCACAACAATAAGCATAACTAGATGTGGCATACAACAAGGATATACGTGAACAGGAATTCATCAACAAGATTAATCAACGGAGTGGAGATAAACAATTCAGGGAGATACGGTAAATACGGCCAAGTTGGCTTATTACAATTCAACACAAGGCATAAACAGCAGACAATATTAAGTTCTCAAATGTTTTGGATTATGGTAGTGGGTGCATCGTGTTGAACTACCCTCCATGAAACCGTTCTTCCTTGTCATTTACCTAAATAAAACAACAAAGCAAGAATGAGCCAAAGACTCAGCAAGTACTTGAAAGTAACAATCAATATCCAATGAACAATATACATTATCACAGATTGAACATTTATTGGAAACAATTCTTATGAATGGATGAAGTGAAATGATGCAATGAAGGAAGTGGACATATCGCAGCATATACCGGTATAGCGAGTGAAACACCCGACGGTGTTCACTTTAAAGTTACCGTTTGAAGAACGTTTCATACGGCCGTCCAACGTGGCCCACATTGGAATGGTGGACAAACGTACCCATTCTGGAATTGATGGGATTTTCAGATGCCCATACTGGAATTGATGGGTCTTACAAAAGAAATCCACTTTCGTGGTCATTATGAATTCATGCATGACATGATGTGATCTCATGGTAAATTTGAATATCACGCATTAATGGAAAAATACACATGGCATTCAACTACACATGCAAACAAGTATAACCATGCACACACACATCACATATTGCATCAATAATAGCATACAAGTACTTGCTGCTGCGCTGCGACGGGTTGGGAGGTAACTGAGATACCCCTCCACTCACCGCTTCACCACCTACAATATAGAATAATCGAAATGAGGACAAACGAGTAAGACATTGCTACACGTGCCCTCCCACAATCTCTAACCAAACCAACCAAACAAAAGGTTCAATTTGATCAATTCACCCAAACATTCCAAATACCCCTAAACTGGCAGTTTTACGAGAAAATTCACCAATAAATAACCGTAGATCCAAAATACCTGAAACCAGTGCTCAACTTCTCTTAACGTAACTGGCTACAAAACTCTAGTTGACGGTAAACTCTAATTCGGCCAAAACAGGGGTCTAACCATCCAACGAAAAACTATATCCACAGTCTGCCCAGAATTCAGAACATCCCCAAAGAAAAGGCTCTAACTTTTAGACCACTGATCCAAATAAAGTGATCTTTATCAGCCTGGAAACATGGTGAAATTATCTTCATAAACCTAGTTAAGTGGCCGACCTGGTTCTTACTCTAACGAGATCAAAACCTAGGTGCAATCGACTATACCCAGAATTTCTATCAGACAGAGCAGTACGTGGTAAAACAGTCATAACGTTTAAACTACTGTGTGAAAATTCGTGATCCAGGTGCCAAAATAAAGCTAATGAAACCAGGATCATATCTCCAGAAGACGCAGATATCCAATTCGGCCTCTACGACACCCAAAACTGAGGTACAACGTACTGGACAGAATCAATCTACAGACAGAAATAAAACGAAACTACAAATCCAATCGGATTCTCAACTCTAATGGAATCAAACAACGAATCGGATGTCTAGTTACCCTTATAGACCAGTAGGACGACGATGATCCGCTGCACACGGGCCTTCCACCCTTCCCCTCTCTTCCCTCTCCTAGGGCCGGCCACCGGGAGACGACGAATGGCCGGTGACGTCGGCGGGGAAAGGAGATGTCGGAGGGGATCTTGGGGAGGAGCGACGGGGATCACCGGAGATGGCACCACCACTGTGAGGAGGCACCAAGGAGCAGCAAGGGAGCCGGCTATGGGGAGGGGAGGTGGCGGCTAAGGGGGAGGGAGGAGGTGGCCGGCTAGGGTTTTGGGGGAGTGGCGCCCCCCCTTTTTGGCCGGCCCCTACATGGGCCGGCCAGCCCCCCTCTTGGGCCACCTGGGTCGCGGACTGCGGCCCAGGTTGACGGGAAATAACAATTACCCCGCTGATTGGAAAATCCGACGAAAAATGTTTCTTTTACTCCCTCCGACTTCTTTCTTTTTACCGAATCGGTTCCGATGTGTAGGTAGATCAACGGCTCTTATCATGTCGGCAAGTCTCTCCCGTCCAATCCCATCGGAACCTCCAAGTCACTTGCACCGACCCCCGCGCCGCTTGATCAACCAACACATCGAATCGCCTGCTCGATCCATCTTGTCCATTCTGCGCCATGCTTGAGTCTTTCGACCTCACCCGGCATCCATGATCGTCTTGGACCTAAGCCCTCCAAGCCTAGTCCCAATCCTCCTCGCCGTTGACCGTCGTTGACCTGCAAGCCACCTGCACAGCAATAAACAAAGAAATCGTCTCCGGGAATAAGTTCTTCACAACTTGACACACATTAGCTAAAACATGCAATATGCAACACATATGCACTGACCCCAAGAACTTGTCCTAACCCAATTTCAAATTTCCAATTTGACCGAAATTGAACCACAATCGGAACTTCCACCAAGTAATAATCGGAACTACCGGATGTGCGGAGTTTCGCTCCTAATACTGCGATCGTTCCGATTCTCGGAGAAAAACATAAATTCACACAAAAATCCTTCTCTGAAAAAAACATTCCGCCAACAACCGAAACTACCTCCATGTGGAAGTACCACCAAGTAAAAAACCGGAACTACCGATTTTCTTGACAATTGCGGAAGTACCGCGCCTTGCACGCCGGAACTTTCGATTATCCTGACACTTGCTGAAAACATAAATTCAACAAACCAACAAGGCAAAATCCAAATATTTCATCATCCTAAGATCATGAGTATATCCCCATGATATCCACAAGTACTGTTACTCGTCGGTTTTGGGGAGATTGCGTATGATTTTTAACCTGATCATCTCTTAGAAAGTTGTTGGGCTCGTCCTTAGCTTTCTTTAGGCACCAAGATCACCTGATTTGGAGTTACGTTTTAGGATTTATGGTAGTTTTACTGCGGCTGTCCAAGAGAGCTAACGAGAATTGACAGTTCTCTTGTCTAGCCAATATGAATATTTTTGAGGCCGAATCTGAAAGGTCACCCAACACAAATTTTATAGGAAATTTAGTAAGATTTCAAAGTTGATAAAGAACACAATTTTTAGATGTGGCAATCAAAAAGTTATGGAATTTTTACCACCACTATTTCGCGGACTGCCAGGTTGTAGAGACAGAAACTTCACCTGAGCATAAGAATTATTAGAAGGCCAAATCAGGGGACTTTCCCATCTATATTATCGTAGACGGTTTTGTCATGATTCCAGAGAGTCCAAGATCAACCCGTTTCGAGTTTCGTAGTAAAAGATATGACGTTTTTAGCGCTGCTGTCCCGTGGAGCTTTCTGCTAGACTGTCGGAAAAAATGGAGTATACCCTTATTCGAACCCTAGGTTTCGGGAAGTCGGGTTAAGGGGTGTGAGTGCATACATTTTTCTCAGCGTTCTTATTATTAGTAATATTCTTGTGTAGGAGGCGGAGTTCCGGAGGGAGGGGCATCATCCTTGCCTCCCCGCACGTCGTAGCGGAAAAAGGCAAGTACAACTGTACGTTTGAAATTGATATGTGTTTTTCCCTGTTTGGTGATTATATGATGAAAAATGGAGATATGTACTTGTTCATAGTAGTATTAGATTACTATGGTTCAGTTGCTGTTATTTTATTATTCATCTTGTTCATTCATGCATGCGAGTATTATTCTTGCGACACCCACAGGAGTGGGTAGTGAAGACCCATCATTCTAAAATGGGCACGTAAGACCCACCATTCCAATATAGGTAATTTGGATCCCTATTTTGAAATGTTCTCAAATGGGCTTTGGATCCCCGTGTTTTGTAGAACGCGGGCATAAGTGAACACCGACGGTGTTCACTAGCTATACCGGTATGAGCAGAAGTGAAGGCATGCATATTAATTCATTCATGTGTTATTTCTAATTCATGTGTTGACCCATTATGTTCTTGATGAATTGTATTTGCTATGTTCAAAATAATCTTTTGTACTTGCTGAGTCTTTGACTCACCCTTGTTGTGTTTTCTGTTTTAGGTGAACCATGATGTTGACTTTCGTGGGAGGGAGTAGAGACACAGTTGCACACATCCTTTGAGATAATCATTTATAATTATTCTGCATTTACAATTTTGGACTGTAATAATAAGTGATTCATTTGACGGTCGTTGATGGTTATTGCTATGCTTAGGATTTGTGAGTTATGGTTTCGTGTTCTACAGATATAATTCTTGATAATGTTATTTTGTATGGAACTTCATGTTCAAAAAATTTATGGAATGCTGAAGTTAGGCTATTTATCATGCTAGACCCCTTCGAAGCAGAACTTAGTTGGCCTTTTATTGCAGTATGTTCGAAATTGTTTAAGTTGTTTACTTGTAGTAGAGATTTTAGGTAACATCTTGGCTTTCGAATAGCCAGGGTGTTACAAGGTGAGGTGAGCAGCTGGCTCAGTTTCTCACGGTTTTATCTCCGCCCAGGCGAGAAAAGGGGCCATCAATGGGGTTGATGTGGTAGGCAGAGCCTAACGGAGGTGACGGGGGTTGTTGGAGGTTGAAACGGTGGGTAGACGACGAAATATGTGGGTGTACGGGCAGAGCCTGCTTGAGCATGTGCTAGCAAGGGGGTGAGTGACATGGAAGAAAGGCTCTGGTAGGCGGGGCCCACTTGCCTGCGAGAGGAGAGAGAGGGTTTAAACCAGGATATTGGAATTAAAGGCTGAGGATTTTACATAATTTTTATACCGAGCAAACAAGTTCCAAAATTTATGTAGCTCCTGACCTAGTGTAGTTTCTTATAAAAAATTTCAGAACTTTATCTTGTATGCGATGTTCTCGAAAATTCTTATAAATTTCTATTTTCATATAATTGCATTGTTACCCTCGATGAAAATTCACCAAAGTTACTTAATAAATTTTACCCTAAGAAAATATGCCCAAAATAATTCTCTCACTTATTTTCATTCTATTTTTCTTAAAATTCTTACAAGTGCATATTTAGTATGAACTTCATTGTTTGCCTTATACAAAAGTTCAAAAATCATGCATGATTAGTTTCTCATATGAATTATGCCCAAAATTATTTTCCTCAAGTATTTCTATTATGTCTTCCCAAAATGATAATTCATTTTGGGGTGTTACAGGAGGATAGGGGAGGGGCGGTGCGGGCAGCCAGGCAGGCTCGTAGGCAGGTGGGAGGCAGGCCGCGCCAACAAGGTATGCCATGCCTGGCACAACGCGACCTAGGATAAATCTGACTGTTTTCATTTTCTGACAATTTTTTACAGTTTGGCCCTTTTAAAATAGCACAAAAATTCAAAATCCTAAATTTTTCTATAAATAGCCCTCATTCAACACCCATCCATTCCCCGATCTCACTTTGAAATTTTGCTGTGCAAATTCAAATTCGTTGTGAGATAATTTGGCAAAATTGAAAAAAACTTTGCCAAATTTTGGAAAGTTCAATTTTTGGTAGCAAGTCAGCAAAAGAGGTACAATTCTATTTTTGCATACTTTTATTGTTAGTACTTGTTATGCTAAGATGAAAGTAATAATAGTGTTAGTTTTGATTTTGCAGTTTTCGTTATGATAGTTACGACAGCTTTGCTCTTGGTGATTACAGACTTTCACCAAAAGAAGTTATGTCCATGGATATTCTAGGGCCATGGATATTCTTATTCTAGTGTTGAGTACATACGCTGATTCCTTCTTGCTACATCAGCGATGCGCTTGTTATATTATTAACCTTATAGTCAAATGTGGTTTGAAGAGGTTGATTATGTATATTAAAGCTTTTCACGATGCGATTTCTTTATTGAATTATTCTAACATAAGAATAACATTATATGAGAACTTCTGTAGGGCGATGGGTGTACGTCCAAGAAAGTTCGGTTTGGACATGCCGGTAACATATAACTCTACTTACCTGATGCTTAAGAGTCTTTTACCATATAAAAACACTTTTTCTGTTTTTATTCAAACACACTATCAGAGCACTAATGGTAGTATACTATTGACTGAGCAACATTGGTTCATTGTTGACAAAATACTACAGTGTTTAGAAAAATTTTATGAGGCAACTATTGCTTTGTCCGCTGTCTACTATCCAATATTTCCTATCATTGTGCATAGTATTATACAGATTGATACTCAATTGAAAATGTATGAAAATGACTTAGTTTTACGTGAGGCTATTGTTGCTATGAAAAGTAAACACCTAAAATATTTAAGAGAAATCCCTTACCTATATGTATTTGCATTAGTTTTAGATTCTAGAGCTAAAATTGAAGCATTTGGTAGTGTACTTGATCTTCTTAGTGATACTATATGGCTAGACTATACTAACTATTTTGCAAAAGTTCATTCTTAGTTACACGAGGTTTACCAAAGGTTTGAAAATAAGTTCCAAGGAGTCTGCTTGCAATGACCTTTAGTAGCCCCCACCTCAAGTAGGAAGATAAATATGTGGGGCAAGATCTTCGGCGAACCTTCCTTCAGGTCCAGGTCTTCTTCTTCTGTTGTGCCGCCTGCTCAGCCAAGAATCCTAACGAGTGGGGAACTATCAATCTATCTGGACAACGATACGGTGGATTTCAATTCAGAAGGCTTCAAAATTTTGCAATGGTGGCAAGTCTATAAGTTAACATATCCCGTGCTATCCAAACTTGCACGTGATGTGTTAACTGTTCCTGTCTCGACGGTTTCTTCTAAGTCTGTTTTTAGTCTTTCTAGAAGAATATTGGAGGAGGGAAGAACAAATCTCACAACTGAGATGATGGAGATACTTTTAACTGTGAATGACTGGGAACAAGCAAATTCACGAACACAATACTCTGTGAAAAATCCAAAGTTGTCAGGGATGTTTGAAAATCTGTAGCTAGACAATGATACGTAGAACAAGGATGTATGTAGAGCTATAGGTTGTATTCTTTTTCCTCTTTTTTTGCTAAGGTTTTCTCATGTTGAGTTTTTACTTAGCAAATATTTTAACGAGACAGCAATTTGAACGTTAATAAAGTTATTTATTATATTTTCAATATTCTTGTCTTATTTTAAAAAAATCATATCTATTTTTGAATTCTACATATTTTTCTAATTTTTTTGGTTTTTTCTAGTTATTTTCAATTTTTCAAGCCTAACGGGCTAAGTGGGCAGAAACGGCCCATCAGGCTCAATGGGCTCAGACCGGCTTGGCACAACACGACACGACAGGCCATTGGGCCATGCCTGAGCCGCCTCCCATGCACGTGGGCCGGCACGACACGGCCCACTTATTTGCCGGGCCTACGATGGGCGTGCCGAGATAGGCCGAGCTGCATCATGCCTGTGACAGGCAGTGCTAGGCCACCCATTTGGCCAGCTTTACTGCCGGCCATGCTATTCGTGCATTATGCGCGCCATCTCTCCATTCGAAACTAAGCATTAAGTAGAATCTAATTAACCCGATCTGCAGTACAGTATTACTCCATCTGTTCATAAATATAAAGCGTTTTAGAAAACATGCAGTCAAACTTACTTAACTTTGACCACTAATATATAAAAAACTATTTGTATTGGTAATGTGAAAATAATATCATTAGATTAGTCATGTAAAATATTTTTATAATATAATAATTTTATATTAGTTTACAAATATATTCATATAAAAATAATGATCAAAGTTGTGTGTTGAATATCGTATCGATGTCCAAAACGTCGTATATTCTTGAAAAGAGAGTAATTTTTTGGGGTCTTAATTTCCTCACGATACATGCATTATGTTCGGCGTTCCTATAAAGTGTAAACTTTGACGATATAATTAACATTTCATCCTCGCTACATCTGAAGCACAAAGGAATACAAATTTCATTGATTCTAATGCCCAGACTGTTGCAATGCATGGCGTTGCTAAGTTCGAATCTTTTCAGTTTTGTTATACTCGGATACCCTTTCTTATGCGTAGGAGCCTCCAAATCAGATCAAAATTTGTGAGATACGATCCAAACGTGCATGGTATCAAGAATGTGATATTTGAATCTTATAGAGAGCACCGAAATAATGGCGACGAAGCAACCACGATGAGAGAGAAAATGTAATACTCTGAAAATTAATATTAATATTAATAAAAACGTCTTAAGGGCCTGTGTGCAATTAAATTAATTAGTATATAAAAAATAGAATTTCAGAATTTTTAGAGCTATATAAATGGATTGTGGATTTTCTAGAAAACCCTAATAGCTTTTTCTTTCCCTCTGCCGCCGCTCCAATTCTTTCCCTGGCGTTGCTGCGCTGCTGGTTTTTTTGTTTCCCTGTGCCGAAGCCGCCGCCAGCCAAAACCGATCGCCTGTGCGCTGCATTTTCTCAAGCCGCCACCAAAACCGATCGCTCAGGCGCATTTTCTCCACCGCCAGAAATTTTGCCTCGGTAGATTGCTCTGCTGCGGCATTGGATTTCTCCTGCCAGCGTTGTCTTTTGGACTGCTTTAGGACACTATTTCTTGACGCCGAAGCGATCAGATCGCCATACTGGATTGGATTACTGTGGCCTTCGCATTGTTCTTGTGCGTGGATCGTGATCTGCGCGGTGGGCGCCTTCACCGGCCACCGTGGAAGATTTCTTTGTATCTTCTTTGCCGCTACTTACTTTTATCTTATCTTCTTGGCCGCTTCTTATTTCTTTGCCGGAGACAGCCGCCGCTCTCTGTGGCGTGGCGATTCTTCTTTGCGACTCTTTATCTTGCCGATTCTTTGTCTTTGCCGATTGCTCGCTGATTTTACGCCGTCGCTTTGTCTTGGTGTCTTTCTGTCTCGCGGCGCCGGCCGATTTCCTATGACACGCCGGTGTAACCGATACTTGGAGGTTCGCTAGCTTTAAATACATGTTTTCCTCTGGTTTGCTAGACGCTGTTAATTAGAGTTTATAATCAAGGTTAATTAGAGAAGGTTCTATAGTTTTTAGTCAAAGTGCCGATTAATAGATCTATTTATTATGCTGTTCTGTTGTACGATTTATTCGGGTATCTTAATGGCAAATTTTGGAAATCTCATCTACTGGTTAATTATAGATAATTTCGATATCTTTCTATAGCATATTGAATCATGTCAATCGGACAAGTAGAATTTGAGTTATGATTTTCGGAAGACCGCTGTTTTTACGGTTGTCGTCTTTCGGCGCTGTTTTGGTAGACTGTAGATTAAAAATAGTAAATAGCTTAATTAGAGTTTTTGATCTACATGAAAGTTGTAGATAATTGTCCAATGGTTCTGTAGAATCTGATAACGCGAATTTTGGTTGAGTAAAACAAAAGTTATGAATTTAGTAAGACTGCTGTTCCGAAGCGGACAGACCGGCTTTCTGGGCTAAATACGGAGGGTTAGATGATTTAATTAGAAGACTTTGTAATCTAAGAAAATGTTGATAATTTTATGAAGAATCCAGAACGGGGTGGTTTGTGGTGATCGGACTTTCGAGTCAAAAGTTACGTTCGTTTTAGTACTAAGAAAGCTATGGGTAACTTTTCGGTACCGGCGTAACGTGGTATATTTGGGGACGTGTAGGAGCGATGTCGACTGATTGCTATTCTTGATGCTGTAGTTTGTATTGAGATTTGTGTATTTAATGTAGGAGAGGCGTCGTACTTGTTGCCGTCTGCTAGTCAAATTGTGCGTCGCAACTAGTAAAGGCAAGTGCATGGTAGACAGCGATCAATGATCGATCACTGTTTTCTTTATCTTTTATTACCATTATTGTTGTGCTTTTATTTTGTTTAATTGCAAACAAATAATTGGTATGTTTATATCTTTGTTGACAAACATGATGAAAAGTTGGATATGATGTTTATGATGGAGTTTGCATGTTTGCATTCATAAGCATCTTTGCATAAGAGAAGGTGATCATGATTGATCACAACTCCACGGGAGTGGAGGAGGTCCCCGATCCTTATGGAGGAACGGGCTTGAGAGTGAATGTTGTCGCGAGCATTCACTCACGCTATACCGGTATACACGAAAGAAGTGCATGTGGACATGTAGATTAGATTTGCATTGGTACATGAGATTAATGGATGAGAATATTAATGGAAGTGCATGTGATGATAATGAAGTTATTGAATCTTTGTTGATTTATTATTGTTCGTTGTTTATGATGTGTTTCTTTGAGTCGTGGACTCACCCTTGCTCTATTGTTGTCTTTAGGTAATCTTGAGGATCCGAGTGGCGAGAGCGAGTAGAGCACATGGACATCACATGATCACTTACCTTCATAACCTTTTCATTCAGAATTGGATTACACTTGGACATGTTAGAGGTTGAATAAAGTTTAGGACATCATTTGGACTAGACCATTTGCATTATTAATTTGGATTCATTGGTTGATGCTACTTTGGATTATTTACCTGGTTATAATTTCCATTGATTATTTATTATCACTTGATCCATGATTATGCATTGCTCTTTTGTGGTCCATGGATATGATTATCATTGTTTTCTTGCTGTAATTATATAGTGTGTCGATAATTATTAGTGTAGAGAGTAGTGTGGTGGCATTCTAGGCTCAGTGTTGGGCTGGGGTGTTACAGTTGGTATCAGAGCGGGCTTTAGGTCCGTGGTGAATAGATTAACAACTTAGGCAAACTAAAATTGTTAAAATTTGTTTTAGTATTAGTAAATCAACTAAAATTTGCTAATGGTTAACTAACCTAAAATTTGACACACTAGTGCACAGTAGGTTAGAGAGAGGTACGAATATAGTTTTACGCTTCCGTTATGTTGTTCATTGATGGATGAGTTTATTTTGAGCTTTGAGCTCATTGTGTATTGTTGATTGTGGTTGATAGCTATGCCGAGGGGTAGAGGACGTGGTCGTGGTGGCCGCGGTCATGGAGGTCGTGGTCGCGGGCGAGGTTCCGTGGAGCCACCTCCTCGTGTGCAGAGGAGTCGAGAGGTGAGGGGTTCTTTGTTGACCCGCCTCCGGTTGGGGTCCAGGATGAAACCCCTGCTTTGTTGAGAGAGTTGGTGGGGGAGATCCGTGCTCTTCGTCAACAGGCGGATATTTGGTGGGAGGGCGTGTTGTCTTCGAGGACCGCCACTCAAGGGCCAGTCACTTGGGAGGACTTTGTTGATCAGTTCAAGGGGAAGTTCTACCCCTACTCTTTTGTAGAGAAGATGGAGGTTGCCTTGACGGCCTTTGCTCAGGGGAAGAGGTCTATTGCTGAGTATGAGGCTGAGTTCAACAACTTGGTTCGCTTTGTCCCTTCAGTAGCGAACGATGATCTTCAGAAGGCCAAGAGGTTCCGTCGGGTCTCACCTGAGTACCGACATGTGTTGGGAGCTACTCCACTCCGTGATTATAGCTCATTGTGGAGAAAGCCGAGGCATGGAGTTGGAGATGCACTCACAAAGGCGACAAGCCTCGGTGGATCGGTAGCTTCGGTGGTGACCAAGAGGAGCTCTAGTGAGGAAGTGGAGTCTGCTCACACCCTTTCAAGAAATTCAAGGAGGACCGCAGCTTTCAGTCTAAGCGATCGAGGCCGTTCTCTTCTTGGCGCCTCGTCCTTTTGCGAGTACTCGGCTCTTCGTCTGTCCTGTAGGCGGGGCATGCTTTGCTTTAAGTGCGGTGATGGACACCGCTGCTGCTGAAAGTGCTCTTGGACGGGAGATTGCCGTCGGTGTGGCCGACCGGGTCACAAGGAGCGGTGTGTCGCCGTAACCCCGCTAAGCGTGATCAAGTGGGAGCTCGTGCCATCTTCTTCTTGATGGGTCTGCCGAGGATCTTTCCGATGATGATCGCTCCTCCAATGATGCCATTTCCTTGACTTGGGCGCCTCCGGTAGGTACTCTCGGCGGCCGCCACCTTCGCACCGCTTCAGTTGCACGACCGGCTTTACTCGCACCGCCACAGAGATTGTCGGGGCTCTCGCCGCCGTCGTCTTCTTTTCGCCATGGCGCCACAGAGTGTACGCCATGCCCACAGTGAGTCCGCGGGTCGCCCCGACGTGGTGACAGTACTTTGCTTGTGGATTCATTTGATGCTTTAGTCCTTTTGATTTAGGGGCTACCTTTTCGTTTGTCTCGACGCGTTTGCTAGAAGAGCGAACTTGAGTATCTGATGGATTTCTCGGTCGGTGTTAGTTAGTTCTCCGGGGTATTATTGCTAGCTCTACTTTGCTTGTCCCGGGTGTTCGTTGTTATTGATGGAGAGAAGTTCACGGCGAATTTGATAGTTATTCAAATGGAGTCGCTCGACGTTATCTTGGGTATGGATTGGTTGCACTCTTATCGAGCCGTGATATCCTGTTTACGAGAATGCGGTCTGCGCACCTCGCCCAGGGAGACGTTGATCTTTCAGGAGTGCGACTCGCGCTCTCTTCGATGTTGGTGGATTGTTTCCGGTCGCGTGCGGAAAATCGGGCTTCTTTAGCTCTTCCGAGAAACCGAGCGTGGCTTCGCAGATTGAGGAGATTCCAGTGGTTAGTGATTATCCTGTTGTGTTCCCACCGAGCTTCGGGTTTGCCACCGCGAGACGAGTTTCGTATTGATCTTGTTCCGGTACTCGTCCCATCTCGATGTCTCCATATCGCTTAGCACGTCCGTTTGGGGACGAGTTGAAGAAGCAATTGGATGATTTGTTGGCTAAAGGTTTGATCAGGCGTAGTGTATCGCCGTGGGGAGCTCCTGTTCTATTCACTGAGAAGAAGGATGGGAGTTGGCGTATGTGTATTGATTACCGTGCGCTTAATGCGGTCACAATCAAGAATAAATATCCATTGCCCGCATTGAGGATTTGTTTGATCGGTTGAATGGAGCTCAAGTGTTCTCCAAGATTGATCTCGATCGGGGTATAATCAAATCCGTGCGTGAGCGAGATGTTGAGAAGATCGCTTTCTCCACGGTATGGGCATTATGAGTATAAAGTTATGTCTTTTGGATTGACTAATGCACTGCCATTTTATGGAAACCATGAACAACATGTTGCACGAGTATCTTGATGACTTCGTGGTGGTGTTCATTGATGATATTCTTATCTATTCCAAGACTAATGAGGATCATGAGCGTCATTTGAGGTCGGTTTTAGATACCTTGAGAGAGCACAAGTTCTATGCTAAGTTGAAGAAGTGTGAGTTCGGATTTGAAGTGGGTTTTACGGGTCATGTGATTAACCCTCGGGGCATTCTTTGTTGATCCTAGTAAGGTCTCCACAGTGGTGGATTGGAAGAGGCCGACTAGTGTGAAGGAGGTGAGGAGTTTCTTGGGTTTGGCTGGTTATTATCGGCGTTTTGTGCAGGATTTCTCTATCATCGCCAAACCAATGTCTCACTTACTCGTAAAGGTGTGAGATTCCAAAGGGATCGATGAGTGTGGCGCTAGCTCGTGCATTTTGAAGGACAGTTGGTGACCTCTCCTATTCTCACTCTTCCCGGCCAGAAGCGGTTCTGATCTTTTCATATCGTCTCGAGTGGGTCTTGGCTGTGTTCTCATGCAAGACGGTAAGGTGATTGCTTATGCGTCGAGACAGTTAAAGAAGCACGAGCAGAATTATCCCACGCATGATTTGGAGTTGGCTGCGGTTGTCTTTGCTCTCAAGATTTGGAGGCATTATCTATACGGTGAGCCTTGTGATATTTTCACAGATCACAAGAGTCTCAAGTATATCTTCACCCAGAAGGATCTGAATTTGAGGCAAAGGAGGTGGTTGGAGTTGATCAAGGATTATGATCTTACTATTCAGTATCATCCAGGCAAGGCCAATGTTGTTGCAGATGCTCTTAGTCGCAAGGCGACTCCCGCTACTCTAGATTGCCTTATTGCTGATTTTGATCGCATGGGAATATCTTATTGTTATGCGGGCACATCACATGTTGAGACGCAGTTGATCCTTGAGTCAGCTATTCCAGACCGTGTGCGGGAAGCACAACAGAATGACCGGTTATTACAGGAGATTAGGAAGCGTCTGGATGAGGGTAAAGAGGGTGATTTTAGCATGGATGATTCTGGTACTTTGAGGTTTAAAGGCCGCCTTTGCGTGCCACAAAACGCAGAGGTCAAAGATGATATCTTGAGGAGGCACATCGCACTCCATAATCGCTCATCCCGTGAGACTAAGATGTATCGAGATCTGAAATGTAATTTTGGTGGAAAAGAATGAAGGTGGACATTGCTAATTATGTGGCTTCTTGTGGTGTTTGTCGCCAAGTGAAAGTGAGCACAAGCGTCCCGCAGGTTGTTGCAGCCTTTGGAGGTTCCCAGTGGCCTTGGGATGATATCTCTATGGACTTTGTGGTGGCGTTGCCTCGTTCGCGCGAGGAAGGATGCGATTTGGGTAGTGGTGGATCGTTTGACAGAAATCACAAGACTTCATTCCTATACGCACGACAAATTCAGCGAGTGATCTAGCTCCTATTTATGTGCGAGAAATAGTGAGACTGCATGGTGTGCCAAAGACCATTATTTCGGACAGGGACGCGAAGTTTGTCTCCAAGTTCTGGGAGAGTCTGCAGAGTGCATTGGGCACACACCCGCCTTAATCTGACGTTTCACCCATGCATGATGGGTAGTCGAGCGGACTATTCAGACTTTGGAGGACATGTTGCGATCTTGCGTTTTATCTTGGAAAGGTAGTTGGGAGGACCAGTTACCACTTGCAGAGTTTGCTTATAATAATAGTTACCATTCCAGTAATTAGAGCCGCGCCATTTGAGGTTCTCTATGGACGGAAGTGCAGATCGCCACTTTGTTGGGATGCGATTGGAGAGAAGGCGCTTTGGGTCCGGATTGGATTGAAAGACCGTTGAGCGTGGGCCATGGTGAGGCGTAATCATAGCGGCTCGAGTAGACGAGAAAAGTTATCTTGATTTGAGGAGGCGTGACTTGGAGTTTGCGGTGGGTGACCAGGTGCTCTTGAGAGTGTCTCCCACTAAAGGTATTGTTCGGTTTGGTACCAGAGGTAAGCTTAGCCCGAGGTACGTTGGACCGTTCTCGATTATTGCACGGATTGGAAAGTTAGCTAACCGCCTGGACCTTCCTGAGTCCATGCGTGGAGTTCATAATGTGTTTCACGCCTCGATCTTTGAAAGTTTTGAGAGACCCAGAGCATAAGATTTCATTAGAGCCGTTGACTATTGAGCAAGACCTCACAGCTTGAGTCGCGTCCGTGGCGCGATTCGGAGAGGTCGAGCGAGTCTTTGAGGCACAAGACGTTGGTATCGTTAAGGTCTTTGTGGGCGCATCGGTCCAGAGAGAGGCGACTTGGGAGTTGGAGTCTCGCATGCGCGAGCTATACCCGGAGTTGTTCACGTCGGGTACGTGTTATTTTGTTGTTTAATTTCAGCAGTGTAGTTTTTATTTGAGTAGAACGGCGAGTAGAATTCGGGGTCGAATTACGTTAAGGGGGGTAGAATGTAATACTCTGAAAATTAATATTAATATTAATAAAAACGTCTTAAGGGCCTGTGTGCAATTAAATTAATTAGTATATAAAAATAGAATTTCGAATTTTAGAGCTATATAAATGGATTGTGGATTTTCTAGAAAACCCTAATAGCTTTTTCTTTCCTCTGCCGCGCTCAATTCTTTCCTGGCGTTCTTCTTATTTCTTTGGTTTTTGTTTCCTGTCTTGCCGCCGCCACCAAAACCGATCGTCAGGCGCTGTGCATTTTCTCAAGCCGCCTTGACCAAAACCGATCGCTGTCATGCATTTTCTCCAGCCGCCGCCAGTAATTTTTGCCTCAACCGATTGCTCTGCTGCGGCATTGGATTTCTCTCGCCGCGTGTCTGCTGGCCGCCGCAGACTGCTTCTTGAAGGCCGCTAACGCCGAAGCGATCTTCTTCGCTGGATTACTGTTGCTCGCGGTCTTTGCATTGCTTCTGCTGCGTGGATCGTGATCGCTGGCGTGGACGCCACCGGGCCAGTGCGTGGAAGATTTGCTTTGTATCTTCTTTGGTTCTTCTTGCATTGTCTTATCTTCTTGTTGCTTAGCTTTATTTGGAGATAACAGCGCGCTTCTCTCTAGCGTGGCCGATTCTTCTTTGCGACTCTTTGTCCGATTCTTTGTCTTGCCGATTGCTGCTGATTTTCTGCGGCGCCGCTTTGTCTTGGTGTCTTTCTTGTCGCCGTGACGAGCGATTTCCTATGACGCCGGTGTAACCGATACTTGGAGGTTTGCTAGCTTTAAATACATGTTTTCCTCTGGTTTGCTAGACGCTGTTAATTAGAGTTTATAATCAAGGTTAATTAGAGAAGGTTCTATAGTTTTTAGTCAAAGTGCCGATTAATAGATCTATTTATTATGTTGTTCTGTTGTACGATTTATTCGGGTATCTTAATGGCAAATTTTGGAAATCTCATCTACTGGTTAATTATAGATAATTTCGATATATTTCTATAGCATATTGAATCATGTCAATCGGACAAGTAGAATTTGAGTTATGATTTTCGGAAGACCGCTGTTTTTACGGTTGTCGTCTTTCGGCGCTGTTTTGGTAGACTGTAGATTAAAAATAGTAAATAGCTTAATTAGAGTTTTTGATCTACATGAACGTTGTAGATAATTGTCCAATGGTTCTGTAGAATCTGAGAACGCGAATTTTGGTTGAGTAAAACAAAAGTTATGAATTTAGTAAGACTGCTGTTCCGAAGCGGACAGACCGGCTTTCTGTGCTAAATACGGAGGGTTAGATGATTTAATTAGAAGACTTTGTAATCTAAGAAAATGTGGATAATTTTATGAAGAATCCAGAACGGGGTGGTTTGTGGTGATCGGACTTTCGAGTCAAAAGTTACGTTCGTTTTAGTACTAAGACAGCTATGGGTAACTTTTCGGTACCGGCGTAACGTGGTATATTTGGGGACGTGTAGGAGCGATATCGACTGATTGCTATTCTTGATGCTGTAGCTTGTATTGAGATTTGTGTATTTAATGTAGGAGAGGCGTCGTACTTGTTGCCGTCTGCTAGTCAAATTGTGCGTCGCAACTAGTAAAGGCAAGTGCATGGTAGACAGCGATCAATGATCGATCACTGTTTTCTTTATCTTCTATTACCATTATTGTTGTGCTTTTATTTTGTTTAATTGCAAACAAATAATTGGTATGTTTATATCTTTGTTGACAAACATGATGAAAAGTTGGATATGATGTTTATGATGGAGTTTGCATGTTTGCATTCATAAGCATCTTTGCATAAGAGAAGGTGATCATGATTGATCACAACTCCACGGGAGTGGAGGAGGTCCCCGATCCTTATGGAGGAACGGGCTTGAGAGTGAATGTTGTCGCGAGCATTCACTCACGCTATACCGGTATACGCGAAAGAAGTGCATGTGGACATGTAGATTAGATTTGCATTGGTACATGAGATTAATGGATGAGAATATTAATGGAAGTGCATGTGATGATAATGAAGTTATTGAATGCTGTTGATTTATTATTGTTCGTTGTTTATGATGTGTTTGCTGAGTCGTGGACTCACCCTTGCTCTATTGTTGTCTTTAGGTGATCTTCGAGGATGCCGTAGCTGAGAGCGAGTAGAGCACATGGACATCACATGATCACTTACCTTCATAACCTTTTCATTCAGAATTGGATTACACTTGGACATGTTAGAGGTTGAATAAAGTTTAGGACATCATTTGGACTAGACCATTTGCTTTATTAATTTGGATTCATTGGTTGATGCTACTTTGGATTATTTACCTGGTTATAATTTCCATTTATTATTTATTATCACTTGATCCATGATTATGCATTGCTCTTTTGTGGTCCATGGATATGATTATCATTGTTTTCTTGCTGTAATTATATAGTGTGTCGATAATTATTAGTGTAGAGAGTAGTGTGGTGGCATTCTAGGCTCAGTGTTGGGCTGGGGTGTTACAGAAAAGATTTGATGAAGTTGACCGCAAGCATGACCTCAAAAGGGTACAACGGATTGTCGCTCTATCATAATACTTTTGAACCTTTTAGGACTCTCGGATTCTTACCATATACAAGAATCCAGTGCTAAAAAATAACTTAGCCTCTAACCTTCTTGAGCGCCCTCTGCTTTGGATGAGTCGGCTTGTTTGCTTCTTCTTGGCTTGGTTTCTCTATGACCACCTCACATATGTTTATATAGTCCCTAGTTCATCTCCTAAGAGTGTACGATTCTTATTCTAAAGAGAACTATAAATAATAATGCTATTAGAATTTATCTAGGAATTTATGTAGCATACCTCTCGGAGTCCTAAAAGATTAGGATGAGTCCCCGTACTCAACAAATTTGATAGTGTCCTTCTTCTGCTAATTATCGTTAACAATATCTAGTATCCTGCGAAGATCTCCCTTTCTTCCTCCTCTCCTCCCATCCTTTTCCTCCCTACCTCCTTTCTTCTCTTCCTTCTCCTCTCCAAGTTGGCACAGTGGAGGAGGCAGCAGTGGAGCAATGGGGGAGGAGGCAGCAGGGTGGCAGCTCAAATGATTCGAGTAGGGTTCTGTCGGGACCAGGTATATATATAATGTCAGCATATCACAGACGGTTCTTATTACATACCGTCTGTGATATCACAGACGGTATGTAATAAGAACCGTCTGTGATACTCTAAGTAATCACATATGGTTCGTGGTTAGAACCATCTGGGCAGTATCACAGATGATTCTGACAACGAATTATTTGTGATACTCTAAGTAATCACAGATAGTTCGTGGTTAGAATCGTCTGTGAAGTATCACAGACAGTTCTTGCTCAGAACCGTCTGTGATACTCTAAGTCATCACAGACGGTTTGTGGTCAGAACCATCTGTGATACTTCACAGACGGCTCTGCGCAAGAACCGTCTGTGATACTTCATAGACGGCTCTGCGCAAGAACCGTCTGTGATACTCTAAGTCATCACAGACAGTTCGTGGTCAGAACTGTCTGTGATACTTCACAGACGGTTGTATTTACAAACCGTCTATGATAGCTTCATATCATAGACGGTTCTCTATGATGGGTCCATATCACAGACGGTTCGTCTTGGAACCGTCTGTGATTATTTTATCACATACGGTTTCAAAGAACCGTCTGTAATGAGGCGTGTTATATAATCTGTTTTGCAGTAGTAACTCGGACGAACCGTCTGTGATTATTTTATCACATACGGTTTCAAAGAACCGTCTGTGATGAGGCTTGTTATATAATCTGTTTTGCAGTAGTAACTCGGAGTCCTAAAAAATTAGGATGAGTCCTCGTACTCAACAAATTTGATAGTGTTCTTCTTCTGCTAATTATCGTTAGCAATATCTAGTAGCCTGATAGGGATTCCATTGAAATGACTAGAATCTTACGCAGTTGCTTGCACCAATTGTAACTCCTTGTGGGTAAGAAGACGAGGTATAGAGGCAGATGGAAATAGATAATTATTCTCTCGCACGTCTGCTGTTGTTTCCGACATGTTTGTTGCACGTTTTTTGTCGCCAGCTTGTGAATTGTGCTGATTTCCACGAATATTTGATAGAATCTTTAAAAAAATCAAAAAATAATTTAAATTCAAATGAAGATTTTTGAAATCCCGCTCTTGAACCCAGTAAAATGACTAGTAAAAGGCAAATCAACCTTGGCAGTGCAATATTGTGCGATTTGGCTACTGGATGTTTGGGATGGCTCCCCTAAAGCTGCCCAGTCAAATCGTTAATTGGGGGTGTTAGGCCAAGCTTTGCCCTTTGAATTAGCTTCTTCATTACAATCGCAACCGTTCAGGCCAAAACATAGGTACCTATACCAGGTTTCGTAATTTTGAGCCACTTTTGAATAAGAACACAACATAAACTTTTATTGAAATGAAATACATATAGTAGGATAGCAAACCTCTCATTGCTACAAAACTTAACTACTCTGTAAGCACGCACAATGTGGCTGCACAAGTTATTAACTTTTTCCACCCTAGACTTGCACACAGAGCCATGCCACTAGCTAGATTCATATATCCACCAAGTGCTTAGTTTGCTACAAATTGGAATTGCAGTACTTGCCATGGTTGTGCTGTTGACCCTGGCACACCCCATACAAGTGCGTGGTACTTGCCGACCTTCTTATATTCATCCGCCACTTTTAGCTCAAGAAAGTAGTTTTTGCCAATGCCCGCAGGCTGCATGCTCACTGAAAGCACATCAACAAGCGTAATATCCTTCTTGTGTGTTAATTTGAACATTAGCACTGCAAATCGCCCAATTTGCCAATACAAGGTGTCATGGAAGTTATAGATTGGAACCCATCCTTGATTCCAAGTTGGGGGACTAGGTGGTGGTGGTGGTGGTGGTGGTGGTTGGCCGTGAGCTTGATAGGTTGGAGGCGTTGCTAATGGACTAGGCGGTGGTGACGACGGAGGTTGGCCATTGCCTTGATAAATTGGAGGTGTGGCGGGGGGGCTAAATGGCGGCGGCGGCTGGCTATTAGCTTGATAGGCTGGTGAAGTGGCAGGAGGACTAGATGGTGGAGGAGGCGGCTTGTTGTTTGCTTGATAGATTGGAGAAGTGGTAGGGGGGCTAGATGGTGGCGGCGGTGGTTGGCTGTTAGCTTGATAGGTCGGAGTAGTGGAAGGATGAGTAAATGACGGTGCAGGTGACTGGTGGTTACCTTGATAGGTTGGAGTTGTGGCAGGGGAGATATATGGTGGCGGGGGTGGTTGGTTGTTAGCTTGATAGGTTGGAGGAGTCGCAGGGGCATTAAACGGTGGCGGTGGCGGTGGCGGCGGCGGTGATGGGCTATGACCTTGATAGGTTGGAGATGTTGCCGGTGGACTAGATGGAGGTGACGATGGTGATTGGTTATTTTGGTAGGATGGAGGCGTTGCCGGTGGACTAAACAGGGATGGTGGCGGCGACTGGTTAGCTTGGTAGGTTGGAGGCGTTGCCAGTGCACTAGATGGGGGTGGCGGTGGCGACTGGTTAGCTTGGTAGGATGGAGGTGTTGCGGTGGACTAAAAGGGGGTGGCGGTGGCGACTTGTTAGCTTGGTAGGATGAAGGTGTTGCCGGTGCACTAGATGGGGGTGGCGGTGGCGACTGGTTAGTTTGGTAGGATGGAGGTGTTGCCGGTGGACTAAAAGGGGGTGGCGGTGGCGACTGGTTAGCTTGGTAGGATGGAGGTGTTGCCGGTGGACTAAAAGGGGGTGGCGGTGGCGACATGTTAGCTTGGTATGATGAAGGTGTTGCCGGTGGTGGCGGCGACGACTGATCTTCTTGGTATGTTGGGGGTGTTTCCGATGGACTAGACGGGGTTGGCGATGACGACTGGTTAGCTTGGTAGGTTGGGGGTGTTGACATTGGACTAGGTAGGGGTGGAGGAGGCGACTGGTTAGCTTGGTAGGTTGGGGGTGTTGCCGGTGGACTAGACAGAGGTGGAGCTTGGTAGGTTGGGGGCGTTGCCGGTGGACTCGATGGTGGTGGAACATGGTAGGTTGGGGGTGTTGCCGGTGGACTAGGCGGTGGTGGAGGTTGGTAGGTTGGGGGTGTTGCTGGTGGACTAGATAGAGGTGGCGGCGGCGATTGGTTAGTTTGGTAGGTTGGGGGTGTTGCAGGTGGACTGGACGGAGGTGGCGGAGACGATTGGTTAGCTTGGTAGATTGGGGACATTGCCGGTGGACTAGATGGATGTGGCGGCGGCGACTGGTTAGTTTGATAGGTTGGTGGCGTCGCTGGTGGACTATGTAGTGGTGTTGGAGTAGTGGTCGAAGGATTTAATGGAGGTGGTGGCGGTTGGCTGTTAGCTTGGTAGGTTGGTGGCATGGCTTGGGGAGAAGGTGGAGATGGTAGTGGCGACGGCAGCGGTGGCTGGCTATTAGCTTGGTATGTTGGAGCCATTGTTGGGGGACTAGACATTGGCGGCGGTAGAGGGGGCTGCCCATAATTAGCTTGGTAGGTTGGAGCTGTGGACAGCGGACTACTAGACGCTGTTGGGGGCGGTGGAGGCGACTGATTGTTAGCTTGGTAGGTTGGTGCCATGGCTGGGGAATGAGACGGTGATGGCGGTGGTGATGGCTGGCCATTACCTTGGTAGGAGGGAGCCCCGGCCGAGTCACACTGCGTCTTCGATGGCCCGTGACCATTATCACCATGGGGGTCTGGACCACGTCCGGGCTTGGGGCAATGCGGATTGTTCACCGGCCCACGACCATTATTGGAGTTCTGATCGCCGTTATCATTGGAATTCTGATGGCCATTATCATTGGAGTTGGTGCCGTGTCCTGCCGGCGAGGACTTGTCATCGGCTCGGGCTATGTGGGCAGTGAAGGCAAGGATGAGAAGGGGCAGAACTAGTAAGAGCGATCTCATGGTGATATGAAGACGCTAACGTACGTAGTTAGCAACAAGAGAGGTGTTCTTGTTGTCTCAAGGGCTTGTGCAGCATAGCCAGGAAGAGGTCTCTATTTATAGCAGTTGTACGAGGGATTGATCTTGATCGAGCATGTATACTGGTTACTAGCTAGATAGGGTTGTGCTCGATCTGATCGCGTCGGAAGCTTCTCACCGGCCTGGGTTTCTTAATTCAAGGTCAGCTTATCACTAGCTGTTCCTGTCGATTGGAAAGAAAAAAGAACCATGAAACTCAGCTGTTCATTCATTGCGTTTCTCTGCAGATTGCGTTGACATTTTACAGCGTGCACGGTTCTCCGCGCACAGCATCTCTTGCCTAAAGGATTGGGCCATGCAATTGATAATTACTGCACACGAGTGGACTTTACAAAGTAAACCTTGGAAGATCTATGCACTGATTCCAAATGGAGCATCCAATGTCAGATACTCCCAATTGATTAGCAGTACTCCAATTTATTCCAATTGATTTCAGAAATATTGGCAGATCTGTATCAGCACAGCAATCTAAATTCTGAACCTTGGAAGATCTAGTTGTGAATTGAGTGCGCATGGTATAGCAAGTGTCAGCACAGAAACCCAGAAGGGCCGACCGGTCAAGTGGCCTCCATGTGAAGCATCACTTGAGCTTCTAATCATTTCTGCAGGTAGAATTTAGAATCCAGTAGACCTGACCTTGCCAGGTGCGACAACTAGATTACAGATGATACTCGTGACCATGCACGCATGGATGCATGGGTAGAATCGCTCAGTTACTTGTTATCCTGGTTGCTAATTTTCTTGTGTTTATTGTTTGACGGTTTTTGCATGTGGCTAGTAACATGCAGCACTAGTGAGCACCAATTAGTAGCTTTATTGTATTGACGTTTCAGTTTCTTTTCATTAGCAGTCGACATTGACAGAGGTAGTTAAGCCACTTTGAGTTACTCTTTTTCATTCAATGAAAAGCTGTTTAGTTTGGCAGTACCAAAATCTGTCGTTTTGCAAACTCGTTCTTTGTGTTCCATAGTGTGTGTGTTTGTGTTCAGGCGTTCGAGAGTTCGCGTGTGGAGACTACAACATCCCAAAATTTGGGCATGTTTTAAACTTAAGGAAAATGTGAGATTTTTAAAACTTTTTGCTATATCTTGTTGGCATTTACTTTCTTGGATTTTATTGAAAAGCTTTTTTGTCTAATAAAGAATTTAAGAATCTATTAATTGAAATACAAAACTAATTAGGGACAAAAAAGAATTAAAACAAAATATGATATATAGAAAATCCAAACTTGGTATAATGATTCTGTAAACAAAGTGGAAAATATTTAAAACATGTTTTTACAAACTTTTCTCAAATAGAATAATAACAATACATACAAACAGGAACTTAAAAGAATTTTTTAGAAATGTACATAAAACATAATTATGAAACAATTACATAAAAGTTTACATTATGTCAGAAGCCCTCCCGAACATTTCTAGAATTTTTCGAGCTATATTTCCATGTCAAATAATTACCTAATGCTTTCAGCCTTTTTTTTTTCAAAATCTAGAAATCCATTTTCTTTTTCCTTTCACTGACCAGCCGGCCCCACAATACAACCTTCTTCCTCCACCGCATCAAACTAGCTCTAGCCATGCATGTCCACGCGCCGTGTGCATGCGAATGCTACCAAGAGCCACCCCCAGTTTTGCCCAGCAGCCCACAGTATCTCCATGCCCATGCCACTATCCACACCTTGCCCTAGCCACCCAGTCGCCACATCCATGCCTTGCTGTCGCCACACCCAAGCTTGCCGCCACCTTGCTCCCAAGCTTCCTGTAACACCCTGGCTATACGGAAGGCAAGATATTACCTAAAGTCTAACACCAAGCAATACCATGAATCAATTTACAATAATCTTTCAGCTAATAACATAAAAGAGCAACATCTAATAAAATGAGTATATGAATTAAACCAGAAATCAACACCATAACAAAACTCCAAATACCCAATCATAATGAATCACTTATGATAAATCTATCAATAGACTATACGAAGATCATTAGGCAGTACTAATTTAACCATAACATAATGAAGGATAACTTCAACCATCAAACTCCGATTATTACAATTCAATATTTACCAAATGCAAGGTAATGACAAGTTCATCTAATTAAAAATGAATGGTGTAAAGTGAATGAAGTGATCCGTGACTAATCCCTCCCAAGCATGCCGCCTTCAAGGTTCACCTAAAACAAATAAACACAGTAAGAGTGAGTCCACGACTCAGCAAGTACAAAAGAATGCCATGAACAACAATGGGGAGAACATGACATACACACAATGGAACGGAAAATAAAGTAGTAGAAAATATATGAATGAATGATCATGCTTGTCCTTCTCTTCTGCTTATACCGGTATAGCCGGTGAACACCCTTCGGTGTTCACTTATGCCCGCATTATCCAAAATGCGGGGATCCAATGCCCGTTTGAAGAATGTTTCAAAACAAGGATCTAAATTGCCCACATTGGAATGGTGGGTCTTACATGCCCATGTTGGAATGATGGGACTTCACTACCCACTCCCGTGGGTGAAGCATGAACAATGCTTGCATGAATGAATGCATAAGATGAACATAACTTAATGTCAAAGAACCATGGTAAATCATTTATGACGGTGAACAAGTAATATCAAAGTTATCCATCACACATTCATCGAACCAAGAAGGCACATATCAAAACCCGACAATTCAAATGTATTTGCCTTTCGCACTACGACGCGTTGGGAGGCAAGCATGATGCCCCGAATCCCGAAGCCTCTTCTCCTTTGGAGGCGAGCTTGCCCGGCGTGCTCCCGGCGTGATGGAGGACCAGGGAGTGGTGGTGGAGGCGCCGGCCAAGTGGGGAGGGGAGAGGAGGTGGCGGCTGTGAGGGGGGAGGGGAGAGGGGTGGGGCGGCTAGGGTTTAGTGGGGAGGACACCCCCCTTGGCTGGTCCCCCTCTTGGGCCTCTTTTTATGGGACCAAGCCAACATGTTACACGGAAATCTAGAACTTCGTAATATTTCTTAAAATAAATGGTAATAATAAATAAATATTATTAAAGTCTTTGAGAGCCACAAGTGCAATTAAATAAAATAGTACATATAATTAACCCTCGTGGCATTGTCGTTGATCTTTAAGGTCTCCACAAGATTTGGATTGGAAGAGGCCGACTAATGTGAAGGAGGTGAGGATTTCTGGGATTTCTGGTTATTATCCTTTTGTGCCATTTCTCTTCATCGCCAAACCGATGTCTCACCTTACTCAAAAGGTGTGAGATTCCGTGGATGATGAGTGTGAGCGCAGCTTGCATTTTGAAGGACAGGTTGGTGACCTCTCCTATTCTCACTCTTCCCGAGCCGGAAGCGGTTCACGCCTTATGCGTCTCGAGTGGGTCTTGGCTGTGTTCTCATGCAAGACGGTAAGGTAATTGCTTATGCGCATGGCAGCTAAAGAAGCACGAGCGAATTATCCCACTCATAATTTGGAGTTGGTCATGTTGTTTTTGCTCTCAAGATTTGGAGGCATTATCTATACGGTGAACCTTGTGATATTTTCACAGATCACAAGAGTCTCAAATATATCTTCACTCAGAAGGATCTGAATTTGAGGCAAAGGAGGTGGTTAGAGTTGATCAAGGACTATGATCTTACCATTCAAGATCATCCGCCGCAAGGCCAATGTTGTTGCAGATGCTCTTAGTCGCAAGGCGACTCTCGCTACTCTAGATTGCCTTATTGCTGATTTTGATCGCATGGGAATATCTTATTGTTATGCGGCACAACACATGTTGAGACACGCTGATTCTTGAGTCGCTTATTCCGCACTGCAGCGTGGAAGCACAACAGAGTGACCGGTTATTACAGGAGGTTAGGATTCTGGTACTTTGAGGTTTAAAGGCCGCTTTGCGCTACAAAAGGCGAGGTCAAAGATGATATCTTGAGGGAGGCACATCGCACTGCATAATCGCTCATCCCGGTGAGACTAAGATGTATCGAGATCTCAAATGTAATTTTTGGTGGAAAAGAATGAAGGTGGATATTGCTAACTATGTGGCTTCTTGTGGTGTTTGTCGACAAGTGAAAGCCGAGCACAAGCGCCCCGCAGGTTGTTGCAGCCTTTGGAGGTACCCAGCGTGGCCTTGGGATGATATCTCTATGGACTTTGTGGTGGCGCTGCCTCGCTCGCCGCAAGGGAAGGATGCAATTTGGGTAGTGGTGGATCGATTCAGAGCCATTCCTTTCCACAAATTCCTTTGCATTAGTTTCTATTCTGGCTGCTAGATAACATGCTTCATGATTTGTATGTGCTGAATTGAGTTCAAGTAAGGGAGGTTTATTATGTAAAGTGAAAGAAGATACTAGCAAGCAAAGAGAGAAGAAAATTAGAAGGAAAGAAACCAAGATCTTGGATTGGAGTGGGTAACGATTTGTGATTTTGTTTTTTGCTCTGTTTTACTGGTCTAATTAGAGATTAGAATTTAGATTAATTAGAGATGTTATAGAATTGTCTAATCGATGGCTAAAGGCATTTAGTACTTCGATTAGTATGCTGTTCTGTTGAACGATTTATTCGGGTACCTTAATGGCGAATTTTGGAAATCTCATCTACTAGTTAATTGTAGATAATTTCGATATCTTTCTATATCATATTTAATCATGTCAATCGGAAAAGTATAATTCGAGTTATGAATTTTGGAAGACTGCTGTCTTTACGGTTGTCGAGATGTTATAGAATTTTCTCTTTTAATGGCGGCGCTGTTTTAGTAGACTGCGGATTAAAAATAGTAAATAGAGTAATTAGAGTTTTTGATCTACATGAAAGTTGTAGATAATTGTCCAATGGTTCTGTAGAATCTGAGAACGCGAATTTTGGTTGAGTAAAACAAAAGTTATAAATTTAGTAAGACTGCTGTTCCGAAGCGGACAGATCGGCTTTCTGGGCTAAATACGGAGGGTTAGATGATTTAATTAGAAGACTGTGTAATCTAAGAAAATGTGGATAATTTTATAAAGAATCCATAATGGGGTGGTTTGTTGTGATCGGACTTTTGAGTCAAAAGTTACGTTTGTTTTAGTACTAAGACCGCAATGGGTAACTATTCGGTACCGGCGTAACGTGGTATAATTGGGGACGGGTAGGAGCGATGTCGATTGATTGTTGTTCTTATGATGCTGTAGCTTGTATTGAAATTTGTGTATTTAATGTAGGAGAGGCGTCGTACTTGTTGCCATCTGCTAGCCAAATCGTGCGTCGCAACTAGTAAAGGCAAGTGCATGGTAGACAGCGATCAATGATGATCACTGTGATTCTTTATCTTCTATTACAATTATTGTTGTGCTTTTATTTTGTTTAATTGCAAACAAGGAATCGGTATGTTTATATCTTTGTTGACAAGCATGATGAAAAGTTGGATATGATGTTTATGATGGAGTTTGCATTTTCATACATAAGCATCTTTGCATATGAGCAGGTGATCATGAATGATCACAACTCCACGGGAGTGGAGGAGGTCCCCGATCCTTATGGAGGAACGGGCTTGAGAGTGAATGTTGTCGCGAGCATTCACTCATGCTATACCGGTATACGCGAAAGAAGTGCATGTGGACATGTAGATTAGATTTGCATTAATACATGAGATTAATGGATGTGAATCAAAGAGAAGATAACTGCATGAGAATATTAATAGAAGTACCTGTGATGATAATGAAGTTATTGAATGATGTTGATTTGTTATTGTTCGTTGTATATGGATGTGTTTGCGGAGTCGTGGACTCACCTTTGCTCTTTTGTTGTCTTTAGGTGATTTTCGAGAACGCCGTGACTGAGAGCGAGTAGAGCACATGGATTAGATCTATACTTCAATCACATGATCATTTGCCATAAGAACCTTTTTATTCATTGCAGGGTTACTCTTGGACATGTTAGAGGTTGAATAAAGTTTAGGACAACGTTTTGAACTAGACTATTTGTTTTAATAATTTGGATTCATTGGTTGATGTTATTTTGGACTATTTACCTGGTTATATTTCCCTTGCTTATTTATTATCGTTTGATCCATAATTATGCATGTTCTTTTGTGATCCATGGATATGTTTATTGTTGTTTTCTTGCTGTAATTTTATAGTGTGTCGATAATTATTAGTTTAGAGAGTAGAGTGGTGGCATTCTAGGCTCAAGTTGAAATTTGTGTTACACCCCCGAAAAACTGAAAACTCTGAATTTTTGATTAACTCTTTCTCCCGAATTTTTTTCTTGTTTCTCGATTAAATTTTGGGGTATTACATTCTACTCCCCTTAAACAGAATTCGACCCCGAAGGACATCAACAAATAGCACGTACTCGACATGAACAATTCTGGATTTCGATCGCGCAAGCGGGACTCCAGCTCCCAAATCGCTTTCCGCTCGGTCTGATGCGACCGGTGCACTTTGACGTAACTAACGTGTTACGCCTTTTTACTCGTCCCGATTTTTTTCAGAGCCACTCAACGGACAGGACTTGAAGACACGGTCCTACTCGTGGGTCAACCGCTCTAACAAAACCTCACACTCTAGATTTCTCAAGTACCCCCTCGACACCGGGTCACACAAAACGTTGTGTACGCTGCGCCAGGACTCGAGACGGTCTTAGCAATACTCTATCTTCCAAAATCACCGCACCTTCTAGAAACAACCCAACGTACCTTAGGCCAACATTCCCTTCGGTACCAAACCATACAACCAACACATAACACATGGAACTCTTGTTCCATGTCTCAATCAATTTCTTCACCTTAACAAGGAGCACAATCGTTAACCAGGAACGCAAAATAGAACTCATTTTTAAACAAACTTGTAACACCCTGGCTATTCGAAAGCAAAAATGTTATCTAAAGAATCTAACATACAACCATAATTCAGAAGAATTTAAACAATATCTCATCTGCTGTGATAAAGAGTTCAACATATAATAGAACAAATGCAGGAATATAATCCGAATCCAACGACAGTTCACAAACTCCAACTATTCAAGTCTAATGAATCCACTAAGATAATTATATCGAAGGAGTAATCAATGATCACAAGCAGTTATTTAATCATCCTTAACATAGAGAAAGATATCATCCAACATCTAACTCTATTTATTACAGTTCATCACTTAACGAATGAAAGACAGGAACCAAATCATATTATTGAAACTCGAATATGGTGAAGTGAATGAATTATGTGTGTCTATTCCCTCCCAAGAATACCATCATCAATGTTCACCTAGAATAGACAAACAAAGGTAAGAATGAGTCCGAGACTCAGCAAGTACAAAGAATAATTTGAACTACATTGAACATGAACAATACAATATAATTAAGAATATGAACATAGAACTGACAGGAACATACGAATGAATGGAATGAATGAACTACACTTCTGATTATACTGGTATAGCTAGTGACACACCCGTCGGTGTTCACTTAGACCCACATTTAACAAAATGCAGGGATCCAAGGCCCGTATGAAGAACGTTTCATACGGGGATCCAAATCTGCCCACATTGGAATGGTGGGTATTACGTGCCCATACTGGAATTGATGGGTCTTTATTTTCCACTCCCGTGGAAGAAATATGAACAAATGAATGAATGGAATGAAACATGAATAATGAAAGACATCATCTCTTTCAACATGGGTTAACGGATATGAAAGGAACATGAAGAATTGAATGTAATCATGGATCATAGAAATAATAGTATGAATTAAGCACTCATCACTCTTCAACATAAAGAATTACATTGTACTTGCCTTCCGCTCTGCGAAGCGTTATGAGGCAAGACGGAAGCTGCTACACTCGAATTTACTCCTCCTACACCAATTAAATATATTTGAATGAGGAACCACGTGAACAGAACCTCGCTCAAACCATCTAATCACAGCATCCTAACCCAAGGATCACAAAATCGATCTACTCACATAAACCAATATTCCAACAGGACTTCAATCTGCACAGCAAGTACAAAATAAATCATAACTAATGATCTGATACTCGAAATGGAGTGCTCTCAGATCCTATGGAAAGATAAAAATATCCTACACAAAAGACTAGTTGGCAGGATCTCCCAATCAACCAAAAATCTATGTCAAAAATCCTCTGAAAGTCGAACATCGAATTCGTGTGACAGAACCACAAAGCAGTAGAGAAATACTCATATCTTTTGCTACGAAACTCAGAATGGAGTGATCTTGGACTCCCTAGAAACATGACAAAATCGTCTACGATAATCTAGTTGGCAAGGTCCTCTGATTCGGCATTGTAATAAATCTAATGATCAGGTGAAGTTTCTGTTCTTTCAATCTTCCAGTCAGAAATGCAGCAGTAGTATAAAATCCATAACTTTTGATTGACACCACTAAAAATTGCGTTCTTTACCAATATAAAAAGCTTACTAGATTGCCTAAAAAATTCATTTCGGGTGAACTTTCTGCTTCGGTCTCTAATTAAGTCATAATGGCCAAACAAGATAACTGGTAATTCTCGTCAGCCCTTCTAGACAGTCGCAAAGAAACTATCATAACTTCTAAACCGTAACTCCAAATCGTGTGATCTTTGTGCCTATTGAAAGATAAGGACGAGAACTACAAATTTTTAGGAGACCCTATCTCCTGATTCGGAATTTAACTCAACATAATCGGGTGATCAAACTGAGGGTAGAAATCTGACCTGATTGACGCTCTGGATCGCAGCAACGAGGATGCGCCAATGGGAGGTTATCTCGCCGGGAAAAATACGGAACCAGCGGGGAAGACGACTATGAGAGGGGCTGTGCCAGGGGAGGAAGGGTAGCGGAGGGGGCGGCTGCTGTGGAGGAGGGGATGGTGCACAAGTGGGAAAGGGGTTGGCGGCTGGGTGGAGTAGGGAGAGAGAGGGGTGAGGCTAGGGTTTAGGGGAGGGAATCCCCCTTAAGGCCGGCCCCCCTTTTGGGCCCCTCCTGGGCCATGGCCCAGGGCCCAGGTTGTCAAAATATGCTGAAAGCCCCCCCATGAAAGGACAATTCCGGATTTTTATTTCACTCCCTCTCCCGAGACTTCTTCCGAAAAGCCGATTCACTTTCGGGATATTACAAAACTATTCTGCCAACCGAACCTGAAAACAAATGATTGACAATGTAAGTCCAAATTTCCTCCAAAACACTCAAATCCAATTTCGAAGATTCCTCATGAAAACCTTTTCACATTCCAACTAGACACTTGCAAATAAACTCCACGAAAGCCAAAGTATAAATCACTCGAATGCCCAAATCAAACACTTCATTTATTTTTCTGAACCAGAAAGAACCATCTTGCCAACATAGAGTCAACTCAAGTTGTACATGTTCTCTGTCCAAAAATCCAACTCAACCAAGAACCAATGGAGCACTTCTCTACTCGAGAGAACATCCTTTTCTCATATGTTCTTTTAAGAAATAAACTATTTTTCCACATCATGGGTTTCCAAACCACCACACTAACTCCTTCCTTTCAACCATGTAGGAGCGCAAAGGCGACTAGGGGGGTGAATAGGCGCTTTCTCGAATTTTCGCCTTAATCAAATTAAACACGCACTTTTCTCCTTTAGTTATGAAAGCTAAGAAGATCAGTGAATGCGCAGAGGAAGCCTTGTGCTGAATCCGATTACTCCCTTTACCACAAGACCGAAACAAAAGGGAAATGAACTCAGGAGATCGGTTCGAGTATCAAGGCGGTCGACCGTGCGGTTGATCGCGGCCGGACCGGCGGTTGATTTAGCGGTCAGAACACCGCTATTCTAAGCCAAGATGTCACACAAATCTAATAAAGATACTAATAGTACACAACATTACCAGTTAATCGGGCTCAATCATCAATATCCCATAAGGAACGATTTATAAACGATTAACGCTTTCATGGGAAGGAATGGAAAATACCATAAAACGACGTCAAGAAGCATTACCAAAATTGGATTATTACAACTGAAATTTATCAAATAGTTGACATGATGAAAGATAACATTAGTTATTATGGTTTGATAAAGGTGTTGTGCAGCGTGCTGGACTACCCCACAAAAGGTCTTGCCTTCTTCCTCATTTACCTAAATAAAACAAACAAAGCAAGGATGAGCCAAAGACTCAGCAAGTACATTTAACGAATAATCAAAACATCAAGAGAACAAGGTAATCACAATCCACTTGTAAACACTTCTCTAAACATTTATGAAAATGCATGGAATGGAATAATGCAATGAAGGAATGGACTGCTCACAACTTATACCGGTATAGTGAGTGACACACCCGTCGGTGTTCACTTAAGCCCATACTTAACAAAGTACGGGGACCTCAAATACCGTATGAAGAACGTTTCATACGGGTGTCCAACATTGGCCACATTGGAATGGTGGGTCTTACGTGCCCATTCTGGAATTGATGGGACTTAATCAAATTTCCACTCTCGTGGACGGAAACGAAGCATGCATAAATGGAATGAATCATGTATCACAAGAAACATAAATATTGAAATATGTTCACATCATGAGCACAACGCAAGAACAATCATATATTCGACACATCATCATGCATTCCTTTGAAAACAACACAAATTAACAAACAGTACTTGCCTTTCGTGTTGCGACGCGTTAGTAGGCAACGAAGGTGTTCCCACACGCGATGTTTCGCCGCCTACACAAATATGTTCCCGAAATAAGAACAACGATATTACATTGCCACCGGTGTTCTACAATATCTTCTAACTGACCAATATACCGCACAGACCCGACTTGAAAACAAACTATTCAGCCAAATTTCAGCCCTTCTGATCAGCAGTACGAGAAAAATTGTAATTAAATATCCAAAACTCATAATTAATTGAAACTAGTGCTCAAATAATCTTAACGCACCAGGATACAAAACTCTAGTTGGTGGAATACTTTGATTCGGCCAAAACAGTGGCCTAAACAACAGTTGAAAACACTAACAAATATCTGCCTAGATTTCAGAACAGTGGTAAAGAAAATGACGTAGCTTTTATTCTACCGATCCAATAGAGGTGATCTTTATCAACTTGGAAATATAATTTAAAGGGCTACAATAACCTATTTGGGTGGGAGTTCTGAATCTGAATGTAACTGGTTCAAAACCGACGAGCAACCAACAGTCTCCAAAATCTCTGACAGACAGAGTAGTGTGCGGTTAAAAATTCATATCTCCTAAACCGTAACTCCAAATCAGATTATCTCGGTGCCTAAAGAAAGCTAAGATCAAGGGCTACAACTTTCTAAGAGGTGGGAAGATCAGAAAACATACGGAACGTACCCAAATCTGACAAACAAATCTGGCGCACGATAGGGAGGAGGGTGGCGGCCGGTTGGAGAGGGGGAGGAGGGGGTGGCGGCTTGGAGAGGGGAGTGGGGAGAGAGAGGGGATAGGCTAGGGTTTGGGGATGAGGAAAAAACCCCCCCTTGGCTGGCCCCTCTCATGGGCCCCTCCTGGGCTGCAGCCCAGGCCCAGGTTGTCGGAAGATCGCTGAAAACCCCCCGCCGATTCAGGAAATTTCAGTTCTTATTCGCATTTTCCCTCCCCAGCTGCTTTTCTAATTACCCGATCCGAATCCGGTATTACACGGTCGGACCGGCGGCTGACTGGCGGTCGGACCGTTGGGAATCGGTTCGACCGGCAGCTATCGGGCGGTCTGAAAAGCGGGCGGTTGGACCGCCGTTCCTAAATCGGTCGGACCGATTTAGTCTAGTACCAAAACACAATACCCAAAACCAAAACGAAATTTGGTCCAACTTTTCATTCAACCAATGAAACTTGACCAAATTTGGAGCACACCTCCCGGAGGATATCTAAGACCTATTTCTAGCGACGATCGTTCAGATCCACTTCGTAGAAACGATCTCTTAAGGATTTACCAAAGAGGTGCTCAAACCCTAGAAATATGAAAAACTGGATCCAACACTTGCTTGTGGGGGATTGATGATCTAGATGATTCTAGGAGTATTCCCACACATCAAAGCAAGGTAAAATCGGTCAAGAGACCAACCAAAATCAACCGAATCAAGGAAGCACCAAAAACAACAAAAAAAAAGAGAAGAACACAAGAGAGACTTCACCCTTGAGCAAACATCAAAAGATTGATTGAATCAAGATGTTGCTTACAAAGCCACTCCTTCAAGGAGGACAAGAGCTCAACCAAAGAGCCCACAATCAAATCTCTCCAAACCCTAGCTTCTCCTCTCCTCTCCTCTCCAAACCCTAGAAAAAAGTGGAGGAGTCCAAATGAATGCTTGGGGGTTTTCCATCTCCCCCTTTCTATTTATAGGAGAGGTCTAGGGTTTCCACTAATGGGCTCCCATGAAGGCCCACACACACATGGGACCCACTCACACATATTTATTGAAGCAATCGCCTGCTTCACCACGTGTAGGTTGATCAGCGGCTCTCATCATGTCGGCAAGTCTCTCCCGTCCGAATCCCATCGGAACCTCCCAGGGACTTGCACCGACTTCCGCACCGCCTGATCCAACCAGCTGCACCGAACTGCCCATTCGATCCATCTTGCCCATTCTGCACCATTCTTGAGTCACACGACCTCACCCGGCATCCATGATCGTTCTGGACCTCAGCTCTCCAAGCGTAGTCCCGATCCACCTCACCGTTGACGTCGTTGACCTGCAAACCACCTGCACAGCAATAGACAAACAAATCGTCTCCGGGAACAAGTTCTTCACAACTTGACCCACGTCAGTTCAACAATGCAATATGCAACAATAAAGCATTGAAGTTCATACATTAAACACATTCAAATCACAACAATGCCAACAAGGCTAAACTCCAAGTGATTGGCGGTCTGACCGCCCCACACGGCCGGTCCGATCGATTTCATGCCGGTTGGACCGCTGATCCAACGGCGGTCGGACCGCCCGAAAAGACTTAGCCAAATTTTCATCTCGAAAATCCGAAACCTTCTGGAATTTTCAAATGAATAGAACTTTTGACTGGGAACTCCAAAATTTATGTGACCACATCCAGGAGACTCCCCTCACTTGCCTACACAACCTATTTTTGGCTTAGCCCCAAACTCCACCAACTCCTTTAAACAGTCAGACCGGCAAGCATTGTCGGTCGGACCACTCCACTGGCCGGTTGGACCGTGAATCGCCGGCGATCGACCGCGGTGACTGACGACCACAGAGCAAACCCGAAAATGCGAGATTTTGCAAACCAACAATGCCATTGCCAATTGACTCATCATCCTAAGATCATGCATATATCCACACGATATCCACAAACCAACAACCCCGAATCAATCCTCAAACCGAAAGAACAACCATACTTATTTAGAGAGACTCTACTAATACACAATAGGATTCTCTAGTCCACTCCTATACCAAAGGAATTTATTTTGTCAAATGGTTTCCAACACCTCAATAAAGTTTGTTCACCCACAACCACATCACCTCATTCTATTACGAATAATCAATTGGAACTTCTCGGCACACACTCTCATTTATTGCACCCAAAGGATTCTATCAATGATCATTATACTATTTGGAATCCACTTTTGTCCTACTGCTTCTTGTAACTGTAATACTCTGCTTTATTATAAGAAAGAAAGCTCTCAAAAGAGAAATTAGACATAAGAAAAAGGGGTTTTCTGTAGTTTTTCGGCAACCTGGGCCTCGGGCCTTGGCCTAGGAGGCCCATGAGGGGCCGGCCACGTATAAAAGGAGGGAAAAACCTAATGCTACTGTAGCTACAGTGCTTGCTGTCACTGTAGTAGCCCCTATGTTTGCTCTACCAAGATGAGGAGAAGAGGAGAAAGGAAGGAGAGGAAGGAAGAAGAAGGAAGAAGAGGGTGAGGAGAAGAGAGATCGTCTTCCCCAAGTGTCGTTCATCACCTCCCTGGGTTCATCAAGGGTAACAATCATCGTTCTTGGTCATTTGACAATTTGGTAGATGCGAATTTGAATAGGATTGGTTGGATTAAAATCTATCGGTAATCTATTCGTTCTATCCATTGATTACGTGGCCAGTTTCATGACCTTAGAAGCCAAATCTGAGGTTTTCGCCTCCTAGAGATTTGTAGTCACGGTTCTTAGCTTTCCATACCCGCTAAGATCACCAGTATCCGATCTACGGTTCAAAAGTTACAATAGATTCTTTATTGCAGTCCTGAGAAACCTAACGAGTATTGTCAGTTCACATGTTTGATGAAATATGAATTATTTAGGGGCAGATTCAGACTTGTCACCAAAAAAGTTTTCTGTAGATAATTTTATTATATTTCCATATTGATAAAGAACACTCAAATTGGACTTATAGAGTAAAAGTTATGTTATATTCTTCGCTGTTGTTCTGATTGTCTGAACAGGTGTCTGTCAGTCATTTTCAACTGTTGTTTAGTCAAATGTTTTGGCAGAATTAGGAAATCTTGTCAACTATAGTTTTGTAAGTTTGCTTGTTAAGTTTCATTGGGAACTAGATTCATGTCATTCCGAGTTCCATACCATTAATTATGAATTTTCCGTGACGCTGTCCAGAATTGTTTTAGATGGGTGAATCGTATGTTTTCAGTTCAGGTCTATTCGTTGTGTTGGGTGGTCATGAGGGGTATTGTAGACCACCGGTAGCATCGTCATACCATGTGTTCTTATTTTTGAATACACATTCGTGTAGGCGGCGAGGCGACGAGTGTAGGAGCACCTTCGTTGCCTCCTAGCACGTCACATCGCGGAAGACAAGTACCCTGTGTTATGACGTATTGAGTTCTATTGAATATTGTTAATGTGATGTGTTGTTATGATTCATGTTCTTACTCCATGATAATCATTTCGTTCTTAAATTGATAATCCATGTGGATAAAAGTGGTGACATTCATTGCATGTGTTCATTCCATTTTTGCATTGTTCGTATTCCGTCCACGGGAGTGGAATTGTTAAGACCCATCAATTCCAGTATGGGCACGTAAGACTCACCACTCCAATGTGGGCAATTTTGAACACCCGTATGAAACGTTCTTCATACGGTGATTGGATACCTGGACTTTGTTAAGTACGGGCTTAAGTGGGCACCGACGGGTGTGTCACTCGCCATACCGGTATGAACATGTGTGCAGTCCTTTCTTTTCAATGCATCCATTCATTCCATTCATACTCATAAGTGTTCATAGATAAGTTCAGATTTCGTATTGAGATAGACTTGTTCATAACCTTGTATGTTCAATTGTTTACTGTACTTGCTGAGTTTCGACTCATTCTTACTTTTTTATTTATTTAGGTGACCGTTGATGATGGCTTTGTTGGGAGGGAGTAGACAAGTACATTTCACACAGTTCACCGTAATTTACTTTCATTAATAATGTCGTTTATGTCTTTCATTTGTTAACCGAGGAACTGTAATAATTAAGTTTACTATTGCATGATATTTCCCTTCCTGTTAAGTTTTCTTGTTAAATGATGCTAGTGGTTCACTTTAATTATTCCTTGATTATGTTTGATGAATTCAGTCTTTATTCCTGCCATGCTACTATTAAAGTTGGCCCCTATATATACTTAGAAGAGATTCAGTTTAAATTCTTCCGCAATTTGGTTGTATGATAGTTATTTAGGTAACATCTTGGTTTCCGAATAGCCAGGGTGTTACAGTAACATCCCGTTTAATTATTACAGTACTCAGCAAATTAGAGAAAGTAATTGAGGAATTAATTTAGAAATTAGAGGAGGAAATAGAGCTAGGCCTTCAGCCCATGGCCCAAGAGAGGAGCCGGCTGCCCCTAAAATCCCGAACTACACCTCTTCCTAGCCTAGACGCCGCCTCCTTCCCTGTCGTGGTCTTTTGCCTACTTTGCCTTCTTTGTCGTACCATTACTACCTTCGCGTCTTGCTGCTGCTGCCCTCTTGTCGATGCTGCCCTGCCGACCATTCGCGTGTGCATACATGCATGGAGCAAGATGGCTACTGTTACTTTCCTGTGTCCCCTACCACACATGAATACATGCATGAACGTGGCTGCTACTACTGCTGGGGTATTGCCGAGGCAAGGGAAGAGTGAAGAAGAAGGAAGAGAGAAGAAGAAATGAAGGAAGAGAAGAGAAGAGAAGAGAAGAGAGGGAAAGGAAGAAGGGAAATCTTCATGAGGGCTTCAGTGAGATCCAGCAGAGAATTTGTGGGTAATTTTGTGTTCTCCATTAGTTTTTGTAAATCTTTCATATGCGATTTGTCACCGATTGTCAGACTATAACCCTGCTGTGGTAGAAAGGTATTTCTATAGGTCTATTAATTCGTAAAATGGTGTTAGTTCCAAGAAAATTCAGTATTTAGAGTCTACTAGAGATATGTGGGTAATTGCGATAGCTTTTGGGGAAGTATTAATTCACAATTTTTGGTTGGACAATGAATTAGTTATGATTTTTGCAAGTCTGGGTGCTTATTCAGCCTCTGGATTATGGCAGCGAGCGTAGTTCTATGAATTAGGGTTTCGATATGGACAAATTTGGTTGGTTGATCTTTCTCAGTTATGTAGATAACTTTATTATGATTCCAGTGTGATAAAGTTCATAATTTTTGGACATTTAGAACGAAAGTTATGAATTTTTTAAGACAATGTTGTAGTCTGTCCTTCTGTTGTGGACAGTAGAGAAAGACTAATCTTTTAGCAACATTTGTTGCACATTGGATAAAATTATGATAAATTTACAGAGAAAGCTAGATCTCTGTAATTTCCAGATTGTCTTAAATCAATGGGTTTGGTTGTACCAATTAAAAGATACGAAATTGTTAAGTCATTAGTACCGAAATGATAGAACTGTCTTTGGCGATAAAAACAAAGGCTCGGATGAAGTAATTTGATCTTCCGTTCACCTGAGAAGTTGTTAGTAATGGAGTGTAGATTCCAGAGAACTTGGGCTCATTCTCTTTGGAGTTTTGAATCAAAAGTTATGATTTTTCCTTCAGTGGCTGCCAGTTAGGACAGACTGGGATTTGGGATTTGTGTCGGTGAAGTTTCGGGTTGCGAATAGGAGCGAATGATTTCACTCTGTTCTATTGCTGTGATGTGCACATTTGAATGGTATTCTTAGTTTACTTTATGAATGCCAGGTGGTGGTGACAACCGAGGATAAAGTCTTTTTGTCGTTGTCATCCGTCTCGCGGTTGAGGCAAGTGCATTTAGTCGGTAGAAATATTGAAGTGAATGCATATGAATGCTTGCATTGTGATTATGTTCTTTACTTATGAATGTGCCTGCTGATTATTACAATCTTATGTTGGATAATTGAATAGACTCATATGCATCATATTGTTATCCTTGAGACATGGCCATGTGGAGGCAAAATATTGATTTTGAGGTCCCCGTCATGTTTTAGACGGGCTTGTGGTCCCTACACTTGTGGAGTGTAGGCTTATGGTCCGTGTGCTAGAACGCACAGGCATGGGTATGTATCGACGAATGCATACTCCGCATTACCGGTAAATGTAAAGAGAAAAGAAAAGGTGCATCTGTGACATTTGCATTGCATGAGCTGATTTGGTATGTGGTATTGTGATTGGTTGATTTGTGTCAAAGTTGTATATTGGATTACTATCTTATTTGTACTTTGCTGAGTCGTGGAATCATGCTTGTTGTTTGTTTATATTTTTTAGGTACCTTTTATACGGCCGTCATGCATGGGAAGGGCTAGTAATAAGAACTAATGCACTCTTCCACAAACAACTCATGAATGATAAAAAAAATGGATTATGATTTCATAATTGAGCAAACTATTAAGATAATTGATTTGGTTATATCTTTATGCACATGTCACTTGGTAATAGAATTGAATAGCGCTGCATGGAGGTTTCAGTATTATGATTTAAGTTGGATGTTGAAATATTTGTTTATATTATCGTAGTTTTGTTAGAATCTCATGTATGGTTGATTATACAAAGGAGGTTCTGCCGAGGTTTAGTGTAATGTCTTAGATTTTAATTTGTTACCTTGTTATTTTAGTAGCATTCAAGGCTCTAGGTTGGGCTAGGGTGTTACACTTCTACACATAATTACTTGGCAACTAAGGTTCTAGCAAAAAAACGCAAGCCAAATTTCAACATCCAAAACTTCTACAATGAACTTCTGGTATAAATAATAGGAAACTCTCATATTCGATTACCAAAAATTTTCACAATCCAAACAATATCATCAATCATTAATATCAACATTCCCCACTAATCAATTAACTACCCAAAAACGATTAACTCTGCCAATCTCGGACCCTTACTAAACCACACCATTCAATTTCACCTACATAACCTTGCCAATTACACAAACGCAATAACCTAGCTATTTGATAATTCTAATATTCCACCAACACGAGCAAATGTTTTTGGATCACCATTCACTATAGGTCGTACTAGTTGTAACAACATAATCGGTTTTGCCCCCGAACAGCCACCATTCCTTTTAGATCCAATTTTCTATAAGATTTATATCACAAAATCAATTCATCATCAAATGCTCCGTGATTAACTTGCAACACAAGGACTGACAACATCATATACTTCATCACTACTAACCAGATGTCACTATATACTCTATAAGGTTTTGTAAAATAAATCGATTATTTTTTTCTCCAAAAGAAGAGACAAATAAAATAATTTTTCAGCATAGAGAAAAACATTTTCTTTTCACAGTAAATATAAGATCGAAAGAAATTGTCAACTAACAAGGACATCGGAAAAACCAAAAGCGGAGACCACAGTTGAGGACACAAATCCCACCAAAAAGAGAATATCAAACCTCGAATAAGAATAATACATTGTTTTTTTTTTGAAATTGGAGGAACTATTATGTGGCCAAACAATAAGGCTGAGTATGGTTCAATAAGCTACAAGTTACCAACTTGACTTCAACCTCAAATACTCTTATTACACTCTTTCCTTTAACACAGAAAACAGTTCTTTTGCTACAAAAAAACTTTACCAGCTCGTACAAGATAAGTTCTTAAGACCAGACTACATGAACCACTTAAGAACCAGTAAAATCCTTCAACACATCATTTTACTCGGAACAATTTCAACTACCATATAAATCATGAGGCCCAAATGATCACAACCGCAAAACTTGAAACATTTTCATTTACAGGATATCACGAATGGGAATCACATTATTCTCCTCTTAAAGGAATCAATATCACTCCCACAACCATATACTGTTAACCTTTCTAACATCATATAATGCACTCTTGTCAAGAATCAACATACCTTACTATCCCATCATAACCTCCCAAAAGGAACACGATAAATTATTTCATACCCTTTTTATCTCAATAAGATTGCAACCATCAATTTGTTCTAGAGAATATATAATGCACAGACCACTCTATCGAAGCCAACCTCTTTTCACAAGGGCATGCTACCACAAGTCATCCCCGCAAAGTACATATGTATAATTCACTTTTAAATTTCAACCCTTCACCTATTGGCAATGCTCAACACCAATTTTGTGCACACTAGTTCCAATTCAGAGGTTATCATAAACAATTGGTGATTATTAAATCATGGAAGAATTCATGTTTCTTTCTCTACTTGCATTCCCCCTAGCATATAAAAGATCATCAAGAAGTCATTTAAAGAAAATTTCCAGATTATATTCACTAAGGCAATAGTCGAACACATTCATGTCTTTCTTTTCCCACTCAATCTGTTTAATCCACTGAGACCAAATAATCCAGCAAGTTTAGAAAAACTAAACACTTTTGATGATCAATCATTCATCAATGTTCCACACTTCTTAATCACTCGATTGATTCCAATTAAGTATAGTCATACTCATAACCATAGTTCATCAAGAGCTAATAGAGGACAACATCAACCTGATCGATTTCACTTCCAAAGATACTCGTTAAGGTTGATTACGCATCACGCTACTGACCCAACTTGACATCTCGTACATTATCATTTATCTTCTAGGATTACAAGTTCTCACTTAACACCACAAAATATTGCAAAAGAGTTTTGACACTTTCTTTCTTAAAGAAGAAGTGCCAAACTTCTATACTCCAACTACTACAAAAGAAATGCGTAGAGTCAAAGCTTTCACGGGCTAAAGAACTCACAAAAGATAGTTCACATTATCCAGAGTACCAAGCGAATAAGCGAATCATATTTTCTAAACAAGAAAGGCAAACCCTCACAATAAAATGTCAACCTTGCGAATCAACAACGTTAACAAGCAGCACAACTCTCGTTAGTCCGATGAACAAATCATCGCTTTATGGAACCAATAAAACCAAGGGAAAACGTCCAACTTCATTGAAACCACTAACCCAAGAAAAATTAAACAACCACCAGCGGTTGGTCAGAAAATCCTAGTACAACCTAAGGAAGACAATAACCTTCCCAAAGAAATCCATTCTCGACACTTGGAACTAGTTTACCCAAGGTAAGCACTCCACTATTCTCATACCCCAACTGGCGGTACAACCTGGCCATGCCCATAGCCACAATCAAACTCTACCTCTCGACATCGATTATCCCCACACATAACAATCATATAATCAATTAATAAGCAAACATACTAATTAATATCAGCAATCATCAATACGATATAACGAAAACGTAAATGCAACGCTTTACCCATTCCCATCCTACTGTGCACCAGTGTGTTAAATTTTCAAGTTGATTAACCACTGGCAAATTTTAATTAATCTATTCACTACGGACCTAAACCCGCTCCGATACCAACTGTAACACCCTAGCTATGCGGAAGCCAAAATATTACCTAAAGTCTAATGCCAAGCAATACCATTAATCAATTTACAATAATCTTTCAGCTAATAACATAAAAGAGCAACAGTTAATAAAAAGAGTATATGAATTGAACCATAAATCAACAACATAACAAAACTCCAAATGTACAATCATAATGAATCACTTATGATAAATCTATCAATAGACTATATGAAGATCATTAGGCAGTACTAATTCAACCATAACATAATGAAGGATAACTTCAACCATCAAACTCCGATTATTATAATTCAATATTTATCAAATGCAAGGTAATGACAAGTTCATCTAATTAAAAGTGAATAGTGTAAAGTGAATGAAGTGATCCGTGACTAATCCCTCCCAAGCATGCCGCCTTCAAGGTTCACCTAAAACAAATAAACACAATAAGAGTTAGTCCACGACTCAACAAGTACAAAAGAATGCCATGAACAACAACGGGGAGAACATGACATACACACAATGGAACGGAAAATAAAGTAGTAGAAAATATATGAATGAATGATCATGCTTGTCCTTCTCTTCTGCTTATACCGGTATAGCCGGTGAACACCCTTCGGTGTTCACTCATGCCCGCATTATCCAAAATGCGGGGATCCAATGCCCGTTTGAAGAATGTTTCAAAACGAGGATCCTAATTGCCCACATTGGAATAGTGGGTCTTACATGCCTATGTTGGAATGATGGGAATTCACTACCCACTCCCGTGGGTGAAGCATGAACAATGCTTGCATGAATGAATGCATAAGATGAACATAACTTAATGTCAAAGAACCATGGTAAATCATTTATGACGGTGAACAAGTAATATCAAAGTTATCCATCACACATTCATCGAACCAGGAAGGCACATATCAAAACCCGACAATTCAAATGTATTTGCCTTTCGCGCTAAGACGCGTTGGGAGGCAAGGATGATGCCCCGAATCCCGAAGCCTCTTCTCCTTTGGAGACGAGCTTGCCCGGCGTGCTCCCGGCAAGATGGAGGACCAGGGAGTGGTGGTGGAGGCGCCGGCCAAGTGGGGAGGGGAGAGGAGGTGGCGGTTGTGAGGGGAGGAGGGGTGGGGCGGATAGGGTTTAGGAGAGGACACCCCCCTTGGCCGGCCCCCCTCTTGGGCCTCTTGGGCTGCAGCCTAAGCCCAGGTTACTGGGAAAACGCGGAACCCCCCCCCCCTCCCGAAAAACTGAAAACTCTAAAATTTTTATTAACTCTTTCTCCCGAATTCTTTTCTTGTTTCCCGATTAAATTTTGGGGTATTAAATTCTACTCCCCTTAAACAGAATTCAACTCCGAATTCTATCTGTCGTTCTACTCGAAGGACAACAACAAATAGCACGTATTCGACATGAACAATTCTGGATTTCGATCGCACAAGCGGGACTCTAGCTCCCAAATCGCTTTCTGCTCGGTCTGATGCGACAGCTGCACTTTGACGTAACTAATGTGTTACACCTTTTTACTCGTCCCGATTTTTTTAAGAGCCACTCAACGGACAGGACTCGAAGACACGGTCTTACTCGTGGGTCAACGGCTCTAACGAAACATCACACTCTAGATTTCTCAAGTACCCACTCGACACCAGATCACACAAAACGTTGTGTACCCTGCGCCAAGACTCGAGACGGTCTTAGCAATACTCTATCTTCCAAAATCACCGCAACTTCTAGAAACAACTCAACGTACCTTAGGCCAACATTCCCTTCGGTACCAAACCATACAACCAACACATAACACATGGAACTCTTGTTTCATGTCTCAATCAATTTCTTCACCTTAACAAGGAGCACAACCGTTAACTAGGAACGCAAAATAGAACTCATTTTTAAACAAACTTGTAACACCCTAACTATTCGGAAGCAAAAATGTTACCTAAAGAATCTAACATACAACCATAATTTAGAAGAATTTAAACAATATCTCATCTACTGTGATAAAGAGTTCAACATATAATAGAATAAATGCAAGAATATAGTCCGAATCCAACGACAGTTCACAAACTCCAACTATTCAAGTCTAATGAATCCACTAAGATAATTATATCGAAGAAGTAATCAAGGATCACAAGCAGTTATTTAATCATCCTTAACATAGAGAAAGATATCATCCAACATCTAACTCTATTTATTACAGTTCATCACTTAATGAATGAAAGACAGGAACCAAATCATATTAGTGAAACTCGAATATGGTGAATTGAGTGAATTATGTGTGTCTATTCTCTCCCAAGAATGCCATCATCAACGATCACCTAGAATAGACAAACAAAGGTAAGAATGAGTCCGAGACTCAGCAAGTACAAATAATAATTTGAACTACATTGAACATGGACAATACAGTATAATTAAGGATATGAATATAGAACTGGCAGGAACATATCAATGAATGGAATGAATGAACTACACTTCTGATTATACTGGTATAGCTAGTGACACACCCGTCGGTGTTCACTTAGGCCCGCATTTAACAAAATGCAGGGATCCAAGGCCCGTATGAAGAACGTTTCATACGGGGATCCAAATCTGCCCACATTGGAATGGTGGGTATTACGTGCCCATACTGGAATTGATGGGTCTTTATTTTCCACTCCCGTGGAAGAAATATGAACAAATGAATGAATGGAATGAAACATGAATAATGAAAGACATCATCTCTTTCAACATGGGTTAACGGATATGAAAGGATCATGAAGCATTGAATGTAATCATGGATCATAGAAATAATAGTATGAATACAAGCACTCATCATTCATCAACATAATGAATTACAATGTACTTACCTTCCGCTCTACGAAGCGTTATGAGGCAAGACGGAAGCTGCTACACTCGAATTACTTCCTCCTAGACCAATTAAATACATTTGAATGAGGAACCACGTGAACCGGACCTCGCTCAAACCATCTAATCACAGCATCCTAACCCAAGGATCACAAAGTCGATCTACTCACATAAACCAATATTCCAACAGGACTACAATCTGGACAGCAAGTACAAAATAAATCATAACTAATGATCTGAGACTCGAAATGGAGTGATCTCAGATCCTATGGAAAGATAACAATATCCTACACAAAAGACTAGTTGGCAGGATCTCCCAAATCCACCAAAAAACTACGTCAAAAATCCTCTGAAAGTCGAACATCAAATCTGTGTGACAGAACTACAAAGCAGTAGAGAAATACTCATATCTTTTGCTACAAAACTCAGAACATAGTGATCTTGGACTCCCTGGAAACACGACAAAATTATCTACGATAACCTAGTTTGCAAGGTCCTCTGATTCGTCTTTGTCATTAATCTAATGATCAGATGATGTTTCTGTTCTTTCAATCTTCCAGTCAGAAATGCAGCGGTAGTATAAAATCCACAACTTTTGATTGACACAACTAAAAATTCTGTTCTTTACCAATCTAAAAAGTTTACTAGATTGCCTAAAAAATTCGTGTTGGGTCAACTTTCTGATTCGGTCTCTAATTAAGTCATAATGGCCAAACAAGGTAACTGCTAATTCTCGTCAGCCCTTCTAGACAGTCGCAAATAAACTATCGTAACTTCTAAACCATAACTCCAAATCGAGTGATCTTTTGTGCCTACAGAAAGCTAAGGACGAGAACTACAACTTTTTACGAGACCCTATCTCCTGATTCATAATTTAACTCGACGTAATCTGGTGATCAAACCGAGTTTAGAAATCTAACCTGATTGGCGCTCTGGATCGCAGCGACGAGGATTCGCCAATGGGAGGTTATCTCACCGGGAAAAATACGGAACCAGCGGGGAAGACGACCTTGGAGAGGGGCTATGCCAGGGAGGAAGGGGAGCGGAGGGGGCAGCTGCTGTGGAGAATGGGATGGCGCACAAGTGGGAAAGGGGCTGGCTGCTGGGTGGAGGAGTGGGGAGAGAGAGGGGGTGAGGCTAGGGTTTAGGGGAGGGAATCCCCCCTTAAGGTCGGCCCCCCATTTTGGACCCCTCCTGGGCCGCGGCCCAGGGCCCAGGTTATCAAGTGGTTTCCAACATCTCAATAAAGTTTGTTCACCCACAACCACATCACCTCATTTTGTTACGGATAATCAATTGGAACTTCTCGGCGCACACTCTCATTTATTGCACCCAAAGGATTCTATCAATGATCATTATACTATTTGGAATCCACTTTTGTCCTACTGCTTCTTGTAACATCCCGTTTAATTATTATAGTACTCAGCAAATTAGAGAAAGTAATTAAGGAATTAATTCAGAAATTAGAGGAGGAAATAGAGGTAGGCCTTCGGCCCATGGCCCAAGAGAGGAGCCGGCTGCCCCTAAAATCCCGAACTGCACCTCCTCCTAGCCTAGACGCCGCCTCCTTCCCTTCCGTGGCTGCTGCCTGGCCTGCACTGCTGCCGTACCATTACTACCTTCGCGTCTTGCTGCTGCTGCCCTCTTGTCGATGCTGCCCTGCCGACCATTCGTGTGTGCATACATGCATGGAGCAAGATGGCTGCCGTTACTTTCCTGTGTCCCCCAACACACATGAATACATGCATGAACGTGGCTGCTACTGCTGCTGGGGTATTGCCGAGGCAAGGGAAGAGCGAAGACGAAGGAAGAGAGAAGAAGAAATCTTGGAAAAGAAGAGAGGGAAAGGAAGAAGGGAAATCTTCGCGAGGGCTTCAACGAGCTCCAGCTAATAACATAAAAGAGCAACAGTTAATAAAAAGAGTATATGAATTGAACCACAAATCAACAACATAACAAAACTCCAAATGCACAATCATAATGAACCACTTATGATAAATCTATCAATAGACTATACGAAGATCATTAGGCAGTACTAATTCAACCATAACATAATGAAGGATAACTTCAACCATCAAACTCCGATTATTATAATTCAATATTTATCAAATGCAAGGTAATGACAAGTTCATCTAATTAAAAGTAAATAGAGTAAAGTGAATGAAGTGATCCGTGACTAATCCCTCCCAAGCATGCCACCTTCAAGATTCACCTAAAACAAATAAACACAGTAAGAGTGAGTCCACGACTCAGCAAGTACAAAAGAATGCCCTAAACAACAACGGGGAGAACATGACATACACACAATGGAACGAAAAATGAAGTAGTAGAAAATATATGAATGAATGATCATGCTTGTCCTTCTCTTCTGCTTATACTGGTATAGCCGGTGAACACCTGTCGGTGTTCACTCATGTTCGCATTATCCAAAATGCGGGGATCCAAGGTCCGTTCGAAGAATGTTTCAAAACGGGGATCCAAATTGCCCACATTAAAATAGTGGGTCTTACATGCCCATGTTGGAATGATGAGACATGACTACCCACTCCCGTGGGTGAACATGAACAATGCTTGCATGAATGAATGCATACAATGAACATAACTTAATGTCAAAAAAATGGTAAATCATTTATGACGGTGAATAAGTAATATCGAAGTTACCCATCATACATTCATCGAACCAGGAATGCATATATCAAAACCCGACAATTCAGATGTACTTGCCTTTCGCGCTACGACGCGTTGGGAGGCAAGGATGATACCCCGAATCCCGAAGCCTCTTCTCCTACACAATTGATTCACTAACATAAGAACGACGTGAAAAGAAGACACTACTTGCACCGCTATAACCCTTCTCCCCAAAACCCTGGGTTTAAGTATTAGCTCTACTCATATTACACAACAGACTAGTGGAAGGTTACTCTGGACAGCGGTATTAAAACCTTCATAACTTTTGCCACGAAACTCAGAAAGGCAAGATCTTAGTCTCTATGGAAACATAATGAAATTTTCTACAATAACCTAGTTGTCTAGACTTTCTAATTTGGCAAACTTCTATGTCTAATGCTCAGATGAAATTCTGCATCTACAATCTATCAGTCGAAACTGCTGCGGTAGAAGAAAATTCATACCTTTTGATTGGCCTAACCAAAATTTAAGTTCTTTACCAATATGGAAATCTTAATGAATTTCCTACAACATTCATGTTGGGTGAAATCTATGTATCGGCCCCTAACAAAATCATATTCGCTAATCAAAGTAACGGCTAACCTTCGTCAGACTTTCTGGATAGTCGCAAAGAAACCGATGTAACTTCTATACCACATCTCCGATTTGGGTGATCTTTACACCTTTGGAAAGCTAAGAATGATACCTTCAAATCTCTAGTAGACGAAATTCCCCAATTCGGCCTATATATATGCGGAAACCGACGCACAAGAAAACCTACAGATTCTGAATCTTTGCGCAGCAGCACGACGAAAATGTATCACCACTAGGGATGGCAATCGGGTGCGGCGGGTACGGGTAGTGCTTGCCCATACCCGTATCCGTGACCCCGAATTCCCCCCACGGGTATACCCGCGAAGGACGACGGGCGAAAAACCTCGCCCATACCCGTCGCCCGCGGGTACCCGTCGCCCGCGGGCATACCCGTTTACCCGCGAATAATGCATCACTGCTCGTGGGTACCCATCGCCCGCGTACATGCTCGTTACCCACGAGCAATGCATACATCAAGTTCATCATAATTCACACATCAATGGTGCATCACACATTCAATAACTAATAAAGTTCATCACAATTCACATATCGTGTTCGACGAGACAACTAATCAAGTTTAACAAATAAAATACAAATACAAATTGACATAGTTTCTTACACATGTGGGTAGATCACGGTAATCCAAGCGAAGCGGTGCGGTGGAGCTTACCCATGCCCATACCCGTTTACCCGATGGGTAAGGAATTGTGCTCGTTTTCATACCCGTGGGCAAAGAAAGACGCTCATACCCGCCTCTATTAAGGTATTCGCCCGCGGGCACGTGGGTAATCGGGCACAATTGCCATCCCTAATCACCACTCCAATGAACTCGGGAACTTACCTTTGGAGGCGAGCTTGCCCGGCGTGCTCCTGGAAAGATGGAGGACCAGGGAGGGGTGGTGGAGGCGCTGGCCAAGTGGGAACGGGAGAGGAGGTGGCGGCTGTGAGGGGAGGAGGGCAGAGGGGTGAGGGGTGGGGCGGCTAGGGTTTACGGGGGAGGACACCCTCCTTGGTCGGCCCCTTCTTGGGCCTCTTGGGCTGCGGCCCAAGCCCACGTTGCCGGGAAAACACGAAAACCCCCCGAAAAACTGAAATCTCCAAATTTCTGATTAACTCCTTCTCCCGAATTCTTTTCTTATTTCCCGATTAAATTTCGAGGTATTACACATGTTAGGGAACATGATGTTGGAAAAGACCCACTTTGAGATACTGTTGAGATTGTTATGTTTCTATGTAATGAGTTGGTCTTAAGCAATGATGATGCATAGTCCTTAGACCTAAGATCAGTATGGTTTCCTACATGTGTAGTAGCACTCTTAGGGGTTGCCAAACGCTACTCGTAACTGGGTAGTTATAAAAGTGGCTTTCGGGTATGCTATGATATATGGGAGGGATGTGACTGGTCGGATATGGGATTTGCCCCTCTTAACATAACATGAGAGATGTCTCTGGGCCCCTCGTTGTGGTCGGATAAAGAAAGTGCATGGCCATGCCACTAGTGGTCGAAGTGTCGACCAAATGAAGTTATTCGACACTTGATCGAGAAAGTATTGAACAGTCCATAGATGATACAACATCTCACGTGGAGTTCAACCAAACATCGTGAGGCAAAGGGAGAATACACGAAAAGGATTTTCAGTTCAACCAGATACAGACTAGTCGTATGGAGATACGAGCTGGTCGTAGGCTGGTCGAAAATAGTCACTAAGTGGTCAGAACCTGGTCGTAAGGAGTTACGAATTGGTCGAGACCAGATACGAGCTGGTCGTTAGTGATATGGACCTGGTCATAGATCATATTGCATTAAGGTTCGTCCAAAATATTCTATGTGTGTTTGGGAATCGTTATGTGCTGCTAAGTATCGCTGACGACTAGTGGTCGGAAAAGAGTTTCCGAGTCACAACCGATTACACATGAACCTATAGGTTCGCACACTTAAAGGGCTGGGATTTGATTTGGATGGTGATCCGAATTCTTGTGGGCCTCAAGTTCGTAATGGGCCACAAGTTCGAGAACCATCATGGATGCCTATAAATAAAGGAGTGGTGGCAAGGGGTGGTACGACGATCTTTTGAAGAACTTCTCGAAACCCTAAGAGCCACGCCTTCCTCAACCACGCTGATGGTGCTAGCACTCCAGCGCGTGGTGTCCCTGCCCCGTACGTGTGGATACCTTGGAGGTGTTGTTGCGAAGCATCAGCACTAGGACGATCCGCAACTCAGTATATCTACTCGGAGGAGCAGGCACGCGGCGAGTACGACTGCTCGTAGGAGAAGACGTGCGGCGAATGCGACCACTAGGAGGAGAAGACGCGCGAGTACGACTACGACCGTATCATCTCGCTACATCGACTCTACTTCCGCTACGAGTCATCACGTCTAGTGCTAATATCATGATCTATTACTAGCGGAGATTCCTTGGTTACGTGGTAAAATTTTTGTTTTGTGCTATCGTAGCCTTGCCGCGATCCATCACAATTCGTAGATCATTTGGTCCAAGGGAAGGGTAGATTTCTATAAGCCCTAGTTCATCGAGTTGCGATGCGAGACCTTGCGGGCGACACTATAGGTGTTTAAGTTCGGTTTCAAAGTTTCTCCCAATTAGATAAGATGTAGATATTTTTATTAGCTTTTCAGGAAGGTCTAGAATACTAGATTATAAGTTATGAGCCAAAATTTATGGCCTCGAGAATGTTGCTGTCTAGAAAACGGACATCGTTGGCTGCTGTCGTAAAGATGGGTTGTTTACGCTTAGTAAATGAAGTAATTTAATTTTGGTGATAACTTGAATAAGCTATAAAATTTTGAGTACATTCCAAAAATACTATCGTTCATAATTGTTCATGTTTTATAAAAAAGATATGAAATTATGAAGTGGTATATCCTAACAGATTATGGTATAGTTTTTGGGGATGGAAATAGGGTAGCAAATAGTGGATTCAGAAGTTCATCATAACTAGAAAATTGTAGACAATGTTGTGGGGGTTCCAAAAATTATATGGCTCGCTAGATTTGGGATTCAGATGAGAGAGTTAGAGCCTTATTACTACTAAGACAGCGGGTAGTGTATCTGGTAGAATCAAGCTAAATGTGTCGATTTTGCGTAGACATGAAAAGGCAATTAGTTTATTGTTTTGGTGCTGTGGTGATGTGTTTTTTTAGTATGTTTAAATGGTTTGTACAGGGAGTATTGCCTCAGGCATCTTGCCACCATCCCGCTACCCAGCTCCGAGCGGATAAGAGGCATGTGCGTGGTAGAACAGTGATCGATGGTTTGATCACTACATTCCTTATTATTCATAATTATTTTGCTATTTATACCATTAATTTGTTTAATTACAAGTCTTGCGAATGGTTATGGTATCAATCGTGTTGATGAAGTCATGAATGATGGATAATAGAATAATTGATGGACTTAAGTTGAATTGTTCATCATGTGCATCATTGCATAAAAGAGAGGGTGATCACATATCTACCTCATCGGTAGAGACTCCATAGGAGTGGAGAGGTCTCCGATCCATTGAGGATGGGCTTGATGAAAGGGTGAAAACTGTCGTTACTATTTACTCATGCTATACCGGTATAAGTGATGAAATGAGCATATGAGTATGTAGTGTAGAGGTACTTTGCATTAAATGAAAAATGACTTTGATGCTGATAATGATATTGATTATAGTTGATAAATCATTGTTCATTGTTTTATAATTGTGCTTGCTAAGTTGTGAACTCACTCTTGCTCTACTATTTTTTACGACATTTCACTTAGGAAAGGTAGCGCACTTGGAACAACCGCATACATCTCAAATACTTGATTCATTTGTTATGACAAAACTTTATTATAGTGTGATGGTTTATCATTTAGGTCATGATAGGGATCTGATAACTCTAGATTATTGGTTGGAATTTGTTATTCATTCAATAAACTCTATTTGATTGGTTTTGCTTAATTCTTGGATTATTTTTCTACCATGCTATCTAGAGATTAAATAACTCTGCTTGTCATGTTATTATTCATGTTTTTATTGTGACCCGTGAAAAAGTTTTATTATTGAATTGTTTGTTGTAATTTATTGTTAAAATTAATAGTTAATGTAGTTTGGTAGCATTCCAGGCTTAGTGTTGCGTCAGGGTGTTAAATGAGGGAATCCGTGTGGATGGTGGTTGACAAAATGGGGGTTTTGTCGAGGATTGAGTTTGGGGGCAGCAAGGTCATGGTTTAGATATTGCCACTTATCTTATGATAATTATTTCTTTATCAAGTCAACTGCTTTTACACTTGTCGTTTGCAATCTATTACTCTCTATTACAAAATGTGAATTAGCTTTAAGCAAATAAAACCAGATACTATACCATTCCTTTTACATAGCCAAACACGTAGCTAATAGGTTTGATGTAAGTCCCGCGGAGTACCTTGTGTACTTATATGCACTTGTTGAACAATTTTAGTGGGAGAAGCTAGAGATCGAAGGGTAGTTTCTTTCACGCTTCTAAGGTTTAACTCCTAGTAGATTGCCCGTGGAATGGGGGCAAACCACGAGGGCCCATTGTGTCAGACCTAGGAGTAACACTCCCAGATCCTCTGTGTATTCTACACAAGTCCCTAGAATAATAGCTAGTGTACACAATAAACAAATATAGTAATAACCACATCTTGCACAATTTGATTAATAATTATCACAGTTTTACAAAGAACGTCTTACAAGCCAACATTAAAAGAACACAGCAGAAGACGAAGAAGAAGTAGTAGAGCCTAGCCAATCTGCTAGAGGCAATTGACTGGGGTAGCAGCCTAGTCATCGAGATCTACACCGGTAGTGAAGTCCTTGTACTTTGAACAATATTTGATTAAGCAAGTGTGAGTACAAATAATTGTACTCCACAAGCTACACCCATAACAGAGTTAATGCATGAATAGATATTATCAAATGAAAGGCTTATATGGTTATTTGTGCAAAAGCAACATTTGGCATTTTAAATACAATAGCTAAGTTCAAAACCTCAAGTTTTATAATATCTAAAATTAAGTTTTAACTGAATTATTAAAGCTAGCGTAGGCACCAACCTAACACTAACCTAAACACGGACACCAAACCCAGGGCTTCAACCCACAAGTTTTCTCATGGACACACATCCATGTCATAAACTGTCTTATAAAATATTTTGAAAAAAAAAAATCAAAGTCTAACATTGAGTGGCTTCGCTCAGCATGTCTATGACCCTGGACACGGCTATTCAAATAGTTTTGCACTCTGCAGGAGGTTGTACAACTTTACCAATGAGAGATAATCAACTTTTAATGTACGTTTGACACACTTCCGTAGATGTGCGACTAAGTGATTATCATAAGGCCGTTACAATGCGCCATCCCAAAGTAGTTATGCCCGCTAAGGTTTCACTTCCATTGGGCTAACCACCCACTGGAAACCCCCTCTTGCGCCAAGTGAGAATATTATCTAACCAGCACCTATACATCAAAATAGCACAACTAATAGTATAACGTTGTAAATTATTTAGCCCAGTCTGTCCCATTCAAGACTTGTGGTAGTATGGTATGGTGGAGCTTTGCAAGATGCGGCTCGAAGATCGGTCCTTAACTAACTTAGGCGAATTTCAAATTAACCCCTAGGCCTCAACCATTCACTAAATTGAGCTCATGCATAAACCTACACCCACCAACTATCAATTTTACCCAAGTCCAAAGCAAATTTTATGTTATTTTATTTTTCAAAGTCATTTATAAACTTTCATGGCACACCAATGCTATGGATACAATTTAAACAATATTTAATTTTTGTATGTAAATCTCTAAATCAAATATTACAGATCAAGGCATGGCTAAGCTTAATTTTTACTAAAGTATTCTAGTTCATACTATTATACCAACTAAATTTATCTAAGGTGACAAGGTATGGATATTTCAATGTCAAATCAGCCATACAAAAGTATTGGGATTAGCTACAATTTTAAGATAAGTATTTAAATTGCAATGAATAAAATTAAGCATGTAGTTATAATTTAAAACATAATTTAAATAGTTTAAAATACTGGGGTCAAATATGGTCAAAGGATTTAACTCGCCTTGCTTAAATAGTTATCTTTCTTGGTTGATGAAGTAACTTGGTTCTCCAGGATCGTCGAAATATATACGTGAAAACAAGCCAAATATAGAAAAAAATTTCAAATAATAATAATAATTTTATAATTTTATCATATTTATCTATATTTACATTTTATATTAATTTACAAATTTGAAATCACTCGAATTTGCGCTCGTATGAATGAGAACGAGTCCTTGAAGTTTCAATTTCACATGAAATGATAAAAAATTAGGAAATTAACAAAGGAAGATTCCAACATGGTCGGCGACGAATTATAGCAAAATTCAAAATTTTGTTTGGATAGAAATGTAGATAATGTTGAAAGGAACATGTAGGTAAAAGGGATCGCGAAAATACCCAACGGATGAAGAGAACGAGACCGACATATTGTCGCTGGTCTTGGGAAAGAAGAGGTGGCCGGTGGTGTTCCGGTGAACTTGAGTCGAAACTGAACCGAGACGATTTAGAAGATATCTCGACGATACTCTAGTAAAAATTTAATGATCGATGGTTGATGGGATAGGCCGGGAGAGCTCCCCGAAGATGTCGCCGGAGTTAGAAAAGAGGTGGCAGTCGGTGGCTGTTGTTGCTACAGTGAACCAATAAGGAAATCAAAATTCCGGTTGAATAGAAATGTCGGGAATCTCAAGAGAAACTCACTTGTAAAATTTGGAGCACAACGGAGCAACGGACGAGGAGATCGGGCTAACCGGAGTACTCACCGGACATGGAGAAGAAAGGCCTAGCAGACGGAGCTTCGGGAGGCTTTAGCCAAAACCGAGTGAGGACGTTGTGGGGGAATGAGATGGAGACGTTATGGTCCAATTTATAGGGGCAAATGAGCAACAGTTTGGCCAGAATTGATCGTCGAAGTTATGGTCGGAGTTAAGGGTGGGGTTTTTGGTGGAATTACAGTTATGGCAAGTAACTGAAAGTAATTAAATAATCCAAAAAATAGTTATTTTTCTTTTAAAAACAAAAAAAGAGAAATAATTAATTAGGGAAAAACAAGAGATTAACTCTTAACAATCCGCGACAAAACACAAATACTAAATACAACATTTTGAGTTTAAATAAAAATAATAATAGTAATAATAATAATTTAATTTTTACACAGTAATTATTTTTAAAATGCTAAACAATATTTTTAAACTTAAAAAATAGTAAGATAGCTCTATAAATTTTCAGAGTAGATAAATAGAGTATTTTGAGCATAAATAAAATATTTTCAACAAAAAATTAATTTTTATTTTTGAATAGAAATTCATTTTTAATTCCTAGAAATTACAAGAAATTAAAAGGACTTTTAGAAAATATCAAGTAGAAATAAAAAAATTCTGGAAAAATTCATGGAAATTCCCTGAATTATTTTGCACTTAAATAAATTATTTACAACTTAAAGTTGGTTTTTGCACATAAATTATTTTTAATATCTGTAAAATAGGATAAGCCTTTTTTCTATGAAATTTTAAAAATTAATTAAATTTTCCTTTTTAACTTTAAATCCAAGAAAATCCCTGAAAACTCAATAGATATTTTTTTGACTTTAAAATCTAGGAAATTCCAGAAAACCCAAGAAAACTCTTTAAAATCTCAAAAAATCCAATAAAATAATAATTTTATTAATTTTATTTTTGGTAATAGAACTTTAGGGTGTTACGCGCTGCCTTTTATTTATTCGTGCTTTCGCTGAAATTTACTCTTTTATATGCTCATTTGGCCGGTCGACCATTGTGTAAAATGTGGTCAATATGAACTATGTTCAAGTGTTAATATTGTGTAATATATTGTTGTATTCATTCATGTATGGATGTAAAATGTCAACATTGGATGTGTGTGCTTACCACTGATAATAGGACTAGCATAATAAATACATAGGATTTAGGGTTTAATTTCCCGAGGTCCAACAACAAACCACATCCGCCCATTGCCCAACTCTCATGATTGGCTGGCTACCCACCTTCCAAAAGCGTGTAATAGTGTAATACGAACACTCATACACATCAATGAATATTTTTAGATATACTACTCAACTAAATTCTTGAGGACATTCAACAATAAGATGTGGCAAATAAAAATACGATGATAAAGCAAAGTAAATCACAACAACAAAAAAACCCCATTACCTATTGCCTTACTCTCGCGGTTGTATGGCTTCCCACCTCCAAAAAGCGCACAACACTTTAGGACAAACACTTGTGGGCCTCAATTAATATTTTTAGATACAGTACTCGGCTAAAGTCTTAAAAACATTAAATAGTAAGATGTGGCACAAAAAATAATCCAATGATAAAACAAAGTAAATCCCAATGAAGAAACCCATTACATATTACCCCACTCTCAAGGCTTTCTAGCCGCCTTCCTTTCAAAAGCGTGCAACACTATCAGACTGATGCGTCCCAAATGCATAATTTATTTCCTACTTTTTACTATTGTTCTTATCACAATTGTACCATTTTTTGCATTAATTAACACTAATTAACCTGTATATTTCTAGAATGGTATTTGTTGAGCATATCGTAGGTTGTAGGTGGAAATCCCAATATTTAAGGCTTCTGACGCGTATAGGATGTGATTTCCAGCAACCTCCCCTTTTGGAGCGACACCAAACTCAACTCCAGAGAGAAGCACGAGTTAGGATACGGTCGCTACCGACTATATCGTGTGACCGTACCGACCTCTAGAAGCACCGCCTCATCAAACCATATCTATTCTATATAAGGAGCGAAACCTTTATCGTCGCATATCTAGTTGTATCATTGTGCAGAGAGTAGTAGATTAGATCGAAGAGAGATAAAGTTTGCTCTTTGTTATTTCTTTGATCCAAACTACATTAGAGTCAAAATTCTTCGTAATCTTTCATCTATTATCGATTGGAGACTCAAGTTCATCGCATCTACCCTTGGTAATTGAAGAGGGAGTGTTTTTCTTTCATCCCTAATGTTTGTTCTTTGCTTAGGGCCTGTTTGGAATAGCTTCGGCTTTTCGCTGGAAAAATCTGAAAGCCGTTCCAAATGGGAGGTTTTTTCCACAGTTTTTCCTGAAGCTGGAAGCTACCCATAACGTACGAAAGCCGGAAGCTGCCGATGGGCAACTTCCCACGCCCCTCATTCGGACTTTACCCTCGAAGGTGGGGGGAATTATGCGTGTTTGGCCATTCAACAACCCCCCCTCTGATCCCCACCACCCGCCCAAAACCCTAGCTCCCCCGCGCCCACACCTTCCTCCCTTCTACTCCCTCCTCCCCGGTTCCCTCCTCCTCCCCCAGTGCCCACCTCTTCCTTCTCCTCCTCCCCAACCGCCCTCCTCCCTCCCCTCCCCTCCCCCTCCCCTGACGCTGATGGATCTGCTACCCCGCGCGGTGCTACGACCTCTTCCCTCCCTGACTGGATCCACTGTCGCCATCTCTCCTCACTTAGCGTCTCTACCCCGCTGGCGCCCCTGCCTCCCTCCTAATACCTTAGCCAGACCAGATATGCTGCTGCCCTCCCCCTCTCTCCCCCACTAGATCTGCCACCCCACGCCGCCGCCTCCCAATCTCCTTCAGCCTAGGTGCCTTCGCCCGCCCGCGCCGCTGCCTCCCTCCGCCCAGGCTCCCTCCTCCTACGTCGTCCCCAATCAGATATGTCACCGCCCTCCTCCTCTCTCTTCAACCGGAGTTGCTACCCCACGCCGCCACCTTCCTCTCCTCCGATCACCGCTGTCCTCCACCGACGGCAGCCCTAGCCGCCGACAGCAATCCTATGGGTTTTTTTATTTGTTTCTTTTTTTATTTTCTATTGTAAATGAATTATTTTTGTCATTATTATTTATGGAAATAATTATTTGTTACAATTATTCATGTAATAATTGTTCGTTGCAATAATTATTTATTGTTAATTATCGTTAATTATGTTAATTGCAGTCTATTGCGTTAATTCCGGTCAATTGTCATAATTGCGTTAATCGTCGTTAATTGTGGTAGTCATTGTTAATTTCAGTCAATTACATTAATCATCGTTAATTATGGTAGTTGTCACTAATTGCGGCAATTCTTGTTAATTGCGGTAGTTATCTTTTAATTGTTGTCAGATGCGTTAGTTGTCGTTAAATGTTGTTAATTGTCATCAATTGCATTAATTTCTATTAAACTGTAATACCTCATTTATCCAGCTAGGTTGTATCGTTTCAATTATCTGGGAATATTATTCGAAAACGAGACTTAAAACTTTCCGGAAACGAATCGGTAAAAAGAAAGAAGTCGGAGGGAGTAAAAGAAACAACTTTCGGATTTTTCCAAGCAATGGGGGTAAATGATATTGTACGTAAACTGGGCACAGTCCATGACCAGTGGCCCAAGAGGCCGGCCGCCCATGTAGTGGCCGGCCAAAGGGGAGGCACCACTCCCCCAAAACCCTAGCCGCCACCCCTTGCCCCTTTCCTCCCCTTGGCGCCTCCTCCTCTCCCCAAACCGGCCCCCATTGCTGCCCCTTGGAGGTGGTGCCATCTCCGGTGATCCCCGTCGCTCCTCCTCAAGTTCTTCTCCATCAACTCCGTTCCCCGCCGACGTCGACGGCCGCTCGTCGTCTCCCGGTGGCCGGCCCTAAGAGAAGAAAGAGAGGAGAAGGGAGGAAGACCCTTGTGCAGCGGATCTTCGTCGTTTTACTGGTCTACAAGGGTAATTAGACCTCCGATTCGTTGTTTGATTCCATTAGAATTGAGGATCCGAATGGATTTGTAGTTTCGTTTTGATTCTGTTAATAGATTGATTCTGTCCAGTACGTTGTACCTCGGTTTTGGGCGTCGTAGAGGCCGAATTGGACCTCTGTGTCTTCTAGAGAATCGTTCCTGGTTTCATTAGCTTTCTTTTGGCACCTGGATCACGAATTTTCACCCAGTAGATTAAAAGTTATGACTGTTTTACCACGTACTGCTCTGTCTGTCAGAAATTCTGGGTATAGTCGGTTGCACCTAGGTTTTGATCTAGTTAGAGTCAGAATCAGGTCGGCCACCCAACTAGGTTTAGGAAGATAATTTCACCATGTTTCTAGGCTGATAAATATCACTTTATTTGGATCAGTGGTTTAAAAGTTAGAGCCTTTTCTTTAGGGCTGTTCTGAATTCTGGACAGACTGCTGTTATAGTTTTTCATTGGATGGTTAGACCTCTGTATTGGCCGAATTAGAGTTTACCATCAACTAGAGTTTTGTAGCCAGTTAAGTTAAGAAAATATGAGCACTAGTTTTGTAACACCCTGTCTATTCGGAAGACAAGATGTCACCTAACAAGACAACCTACTATTCAATTCATAAGATTAACATCGCATTCAATGCTAAAGAAACGATTAACCATTATAACAATCTATAGCTTAATAACAGTTCATCATAAATTTAAGCGAGAATTAACCAAAGCGATAGTAATGGACCTCCAAGTGATAATTATTACGTCCAATACATTATAAATAAAAGCAAGAGATGTAAATAGAACTTTAACGAATGGATATTTTATTCATGTGCATGGAGCGTCTTTGGACTACACCTCCCGCTAGCAACCGTTTCACCGAATTCACCTAAAATTAAATAAAAGCAAGAGTGAGTCGAAACTCAGCAAGCACAACATATACATTCACATAGAATCTTGTATCGAAACAATCCACCAAGTACATCATTTACTTCATGAATTTAAGAAAGCACTATGAATGAATGAATGCATTGAAGGAGAATGGACTTTCCACAAGTTTATACGGTATAACTAGTGACACACCGTCGGTGTTCATTAAGCCGCTCTTAACAAAGAGCGGGATCCAAGTCCGTATGAAGAACGTTTCATACGGAATGTCCGAAACTGCCTACATTGGAATGGTAGGTCTTACATGCCCATATTGGAATTAATGGGACTTAACAAGTTTCCACTCCCGTGGACAGCAACTGAATTATGTATGCATGGAATGAAAAACATAACTTGGCATTCCGCTCAATGTATCATCGAATAAGGTATTGAACTCTACCACATCATACTCAAATCACAGGAATATTCATAATTTACCAATTTAACATGTAATCAATGAATTCACACAAATTAAACATTTGTACTTGCCTTCCGTGTGGTGACGTGTTGTGAAACAACGAAGGTGTCCTTCCAACCACCGTCTCACCGCCTACACAAGTATTACCACGTATTACGGATAATCGAATATGGCGCAGCTACAAGTGTACTACGATGCTCTCTAATCAACCCACTCATCCCAAGGGTTCCATTTGACATCTACACCAAATGTCCAGATTATCGTTCTACGGGCAGTTGCACAAGAAAATTCGCCAATAATTATCTGTAACTCTAAACGACCTGAAACCAGTGCTCACTGATTCTTAACTGATCAGGCTACAAAAACTTAGTTGGCGGAATCTTCTGATTTGGCCAAAACAGAGGGTAATTAACTGCTAAACCTAACCCATCTACAACAGTCCAGAAAACAGATCAGCAGTAAAGAAAATAGTGTAACTTTTAGCCTACTGATCCAAATGGAATGATCTTTATCAACTTGGAAAGATAATTTCAAGATCTACAATACCTTAGTTGGGGGAGTCTTCTGATTCGGCCTCTATTTTGAACAAAAACGAGGGACAAAACTACTGACCACAGATTTCAGACAGATTGGACAGTTCGTATTCAAAAATGCATATCTCTCAAACTACTGGTCGGAATTTGCTCATCTTGGTGCCAAAAGAAAGCTAACGAAACCAGTAACAAATCTCTAGAAGGGCAAAACCCCAAATTCGGCCTCTAAAGTACTGAAACAAGCCGCACAACATTCTGATCAATTCTGTAAATTCTGGAACTCTAAACCGACGTGACTCAAATGATCTCTACCGCAACAAAACTTGATCAAACAAATAACCGGGGTGCTCATTACCCTTGAAGACCCGTAGCACGACGAAGAACCACTCCTCGCTGGTCTCCCTTCTTCTTCCTTGGCCGGCCACACCACAGCGAACCACGGCGGCAAGCGACCAGCCGGAGGACAGATCGGAGGAGAAGCGCCGGGGATCTTGGAGACCAACTCGGGAGCACCAATGGCGGCCACCAAGGGAGGAGGCGGCGCCAACCAGGAGGAGGCACGGCCAAAGAGGATGGAGAGGGGAGGGTGGCGGCTTGGTGGGAGGGAAGGGCGGCTAGGGTTTGGGGAGTGGCGCCCCCTTTATGGCGGCCCTTCATGGGCCGCCAGCCCCTCTTGGGCCTCTGGGTGGCGCCTGCGGCCAGTTGCCGAAAAATTATGATAACCCCCACGCTAAATAGAATTTTTGACAAAAACTATTTCTTTTTCTCCTCGACTTCTTTCTTTTTCTAGAATGCGATTAGGATACTAATAAATCTCGTTCTCGACTAAATTCCAAACTATGCGAACTAGCTGGATTTATGAGGTATTACACTCTATCCCCCTTAGAAAAGATTCGACCTCGAATCTACGCAACAAACTTCGAGAAAGATCGATGAACAACCTAGATAAGTACACAGAAGCAGAGCAGTCGGGGTATTGTCCTCGCATGCGGGACTCCAACTCCCAAGTGGCCTCTCTTTCGGACTGATGAGACCAAAGGATTTTAACATACTTCAAAGTTTTGTTCCTCAAAACCCGTTCTGATTCTTCTAATATCTTCACCGGCGGACTTGAAGGTAAGGTCTTACTCATTGGTTGTGGCTCTAACGAACCCTCACACTCTAGATCTCTCAAGTACTCCTCCAATACGGGTCATACCAAACAATGTACACCCAGCTTTGGACTCGAGACGATCCTAACGAAACACTAATTTCCAAAATCCCCTCAACTTCTAGAACAAACCAATGTATCTTGGGTCAACCTTCCCTTTGGTTCCAAACAACACAACCGGCACAATTTACATGGAACTCTTGTCCTATGTCTCAATCAATCTTTTCACATTAACAAGGAGCACCTCTTTTAACTAGGGACACACAACAACTCGCTTTAAACAAACTATTTTACAGACAAAGCCCAACTGAAAATAAATCACTCTCATTGCAACCACTCGTTACCAGCTTGGTACCAAAAGAGTCAAATCCAGAATCGATGATTCCTCATGAAAACCTTTCCACTTTCCAAGTGGGCGGTTTGCGAATAGGACGTCACGAAAGCCAAAAGAAAAATCATTGACGCCCATCGGACACTTCTTTTATTTTTCTGAACCAGAAAGAACCACCATGCCAACATAAAGCTAACACAATTTGTAAATGACATCTCAATCGGCAACTTAGGGTGATGCTCAACCCGAGAGCAACAACCACACTCATATAGAGAAACCATACTAGTCCACAGAAGGATACTCTAGTCAGCTCCTCTACCAAATGAATTATTCTGACAAATAATTCCCAACACCTCGATAATACTAATTGCAACACCCACAATCACGTTACCTCAATCCGTTCGGGATAATCCAATTGAAATTCACATCACACACTCCCATCTACTACAGAAAGGATACTATCAATGACCATCCCACTATTCGAATCCACTCTTATACGCTACCTTTACACATAATCATTGGCAACCAAGATTCTAGCATAAAATGCAAAGCTCCAAACTTCAATCTCCAAGGCTCCTACTGGTGAATTCTGTGATAATTCAAAATCCTCACATTCTCTTATCAAAATTCTCACAACCCAACCAATATTCTCACCATAACTTCAATCATCCTCAATAATCAATTAACTACTCAAAGCGATTAACTTCACCAATCTTGGATGCCCACTAAACCACACCATTCAGTTTCACTTGCTCAGCCTTGTAAGTTACACAATCCCAATACTTTAAACAATCGATCAAGATCCCCCAAACTTTTGATATTCTAGTAATCCACTAACAAGATCAAGAAGATATTGGATGACACTTCATTATAAATTCTGATAATCGCAACAACGTAAAAGTTTAGCTCCAAAGAGAACCATTTTATTTAAATCAAACTCTCTATGAGGATGTTAGCATGAAACCATTTCTTCCTCTTAAGCACCTTAAATAATTTGGCACTCAAGCCTCACAAAATAATTTACTTGACCACCACTATCTAGTCGTCTCTATACACTTTAGAAGACACTTGAAAAAAAACGAATCAGTTCCTCCATTCTCAAAAGAAGAGGTATGTGGAAATAATTTTTCAGTACCAAGAAAACGTTTACCACTCGCTGTAAACACAAAACCGTAAGAAGTAGGCAATTAGCAAAGAACTCAAAAAAACATAAGGCGAGGCCACAGACTAAGGTCACAAATCCCACAAGAAGATAATATCAAATCTCAAACAATAAAAATCCAATCTCGAATACCTCTACTACACTCTTCCCTTTAACAAAAGAACTGATTTTCTTTGATTGGAATATCACTTTGCCAACTCAAGCTAAGGAGCCTAAATCTCAAATCACAAGAATCACTTGATAATTGATAGAACATTCAAATCGTCATTTTGTTTAAACTCATTTCATTACCACATAATTCATGAGCTCAAAAGCCCACGAAAACAAAACTTGAAATACTCTCATTTGAGCGATATCACCCAAGGCTATCAATTTACTACAAGTATTAACATCAATCTCACAACAACAATTAGAAAACACTTGAAAGACCGACGTGAAAAGAATGGGTGATTCTTTCTCAAAAGAAGAGGCAAATGGAACCGATTTTCACGAACTAGAAAATCATTCTTGCTACAATGAACACAGGACCGAGGGAAGACCAATTAAGCAATGAACTCATAGAACATAAGTGAAGTCCATGATTGAAAGCATGGGCCACACAAGAAGAGAATATCATATGTTAACGATTAAGAACAAGCGAGCATTCAAGATCGAAACACTCGCATCACCGAAGAACCATTATAACCGCAAACATAACGCTTTACTCGACAAACCTCGTTTACCACATATAACTTGAACCCCAAAAGATCATGAACACAAAACTTGAAATTTGATCATTTTTTTTTGAAATATCACGAAAGATACCAAATTTCTTTCTCTATAAAAGAATCAACATTACCCTCATATTCTTGAACATTTCATTAAGACCAATAACATACGTTTACGGTAACAATCAATTTACCTTACTATCACATCAATAAACCTTCTAAAGGAAGCATGACAAATCGTGTCATAGAAAACTCCGACATCAAATGGGATTGTAATAACAACTTATTCTAGAAAAGAAATCAAGTCGAAAAGCCACAAAGTTGAAACAAACCTCTTTTAACAAGCTCACTCTAGTACAAGACAAACCCTTTAAACATACTAGATTAAATCACTTATTAGATTTAGCTCATTTGTCCTTAGTAATGCTCAACGCCAATTATTACACGCACTCCTAGCACTCTAACTATTAATACTAACAACCGTTGATTATCTAATCATGGAAGCATTCATAGTCCTACCTTTGTTCGAAATTGGAATGAAATAACTTTAAATTTCAGCAATGGAATAATTATAAGATAACATTTTGGAAGTCATTACAACCACCGTCATCCATTACCTCATACCTATAACATCAATTTAGCATGACAAAATCGGTTGAATTTAGCATTTGTACAAATTCTTTAGGTATCCAAATAGAAGACTTATTTGGTGTTAATATTTACTAAGGTAAAATTAACTTGACTTTTGAAGACATTATCTAAGAGTCATTGGTTTGCACCAAGATATTAACCCAACCCGATAACTCCTACCATACCACATAATGCTTTTAAATAGAACCTCTTAGATAAAGTATGACAACATATCACAAAAGGGTTTTAACATTCTCCTTCTCATAAGAAAGGCATAAAACTTCAACTCTCAAATTAACCCAAAAGAAATATGCAAGGTCAATGCACATATAATAAAGAGCTTGCAAAAGAAATCTTCCTTGCCCAGAAATTCCAAGCGAATAAATGAGTTACAATTTCCAACGAGGTAAAACCGAACTTGTGTGAAAAGATAAATCTTGCAATTTAACTACGCTCACGTGGAGTAGAAATATCACAATAATCGAAAGAACAATAATTATTTCAAAGAATGATTAGAGATCTCTGGAGCTTGCCCACTTCATCAAAACACCCAGTCAAAAGAAACTCATGAGCTGAAACTACAACCAAGAAACCGGATACAAGTTTGAGAAAGACAACAACTTCAACAATGAGCTCGGGCTCAACACGAACTATGGAACATGGGTAAGAACTGCTCTACTCTCATACCACGAGCGAGTGGTGTAGCACAGCAAAACCGAACAACAACCACGAACTCAAGCGCTCAGCGTCCGCTACCGATCGCATAGCTAATTCAATCAATTATGAATATATAGGATCATCTCATGACAATCATAAAATTAATCCATATATATATATAGGATAACACATCATATCACATATTAACAACATCGAGATAATCTGAAATAATTCTACACAACTACATAATGAACCAAATCACTAGAAATGCGAAGCAATGGATTTCCCAAACCCCACCTCATCGTACGCGATGTGTCATTTTAATACTTTGTTCACCACGGACCTAAAGCCGCTCGATACCAATTGTAACACCTGTCTATTCGGAAGACAAGATGTCACCTAACAAGACAACCTACTATTCAATTCATAAGATTAACATCGCATTCAATGCTAAAGAAACGATTAACCATTATAACAATCTATAGCTTAATAACAGGTTCATCAGTAAATTTAAGCGAGAATTAACCAAAGCGATAGTAATGGACCTCCAAGTGATAATTATTACGGTCAATACATTATAAATAAAATCGAAGAGATGTAAATAGAACTTTAACGAATGGATATTTTATTCATGTGCATGGAGCGTCTTTGGACTACACCCTCCCGCTAGCAACCGTTTCTTTGGAATTCACCTAAAATTAAATAAAAGCAAGAGTGAGTCGAAACTCAAAAAGCACAACATATACATTCACATAGAATCTTGTATCGAAACAATCCACCAAGTACATCATTTACTTCATGAATTTAAGAAAGCACGGTATGAATGAATGAATGCATTGAAGGAGAATGGACTTTCCACAAGTTTATACTGGTATAACTAGTGACACACCGTCGGTGTTCACTTAAGCCCGCTCTTAACAAAGCGGGGATCCAAGTCCGTATGAAGAACGTTTCATACGGAATGTCCAAACGCCTACATTGGAATGGTAGGTCTTACATGCCCATATTGGAATTAATGGGACTTAACAAGTTTCCACTCCGTGGACAACAGAATGAATTATGTATGCATGGAATGAAAAACATAACTTGGCATTCGCTCAATGTATCATCGAATAAGGTATTGAACTCTACCACATCATACTCAAATCACGGGAATATTCATAATTTACCAATTTAACATGTAATCAATGAATTCACACAAATTAAACATTTGTACTTGCCTTAGTGTGGTGACGTGTTGTGAAACAACGAAGGTGTCCTTCCAACCACCGTCTCACCGCCTACACAAGTATTACCACGTATTACGGATAATCGAATATGGCGCAGCTACAAGTGTACTACGATGCTCTCTAATCAACCCACTCATCCCAAGGGTTCCATTTGACATCTACACCAAATGTCCAGATTATCGTTCTACGGGCAGTTGCACAAGAAAATTCGCCAATAATTATTTGTAACTCTAAACGACCTGAAACCAGTGCTCACTGATTCTTAACTGATCAGGCTACAAAAACTTAGTTGGCGGAATCTTCTGATTTGGCCAAAACAGAGGGGTAATTAACTGCTAAACCTAACCCATCTACAACAGTCCAGAAAACAGATCAGCAGTAAAGAAAATAGTGTAACTTTTATCCTACTGATCCAAATGGAATTATCTTTATCAACTTGGAAAGATAATTTCAAGATCTACAATAACTTAGTTGGGGGAGTCTTCTGATTCGGCCTCTATTTTGAACAAAAACGAGGGACAAAACTACTGACCACAGATTTCAGACAGATTGGACAGTTCGTATTCAAAAATGCATATCTCTCAAACTACTGGTCGGAATTTGCTCATCTTGGTGCCAAAAGAAAGCTAACGAAACCAGTAACAAATCTCTAGAAGGGCAAAACCCCAAATTCGGCCTCTAAAGTACTGAAACAAGCCGCACAACATTCTGATCAATTCTGTAAATTCTGGAACTCTAAACCGACGTGACTCAAATGATCTCTACCGCAACAAAACTTGATCAAACAAATAACCGGGTGCTCGTTACCCTTGAAGACCCGTAGCACGACGAAGAACCACTCCCGCTGGTCTCCTTCTTCTTCCTTGGCCGGCCACACCACAGCGAACCACGGCGACAAACGACCACGGGAGGACAGATCGGAGGAGAAGCGCCGGGATCTTGGAGACCAACTCAGGAGCACCAATGGCGGCCACCAAGGGAGGAGACGGCGCCCAACCAGGGAGGCGCGCCGCCAAAGAGGATGGAGAGGGAGGGTGGCGGCTTGGTGGGAGGAAGGCGGCTAGGGTTTGGGGAGTGGCGCCCCCTTTATGGCGGCCCCTTCATGGGCGGCCAGCCTCTCTGGGCCTCTGGGTGCGCCTGCTGCGGCCAGTTTGAAAAATTATGATAACCCCCTGCTAAATAGAATTTTCGACAAAAACTATTTCTTTTTCTCCCTCTGACTTCTTTCTTTTTACCGAATGCGATTCCGGATACTAATAAATCTCGTTCTCGACTAAATTCCAAACTATGCGAACTAGCTGGATTTATGAGGTATTACAAGTTTCAGGTCTTTTGGACTTACGGTTTTTATTTGATGAATTTTCTAGTAAAACTGCCAGATTAGGGATAATTGAAATGTTTGGGTAAATTGATCAAATTGAACTTTTATTTGGTTAGTTTGGCTAGAGATTGAGGGAGGACACGTGTAGCATTGCCATATTCGTTTGCCTTCATTTCGATTATTTTATATTGTAGGCGGTGAAGCGGTGAGTGGAGGGGTATCTCAATTACCTCCCAACCCGTTGCAGCGCGGCAGGCAAGTAATTTGTATTCTATGATTGATGTCATGTATGATGTGTGAATGAATGATTATATTTGTTCGTATTTGTAGATGAATGCCATGTGTTCTTTTCATTTATGAGTACTATTCAATATTGACATGGGATCACATCATGACATGCATACATTACATTTGTAAGACCCATCAATTCCAGTATGGGCACTTGAAAATTCCATCAATTCCAGAATGGGTACGTGAGTCCACCATTCCAATGTGGGCCACGTTACGCGAGTCCACCATTCCAATGTGGGCCACGTTGAACGATCGTATGAAACGTTCTTCATACGATTACTTTAAGTGAACACCGGGTGATTCACTCGCTATCTGCAGATATGCGACAATATGTCCATTTCCTTCAATGCATCATTCCACTTCATCCATTCATAAATTCGTTTCGATAAATGTTCAAATGATGATTGTGATATATTGCTCATGGAATGTTTGATTGTTACATCTGATTACTTTGTTTGAGTCTTTGGCTCATTCTTGCTTTATTGTCTTATTTAGGTAAATGACAAGGAAGAATGATCTTGTGGAGGGTAGTTCATCACGATGCACTCACTACTATAAACTAAACATTTTGAGGACTTTTACTGTCGTTAATTATGACTTGTGTTGAATTGTAATAAGCCAGTTTGGTCATAACTACCTTATCTCTCAGAATTGTTTATTTCCATTCCATTGATTAATCCTGATGATGAATTCTTGTTTCCGTATAATCTTACTACTTGATTAACCTTGACATGTGTTTTGATGTTATTCTTCTAAAGAGTAGTGGTTGTAGGTGACATCTTGACTTTCTTATAGTCAGGGTGTTACATAAACGGCATCAAACAAACCATTATTTGCCTCAAGAGCATTTCAAACAATTTTCATCTCAGAAACTGCAACCAACCTATCTAAAAATCAGACAGCCAAACATAAAACCTCATCACCAAATTGCTCAAATTTGCATTGTCGTAGTCGCTTTTTAGGAAAGCTACAACCGGACCTGATATGCGAGCACAATATCTTTGTACATGTTCCAATCACCGTCGGACAAGATTGGCACTAATAAGGCGTGCACCTTAGAACCCAGTCCAGTGTCATATCGCCCCTGTATTCCGAAAATGACCCCGGGCTCATCCCATTCAAATGTCTATTTAATCCTACTTAAAAAAGTTTGAAAGTTTGGTGATCTGCGAAACAAAAGAACGGTCGCTTCCATGCCACCAAAGGCGACAGAACTACCCGTTTGGCTAATCGGCCCACTAGTAAATACACGTACAACTTTGCCCATCTACATCCAATAAAATATTACAAAGTCAGTACTGCATACCATATGTACGACATACCATGAGTACGAAATATCACAATCAACATTGTACAAAACAAAATCTGTGTTTAAGTTCTCACATGCTACCCGTTCGAAGGTGCAAACGTATGGTTAATTACAACTTGTTTCTTCTATGTTTTGTATTGTGACAATACTTTATTGTAGTTATAGTAGCGAGCATGCTGGTTTACAATAATCATAGAACATTAAATGAAGTTTTCGAGTTGTTTGCCTATGATTGGAAAAGAGATACTAAATAGTACTATGATTTATGTCAATTTTCAATGGAGGGGCATTTGTGGTCTATAACTGTCATATTTCTCTGGCGGAGACTAACCCTTGATTAAGGTGTGTTAGACCCATACACAATGAATGAATAATACTAAGAAACAATAAGAGGCAAAAATATTCAAATCCTACACTATTTGAGTCTCTCGTACTCAGTTACGCTTGAGATCCCATTCTCGAGACAGCCCAAACCATGTGTTTAGGACCGCTCAGAGCTTGCCTCTGAGTGCGAACCTACACTACCCTGGATCCACGTGACCAGGTACGCTCGAGATCCCGTTCTCTAGACCACCCCAACCACGTATTTGGGATCGCTAAGGGTTTATTCCTGAGTACGCCCAGGACTTCGCTCCTAGGTATGCCGGAGCTACACGCTCAGAGTGCCACGAACCACTCGTTCGAGAAATTTGGTATTCTAAAAATTACCTGGATGAACTATCGTCTTTTGATTTGGAGGAAAGGATATGAGAAGTTAGGTAACCAATGGGGGTATAGGGGTTGGGGTTGTGTTCTTGGTAGAAGTTGATAAATTCACAAAGAGCTTAATACAATTTTGCTTGTTGTTTCTCTCGACAGATAGGTATCTTCATGTTGCAGAATCAGAATAAACATTTTGTTAGTTTTGTCTGAATCTGAAAACTTTTGTCTGAAGTATCTTTGGTTCTGAGCAAAGTCTTTACTTCTATATAACAGACCAAATATGGTTAAGAAAACATCCCAACTAAATATAGGTTGGTGAGGAAAGGTATCAAAATCTAACTAAAAAGAAGTCCAATATAGTCATGGTTATAAATATATAATTTAAGTTGACACATTCAAAATTAATGGACACAAGGTTGGAAACACATTTAGGACATCACATTTATGATCATATGTTAATTATGAAAATGACAAATTCCAAGCAGGATAATTTCAACATGTCTTATAAATTCACTAATATAAATTCACTCTAGCCGAACTAATGGCTTCATATATCTCCACGAAACGAACCAACAAATTATACTTGAATAGGTCATGCATTCCCTAACAAGGACAAAGTCACAAATATTTTTATGTGCAACTCTTGAGACTTCAACACAAAGACATAGCTCTGGAGAATAGAACACAAAGACATAGGTTATGACTAATATTTTTATGTCTTACATTCAAAAATATCAATATAGAAGTCTGGTCTAATAAACTTGAGCTACACAAGATAGATAAAAGCAATTTTTAAATAAATTTGGACTTGTTAACTGATAAAAAAAACTAGAAGTTGGACATGTTAATAGTTGTCAACAATATCATGTAGCATCCCTATTTAGAGTTAGTTTGAACTAATCTAATTCTGATCATATTCATCAAAAGCTACCAAATTTTGATGCAACACATCATAAGTCTGATGACAATGCTCTTCTATTACTTTATCTGTGGGATACATGAAAGTTCAATCCTTATTGCAATAACCCTATGAAACAATTCATATCTAGAAGCAGTCGCTGAATTTACTTTTAGTGGAGTTATGACAGATCTGATTAGTATGCATAATAGAACAATGGATTCATATTACCTCACTAAACAATAAAAGCTATTAAAACATTAGATTTGGAGCTTTTACTGACAATACAAGATTTTATATGTAAAAAGAAACCATTAAGTAAACCATGTTTGTCAAAATTGTGGTAGGTTAGTGGTCATCAGAGAGCATAAACTCAATATAAATAAGCGTACAAAACCATACAACTCCTAAATAGACAAAACAAATAGGTTTTTGGAAGAGTGATGTTGTGAGCTCTCAATACATCACAAACAATTTCCTTATATTTTACTTTTTTCCTTTCTTCACTCTGTTTTGGTTGAGGTCGCAAATGTTATGAACATAGCACATAATAATACACAACATCCATATCAACGCAAGTTATAGACCATGGGTATGCTGCTCCTATGCCACTTCAATAATGGAAGAGCAGAAACAAACTTAAGTAATAAAAAGATGGTGAGAACTGAGAAGAAATGGACTAACCTCAGCACAACATAGGAGCGGTCGGGAATCGTGAGGAGGCCATCGTCGGGGACGGTAGGAGGCCGCCGGCGTTGGGGGCGGCGAGAGGCGCAGAGGGAGGACAACCGGCGGGTGGAATACGACCGGCGGGTGGAAGACGACCGATGGGTGGAGGGCGTCCGGTGAGGGGAGGAGGGCGTTAGGCGGGGGGAGTAGGGCCGGCAGCAGGAGGACAACAGGCAGAGGGAGCAAGAGAGGGAGCTAAGTCACCACGGTCACACCAACTATAGTGACATGACACTATCCCTTGTCACACCACGATACTTGGCGTGACAACTGCCACGTAAGCCTCCACGCTGGCATGACGTGCGGACGATGACTTGCGTGATATGTTTTGTTACGTCGATACTGGTAGCATGACAAGACGGTTTGGCCACGTCAGGGATCAGAATTAAAAATAAAGTTAATTAGCGATGGGTTAAGTTTAAAATATTATTAAAAAAGATTAATTAATAAAAAAATAGAAATATGTGGCGATGATGGTACTATGACTAATCCCTAATTGATTATAATTATTCGCATTCGGTTTCATCGGAATCTTTTAATTTACTTGCCAGTGTGCCATCTTTCAAAAGAGGGCAGCAGCGTCGGACACTCGCGAGTCGCGAGGGATGTCACAGCAAAATCTAATCCACTCCGACCCTTCTTCAACCAGCCCCTTTTCGTTCGTCCCCTTTCGTTGTCTGCCCAAACCCATACCTTTCACTCGCCGACGTGGCTTCGATAGGAGGCGGGGAGAAAGCGAGGGGGAGAGAGCTGAGCATGGATCGGATCGTCGGCGGCAAGTACAAGCTGGGCCGCAAGATTGGGAGCGGCTCCTTCGGGGAGATCTACCTCGGTTCGATCTCGATCCCCCCTCCTTCGATTTTCCTTCCCCCCGTTGCTCGATTTGGTTCTTGGATCTGATGAGGTCTCTCTCTCTGCAGCGACGCACGTCGACACGTACGAGATTGTTGCCGTCAAGATCGTGAGCTCCTATTCCTCCTCTCGCGTTAGATTTGGTTGACTCTGTTTGGGTTTCGCGGCGTCTGGTGCCGCTAATTGCGCAAAGTGTTGGGTTCTGGGAGGAAACCTGATAATTTCTGATGTGGTTTCGGGCACCGCGAAGATTGCTCTTTTTTTCTTTCTTTCTTTTGATAGTTTAGCTTGCAGCGTGTTGCGCATGTTAGAAATGGCTGACTTTTATAAGTTTTAGGTTTCAGCTCAATTCGTTGTTGCGATTGATGAGCTAGAATTGCCTAGTATTCTTACTGTTTGGTTGTTTATGGCCTGTGCGAAATGGTAGGTTTGTAGCACCTTTTTACACGTCAAATTCGGTGGGTTCATGAGCAAAAGAAGAGAGGTGCTGCTTGATTCGGAGGTGCAAATTGCTTGAAGCTTCTGCAAGGCCCAGATTTCAAAAAAAATTCAGCGGGCATTGTGGTTTCAGAGTAATCGTTCCGCCATAGCTGTGCTAGTCATCCATTTATTTAGGCTTATAGAGGAAAAGATACATGGTACATGGTCTCATAATTTCAATGATATAACTCTGTTTTTTACTTTTTATCCAATTTTCTCTTATGCTGGATGATATTAATGGATTATGAGTAGCTGCTATGTTTGGTGTGTTACTTTGAAGTATGAGGATTGGGGAGGGTGTAAAGGAGGAAAGTGCCGTGTTACATGTAGGGATGGCCATCATTTAATACAACAACACAACTTATATCTTTTCCATTCGTAAACGACAAATTGACATTTACATGTGAGGAAACAACTCCAGATCATGAGAATACAAGACAAGACAGCTCCAGATCATGATAATACAAGACAAGACAAGACAACTCGGCAAATTTCACAATCCTGTGACCCCAAGTATAAACTTTGCGGAAGCATGAACTACATATCTGTCTAGGGAAATTTCATCAACCACGTATCTATCTAGGGAAATTTTCTCCTGAAAATATTGAAAGCTGTGGTCTTAACTTTTGATTGCTTCAGTTTGTTAAATATCTTGCTCATCATTGCTTGTAGAGTTGTGGATTTGTGGTATCATTTATGGGTTTTGACATGTCTCCACTCAGGCACTCACTATTATAGATTTGGCTTGATTCCTTTTCATTCTTGGTTCTGTTTTTGCATTGCAAAGAAACTTTATTTCCAGAGATGTCATAATCTTGGAATTTGTAGGTTAGTGTCATTTGAATTAAATAAATAGGATTCACCAAGATTTGTCTAGTATCCTACGCGGTGTGCTAGTCGCATATCTTGTCCATTTTTTTTTGGCTTGGTCATGGACAGAACGGTTTCTTCATAGTTCTTTAATTGAATTAGAGAGTAGAGAGTCTAGAGACAAAGTATGGATATATTTTATAACTCTACAGCGTGAATTGATTTATATCGGCAAATGATTTTGTAATGTTCCTTTCGGATTTCTTAACCCCGCTATTGTGCTGGTTTATGTTGCATTGATTATCTTCAGGAAAACAGCAAAACCAATCATCCCCAATTGCTATATGAGGCCAAGCTGTATAATTCTCTTCAGGGAGGGAGTACGTGTTTGAGCTACAAATATTTTTTATTACATCAATTACTATACCATAGGTTCATACCCAATGTAGTAATTCTTGGTACTTGTGAATTCATGTAGCTGGTATCGCAAACATAAAATGGTGCGGCATTGATGGTGAGGACAATGTTCTTGTTATTGATTTGCTTGGGCCAAGCCTTGAGGATCTGTTTGTTTATTGTGGCCGGAGATTCTCACTGAAGACAGTCTTGATGTTGGCGGATCAGATGGTAATAATAGAAAATTGGTTTCAATGTATTGTTCTATTTGCTAATGGTGATGCAGTTGTGGAAGTTAATTTCTTCTGTTGAAATCCTGCTGTTTCTTGTTGATAATGCTTTTACTCCACAGTTCATTCTTTTAATAAAACACTGCAGCCAAAGGTTAAGGCTAGACAATTTCTTTTTTTTTAATGAGCTTTTAATCTACTCATAACATCAGGTATACAGTGTACCAGTATCAGGATTCCATGAGACACAACAAACATTTGATTTTCCTGGCAATTTTTCTTTCATGGTTATGTTCTATTGCTTCTGCTCCTTTTGTATTTACCAATGCATTCAAACTCTTATAAGCAATTTTGAAATTGTGCTTGACCACACATTTTTATGCTTTACCTTTTTATGAACTGATTTCTGGAGTGGAGAATGGATTTCCATTTTATCATTAGTTCTTTGTCTGTAGCTAATTACTCATCCACTCCTGCAGATAACAAGAATAGAATTTATGCATTCCAAGGGATATTTGCACAGAGACATCAAGCCTGATAACTTTCTTATGGGCCTTGGTCGAAAAGCTAACCAGGTGTGTAACAAGCTGGCTATTGACACTTATGTTGCCGTAAATATTTGTCGTGATTGTTTTGTGATCCAACTCTCAGGTTTACATCATTGACTTCGGACTCGCAAAGAGATACCGTGACTCAACCAACAATCGCCATATACCTTACAGGTGAGCCAATTATTTATAACCACATGTTTCTTCTTTAACTATTGTAATTGTGCATTTGACACTTATTTAATCTTCTAATTTTTGTGGTATTACATATGTAGTCTGAGTGTTGTTAACATACTTAACTTATTTCAGAGAAAATAAAAACTTGACCGGCACAGCTCGCTATGCAAGTTGCAACACTCATCTTGGGATTGGTGAGCAATATGGCCATTCTATTTCTGCAACATCATTAATTGAGATACTTGAATTATGCAGATGTATATTGTGATAATTGTACCAGCCTCATTATTACGCTTGGAGTTGGAATACCAAAATAAATTGTCATTTTTCATTATTTTCCTTTGACATCAATCACTAAACTTAGTGTTGTTGCCACTTACCAGAGCAAAGCCGAAGAGATGATTTGGAGTCCATTGGATATGTTCTTTTGTATTTTCTTAGGGGAAGGTAGGATTCTTCTGTGTTATCGAACTATCCATACAGTGTTTTTTCGTTCTCATTGTGGCAGAACAATGAAAGATAACTGCAAGTGCACCATCTTCATTATTGAAGACTATGTGTTGCTGACATCTTTTGAAATAAGTAGCAATGTATACCTATGTAGATCTATTCCCTTTATTACCATTGTGATCAATAGGCCAGCTAGCTTTGATCTTGATTTTGACGTACCCTTATGTTTTCCTATTAAACAGCTTTTTGTATGATACCTACGTTAACTTACTATATGTTTCGTCTAGTCTTCCTTGGCAGGGTTTAAAAGCTGCCACAAAGAAGCAGAAGTATGACAAAATAAGTGAGAAGAAGCTTTCAACACCTATCGAGGTTGTTTAAGCTCGCATGTTTTAAATTGGTAATTTTTTACACTTTTATACCATTGATGGAGACTGCTCATGGGGTTTTCTCGTAACAGGTTTTATGTAAATCCCATCCTGTGGAATTTGCTTCTTATTTCCACTATTGCCATTCATTGACATTTGATCAAAGACCAGATTATGTTTTTTTGCGACGACTCTTTAGAGATCTGTTTGACCGTGAAGGTATAGCATCAGAAACTATACTGTGACATTTTCCATTGTGCTTCTATGACATACGCTCAATAACTTGTTCAATATTTGGCCGCCTGCAGGTTATCAGTTTGATCATGTCTTTGACTGGACATTGTTGAAGTGTAAGCAATCCCAGAAGGCGAAGGCTCAACAGGTATGTTCTGTTAGTACTTTTTGGATACTATGCTCCTGCTCATTGCCACATGATCATAACCTTGCTTTTTTTCATCTCTCTTTTAAATCGGTGGATCAATTGTCAGAAGATGACACATCTTAAATTAGGTTTGATGCACTTAATTTTTTGCTAACACGCAAAAGCTTTCTGTTTTTGTGTTGGGTCAGTTTACCTTTCGTTTTTTTCTCTTCGACACACTTAATGGAATGAACATAGTTTCTCGTCTTTCTCCCACATGACGTTTCACTTTTTACCTGTTTATATTTGTGAACTCTAAGTACCTTCGCTGATTTTGCTCTCTCTCTCTCTCTCTCTCTCACCAATGACAGCAAGATCCAGGTGTAAGTAGCCGGCCAGTTCCAACAAATATGGACAAGCACCAAGGTAGCATATTCACAAATGTCTTGTATCAGTAGGTGTCAAAATAGTTTTTTTAATATCATTCTGTCCTTGCTGTAGTAAATTGTTCTTGCTGGATTAAAAAATTTGTTTCCAGAAATATTGACTGGTGAAATGCCCTGCAAAATTATTCCCAGTCTTTGCGTCATAGACATTTCTATCGTGGTATTATCTTTCATGACACCTTTTATAGGATGACAATTACATTCTCATGGTTGTCATGTAAAATCTTTTTCAGTTAGTGGTTCACGCCCAACCGAAACTTCTGGTCACCTTGAAGCAGAGCAACGCCCGGCAATCAGAATGCAATTCAGATCTACTGCTGAGAACAGTCGTTCTAATAATCGGCACCCTGATAAATTGGTACACCTTTCTTTCTGTTTATTGATGATATAAATATTCCAACTTCCTTAACATAACATTTGAATTTTTGTCACCTCTAAATAATTTTAAATGCTCATGGAATTTCAGAATGTCATCCTGGGCACTTACAGCCTTACATTTTTTTCACCTGATAGGAATAAAAAAAAGTACCCATGGATTTTAGGGTGCTTTACACCTTTCTTTCTGTTTATTGATGATATAAATATTCCAACTTCCTTAACATAACATTTGAATTTTTGTCACCTCTAAATAATTTTAAATGCTCATGGAATTTCAGAATATCATCCTGGGCACTTACAGCCTTACATTTTTTTCACCTGATAGGAATAAAAAAAATACCGATGGATTTTAGGGTGCTTACTGTTTGGTTATAATATTCCTTTGTTTTCTGCTGCAGAGAGTGGGTACTAGCACTGATTTTGCATTGCTTCAATCCACATCATTTGGCCTTGCTGATGCTCCAAGGAAGAATATGACAGTCTCAAAAACACAGGGGCTTGCTGATCCCCCCAGTTATAGAGCTAACAATCCAGGGCCTTCTAACCACCTTTAGCATTTGGATCAGTTAGTTCCTAAGGGCATACTGGTCCATTCAGTTAACCATTGGTGAGATTACCTTCAATGCTATTATGTCTTGCCTTGCATCTTCTGTGTATTTATGGTATGGACAGCTATGTTGGTGCTATTGGTGTTTTTCTTCCAGTTGACCTTGTGGCATCTTTGGTTTGCCCAACAAAATAATCTCTCCCCATATGATGGGTAAAGGTACTAAAGTTGCATCCTGGTAGTCTGTCAATGCTTACATCTTTTTTTAGAATCATAATAGAACTATTTTACTAAAATATGTACCACCTATCTGTAATTAGCTAATCCCACATTGCAGCAGAGCACAACAGAGAAATGCCAAACATAGATTTATGATTCTAATGGACTCATTGACTGAGCTTAGCTTATCCAATAGGCCAGCTTATTGGGCTTATGGCCACACTTTGGCAAGTTTGACCTATTTGGTTGGTGGGGTGGCCATGTCTAAAGTCTAGTATGGTAGGGGATAAACACTAAAGCCAATTAGGCCTATTAGTTATCCCATGTACAATTAGGGCTGGAACCCACCGTCTTGCCCTATTTTTGGCGCATTCTATCGCCACCACCGTCTCTCCACTCCTGGGGTGGGGTGGGGTGGGCCGGTGGGGGTTCTTTGCCGCCATTACCAGCACCTTCTCATGAGCAAGGCTTCAAAGTGTGAGCGAGGAAATAGTGTGCGGCAGTGATTACACCCTCTTGATTGTGTGACAAGATTGGAGGTGGTGACACCACCAAATTTGTTGAGGGAAAGAAAGAATAGGTGGAGAAAAATATGGGGAAAATGTGGATTCAAACCCTAATTGCGTATTGGCTCTACTCATGGGCCTAAGTTGGCTATACTCGTGGGTCAGGTCCAGGGATGGAAATCCCGGCCGGTTACCGGCCTTACTGGTGGGGGCTGGGATTTGAAATCCCGGCCGGTTTTTCCGGAGTTTGCAAATTCAAATTTCAAATTTCGAATTTCGATTGATTTTTAAGCAAAATTTAACGAAATTCGACCGAAAAACCGTAACAACGCATCCGCCGCCGGTAGAAATTGCGCTGGGACCGGTTTTTGAATCCTTGGTCAGGTCTCAGGTCTTACAAATAAGGAGTTGTGGTGCCCTTAAGTTTTAGCATGGTGAAACTTGGATATCAATTAAAGCACCTACCTATTTGGGAATGCCCTGCTGTGGAATCAGTTGGCTGTGGAGAATATTTGCCATATCTTAAAAAGTTTGCCAAATTAGTTAATAAATACTTAATATACTCCAAATCAATATTTCAAAAGTGTTTTTTAAAGCTACCTTTCTCCCAAATAGAAATTTTAGAGTATTATAGGTTTCGAAGATGGCCAATCTGAGCAATTTTATGGTTTATGTAATAAGTGCTTACCTTCTAGCCTACAGGTTATAAATAAATGCCAACAATACCCAAAACACACATTAGGTGAGCATTCATTATTGGAATATTTACTATTTGGGTAGTAAATCTTTTCCAGACACTGTATTGACATGGTTTAATGGCTCTGGTCTGCAATTTTCAAGGCTTTGAGCATGATGGCACAATAGCAATACCCTAACGAAACCTACTTATGTCATTTGAACATTTTTTTCTTTCTAAGTTTCTGTTTCAAATATTGCATTATTATTTTCATTTTTAAAAAATGTCACTGGACACTATCGGTATTTTTTTATAATGTCTTGTTTGTTCTGTATGACATGTGGCAATGTCACATTTTCAATGTCCCTGTAACCTATTTTGGTGACGACACTAGTGTCACTCTTGTAGTCTTATCCGTGTTTTTCTGCATTGCCTAGTGACCTATCTGCTATTGTAGGTCATTGGATATGGTTTCAGGGGAGAAACCAGAGCAAACCTGTATGCTTCTATGGTTTGGTGCATGAAGCCATTGTTGAAAATTTTAAGGTGCATCTGCCATTGCTGTATTGCATGAGGTGATTACTACCTACCAGAAAGAGTGGTTGCCTGGTTGGTGTGCTGCTATGAATTCAACATCAGTTAGCATGCAGTGTTCAAGAAATTTGCCTTTCCATATTATGTGGATAATATATGGAAGCTTTGTTAGGAATGTCAGTACCCTATTTTGTGTTCTACATGAGTGTTTTGCATTGTAACACTTCACCTGGGCTCATTGATTCAGGGTCCTTTGCCAATTAATAATAATGATGCTGTATTCCGTAAAGAGAGCTTGGGGACTCATCAGAATAGCTTTAGCTTTAATTAGGGATCAGCACCAGTGTGATGACGTATGCTCCACTTGGCATCTCACTGTGGAATCTCCTCCTGACTTACAATTGGTTTTACCTGTAAGTCAACTGGGGTTGCTATTTGTTACATTGTATTATAAGTAACTGGGATTGAATTTCTCACCTAAATATTTTTCTTGCCAGATTTCAGTTTGCTGCTTTCAATTTGCTAGCACATCTTATTAAACTTGGATGGGCTGTAGCTTCAAATGTGTTTGGTGTCAAATCCCACCGAGCAAGAATTATGAAGATCTACCTGGGGAGTATATGATTTTGGTTAGCGTGGCATACTTCAATGATTATTTTGACTGCTTCCATCAATTTGCCTTGCTCTAAACAAATGATTTGCCACTCTGGGAACTGGTGGAGGAAATTCATCCCCATTCTCATTTTCAAGTGCCACCTGCTGCAGCTCAACATACAGGAGATCACATATTCAATCTATAAAAGCAAGAAGCCTTGCGGACTGCTGTACTGTTTCAAGCTGAGGTAAAAAGGTCACATATGCCATATGATATCGTTGGCACTGCCATGGTGTAGTTTGTGTTTTGCTGGATGATTTCTACTTCTAGTTATCGGATGTGTAATAGACATTTCATGGCATTATTTTTAAATTATATAGTTCCAAAGGAAAGCATTTTTTGGCCGTTGATTTTGGCGTGGAGCTTGCACTTGTTTGAAATTAAAGAAATGAAACGGACTGCTTATACCATTCTGAACAAATAAGGTCATCTGCTGCTGTATTAATAAGAAGTTTTGTGTTTTGTCATTTTGTAGCTAATGCAACAGGTCATCTTAATGGTCTTGCGGTGAGGATGTACGGTGCATTATAAGTTAATGTTTTCAGTGCTGCTGTTCTCGTGTATAATGATTGAGCCATTACTTCTGGGTGTTCAGTCCCAAGTTGAAGTGAACTTGATTGTTTGCTTGAGACAACCGTGCAATTCTTGTTTCCAAAACCTTGTCGTTTTAGATGTAGATCAATGAACGTCTTGCAATATTATCTCCTAGGATGAAATTGATATAACTCTTTCTTGACCCTGTTTCTTGATTAGTGTAGGAACAGCTGTTTCATTTTTGAATTTGGACCGTACCACTTTGTCTATTGCTTCAAACAACATGCCATTCAAATGAGCTTGAAACGAAGCAGGTAACTCTCCTGCTCGAACCATTCATCTAAGCTTTGCATTTCCCCCGGGGAAATTGGTAACTTACAACTGGAGTCGGCTCTCACTGCCCTCTGTTTGTTATTATTCAGACATTGCAATTGCAATTATTTGCAAGGTGTATAAGCGCATTTACAGCGATGGTGACAGGATGAGAAGGTCAATGGCCAAACAGGACTAGCAAGCAGTTTGAGGTACATGGTTACTCCAGTTCTTTGGCGAAGTCAATGTTGTCGACAAACACCTGCATGACATGGGAAGAAAATAGTTAGTCTCAAGTCTCAACTGACTAGCAAGCAAGGTTCTTTGGAAGAACAGAGCATCTGAAGATTAGTATGACAGAAACGCGAGCTGATACCGATTTCCACCCATCAGGGTCCAGGATGGATGTGATCTTGGTGCTGATCCCCGGCAATGGCCCTGGCTCCCGCGCCACCTGCCCTCCGAACAGCTTCACCACCTCGGCGGTCTTGTAGACGTCGTTGGTGCCGATTGCGATCTGCGAAAAAACACAGCATTCCAGCAACTCAGCATCTCCGGTTCATCTCCAGTTCTACCCAGTGGCAAAAGCAAGGGGATACCCATACCTGAGCATATGCGTTCCCCTTGTCATAGTCGGTGACACCATAGTTGTAGGTCAGCTCCAGTACTGCATTCTTGTCTTCAGGTCCGTATCCCATCATGGCCACCGTGTACTGCAGAAGCTATTCTCCAGTGAATACATGTCATGGTATGAGAAATAGACGGCCACTGAATGACCATCTCTGCATATTTATCACCTTGTATTCAGGATTATCTCGCTTCCGTAGCAGCTCCATACCACAAGCCTACGTTTAGCAACAAGAAGAACCATCGTGATGAGCAGCAGCAAGGCAGAAGAAACCGTGGAATTGCCATGAGCAGCAAAGGTGTAACATGGAATTCAGATGCCTACCTTCTCGTAGAAGCTTATGGCTCGGTCGAGGTCGCCGACGCGAAGCATCACCTGGCACAAGGGCTCCGGAGTCCCTGGCCTCTCAAGGATTTCAAACTTGTAGCCGTCTGGATCCTCGACGAACGCAATCACAGTCTTGCCGCCCTTGACAGGGCCAGGTTCCCTGGTCACCTTGCCTCCCTTTGCTCTTATGATCTCAACCGTCTTTGCTACCTGTTATGATTAACCATCAAGGTTCCAAACACAGTTGTATTGACTGTTAACACCTAACGGAGCATCATACTTCTGACCACTCGACGACAAAGTCTGAAGAATCGGTGTCTTACATCATCGACTGCGATGCCAAAATGACCAAAACCGGATCCGATATCGTACTTGTCGACCCCGTAGTCTGCAAATTGTGAATCCAACATGAGCTATGGCAAATGTACAACCGGAATATGCTTAGGCATGGCTGATGAGCACAGGCAAATGTGCAATGCAACTAACTGTAGGTGAGCTCGACGACGAAGTGGGAGTCTTCGGGCCCGTATCCGAGGAAAGCGTTGGTGTACTTCTCCTCAGGTATGTCGCGCTTCCTCAGCAGCTTCATTCCGAGGCATTCGGTGTAGAACCTGCATTTGTGAGAATCTGCTTCAGAGCAAGCTGCGTTTCGACTTGCTTGTTGTCTGGTAAGTACACTCTATATATATATACTTGATTGTTCTGTCAATATCGCCGACGCGGTAGACGACGTGGAGGAGCCTTCTGTTGTCCTTGTTTGCCCACGCAAAGGCCTCCTCCTTGCTGACGAAGGTGGTCGTCTGCGCGGCGTCAGCCGAAGCCCGGATCTTCGCCGCGCTGCTCGTGCTTCTGCTCAGCCAGACCGGCTCAGAGTGCAATGCTGTTCCAAGAAGCAGCAGCCACCAGCGTCACAGGTCATGCATTACGTACAGAGCTAGTACAAGCTGGTAGTCTAGCATGCAGTGCTGTAGAACACTAGTACAGTTGAATTGAGTGCAGCGATGATTGGAAAGGAGAGGAGAAGACGGTGGTGCACACGAAATCAATCAAATGTTCTGTGGACTGTACTCAATCGACATGGAAGAACATCGTCGATTCACCTGCGGCCGCGGTGGAGAGGAGCAGCGATCTCCGGGCGACGGATGCGGCCGGCGCGGCGCAGGCGACGGCGCCGCGGCCGACAGCCACGGGGAGGGCCCTCATTGTCGTCGTGCGCGCTGCGGGTAGGCCGGTGCTGCTGCCTGTGTGTTCTTCCGTGGCCTGTTTGGTTGGTGGCTCTTTCTCGTGCTATCCTTAATTCCTGGCTGCTTTGGTTGCTGTAAGCGGGGACGCGACGCTCCTCCCCGGCAGATATTTTGGGAATTTTTAAATAATATTAATTTAAAAATAATTATAAAAAAAAATAGCCAACCCAAAAATAACAAAAATGGGTCTCTGTCGCCGGTCTAAGTCCATGTCGCCAGTTTAGTTGAAGTCCATGTCGCCGCTAGTTCAATCGCGTTGTGACATCCTCCCTATAAAACACCATTAAAACTCTAAAATTCGGCATATGACACACTTTTATTCAGAAAAAAGAGAAATGAATGTGGTACAAGGGAGAGAGAGAAGCTAGCGAAGCGCTGCTCATCCGGTTATTCACTTGTTAGGTAATTTTTTTTACTGAATGGGTAGTGTAGATATACGGTTACATAGTTTTAGATATACGATTACATAGTACAATATATTGTACATAATATTTTTCGATGGGTAGTGTAGTTTTAGATATATGGTTGATCGTGAAAATATTCTTTATGGTGCAATATGTCAAATATGTCGAACGTCATCAATTTTAAAATTTACTACGGTCAGAGGATTATTCTGGAGGGTTCAAAGGGGATTGATTTGCGTTATTTTCAATCGGCGACCATATCCCTACCAAGAGCAGATGGGTGTACATGGGGCGCTGTGATGCGGTGGTTATTTCACACATTCCATGTGAACCATGATGTGTATGATATAAGATTTAGCTGCCTTACCCTCGAGCAGCACAACCCACATATTAGGAGTTAGTACAGCTGAAGGGAATAAGGCCATGGTAGTCATATGTACGCATGACGAGGAAAGGGGGGTGAGATTTGGTCTTTCTGGCCCAAGCATATGCCAAGACTACTCCTACATCTGCGACTGAACAAGAAGGGAGTGGTAATGCTGAAAAAGAAGTCAGGGATTCCAGCCACAGCGCGACGCACACAATGGTCGAATGTCCGGGAGTAGCTGATCCTGTCGATGAAGACCCTGTGGAAGGAACTCCTTGATGCAAGAGTGAGCTTCTTGACGAGGGTGGGAGGTGGAAGGAACTCAAAGACCGGGACTACATGACATTGTCAGAAGATGAAGGATTCGACGATGAGGATGATATGGACAGTGAAAATGGTGAAATGAATGAACAAATATCATCAACGATCACCTAAAATAAACAAACAAGCATTAAAGAATACAACAAATATGAACAAGACAACATCATTAAAGAATATGAGCATAACACCGAATAAAAATATGAATGGAATGTGGATTTAATGAAATGAAAGGATTGCACTCATGCGTATACTGGTATAGCTAGTGATATACCCGTCGGCATGTTCATTTAAGCCCGCATTTAACAAAATACGGGGATCCAAATCCCGTATGAAGAATATTTCATACGGGTGTCCAAATCTGCCCATATTAGAATTGTGGGTCTTACGTGTCCATACTGGAATTGATGGTATTTATAATCCACTCCCGTGGATGGAACATGACAATGGATGCATGTAATGAACTATGAATAGTGAATAACATCATCTCTAATCATGGGAATAACATATATGAAAGAAACATAAACATTGGACCATCTCACGTATCATATAAAACACAATACGAACATCAAGCATTCAACATTCACAAATCTTAAGAATGTCAAAGTACTTGCCTTCCGCGTTGCGACGCGTTAGTAGGCAACGAAGGTGCCTCTAAATTCGAAGCCTCTCTGCCTACACAAGTAAGTACTCAAAATAAGAACAACATGGTACAAGACACTACCAGCAACGTTCTACGACACCTTCCCGACAACCCAAGAATTAACTATTAGACCTATTCTGAAAACAGACAACACAATCACAGAAAACGAATCTGGACAGCAGCACAGAATAAATCATAACTATTGATCTAAGACTCGGAACGAGGTGAGCCTAGATCCTAAGGAAACTTAATGAACATATCTACAAAAGTCTAGTTGGCGAGATCTCCCAATTCGGCCAAAAGAATATGCTAACAGGTAGATGAAAGTATAAGACAGATTCTGTCTAGATAAAAAATACAGCAGTAAAGAATAGATCACAACTTTTGATCTACAACTCGATTAGGGTGTTCTTTATTATTCTGGAAAGGTTATAAAAATTTCTACAACAACCTAGTTGGGTGAAAACCCTGAATCTGCCATTAACTTAATCATATTTTAAAAGACAACTTGGCAGTTCATTCTCATTAGGAATTCAGGACAGCAGGGAAGATCATACCATAACTTTTGATCCAAACATTGGAATTAAGTGTTCTTGGCGGCTACGAAAGATAAGAACAATATCTAAATATCTCTAGGAGATGGAAATCTCCAATTCAATCTCTAAGAACCCGAAATTGATCACACAACAATCTGGACAGATCTGAATTTCTAACAGTATAGTTTCGATCCAATCCAACTAATCGAATTCACATCTAATAATCATCAAACAACGAAGAAAAGCACTTCGTTTCCCTTGTAGAACCTTAGGAAATGCTAGTTGATCCCCCACGAAGAAGATCTCTCGTCTTCTCCTCCTTTCTCCTTTTTGGCCAACGGCAACCTCGGGGCTCTCTCACCTTCTTGCCTTCGGCCAGCAGCTAGGCAGCACCCAAAGGGGAGGAGGAGATGGCCGGCCATGGGAGGGATCGAGGTGGAGGCGCCAGGGAAGAAGGGGAGGTGTGGCGGCCAAGAGAGGGAGAAGTGGGAGGCGGCTTGGAGAGGAGGAGGAGGAGAGGGTAGCTAGGGTTTTGGGCGTCCCCCCCTCTTGGGCCACTTGAGGCCGGCCCCACAAGGGCTGCATTGCCTTGGGCCGAAAGCCCAAGATCCAAAACCCCCATAAAAACTGAATTTTTAACTTAATTCCCTCTCTAAACTATGTTGCAATCGAAATTGAATAAATTTCTCTCTACCAAAATTATTCTCTAATTAAAATTCGGGGTATTACACCTTGGAGGTGTTGTTGCGAAGCATCAGCACTAGGACGATCCGCAACTCATGACGATCACAAGACTCGGAGAAGAAGACGACGCGGCGAGTACGACTACAACTGCATCAACTCGCTACATCGACTCTACTTCTGCTACGAGTCTGCGCGTCTAGTGGTAATCTCGTGATCTATTACTAGCGGAGGTTCCTTAGTTGCGCAGTAAATATTTATTTTGTGCTATCGTAGCCTACCCTAACCATTCACCAAGAAGGCAGGGCGACGACGCCAGCATTGGGGAAGATGGTGGCGGCGGGGCTCCACGATGATGTGACGATCCGGGCAAGGTGGGGGAAAATAGAGGGGGTTTGGGAACATGACGTGACACGAAAGAATTCTGCCGACTCCGAGGAAGAAGGTTGCGGCGCAACATGTTCTTGTCGATCAGCGACGAGTTAGAGGATGGGTTTTGAGGCAAAAAGAAGAGGAGCCTGAGGCGGACTCGGTGCTCGCCTTTATAGACGTGAGGAGGCAAAGGAGAGGGCATAGGCTCGGTGGATGTTACGGCAATGATGACTTGAATGCGAGTAGAAACGACAAGGGGCGGTGATGGCGCTTGAATGCATGTGGCAATGGTGATGATGGGGTTGATGATGTGCGGTGGTGACGGTGAAAATGGTGCAAGCGTAGCTGGAGAGACATGGGCACATGGTGTAGCGTAGCTCAGGTGCGCATGGCGCGACGCCACATGGCAGTGCAGGTACGGGCTGGGTGTGCACGACGAGGGTGGTGTGGGCACAGGCGGCGCTAGCCTGGCGTGGAGCAAGTAGAATGAAGAAGGGAGGTGGAAGAAATGGGAGATGGGTCGTTGTTGGGCCAGCGAGGAAATGGGCTTTGGCCCAAGGAAATTTGAGAGAGAAATTCATATTTAAATTGAAATTGAATTTAGGTTTGAATTGTTTGTAATTCGGGGTAAGAGAGGAATTCAAATCATAATTTGAATTCAAATTTGGCAATTTGAATTGATTTTGAGATTTGGGAAAGATTGAAAATTGAGTTTTCATTTGCGATTCGAAATGAGATTTGAACTTCGGATTTGAGATTTGAGGATGGAATTGAATTTAGACTTTAAATACTTAGAAGAGCTCCAAATAAAAGCGAAATATTTGAATTACTTAATTTCAAATAATTTTTACAAGAGAGCAAAATTTGGGTTGTTACGTCTTAGATATAGCTATATTAATTATGATTAGAAAAAAGAAAGGTAGACAAGCAAAGCAAACAAGTTGGGAAAATGCATCGTATCTTTAGTGATGGTTGTGAAGTTGAGCATACAACACAAAGGAGTTACTGACTGCAATGCGAGAGTGAGAAAGATGGAAATTTTTTATGGGGAGCCACCAATTTCACAAGGGCATTTCTACTAAGGGAAAATTTTGTTTGTGCCACTAGAAAGGTCCACAATATCGGTTTGCCACCTCAAATTGGTCCATGTCTTTTTTGCCACAGAAACTGCGTCTTCATTCTTTTTTTTTTTTGCCACAACCATCAGTCAAAGTTGTCTTGACTAGACATGAACCTAATAGGCGTGGTAATTTGACGTATTTGCCCTTGATCACTAATTTCATTTTTGACACCAATGGAAGGTGGTTGAGGTCACATAACTTCTGGAGGGAAACTTGGCTGTCTTTGGCTCTATTTTTCTTCTATTGATGCTAGCTATATGAGGGAGGCTTTGGTTGCCATTCACCTCACTCTTCACTTCTTTTTCTCATTTCTTCCAGTTTGAGAGGGGAAGTCTTCGGCCTCATCCTCGTTGCAAGGATCCGACGAATGTGTTCACATTGCATACACCAACAAATCCATCCCGAGTGTCTATGAAGTGTTCAAATATGACGGTAACTTGTGGAAATTCATCCCAAATCAATCCCATTCGAAATAACATTGTTTTATTTTCACTTTATGGTGCATTTCCTTTCCAGAACACAATATGTCGGTTTTGGTAGTGAACTAATGAAGCTATCCCAGATGTTCGAGATATTGTGATACAAATTGTTGCCTTGCAAGAAGACTCCCGTGGTATTGCTGCATTTCGTCCAGTAGCTCAACCTTCTGATCAACCAATGCAAAATGAAGAGAAGAGACTTAAAAGACTGGATGAAAGGATGGAAAGAGTTGAGATAATGCTTCAGAAATTAGTTGAGATGGTTACTTTTATGGTCTTTCTTCTATTATATGTTATTCTAGCCAAATAAAAGTTTAGTTGTAATGAGATTGTAATGTTTCTCAGTCCTTCATGAATAAGAAGAAACAATATGCAAGTTTGGTAGACATTACAAAACATGTCCAGTAACATAGCAAGTAGCAAGTACGAATACATAACAAGTCCAACAACAGTTAAAGATACAAAATGTAGTTATTGATCCATGTTTCGAAGGTTTCAGGTAAGCCTTTTTTGCTCCTTGTCCTAAAGGTTTGGCTTTTAGGTGTGGCTACATGAGCCCTAGCAGGTGGTGGAGGAAAGGAAGGTGTTGGTGTTTGTGTTTGTGCTGCTGCTGCTGATGGTATCTCAAGCTGGTCCAATCCTGTAGTGTACCTTGACCTGACAACATAATGCACTTGCAAATATAATCCAAAATCCAATGAAGTTATTGAAAAATTAGAACCTTTTGTTTCTTGTAGTGGTCGACATTGATTTTGAAGATCATGGTGTCATTTGGGTTCTAGCATTGGTTTTTGAGCTATCATTGAAAAGACAATGTACCAATATTACTTTTGAATACTAGCCTATGAAGGTTATTGAAAGGGAAGGCCATGTACCAAGTTACCTTGCAGTACTTGGAACACTAGCTGCAAATGAGATGTCTAGTTGGGTGGTTTGTGCACATGTGGATTGGGATTGATTCCTTGACCTCTTCTTGCCCCTGTAATAAAAGAAGATAGAGTATTGTCATTCAGTGTTCCCAGTTGATATTGAGCTACAAGTTAGAATTTTATTACCTGTACTTGGGTCTGCCTTGTGGAAACTTTAGAGGGCAGGTCATCTTAATATGTCCATAGCCACTACAGAAACTGCACTTATACTGTTTTGCTCTAGATCCTCATTCATGAGTTGGTCTAATCCTTCTAGTCCTTGGTCTGCCTGCTAGTCTTTTGTAAATAGGGAGGTACAATATGAAGGCTAGCTGGACCTTTGAACATTAACCCTTGTCAGGCATGGTTGGAATAACACCCCCATAATGCAAGTCTAAACCTTTCAACTAAGTAGTAATCATGGACATAGGTTTGTACCTCTGTGCCTCTCATAGATTTGATGAAGGGTATGGCATGTGGGCATGGTATTCCAGTCACTTGCCACTGCCTACATGTTCAGGATCTATCACCCAAATCTATTGTATGCCTTCAACCATTAGTGCTAATCTTGGCATCTGCTCTATTGTTATCAGCTCTCCAAACTACACAACCTTGTAATTCTCTTAACTTGTTTATTCAGCAAGTTGATTACACTAGGTAGAATTATGTTCCTAGAAAATTTTGCTGCAATTCTAGTTCTTTGATCAAATTTAATCATTATGAGACGCCTAATACTATCCATGATGTCTGCTACAGGATAACTTATCAACTTGTGCTTGTTTATCCAGTTATTAAAGCACTTAGCAATATTATTAGTCACATAGTCACATTTGTATTGTGTAGAAAACTTACTTCTGTTCCATAGATGTGGATGGTAATCTTGAAGGTACTGCATGGCCATAGGTTTGCAGGCCTCAATAGCATGCATATGTGACTGAAATTGCTCAGGAATATAGGAATAAGCTGCTGGCCACATATTTTCCTCAAAAACCTTCCCATGGAACTTCTTCCTAAAGTTGGCCATTAAATGTCTAAAATATTCCCTGTATTCTGCACTAGGGAACACACTATATAGAACTGCCTCTAAGCCTTTATATGCATTTGCGTAGATCACAAGGTCACTTGGTGTCCCAGTAGCTAAATGCAATTTCTGCAAAAAAAAAAACCATTGCCAATTATCTATCGTCTCTGATTCGAAAACCCCATAAGCTATAGGATACATCTAATTCTAGCCATTAATGCCACAACAGGCTACCCTTTCCACCTTCCAATAAGTGCAATAGATTCCATACCTGAGTATGCCTCTACAGCCCATCATGAATCCACCAATGCATCCTCTCAGTGGGACAAAGCTTCTACTGAATCTTTGCTTTTCCATCTATCTCCTCGTTATCGATCTCTACAATATTGTTTGGACGTCTCCTTTGCAACTCTACCTTGAAGCTATACATCAATTCAAAATTGTTTCCCTAATTACCATGAAGCTTGTAAAGAGCAATTTGCTTCCCTGCAAGGACTCTCTGATAAGGCACTTTCACATGGTACTTCTCCATTATCTTCGTTTGTAATGCCTTAGCACAAAAGCTAGTGTCATAAGTGAGCCATTATATGACCTTCTCAGCTGCCCACTTTCTTTTTGCAGGCCTCACCTTCTCATCTCTAGTTGTGCTAGGGCAACTTGAGCAAATAGATTTTTCTTCACCTGCAAGTCAAATAGCAGTTCAATATGTGAAAGTTCACACATGGGTAAATAGTCAATTATAACACACAAATAAGTATACTAGAAAACAAACCTAAATAGTTCTCCCATCTGCCAACACAAAAGCATGGATCCTCCCATTACAACCTTTAGCAGCACAAGAAACTCTCAGTCTTTCAAGATAACTCTTATCAGTGTTATAAGAAAATTCATTCTTAATAGCATACATGGCAACAAGTCTAAATTCTTCAATAGAAGGAAACAATGATCATTTAGCCATGGAAGGATCATCCTTATCATAAGCAATGCCTGGCAAATCATCAACCAACCCTATTTCATCTCCAATTTTCCTCATCCATGTCAACATCATCATCCTTTGCAGGCCCATAGTCATGGTTATCTTGAGTAGAATTCACTTGGGAATCTTCTTGTTCAATCGGCAGAGAGTACATGTCCTCCTCATCCACACCCACATGATCCTCTTATCCATACTCCTTCTCAGGGCCAGATTTGTTTTTAGGGTTTCTACCCTCTACGCCTTCATTACTGCTAGATGGTTGGCTGCTGTGCTTACTGCTTGATGGTTGGCTGCGTTCTGTCTAGAGAAGGTGGAGCTTCACTGTCAAGTTGGGATAGATTCTCATCTGCTGGTGGCATGCGAAGGATTGGTTCTAGACATAGGATTGGTTTTGAGCTTGTTGCATGTGCATCTACTTTTTTATGGACATGCACTAGAACACGCACTAGCCTTACACTCTCATACTCCACAAACATGCCAACCAAATCGTCATCACTATTCAAATCATGCAAAGAGTTCGTATGACTACTATAATATGTGATAAGAGCATATTCATCTGTGCCCCAAGGATATTTTCCATTCAGATCGGAAACAAAAGCGCTTAAGCTATGACTATTCTCTACTTCCTAATTGAATGTCCACATGGGCACATCATGAGTTCTACCGTCTACATATGTTATGCAACTCACCGCATACCTCACCTCCAACCTATACCTCGAAGTAGCATCCTTACTAACCAAAACCAAATGCAAAAACCAGCGAAGATTCATCAAAATATAAAACAAACTAATTGAACGAACAACATTCACTTACTATTGGAGGGGGGGCTCCGAGCTCATGTTGCCTACCTCTCAGCTGTGTCCAACACCTCCTCAATCCATGGTTTCAAGCACGATGGAGTCCAATCGGGTCCAATTGGGGGTCTAAATGGGTCGATCTGTGGGGGGTCTAGGGATTAGGTTTCGCGAAGGGGATTGATAGCGCGGAGAGAGGGAGAGAGAGAGAAATCAAGGGAAGATGAATCACAGTGTCTCAGGGCACTTGTCTCCAAGACTTTGGACCCATTGCCATCAGGGTTATTTTACTCTTTCTTTGAATCCTCTTGTCTTCCGGCGGGCCAAACAAGCGGAAGGTAACAGTCAACGCGGCTTTGACTGACGGTGGTGGTAAAATAAGAATGAAGCCAAAGTTTTGTGGCAAAAATGATATGGACCAATTTGCGGTGGCAGAATTGATATTTCAAACCTTTCCAATGGCACAAACAAAATTTTCCTTCAACTATACCCTAGTAACACCTAAAGTACGAGGGTTTTCTTATCTATTGGCCTCATGAGCAAAACTTGACTAAGTCAAGCAAAACCGAATGGATCAACCAGGTCGATGAAAAACTAGTGTCGAGTTTTCCTGGATCACTTACATCTCTGGTCTGGGTTTTTTTATTTATCCGTAGACCGATCCGGATTTTATAACTATGCAAAGAAGACCACTAGTTGCTTTGTAATATCACGAGACTCAGTTGAGTGAGCCCAAAAGTTGGATTTTCACGTGTGAGCCAACAAAGGAGGCTTGTTCACGAGCGAGCTATAGTTCCATTTTGAATAAAGGCCTCCATGTCAAGTAAAGAAAATAGTTCAAGACAGTAGAGCACAGAGGGAATTAGCACACCGACTGCCTTAAAAGTTAAAAGAAGACATCACAGAATATATAATTTTTTTTTCATAAAACAAATTCGTATTTACTTTCTAGGCCGGAGAAAGTCGCTTCCACCTGCCCCTGCGGGCCTGACCTGAACAGGCCTACTACTTGAGAGTTGAGACGTCGAGTAGGCTTTGTGGGCCAGGTGTGTCAGTAGCGACCCTTTCGTTTCCCAAAAAAAAAATCGCTCGCCCTCCCCGCGGACCTCGGAGATGGCGGCGGAGGCGGCTGCCGACGAGGCGTGGTGCCGGAAGACGGTGCCTCGGGTGATGGAGCTGGTGAGCCCGCGTCTTCCTCAGCGGGACGCCTGCACCCTGCTTTCCGTCAGCCCCTGGTGCTACTGCGCCCTCATCGCCAAACCCAAGCTCTGGGAGGTGCGTACCGCGTTGCCCGAACCTTCCCCCTCCCGTCCTTCGCTACCACTGATTTGCATGAGCTTGTTGTCCGATCACCATCTATACTCCACTCTACTTGTTGTCCTCACTCATTGATGTTTTGCATGAGCCCAGCGATTGATTTTCATGAGCTTGGTAAGAACAAGCGCTCCATCCTATCAATTTTGCAGTGCAAAATATAACAACACTGACTGAACCAAAATACAGTGGCAACAGTTCCCTAATCAGTTTCAGCTCGTTTTCCTCCTGCTCTTGGTTTGCTGCTGTGGATTTGTGCTCTAATTTCTAATCCGTTGCTCCGGATGGTAACGAATGGTTGTAAATTTCGTTTCTTTTATTTTTTGGGGTTGAAGAAATCAGGATATGGTATGCGTTTTCTCACGACCTGGCGTTCTAATTTGTTTGAGCGCTGTATAGTATTAGCACAATTGCCCTTTCACTGACTATGCCCAGCTTCCCATCTCCCCTTCACTTCACAATACCATTTTTGGCGGAAAATGTCGCTCGCAGAAGTTTCTTTGATGCTTGGCGCATGACTTTTTGATGTTGGGTTCTGATTCTAGGATTTATCAGTTTCTGATGAAGCAGGACACAATTGATGGAACTGTTGCCACTGTATTTTGGTTCGGTCAGTGTTGTTATATTTTGCACTGCAAAATTGATAGGATGGAGCGCTTGTTCTTACCAAGTTCATGAAAATCAATCGCTGGGCTCATGCAAAACATCAATGAGTGAGGACAACAAGTAGAGTGGAGTATAGATGGTGATTGGAGTAGCTGATGTACTGTTTTAACCCGATGAGGTATCATTGATTAAATATGACCACTTATTTGGGAAATGCAGAATTACTGGTTTTGATTGCAGGCACAAAAAAGATCAGTAGTTTGCGTCTTAATATCATGAAACTAAACTTGTGAACGTACTGGACAGTGCCTTAAAGAAGACACATGACAGGGGCTTTTCATAGAAATCATTTTCTTTTTACCTACTAGAGTTGAAATTTAGCTTATGGGACCCTTACTAACTAGGGTTATTAGTTTCTACTAACAAATACTCACCAGTCATCTAACTGTTTAATGATTACTGTGGTTAATCCTTAATTATTGTCATCTTGCTGCTAAATGAATATCCATTTTATGCCTTTTATCCCCCATGCATCTAGCTGCCTGCCATGTGCTGCTTATGTCTATTAGCTTATTTCTTATCTTTCTTAATAACTTTGATTTTTTTAGTGTATTATGTACATTTGATTATTTGTGTCTATTCTGTACAAATGCCTCCTTAACAAATTAAATGCAGGTACTTGATCTACGTGAGATGAAGAAAGCTGGTGACCGACTTATTTCAGCACTTTCACTGGTAATCATAATCCTAATTGTTGAAGTCTTCTGAACGATAATTCATCATATTTGTACGGTCGTTTCATGTATTCTTATTTGGTGCAATATCAACTAAGTTTTGTAGTACACACTATATTATAATTTCATGTTTAAGGTCGGTTTGACTAGCTTTGACTACATGGGCTGTTCCATTCTTATTTAGGCAAGGTATCATCATCTCAAAGTACTTAACCTTGAATTTTCTCAAGATATTGATGACCGACATTTTGTTCATCTAAAAGAAATGGTAAGATTTGCTCTGCTTTTTGTACTTTACGTAAATTTTTAGCTATATCATGAAGCTGCAACTTAAATGGTTCAACGATTTACAGAGTGGTATCTCACTGGAAGAGTTAGAATTCATGAACCTAAATGCATGTCAGAAAATCTCTGATAAAGGAATTGAAGCTGCTACCAGTCTTTGTCCAAATCTGCGGGCCTTTTCTATCTATTGGATTGTTGGGTACATTGCTTGCTGAATCTTTTTTTACTGTACACAACTTGTGTTTCTAATTGTTGGACATTCTGCTGGCTCAGACTGACAGACTCAAGCATTAGACACACTGTGAAGAACTGCAAGCAGATAATGGACCTGAACTTGAGTGGTTGTAAGGTAATGTTATTGTAGCATGCATTTTCCAGTTTACAGTATGCTTCATTCCAGTTTTCCCTAATATAATCAAGCCGGCATCTATGGAGATGTCGGACTGAGCAGTTGATTCTAAATTTACAGAATCATCTTTTGCTATATCCATCTCCAGAAACATTATGCATGTAATAACCGCCTTGGTTCAGTCAGTACTCAATATTATGGATACCAGGATATGCAGTACTTTCTTTTTATTCTTTTCTTTCGAAATCTACAACAGGATTCTTGTTTTACTTGAATCAGGAGGACATACTTAATATATTCCTTTTTCATGGTGAGTTGGTGTTTGGAAATATACAATCTATCTTGGACCAAATATATGTGCTTATTATGCTGAAAAGAATCCTGATACTTAGCAAATACAGAACATGATTGCTTGGCATATCCCTTTGTTGTTACTAGTCTTGCATATTGCAGCTAAGAATACTACAATGTTGAGTTCTGATGTGTTTTTAGAAATTGACAGGGTGATAATGAAACATTAGTTATAGATTGCAACTTTCGTGTCAGTGTTTTTGACCCACCAACTGTATATATTGCACCTATTTCTGATAACTATGATAACAATGAGTCAATGCAAGCTTTGTCTTTGCGAGTGCAGAATATCTCAGATAAAGGTTTACAACTAGTCGCTGATAATTATCAAGGACTAAAGAAGTTGAACATAACCAGGTACGATTAGATGTTGGGAGCACATCCATCATGTCATATTCTTAAAGTTCGCCAAATATTTATTGGGATCTTTGATGTTGCACGAATTTGGTTGGCTTGGGCATGAAACAGAATTTGGACACCTGAATATCCTGTGTAATATATTTTGTAGGTGCATTAAGATGACAGATGATGGGTTTCAAGAAGTGCTTCAGAAATGTACTTCTCTTGAAAGCTTGAACCTTTATGCCCTTTCGAGGTAATATTGAAAATTGTCTATAATACATAACACTGTCTAGCAGTGAATTGGAGCATCTAACAATCTACTTCTCATTGTGCAGTTTTACTGACAAGGTTTATACGAAGATGGGATATTTAGCTAATCTTACATTTCTAGACTTATGTGGGGCCCAGGTAGATGCCCGTTTTCATTTACTTTGAAGTTTGAACTATCAAGCTATTTTGTAATGATTTACTGATTTGGGGTTCCAGAATCTAACTGACGATGGTCTTGCCTGTATATCAAGATGCGGAGGTTTAACATACCTCAATTTGACTTGGTAAATGAAGAGCATGCTTTCCCTTCTGTCAATAAAATGAAATTGTGTAGATTGATCTCTGCAATCACTATCTTACAGGTGTGTACGTGTTACTGATGTTGGGGTGGTAGCTATTGCACAAGGTTGCCGGTCCCTTGAACTACTAAGGTAATGTGGTAATTTTGTCCAAAAGATAGTGCATTCCTTGTGGCTTATGCACATTCTTTTCACATTTATGCAGTTTATTTGGAATAGTTGGGGTAACCGATTCCTGCCTGGAGGCTTTGTCAAAATCTTGTTCAAATAGCCTCACAACTCTTGATGTAAATGGCTGTATCGGTATTAAGGTGAGACTAGGGAACTCTCTCTACTTTAGTTTTAATAAGTTTCACAGACTCCTTCCAATTTCGTCAATCAGCTCTCTCTTCTTGTAAGTTTGTTTCAGTCAAAGCCCCTTCTTGCCATGATGCCATTGAAGTCAAATCAGTGTGATAATTGTTCATAAATCATCCAAGTGGCCTATGGCACAGACCATGAACCATAAAAACAGAATAAACTAATTTGGCTGTATCCTGCCTAGCAAACTAAAATTTGCAAAACAAATAGACATATTTCTTTTTGTTTACCGTTGACTCTGCAATCTATTTGTAAAAATATTTTTTGGCTCATACACATATGCCATATGCTATGCGAATGACATTAGGCAATTAACTTCAACTTGATAATTGTCGAAGATATTTAAGTGCTTGTAGATATGACATCCAGGTAGCTGATTGGGGAAAAATGAATGCACCATAGGTGAAATTGAGAACATAAGGGTAGTTAATGTTCAAACTACTCCAACCTTCAATATTTGTGGTTATAGTTTTAATTCTCAAGAGTGTATTGCGTCATTTCTGTAATTTGATTGTTTGACAGAGGAGGAGCCAGGATGACCTGATTAAGCTGTTCCCGTTCTTGAGTTGCTTCAAAGTGCACAGCTAGCAACAACCCGGATTTTTCTACAGTTCTTATCCTACATGAGCTAAAACCCTTGTTGGCATTTAAAGCATCATCGGAAGGTCTCCTCTGCAAAAAAAAAAAAAAAAAAAAAAAGAGGAGCAAGACATGTTTTGCCACCTACTGGTTATGTTTCTGTGTTAATTTGAGACAGATCTGAGAACTTGCACTAGATGTTTCTTAATGTGTGAGATGTCCCATTACATTGTCATGAAAATTTAAAGTTGTAAATTGCTGTTCTTGTTATTTCCACAACGATTTTATGGAGTTTGTATATCCCATTTGTGAACAGCTAAATTTTATTTTAACCGAGTCTGTTCTTTTTAATTCATTTTTAGTAAATTTCACAAAACTACGGGTCAATATATATCGACGTAACTATCAAAGAAACCTATTCAAAGAAACTACGGATGTAGCGCTATTTCGTGTATCAAAGAACGAAATATCAAATAACTGTAGGCTTTTACCTTCCTGTTCATTGCAACAGGTCCTACACCATGGTCCACTTATACAGACTCACGTAAGATCTAGGCATATTCCGTACGCAGTGGCGGGACAGACTGATACAGTGGTAATGGTTCTTCAGGGAAGCTCCCCAGAGCCGTCCATCTACCTCCTGTCATCCAAACGAAGGGGTCGAAATCATCAGTCAAAAACGATGGGCCTCAAGCCCGATTTCCTGGAACTAGGGCCTCTCTCTGTCATCCATCTTCCCTTGCTGCGCATTTGGGATTTTTTTAAATAGTATTATTTTAATTAAAAATTACAAAATTAAATAACAATTTTTTTTACAAAAATAGCATTATGTCGTCATTTCCCATTTCATCTTATGACATGAGGGTGAACAGTAACCAATCGCTGCAACCTGTGTGCGGGCTCCTGTTGCTAGATGAATTGGTAACTGAGTCCACCCTATAAAAGTCACGATTTCTCCCCCAACCTCATTCCACCCGAGAGAAAGAGACAAGAGAAAGAGAAAAGGGAGAGAAATGAGAGGAGAAGAGGGGGAAAATTGAGTGGCAAGGCCCTGTTCGGTTTGTAGCGGAGGAGAGAGAAGGAGAAGTAGATCTTGTTTCCTACTTCGTAGCTATTTTTTTAAAAAAACTTTGTAATTTAATTCGAAACCCTCGTAGGGTAGCAAATAAAACTAGCGACGTAGAGTTGATTTCATTAGATCATTTTATCTATAGTGTAGTCTATAGTAGTTTAGATTATCGTTGTAGTTTAGATAATTTTTACACGAAAAGTAATTTTGAAATACTGAAAATATTTTTAAAACTACGAAAATAGCAAGGTAGCTATAAAAATTCTAAAGAGGAGTATCTAAAGAGGATGCGTAGAGCCTGATTAAAATATTCATAGCTTCAATTATGTTCTTATTTTTGCATGGTAAATATTTTGTAAATACCGAGAATACCTTTTAAACTAAGAAAATAAAAGATGGCTATAAAAATTCTGTAAAAACTCCAGAGTAACTAAATAGGGTTTGTAGAGCTTGATTAAAATATTCTCAGCTTCAATTCTGTTATCATTTTTGCACCGTAAATATTTTGTAAATGCTGAGAATACCTTTTAAACTGCGAAAATAGCAAGATGGCAATAAAAATTCTGTAAAAGTTCAAGAGTAGCTAAATAGGGTGTGTACAACATAATAAATATTTTGTAAATGTTGAGAATACCTTTTAAGCAGCGAAAAAAGCAAAATTTTGTAAAATTTTGTAAAAATTCCAGAGTAGCTAAATGGGGGTGTGTAGAGCCTGATTAAAATATTCTTAGCTTCAATTCTGTTCTTATTTTTGCCTGATAAGTTTTTTTGTAAATGGCGAGAATACCTTTTAAACTACGAAAATAGCAAGATGGCTCTAAAATTTTTGTAAAAATTCCAGAGTAGCTATATAGGGTGTGTAGAGCCTGATTAAAATATTCATAACTTCAATTTTGTTCTCATTTTTGCACGATAAATATTTTGTAAATGCCGAGAATACCTTTTAAACTGTGAAAATAGCAAGATGGTTCTAAAAATTCTGTAAAAATTCGAGAGTAGCTATATAGGGTGTGTAGAGCCTGATTGAAATATTTTGAGCTTTAATTATGTTATCATTTTTGCACGGTAAGGTATGATTAGCATAGTCTAAGGATGTGTTCCTAGTCTTTTACCAGTCTTGGTGTTTGGTTGGAAGGCCGGATTGCTTTTATATATTGTCGTACTATTAAGAGAGTTCTTGTCTAGTAGCTTGAGTTTCATCATGCATTGATAGCTCAATCCCGCTTGCTCTAGCTCTTCTAGGCATGATGCTATTGTTTGCGAATGAGTTTTGTAAATAGTTGAAGTAAGCTCATGCAATAACTCTTTATAGCATGAGACTATAATATGTAAATATATTTTACAAATGGTTGAAATGCGTGCACCTACTCCTTGTGGCATGATACTATTATTTGCAAATGCATTTTGCAAATAGTTGACGCTCATGCATTAACTTTTTGTAGCATAAGACTATATTTTGTAAATGGTTGAAGTCCATGCACCTACTCCTTGTGGCAAGATACTTAAGTTTACAAATGTGTTTTGCAAATTGTTGAATTTCATGTATCATTCCTTGGCATGGTCTAGGATTACTTGTTGCTTTTTTCTTGAACTTAGGTCATGTGTTGGCTCTTTGGAGTTGCTTCTGATTAAAATATTCATAACTTCAATTTTGTTCTCATTTTTGCACGATAAACGGGAGATGCACGATTAAAAAAGCTGTCGATAACACGCATGCGGCCGGCAGCAAAACGGGAGATGCATTCGTTTGGAACCACACCACTATACCATATGATCGAGTTTAGTTTGCTGTCGTTCTATATTGTTTAACTATCTGCTTCCCACATCATCGGTGCTGGTTTTTTTTTTTTTTTGGTTACTTTTATATGTATAAGCACTGCAAGAAAATATACTATGGAGTACTACTCTGGATAGCAAACGAACAATGATTCCTTTATTATTCTCCAATTTTTTTAAATGGAAAAGGATGGAAGTGTGGAAATGGGGGAGTGGTCTGGCCGAATCTCGAGAACACGGGATGTCCGCAATTTCCGGCCTCATGTGCCTTCGGGGAGCCAATTCATGACTTCATGGTGCAAGGATTAGAGAAAGAAGGAACAACCGAGCAACTCACGTATGGATACAGACATGAATAGTGCACAAGACTGCCTGTTTTTGGCACAAGGGATGGACGGCGGCCGGAGGCGACGCGACGGTGGCGAATGGGCAAAACGGAAAGGAAACGATGAGCTGGACGTGATGGTGCGATCGGATTTTGAAAAAACTCACTGAGGAAGCGAGCAATGCGATGAACACGCTTCGACTTTAATGGCCGACGGTGCTCCAGCGATCTTCGGGCGAAGGGGATAAAACCATGACGTAGAGCACAACGCCACGAACTCAACACTGTAGATGGCTCAGAAAGAGGACGTCGGATGAAGGAGCAACTCGCCGGAGAAGACCTTTGGTTGAAGCTCGGTATTTTGCAAATAGTGACAAAAAAAATAGATTGATTCGAAGAAAACCAAATCAGGGGATTGAAAGAGCAGATCAAGACGGACGTCTGGGTGCAAACGGTTTACTTTTATATGCACCGTAGAGGAAGATATCATTTTTGGAACGTTTGGGTTGGAAACGAATTGGTTCTGGACTCCTGGCCGACTGTTTGGTTCGGAACGAAGGACAGTGGTGAACAATAACTGCATGGTACTGTAGCAGCCGAGACGAGAGAGAAAAGGAAAGATTTTTGTTATTAAATAAAATACCAAAAATCAAGGATATCAAATAAATAGCAAATAAATCCGAAAAAATAGTTTTGACAAAAATAGTCAAGACCTACAGTCAGTATGGCTCTGATACCACCACTGTTGGGACCCAAATATGCAAATCTGGACCCTCTGTATATACTACACTAGTTTAGGATCACGCTAGTGTGCACACTATCAACATTGATGAAATATCACCTCCATACAACGAAATAATAAATAAACGAGTAATTTGAATAGCAAATAATTGTTGTGACCTTAAGGTCGAGTTTTACATTTATTAAGTCATGCAAGGCTGATAATAAAGAAATAAACTAGAGTGGAAACAAAGTAAACTCCGGCGGAATCCCATCAATTCACCACAGGCAACTGATTGAGATCGAGACCCTAATGATCAACCTTCGTAGAACTCCTCTTCAAAAGCAGGCGATGACTCCTCCACTTATGTTGATTGATTATAGCAAGTATGAGTACACAGCCATACTCACAAGTCATACCATAGAATGCAATTTATAGATGATAGTTTATTCCAAAGGAATGGCTTCTATGGTTATTTTGCAGAAATACAACATTTGCAATTGAATACGAATAATAGATTGAAAACATAATTCAAAACAAATAAATAATAATAATTTATCATTTGATTTCACAAAGACACACAGCCTAGACAAGTTATTCACAGAGCCATATGACTTAGATCATACAGCTCCCTTCCCAAAGGTTTTATGAAAATCTACCCCTCGTGTGAAATCCCCGAGCATGTTCATGACTGCGGACGCGGCTATTTGAATAGATTGATTTAAAACTCTGCAGAGGTTGTACACTTTACCCACACGATACAATTAGTGTGGCCCACACTGGTCATAACAAAACCTTTCGGAAACTTCATCTCAAGCAATGACACTCCCGATGTGCTTTACTGCCGTCCAACCGATACACACAGTGTTTGGTTACAACACACACCGTTGGATAGGGATGCGGCAAACCGTCACGCGATGTGACCTATCACACCTCCAGCCTATCACATAGCTTAAATTACAACATGAGTTGTCAACGTCAAGATTTCATAACTTACTAAGTTAGGCCCAGCCCATACTAGGCATGTGGTTGTACAGTAAGACTCAGTTCAATGGTGCACAAAGTGAAGTCCTTAATTGACCAAGACAAGACTTCCAATTATAACTAAATCACATAGTTTTATTATTCCAGCACAAAGCTCCACCAATCTCACAGAATCCACCACTTACCTCAGTCTAAATCTTTTCCCACCCTGTTGGTTAAGTGCAACATATGCCACCAATGAGTAATAGCACACATCACATACAGTTTTTATCACGCAGTTCCATATTCCATTAGTCACATTTATATTTGCGACTCACATGAAACGATGACTCATGGCTTGGCTAAGTAGTCTAATCGTATCTAACCAATCCATATTGGTGCTATGATATTACCAACTAGTAAGGAACCAATTTAGGGTGACAGAAGAATACGACATACAATTAACAAGGTGGATATAACAAATTGGATCATTAACTACACCCAAAATCATTTAAATACATACTTAAATTAAAATGCAATAATTTTAATCAAAGTAATTTGAAAGCTTGGTGCAACATGATCAAAGGTATAACTTGCCTTGGAATAGGTCTAGGTACTGGTCCTGATCCTGAGGTGCTCCTTCTTCTCCAAAATTTTTCAAAGTATCGACGTCTACTCGCAAACGATGCAAAAGAAACAAAAACAAATAAATAACAGAGGCAAAACAAACTCCAAAATTAAAATAAAATTCACCATTAAATATATCTTGATTTTACATGAATTTACAAATTTGAATGGGCTCAATCGGAGTTCGGATGCAAAAGTTATGGGCTTTGAAAGTTTGAAAATAAATTAAAACCCTAATTTGGATTTTAATTTGATTTTTGAATTATTTTTATAAAGAAAAAATGGATTATTGTGCAAAGCTTGTATTTCGGACGAGGGGCCCCACATGCGGCGACCAGCGGGAGACACGTGAGCACAAACGCGTTGAGGAGGCACGAAGAAGCGACGAGATCGATGGTCGCCGACAATCGGCAGTCGCCACGGGTCTTGTCGGACGAGGGCGGCGAGGGTGCTCCGGCGAAGGGAAGGTGCGCCCGAGGTACCCTAGGCCTTGCTGAGCACGAAGGCGAGGTCGACGAGGGCAGGGCATCAACGGCGGCGGCGCAATTGGCAAAAACACGACGGCGGTGACAAAACCTAAAGCTTGAATTGTGGCAGCGCTAGAGTGAGAGAGAACGAGGGTGGCGGCGCTGGGATGAGGAGGGAGAGAGGAACCTCGGGGGGTCTTTATAGGGCTCGAGAGGGGCTGAATTGGAAACCCCCAATTCGTGACCGAAACGAACACGTTCGGTAATTCTGAGATTCGGGAGATTCGGAGGGATTCGGAGTTTGATTTGGTTGGGGATAGATACAGGATAGCCGGGGGTTTGTTTTGGTAGAGTCGGCGAAAAGAATCAGCAACCGCAGCGATTTTGTCGGACGAAGCTCCCACGGGCGACAATGGCGGACGTGCAGGCGAGGGTGCGGGGGAGAAGAAGGTCGCAGGGACAACGACTTGGTTGCGGCCCCACTTGGCAGCGGCAGAGCGAGAGGTGTGGGCGCGAGCGAACGCACGGCGTTCGATGGGCACACGCGGCGACGATAGAGCGGAGGGAGGCGTGGTCGAGCGAGGAATTGGGTTGGCGCGCGGGAATAGTGTTAGGCTTTGGCCCAACACTGTTTTGAAGAATTTAAATTGATTTTTATTTTTAAAAAATCCAGAAAATGCAAATAGCAACTAGAAAATAGCAAATGAACTCGGAAAAATTCCAGAAAATTCTAGAATATATATCCAAGCCCATAGAATCCAAATAAAATAGTTTTGATAATTGTTGATGTTGGGGTTAATCACATTAAATCATTTTACATGAATGTTTATATTAATCTTTAAATAAAGATAATAAAAATTAATAGAAAATCAAATATTATATTTTCCAACAAGTAATAATTCAAAAGATTTCTAGAGCTCAGAAATTTGGGATGTTACAGCCATGCCCGCACCACGCCACACCCAAGCGGGCCCCGACCGCGTCGTGTAGGCCCCGACCGCGCCTCTGTGTCATCACTATGCCTCCTTCATCGCGCATTCAAATCCCTCAATTGTCAGACCTTCAATGCATTTCCATTTCTTGGTTTCCAAAACTTGAGCCGAAATTCCGTCAGCAATCCCGTCACGGCCGCATCCGCTCAGTCCCTGCTCGAGCCTATAAATGGGAGCCCTAGCACCCTCACCCCCACCCTCACATCCCCTCAAAACCTCGTCGCCCCCGGAGCTCCATCGTAGCCACACGAGGTTTCTTCCCCATCGCTAGCCGCACCCCCATCTTGTCGTCCCATTGCTCTGGTGAGTTCTTTGCAACTTTGAGTGTGTCATATCGTAAGGCAAGTTCCCACAAAGAATTAGAGAACACATGTCGAGAAGGGGGGAGAGTGGAGAGGCTTGGAGGTGGCACCCTGGAGATCACCAATAGAACCGAGCTTCCTCCAATCTGTTGCCATATCGCCATGAGACCAACCTTCGTTGCTCGGTGAGCTCCACTATCACACAGATCTGCTATTGCAGATGTTTCAGGTACAGTTGTTGCAAATGCTTTGGAAAGTTGTTGCAACATGTCTTCTTACGTGTTGCAATAAGTATTTTTATTTGATGTTGTAGGTATTATTACTTGTTGCAGCAGTTTTTCTCAATTGTTGCACGGAGTGTTTCATTTTGTTGCAATATGACTTCTTAAATGTTGCATCAACTTTTTCAAATTGTGTTGTGCATGGTCATTTTTTTTTTGTTGCAGTAGAGCCTGCAATTCTCAATTTTGTTGCAAACATTCAATTCTATTATTGCAAAAGCAATTTTAAAGTGTTGTTACTATTGTTTTTAAATGTTGTAGTGTCGTAAGGTCATAAACTTTTTATTTGGAATTTCTGATCTTATTTTAGCACTTAACTAAGTCATATACTCATGGTATTCATTCCTCTTTCAGTGAGAAGATGATTTCTTTTTTTCAAATTTTCTTGGTATTTTTCCACTGTTGTTCTGTATTTTGTTGCATGCTTTGATTACAATTATTACACAAATTGTTCACTGATGTTGCATCGGAACGTATGATGGAAAGTTTCTTATCGTACATCCCAGTGGTAGGTGTCCCCTTTTATAAACAAAATATGTGTCTGATCTATTCCTTGTGTTTAATCCTAATTCAATTTGAACAAATCCCACTGTCCAGTATTTTCTAAGGATTAAGTACATATTGGATTCCTGAACTCTTTATTGGGTTTAATTTTCGTCCTTCGGGTGCAAAACTGAGTAAAATATGTCCTCTATCTATCAATACTAGATAAATCTTACCTCCTCCTCCTGTTTGACCACAATTTTAACCCAATAAAACCTGATTTTGTTCACGTGATTTACTACGGTCTCCTTACGTCCTAAACCGACAGTCTCCTTGCCTCAACATGTCGCCGCCTCCGTGGTTTCCTCTCCTTGGCGCTGCCCCTCTTCTTCTCCTTCTTGTCCAATACCGAGCTAAGCTGCCCACCGTGGATTTCTCCTCTTCATCCTACATTGCTGCTACATTCTGGCCCTCCTTCCGCCGCTTGACGCCATGTCCACGCCGTCGGCGACGGCTTCGTCATCGGCCAGGGTGACTACTATGGCCTTTAGGCCATCAAGCACGACCTCGCCGAATGGGAGCCCTAGCACCTCACCCCACCTCACATCCCCTCAAAACCTCGTCGCCCCGAGTCTCGTCGTAGCCACACGAGGTTTCTTCCCATCGCTAGCCGCACCCCATCTCTGTCCCCCATTGCTCGGTGAGTTCTTTGCAACTTTGAGTGTGTCATATCGTAAGGCAAGTTCCACAAAGAATTAGAGAACACATGTCGAGAAGGGGGGAGAGTGGAGAGGATTGGAGGTGGCACCCTGGAGATCACCAATAGAACCGAGCTTCTTCCAATCTGTTGCCATATCGCCATGAGACCAACCTTCGTTGCTCGGTGAGCTCCACTATCACACAGATCTGCTATTGCAGATGTTTCAGGTACAGTTGTTGCAAATGCTTTGGAAAGTTGTTGCAACATGTCTTCTTACGTGTTGCAATAAGTATTTTTATTTGATGTTGTAGGTATTATTACTTGTTGCAGCAGTTTTTCTCAATTGTTGCATGGAGTGTTTCATTTTGTTGCAATATGACTTCTTAAATGTTGCATCAACTTTTCCAAATTGTGTTGTGCATGGTCATTTTTTTTGTTGCAGTAGAGCCTGCAATTCTCAATTTTGTTGCAAACATTCAATTCTATTATTGCAAAAGCAATTTTAAAGTGTTGTTACTATTGTTTTTAAATGTTGTAGTGTCGTAAGGTCATAAACTTTTTATTTGGAATTTCTGATCTTATTTTAGCACTTAACTAAGTCATATACTCATGGTATTCATTCCTCTTTCAGTGAGAAGATGATTTCTTTTTTTCAAATTTTCTTGGTATTTTTTCACTGTTGTTTTGTATTTTGTTGCATGCTTTGATTACAATTATTACACAAATTGTTCACTGATGTTGCATCGGAACGTATGATGGAAAGTTTCTTATCGTACATCCCAAAGGGTAGGTGTCCCTTTATAAACAAAATATGTGTCTCGATCTATTCCTTGTGTTTAATCCTAATTCAATTTGAACAAATCCCAATCATCCAGATATTTTTAACCCCTACGGCTTCCTCCACTGGATCATGGATGCTGGCTACGCCGACGACGATGGCAATGCCTTCGGCTTCAGAGGCCCCACCTTTGACCCTTTCTTGCCTCCGCCGTCGCACCACAAACCTGCGACCGTCAAGGCGTTCTCGCTACTGCAGCTACCGCCGCAACTCCCAGTGCAGCCGCTCCCCGTCTCCGCCACCACCACCAAGGATGTTGACCCCCAGGCGACGGTGGATGAGCTCCTCGAAGCGGCGCGCCGCGCCGACACCAGGGACTCCACTTACCCATACACGCCAAATAATACTTTGACTCGGACGCCAACTACGAAACGAAACTAACAATTAAAACGAGATTAACTCTAACAATCACCCCTTTAATCTCGCTTTCTTCACCTTGATCAAGATGATCTTCTCATGTATTTGAACTTTCAAACCTTCCTTTTACCTGCACTTCCATGTGCCATTCCTTCCTGGCCGATACGCCTCTACCGCTTGTGCTTGTCTTTGATCCTCGAGCTATGCACAACCCAACGCTTGCCGCGTCTCACACTGGATCAACTCGTCCTTCTTTGCACACTGCTCGGGCCGGAGCACTGCTCCCACGATCGCCTCGGCTAGAGCACTGCTCCCACGGCCACTGTGGCTTCGCCATTACCCCGAGCTTCGCTCTCTCTCTTGGACCAAGTCCGCCCACTTCCTCGCGTTCATCTTAGCCGAGGCTACACCGCCTCTCCTCCCGGCTTGTGCTCGCATGCCAATGGGGTCCATGGGCTTGACCTGAGCCATTGGTTCCCCAAAGAGCAATCGCATGCGTGTGGGACTCGTCGCCCCTTGAGTGCCTCGCGCCTTCCTCGCGTCCGCTCGCACCGAGAGCTCCGCCTCTTTGTGCCTTCTCGCGCCAACTGCGTGCCATCCACGGTCCCGCCATGTCCTTGGCCGGTGAGATCAACAACGCCTGAGACCTCCTGTCCTGGCTCTACTCCCCAGTTCTCCTCTGGCTCCTTCAGACCGTCCTTCATAGAAACCGGTTTACAAGCTTTCAGTGAAATTTTATATAACCGGTTCGGGGATCTTTTCACCTTCATCAATAGATCTTTGTTCTTGTTATAGACACGCAAGAACTCATCTGCAAGACCACCGCACCCCGCTCCGCCAACCGCCTGAGATCGAGTATGTTGTTACATAGACTTGGTATAAAATAGATTTCATCAAGATCCTCCTCGATCACCGTTCTTGCATTGCAATAGCATTGATCCTTTGCCTCTTATTTGCACCGTGGAGCCGTCGCCAAATTTGACTTTGCCCGAAATCTTCTCATCAAGCTCATGGAATATGGAGCGATCTCCCGTCATGTGATTGCTTGCTCCATTGTCTAAGTACCACTCATCGATATGATCATGGTTTCTCCTCTCAGACGTAGTTTAGGAACTACGCTCTCCTCGCTCAACATCACCATGATCGGCGCTGGTTGACACATAAGGAGAGAAGGTGGCCGGCTCGTAGTCTTCAATAGCTCGGGTGAGGTTTGCCTCTCGTTCTTCTTCTTTTTGGCAATCCAAGCATAGTGCCCATATTTATCGCAGCTTGAAGCACTTTATGTGGTCATGGCACTGGCGCGTAGTGACCGTATTTATCACATTTAAAACACTTGATATGTGACTTGTCACGGATCTGTCATCATCGCCTTGCCTAGCCCAATCTTCATGTTCTCCTCACGCCGCCTTGCTCATACTGCGCCCATGTCCACCCCGGCTGCGGTTGCTACTATCTTCAAGATTGTGGGATTTTCCCTTGTTGCTTGACGAGGAATCGCCATCATCCTTCTTCGCTACCGCCACTCGACCGAGTAAGCGGGAGTGGCCGCCGCCATTGTCGTTGTTGTTGCCGCCAGACGCGCGCGCGCGTACGCTCTTCATAAGTCTTCGCCGTCCCACGGCTTCCTCGAATGGCATGGTGTCGAAATCGTGAATCGCCGATCCGGCGATCACACTCGAATCGATCCCAAGACGGTGTCGAATAGCTTCTTCACCAATGCGGCATCGTCGAGCGTCGCCCCTAGGTTGGCATACCTGACGGACATGCTATTGAGTCTTCCGCCAGATCGGTCCGTGGTTTCTCCTCCTTCATGCGCATGATGTCGAGTCATTCTTCAACGCTCGCAATCACAAGATTCTTGACGCGATCCGCGCTAATGAACCTTGTCTTGAGACAGTCCCAAACCTCCTTCGCCGTTTCTTCCTTGCTACTCGTGATCGAGGTCCTCCGGAGCGCTTGGAAGAGGTGCGACCTCGCCTTGGCGCACGTGGGATATTGGCGTGGCTCAATCATCGGCTCCCCTCGCTGCCGTTGCCGGGGCATCCTCCTCTCCTCCGTGCCGTCATTCACCTCCGGGACGCGCTTCTACACCTGCTCTCGCCCACAGCTCTCCCACGCGTCTCCGCCTCCTCACCACTCGACGTCGCGCTAAAGCTCGCCGCGCACAAGGCCCTAGCGGACGCGTCCCCGACCGTCCAGTTCGCCAGCTTCACAGCCACCAGGGCGTTCCTAGACGTGCTCGGTGGCGCACGCCGTGTCCACGTGGTTGAGTTCGACGTCGGCATTGGTCTCACCAGGGTCAAGGCACCCGCTCAAGCTCCACCTCACCCACGAGAGCTTGACGCGCTTTACCGCGGAGCTCGGCATCCTGTTCGAATTCAATGCCATTGTGCTCGACCCCTGTGACCCGTCCTCGCCCATGGGCTTATCGGCGGCGCCCGACGAAGTTGTCGCCGTCCATCTCCCAATTGGATCAGGAACGTTCTCGCAGGCGCCGGCGTCCCTCCGTGTCACTAAGCAGCTCCGTCCTGCCATTGTCGTGTGCGTCGACCACGGATGCGACCGCGGCAACCTGCTGCTCCCGCGTCAGTCCCTCAACCTCTCGCGGTCCTGCATCGCGCTTCTTGAATCGCTGGACGCGTCGGGCGCGTCGCCGGACGTGGTGACCAAGGTCGAGCAGTTCATTCTGCGGCTAAGGGTCGAGCGCCTAGTGCTCGGGGACAAGCTGCCCCCCATGGCAGTCCATGTTTGCATCCGCCGGGTCTGATGGAAAGGATTCTTGTTTCCACGTAGCACGAAAATCACGCTCAAAAGAGTTACAGGATGGTTTTTTTCACGATTTAGACATTTCTAGTATGCGTTCTATCTGGTATTGTTCTTGAGGAACAAACCTTAAACTAAATCAAGAGTTCAGAAACTAACAACTTAATCTTTTTTTAATATATAGCATGTATAACGAGTTTTGAAATCTAGCCAGTGGGCAAATTGACATTCAGACAATCAAGCGGATGTCCTCCGATCGATATGCAACAACTCAGGCCGAGCACCAATATGTTGGCATTGGCCAGCATCGGTGGAGTAGTGTCAGGGATGGGAATGGTCCGGGTCATCCTACTTGACTGTCGACCCGCCCCTCAAATTGGAGTCCAATGGGACAAGGGGTCGGCTCTGTAAAAAGAAATGGGCCATATGGATTACGAACCTTTCATCCCATAGGTTGGATTAATCGCGGTGGCGAGAAGATTCCCTGATCAAGTTGGATTCCATGGCAGTGGCAATATGACAGCAACCAACTGGACAAGCATTGGCCATGCCGAAGCACACGGTTGAGGAGGAGGGTTGCAGCTGGAGATGATGCCCTACGGGGCCAAGATCCCCGCTATGCACGCCGCCATGCTCGCCCACCCGGAGGCGGGGTGGGTTTGGTGGGTCAACGTCGATGCCGTGTTCACCAACATGGACTTCTCCCTCCTGCTCGACAGAGCAGATACAGGGAGGGACCACAACCTCGTCGTCCAAGGAGATGTATGACACCAGGTCGTGGGTGGGGCTCAGTGTCGGCACCTTCCTCATCCGCAATTGCCAGTGGTCGCTCGACCTCATGGCGTCTTCCTCATCCAAGGCGACGCTGCTCGCCGTCAGCATCACGGTGGCGGTTGCCCCGGCTAGGCTACGTTCAGGGCACGCAGGTTGGAGACGTTGTACGGCCACGGACACGAGGCGACAGCTATGCACCATGTACCATCGCGACGAGGCTCTTACCGAGGCTGTACAAGGAGATGTTGTACGGCTTGCCGAGGATGTACGAGGAGACGTTGTACGGCCACGGACACAAGGTGACAGCTGTACGCCGTCGACGAGGGGCTCGCCAAGGCTGTACAAGAACCTAGGGTCCTTCAGCCAGCGAATGTAGTAGTGCGTCCTTGAGCGAATGGAGCAGTGAGACCCATAAGAACCAATGAACCGCAGGTCATTTGGTGCTTGGGTTATTCATTACAGGGTCATTTGGTGCTTGAGCCTATGGATTGCACGGGGCAGATCTGGGTCGAACAACCCCGACCCACGGCCACCCCTAAGTAGTGATCAACCGAGCGGCTCAACAAAAGCAGGCAATGATATCCACGACAGACGCACGTCAACGCATCGAAGAGAGAGAGTAGCCGTGAACTCTGCTACAAGAGTATGAAGCAAGCTTATTCTAAATAAATTTGTTCACAAATCACAACAGACGGCACTGACAAGGGTTACAATGATATATAACTGTAAAGCACCAACCCAAACAAGCTCTCCAGCGTCTCCTGAACCATGTTCCGAAAATTAAAACATGCCCTGAACCTGAACTAGTCAATGAACACCTCAAGATGCATACTCTTTAAGTTGTATGAATTAGGAAATTTTTCCGTGACAAGATGGTAAGTTTATATGGGAGTACGAATGTTCCGCCAGCTAACCACACTACACTGAAAGAGCTCTGCCTGAATCACTAAGCTTGGGGCTTCTCCTCGGCTTTCTTTGGCTGCAAAGCAAACAGATAGCAATATTGTAAAGAACAATCGACTCAACAATGAAAACTGGCAAAGTACTGTAACAAATAGCAGGCCTGGTCAATTGAATAGAATATTCTGCTCTTAAGAATGCAATCCAAATTACACACAACATAGATACAATAGAATTATGAAATATGCCCCAAGAAAAGAGAGAGAAATTAGTTTCTTAGAAGAATGGGCAACATCTGTGCACAAAGAAGATGAATCTACCATGCTTTTCAGGTATAATTGAGACTGTAAACAAAAGTAGCAATAACTTCTGCACTGTGAAACCCGTAATCTCTATGAACAACAATATTGACTGCACTTGTTTTAGCTTATGTTAAGAATACTGCATATAAGCATCATGAAACGAAAGATATATAGCTCGCTAAGTTTTACTTATGAATGAATGACCAGTACATCAGTGACCTAACATGCATCAAGAGAAACGTATAGGCCCCCTAAAGCATGAAAATGGGCACGGCAGTATCCCTTGTTCTCTTTCCAGTTAGCCTTGCTGGGCTCAAGAACCTTCCTTTGTTGCTGTCGCCTATCATGATGCCGGTATATGCATTGAACACTACTCGGACTATGTCATCGCACAGGGTTTTCCATTCATATCAAGGCATTGAACAGCTTGTTTGTAGGTATTTAAGCTTGTAACAGTTTTTGCCCAAACTCAAGCTGCTCCTAGTAGACCAGAAACAAAAGAAGCAGCATGAGCTCCAGCATCTTTATCCCAACGATTTAGTTTAGATCCCATCCTACATGGTAATATTTATAAAAGTAGAATCTTCTCATGAAGAGAACAGTGTACAGCAAGGACTTTGTACATGGTAATACTTTGTGAACTATTTTCAAAGGTTATAGTCGTTTTGGTGCATTAAACCTTGCTTCAGCATTTGACTAAATCTACAGTCTTCAAAGTCTTTGGGGCGATAAAATGGTAAGAAATCACAGTGCATTACGCAATTTTCTTTTCTTCAAAAACCTTTCTTGGCAAACAAAGTGAACAACTTTGGATCATATATTTTATCCATAAATCTATACACACTGTAAAATGCACTCTAACTGAGTACTAGTTTGTCATCATTAAAGAAAGGACTAGGAAGTGATCCTATGTTCGTACTGCACGAAAAGTAACTTGCTTGAAACAAACAAAAAATTACACAGGATATTAGTTACTTCCATAGTTCCATTCCACAAATCACATCCATAATCCTATTTGTAAAATTAAAAGTGTTTGTTGACTTTAGAAAGGAAAGAGGAGAGGAAGTTCAACTGACGACTAAGTACATGTGAGAGATAAGAAACACAATAATGTCGCAGCTTTCCAGCACATGCATGCTCTGTTGGAATGAAGCATCTGAATGTCTAGACAAATCACAGAAGGATGATCAATGGACTGGAGAAATTACTCTGTGTCTCTGTGAGCTCAAACAAAGCAATTGCAGATCCTCAAAGTCAAGTACAGATTAAACCAAACAACAAATTAGTATACAAAACAGCAAAAAAAGTCGAAGTGGTGCATTGGGAACCTATGGGCAAGTAAGGGTGCAAATGCTGCTATGATTACAAGAAAGCGTTTGGAATTAAGAACAAAAGGTTAATACCTTATATCCCTCCAGTCCCCCCCAAAAAATAGCCTCTAGAATGTGTGCAGTCAAACCATCAATGTTGACCAAAGATATTGTCTAGAATATGTAGTTTGAATATATGAAAATGACATGACTAAATTTGTGATAAAAATGTATTTTCATAATATTACACTTCTTAACTTTTTTCTAATATATGATAATAAAATTTAGTGGTCAAGTTGCACGTAAGCTTCAAATGAATTACTCCATAAATGAACAAATGGAACGTTATGTAGTGGCTAGAAAGGATCATGCATTTAGTTGTCAATCCTGATGGATTTGTTCCAAGTACGCACAACATGAAACCTATCGAGGTGGTGTGATTCTAGACAATGACAAAATCTCGGCCACAAGCAAACTGAGTACGCACACAAGGTGTTCGACGAAACGAACAGCAGTCGAACAAACTACATAATGACCGAACATACACAATGTTAACACGCAAAAGATGAACAAACGGTAGCCTACACAAACGCCCGCGATCCCAAGATTTGGTCGAGCGAGTTAAGAGCAACCTAGCAAGAAACGGCCACGCACACAAGGTGTTCGACGAAAAGAAAATAAGGTAAAAGGTGCACCTTGATGCCCGGGAATGACATGCCGAGCTCCCCTCGGGGATGACGACGGGCCACTTCTCCCCGGCCTCGCGGAACATCTGCTCGGTCTCTATGAGGCGGCCTCGCGCGAGGATCTGGTCGCGGATGCCCTGCGCGGTGGTGCCGTCAGCGGCGACGAAGGCCTCCTCGGCGCCGTTGAGGTAGGTGACGAGGACGCGCGGGGGCGGCTGGGACTTGGGGTCCTCGGATGCGGCGGAGTCTACGGGCGGCGAGGGGAGGCGCCGCAGCTCGACGGAGCAGGCGGGGTTGGAGTCCTTGGCCTTGCGGCCGTTGCACTGCGCGAGGAGCTCCACCGCCGCCGCCTTACGCGGGTCCAGCGGGCTATACTCCACCACCACCTTGGACAAGAACTTGAGCATCTCTTCTCGCCGCCGCCGACGTCGCTTCCCTTCCCGATGATTTCGTGGTGGCGTGAGGCTTCGGGCTCGGCTGCGGAACACTTTTGGGTTGGGTCTGGGCGTCTTGCTCTGTTGGGCTTGCCTCGGGCGGTCGGGCTCAGCGCAGGGGGCAGGGGCATGCCATTACAAAGTGGGATCGGATCCTCATCCTCTTGATAATGTTTACTGTGCGAATAATTTTTTAGTTGATAAATAATACTCCGCTAGTAGTAGTAAAGCACTATGTGTATTAATATTTGTCTTTGACTTCTAATCAACGATGAAAATTACTTTATAATATGATATACCATATCATATATCGTAGATCCTCTGCATTGAATGTGTCAATATAAAGAATACATTTCCTAGAAAACAGGGTTGACTTAGTAGAATGCACTTAAATAATTGTATTCTAGTGCGCAGCGGTCATACGGGCCGCATCGGAGCTAAGTCGTGGTCAAGGAAGTGCAAACAAGCCATTTCACGTGGCTTAGGAAAAAAAAAAAACAAGAGAATGTAATAAATGAGTCGAAAGGTTATTTAAGTGCTACAATATGAAGATCAATACTTGGAATGTTGGTTCGAGAGTTGCTATTTTTTATAACATGATATTTCCTTACTTTTTTCCATAATAATTTGATTTATTTTACAATTTATTTTAAGATTTGGGATGTAGATGCATGCATCATGTATTTTTAGCATGTTTGCCATCCTTGTTTCACTCATAGATCAAAGTGACGTTCTCTCCTTTCTCAATAAGATGTTGTACATCAGTTTGTCTATTAAAGTTGTCTCTAAAAGCTTCAACTCATTTACAGCTAACTTTAAAAATAACATCTTCAACAATTCATCTATAAATTCATTCATTTTCAACACAACTTCTTTCTTTACTCACTCATTATTTGCGATGGTTTGCGTGCTAAACTTGTCTCTTATATAAGAGATGACACATTATCTCTCTTCACATCCTCTCTCATCCAACTAGGATTTTGAGTGACATGATAGGTAAAAAATGGTTGAGGTGGTCACTATTGAGGATACCCTAACACAGATACTGATTGTCTTTGCAATAGTACACATCAGATGGAGAAACAAATCAGCGAAAACACAGGCAGATAACACCATAACAGACTATATTTATAATTCGTTTGGCAAACAAGGTAATCAAATAGTCGAGCGAAAAGAAAAACCACTGTTCTGAATTCTGATCACTCGACGACTCAACGCCAAGCAAGCACAAATGCACAATCCCTAAACCACAACCCAAATTAAGGTTTTCTTAAAGTATAAAAGACATATATGCTACTAATCGAAGTGTAAATCGTAGAACTGTCCAGAGCGACTTGAATCTGACAAGAAATTCATTGAAGCGTTCATATAACTGCTGGCTGTAATAAAAACTTCCATCTGTTTTCATGTTTCCACCATGCAATCAATCCAGATGTAATCACTTTTCAGAACCTATCTCATTCAGGGAATAGCTTCATGCCAATCGGTCTCATATTTCATCAATACAGGCTGCAGAAAAACAAGGGCGATTTGATCAAAAATCATCCAAATCCGTGCAATTCTCAAGCCAAAAGTTAGTGATAGACTAATGGAACCTTCAAACAATCCAATAGAGACTTACCTCCCCATGCTATAGTACCCTGCTTAGAATTCAGTTGCCATTTCATAATGTTCTTGTCCACGAAGTGCCGAGCCATGCCCCAGTTCCAAAGCATTCCTGTAAATGAAGACAAGCAATTCGCACATCGATCTAAACATCAAGGAGCACATATGCATTTGCTTATGAAAAAAACAATTCAAACACATACCGATAACACTGGCAGACGCGTATGTGCGTGCAGGTATGAGCACAGTAGCGCGAGCAATTGAGCTGTCCGGCTCTGAAGGAGCTTTTTCAGAAGTAGAGGTGCCCTTCGCGAAAGTTTTCTGCAAACGCAAGCAAAACCATCAAATCCTTGTAATGGCAGTTCTATGAAATGACGAAAGTAGAGTCATTGATATTTCTTTCTTACATTAATACTCAAGGTAGTAGTAACATCCCGAAGCTTTCTGCTCAGTGTCCTTTGTAGAGCCTAGCTTGTTAATCCGAGGCCTGTAGGTTGTCGGATCTGTCCTAAAGGTGACACCTAGATGCTACGCCACAAAGAGATTAATGTCAAAATCTTTCCATTAAAATGCCTATAGAACCATCAGAAATATTCAGTACTGAATACTGATCATTTCACTCTCCAAAACATAAACTGCCAGTAGTCTAACCATGTCTAGGTTATTCGAATTTCTCAGAATGTGTTGCATGTGTTAGAAAATCCTTGCTTTGAAAATTTGAAGTCATGCTCTTTCCTTGGTCACTGGAGCTGAGGGAGAGAGGGAGAAGGAAGGGTATTTTGAACTTACTGACAGAAAACGGTTCATCCCAGACGCCAGGGGTTCTGGTGCATTTGCAGTACAGTCAACAGAAGGTTTTCCCTCAAAAAGAACAACCTTGTCAGCAAGGTAGGTTGCCATGATGAAATCATGCTCGACGACAAAAGCTGTTTTCTTTTCATGAAGGATAAACCTTTTTCTGACCTTTGCTGCAAGAAGACGTTGCTCTGAATCAAGATGGGCACTAGGTTCATCTATGAGGTAAATATCAAAAGGCTGCAAAGGGACAAAAAGAGACCTTGGTAAGTCTATACTTAATCGAAGCGCACATTAGATGACCAATAAAACATGTACTGAAATATGTAACTACTTAATACATAGTTACAGACTAATACAGTATACTCCTTACGCATCTATTTTCTAAAAATGGACTGTGGCTTGATTTGGAACTTACAAATAAAGATGTATGTCATTACATTGATAGAGATGTTAAGAGTGTTGTACAGTCTCATTCTCTCTCTCTCTAGCCCATGAGGCCCATGTAACAATGTTTATATATACCTCTCAATCAATCAATAAGATGTATAGTTATGATAGCAAACCCTAGCCTCTTTGTGATTTTAATATGGTATCAGAGCAACCCTAACCCTAGCACTCTATCCTGATCCCACCGTCGTCACTAGCAGCCTTCTTCGATCGGGCCGGCAGGCCCGGAGACGCTCTTGCGCCACCATCGCCAGATCGTCGCCCGACGACGCTAGCCCGCCGCCTCGTCTTGCCTGCTGCCTCGCCCGACGACGCTGGCCCGCCACTCAACTACTGGAGCGTCGTCAGCCCCCACGTGTCAACGCTCGTCCGTGACGTGCTCATCCACCGCGCACACGAGTTCAACATCATCCTCGACGACTTCGCCATTCGACCTCGTCTCGGTCGGCCCAACAGGATCTTCTTCACCGCCGCCGACTCTGCTTCCGTCGCCTCATCGCGGATCCGACCTCAAGCTCATCTTCACTGCCGCCTCCTCGCCGATCCATTCTAGATCCGACAGATCCGGCGACTAGACCTCGCCCGAAGTCTTCCTCGTCGTGGATCCAACCACGAGCTCATCTTCATCGCCTGGATTCGGCTCACTATCGACTTCCAGTACCCCAATGACCTCATGCCTGGACCTCTCGATCTTCTGGTGACCTCATACCTCAACAGTAGTAGTGCTCTGCTTTAAGGAATATACTGATTATTGAATCTGTTGCTGCTTGCTACTGTTGATACTCACTTGTTAGTATTCCTGTTGCTTACTGTCGTGTTGGTTGTGGTCCATCAAGATGGCAAAATCTGACTCAATGTTTGGGGGCAGTTCATCTTTAGTGTTCACGAACATCAAGCTCGATGGGTTGAATTACCAAGCATGAGCTTTCTCAGTCAAGACTAGTCTTAGGGGTTATGGGGGTTATGGTTTGGCCTCTCACTTGATTGACGATCCTCCTGATCCGAAGAAGGTTGATGTTGAGGCAGTAAAGGTTGGCGGAAAGAGGATGATTGTGTCTTGTTCTGAGTGTTGATGTCTTTCTGAGGATGAGTCTTGAGTATCATACTTCAGCCAAGTAGATGTGGACATACTTTGAGAAGAGATATGTCCAGTCCAGTGGTTCTCTTCGGTTCACATTACTTAAGAACCTCTATAATATTCAGTAGCAGTCAGATCAGTCAGTTGAGGAGTATTACAGTACTTTCACTCATATCATTGGCCCTCTAGAGCCTATGACACAGAAGGCTGCAACTACTTGCCAATCTTGTGTTGCCAAGGATGCGTATGCTCAGCAAACGCTCATGTATCAGTTTGTGATGGGACTTCAATCAGAGTTTGAGCCTGTTCGTACTCAGTTACTCAACTATCCCACTCCACTGACTTTGACTGAGTGCGCTCTAGTCTGATTGCAGAGGAGACTCGTCTTCATTCGCTTATGCCTATGTCAGGATCCTCACCATATGTTGTCCTAGGTCTCTCACAACGATTTGTATCTATCAGAGCGACACCTACAGGAGTGCTGATATGTTCTCATTGCAAGAGGACTGGTCATCTTATTGACAAGTGCTTCAAATTACATCCAGATCAGCTTGTTGCTTATCGTGCTAGACAACCATATGATCATCGTCGTAGAGCACCTACTAGAGTAGTCACTGCTGCCACACCCACACCTACTGTGACTTCTGGATAAGTGTCTACTATGACCTCAGTTACATCTTATGCTACTAGCACTATTCATCCTTGGGTTCTGGACTCGAATGCCTCTTTTCAAGTCACATCAGACAACTCTCAGCTTGTTGCTCATAGGCCTGTGACTGATGCAGCTTATGTTCACACTGCCGATGGTACACCTTGCTCTATCACCCATCAGGGCACTCTCTCTACATCTTGTTTCTCAGTTCCTGATATGTCTTTTGTTCCTCAGCTATCTATAAACCTTCTTTCTGTTGGTCAACTTACTAATATGAACTGTTTCATTGGATTTGATGATTCATCTTGTTTCATTCAGGATCGTCAGAGCAGAAGATTGATTGGTTCTGGCCATCGCCGTAGAGGCTCTCCTAGTCTCTATGTCTTGGACACCTTACATCTTCCTTCCATCAGTACGTCAAAGGCCTCAGTGTCTTTTGCTATGTCATCATCTCAGTCTCGTGTTGGTTTTTCCTTCAGCAGGTGGTATCATAGACTTAGTCATCTTTGTGGAGCTCGCCTCACCACTCTAGTTCGCCAGGGTTCCTTAGGTCATGTCACTGTCGAGTCTAGTTTTCATTGTACTAGTTGTAAGCTAGGGAAATAGCTACAAATTACATATTCCAGTAGTACCTCTCAGTCTTCTGATCCTTTTGATTTGATGCACTCTGATGTATGGGGTCCATCTCCTTTTGCTTCGAAGGGTGGTCATAGTTATTATGTCATATTTGTTGGTGATCACTCTCGATATACTTGGATTTATTTTATGAAACATCGCTCTTAGTTGATTTCTATTTATCAGTCTTTTGCTAAGATGGTTTATACACAGTTTTCTTCGTCCATTCGTGTTTTTCGTTCTGACTCTGGAGGAGAATATCTTTCATCAGCTTTTCGTCGATTCCTTTCTTCTGAGGGTACTATTCCTCAGCTCTCGTGTTCTGGTGCTCATGCTCAGAATGGTGTTGCTGAGCGCAAGCACTATCACATCATTGAGACTGCTCGTAGTCTTCTCATCTCCTCATTTGTTCCCTCACTTCTGGGTGGAAGTCGTCTCTACGGCAGTCTATCTCATCAACCGTCAGCCCTCTTCCAAGCTTCAGGGCAAGTGTCCTGGTGAGATCATGTATAGAGTACCTTCTCGCTATGCTCATCTTCGTGTTTTTGGTTGCACCTTCTTTGTCCTTCTAACACCCCGTGAACACAGTAAGCTGAGTGCTCAGTTGGTTGAGTGTGTCTTCCTGGATTATAGTCCTGAGCCTAAGGGCTATCGTTACTATGATCACTCAGCACGTCGCATTCGCATATCTCGTGATGTGACTTTTGATGAGGGTTGACCTTTCTTTTACCACCCATCTACACATCTCACTCCTTCCATAGATTCCACCCCTTTTTGTGTCTACCTCTTATTCCTTCATTTGACTTGACTTCTCAACTAGTTTTACCTTCTAGTGTGTCTTCTCCACCAGCTCCACCACCTTCTCTACCAGTTTCCCCTTCCAGTGTGTCTCCTTCACCAGCTCTACTTGTTTCTGACACTTCTACTTTTCCTTTTCACTAGTCGTCGACAGAGAGTTCCTTCTGATCCTTAGTCCTCTCCTCCCCTTGGCCCTCCGACCAGTACCACCAACTCTGATGATCGTTCTACTACATCACGGTACGCCCTATGTGATCGTTCTTCTATTCAGGCACCAGAGAGATGGGGTTTTCTCGTGCAGGTGCAGTAGCTGAGCTGTGTACCTATCAGGAGGCTGCCAGTGTACCTAAGTGGCAGCAGACTATGACAGAGGAGCTCACAACATTAGAGTGTACTAGCGCTTGCGATCTTGTTCTGCTACCATCTGGAGTTGTTCCTATCACTTGCAAATGGGTGTACAAAGTAAAGAACAAGTCAGATGGGTCAGTAGAGCGGTACAAGGCTCGTCTTATTGCAAAAGGTTTTCAACAGACTTATGGTTGAGATTATGATGAGACTTTTGCTCTAGTTGCTCATATGACTACAGTCCGTACACTTATTGCTGTTGCAGTGGTACGCACATGGACTATATCTCAGATGGATGTCAAGAATAATTTCCTTCATGGTGATCTACATGAGTAGGTCTATATGCAGCCACCCCCTAGTGTTGAGACTCCTACAGGCTATGTCTGCCTTCTTAGGCGTGCTCTATATGGTCTCAAGCAAGCTACTCGTGCTTGGTTCGAGCGTTTCAGTTCTGTGATTCGACTACCGGTTTCACTCCAAGTGAGCATGATCCTACCTTGTTTATTCACACTTCTCAGCGAAGTCGTACTTTGCTTCTGTTATATGTAGATGATATACTGATCACAGAAGATGATATGGATTATGTGGCTTTTGTGAAGAAGTTGAGTGAACAATTTATGATGTCTGACTTGGGATCATTGAGCTATTTTCTGGGGATTGAGGTTCATTCTAATAGTGATGGCTACTACCTCTCTCAGCATCGCTACATTCAGGATCTGCTTGCTCGTTCTGGTATGACTAATACACGAACTGCTGCCACACCCATGGAGCTTCATCTGCAGCTTCGACCTACAGACGGTGTACCACTGACAGATCCTTCTCGCTATCGTCAGCTCGTTGGGAGTCTTGTTTATCTCACTATCACCAGGGTTAACATTGCTTATGTTGTACATGTGTTCAGCCAGTTTGTCAGTGCTCCCACCTCAGTCCACGATGGCCATGTTCTTCGTGTGCTGAGATACTTGAGGGGGCTACGTCCAGACGTCTGTTCTATGCCAGTTCGAGTCAGCTTCAGCTTCACGCTTACTCTGACTCCACTTGGGCAAGTGATCCTGCTGATCACCGATCTATCATTGGCTACTGTATCTCTCTTGGTACTTCGCTCGTTGCCTGAAAGTCTAAGAAGCAGATTGCGGTGTCACGCTCCAGTGCAGAGGCTGAGCTTCGGGCTCTTGCCGCTACCACATTAGAGATCATTTGGCTTCGATGGCTCTTGATTGATCTTGATGTCCATTGTGATGATCGTACACCTCTCTTTTGTGATAATACAAGTGTCATTCAAATTGCTAGTGATCCAGTCAAACATGAGCTGACAAAACATATTGGTGTTGATGCATCCTTCACACGATCTCATTGTTAGCAGTCAACTATCGCCATCATGTATGTTCTATCAGAGCTTCAAGTTGCAGATTTCTTCACTAAAGCTCAGACCCGAGAACATCATTGACTTCATCTACTCAAACTCAGTGCATCAGATCCTCTTGATCCACCTTGAGTTTGAAGGAGGGGTGTTAACAATGTTGTACATTCTCATAAACTCTCTCTCTCTCTAGCCAATGAGGCCCATGTAGCCCATGAGATTCATGTAACAATGTATATATATACCTCTTAATCAATCAATAAGATGCATAGTTGTGAATAGCAAACCCTAGCCTTTTGTGATTTTAATTAACAAGAGATACATAAATGATCAGCAGTCAATGAAAGACCTGTTAAGAGCAACCCATTTACATGCTTGAACATCACTACAAGGCCACACGATCATTTATAGTGTTTTCTTAAGGAACTTGTACTAATAAGTGTTTAGTTTCACCTAGAATTGTTGCTATTGCAAACATCGCTATAAACCTGAAAACAGTATGCTTAAATGTTCTTGAAAGTAATGATACTATTACGACTCGACTCATCCAGTTTCCCTAGGGAAAAGGGACAAGAAAAGCTTATTCAAGCAATCCACCAAAAGAAATCTGAATGACATGCAATGTGAATTTACATGTCAAATTATTTTCTTCTACAAAGGTTTCATATATATGACTGTATTACAACTTTATCACCTGTGCTAGTTTTATCGAATATGAAAGATATTGCTTCTGAAAGTTTAGCATATATTGCAAAATTCATAATAAAAGTAAGCCAAGTACACTTGCACTCCTATACCAATTATACAATAAGTAATTTTCATGTAAGAAATATATCGATAAGCATATGCACTTAGAAAAGAACGACGGGACCAATAACAAAATTGCGGCTGAGGAAAAATAGTTTGGTTTGCAAAGAATGCATAATGCAGGCTGCAACGTGGTAATTTGAGGTATCGTGGACAATTATTTTTTCTGGAGAATAATTCTCTATGGAGCCAAAAAGAATTTGAGATCTAAAGTGTCCAATTTGTTTACTAAATAAAATATTGATGCTAGTGAAAATAAGATGTGTCACTATAGCCCCGATATAGCCCCGATATAGCTCCGCTATAGCCCCGATATAGCAGGACAGTGACCACCAGGGATGGAAATCCGGCCGGTTACCGGCCTTACCGGTGGGGGTCGGGATTTTAAAATCCCGGCCGGTTTTTTCGGAGTTTGTAAATTCAAATTTTAAGTTTCAAATTTTGATTGATTTTTAAGCAAAATTTAATAAAATTCGACAGAAAAACGATGTAGGCGATTACGTACGCCACCGTCGAATTGAGCTGGACCGGTTTTTGAATCCTTGGTGACAGGCGGCCGGGAATTGAGCCGGACCGGTTTTTGAATCCTTGGTGACCACTATGCACCAGTTGCCGGTAGCACTTTGTACAGTTGCGGTGCTACTGTGGCCCGCTATGGCCATCTACGAGCCGCTATGGTCGCTATATATGGTATGTAGCAACGCTTTGGTACAAATACATTTCAATTTTTTCATATGATTTATTTGCTGTATATTTTTTCCATCATTTTGAATCATTGCTCCAAGGCTTGAGATATGCATAGAAAAAAAAAATCCTAATACAAGACAAGTCAATTTACTTCAAAATTGTTTGATTTAACTTTATATTTCTACAAATATAGGCGAGCATATTGCGCCCAGTATATTGCTTTTATTCGCTAACCACTACAAAAAACACTTTGCCGTTGCGCTCCTGCTACACGCTATTTAGAACATTGCATTTTACACACAAATTGGTTTGAAATGTTTCAAGGTGCCAACTCTAGGATAACTTTTCTACGAGTAATATGATCCGGGGGAAAGAATTATAGGCGGGGTAATCTACTGTAATATTACCTTTCCGAGACAGAGACAAAGTCCCCTTTGCAGCTCCCCACCAGAAAGATTTGCAACCTGCCTGTCCATGAGTTTCTCAATTTTCAGTGGTTTCATGACATCAGATCTGAACTGATCTTGAGTGTATGTTCCAGGTATTTTCTTGTGTAGAAGGTCCCTCACTGTAGACCTATATTTAGACATCAATTCCTGAGGCTTGTATGAGACTGTAACATCCCGTTTTCAGTTGATAATTAGTAATTACCTTGGTTTCTGATTTTCATTCGAATTTTCAAATTTGGTTTAAAATTCAAAAACTCCTAGCTTCTGTTTAGCTCGGGTTTGTGTTTCAAACCTTCTTTCAAATTTCGAATTCAAAATTTTAAGTTGAATTCTCTATTTTCAAATTCGGAGCCATCCTTTTCTTCTTGGGCCGGTTTTTCTCCCAGCCCACTCTCTCTTCTCTCCCTCCTGGCCCAGTCGGCCCGACCGCCACCCCCGGGCCGTTTCCCCTTCGCCCGGCCCGGCTCTTCTCTTTTCTCTCTCCCTCTCTCCTTTTTCTCTCCCGGCCCGCTCCCGTGTGCGCTCTCTCTCCCTTATCTCCCACCTAACGCCGCCATTCCCTCCCCTCTCCTCTCTCGCTCGCCCGGGGCCCCCCTCCCGCTCCCGCCGCCGCCACCCGCTCGTCCCCTCCGCCCGGATCGACGCCGCCACCCCGACAACCCCCGCCTCCTCCGGATCCGGCGCCGCTCTTCTGCATCCGCGCCCGCGCCGACTCCCATGCCGTCCGGCTTTCCGCCTCCCGTCGCCGGGCCTCCCCCATCTCCGCTGCTCCCGCCGCCTCCGCCGGTTTTTCCGCCGCTCTCCCGGCTACAAAAGCCGAGGCTCTTCCTCTCCCTCCCCTCTTCGTCGCGCCCTCCTCTGCCGCTCCGCGCCCCCCGAAGCCGCTCGGTGCCGCCGCCACCCTTCTCCCCTCCCTCCGGCGCCTCTCCGCCCGCTCGCCACCGGAGCTCCGCCTGCCCCTTGCTCCCGCCCGTCGAATCGGCTTCCCGCCGCAGCACTAGTCGCCCGTCGCCTCTCCGACGTCGCCTTGGCTCCTGGCGCCGGCCGCCTCAGCCTCCCCCCCGCCGACCTCTCGGTGAGCTCCCGTGCGCCCTGTGCCCATGCTCTCCTCCTCCCCTCCGATCGCTCCGATCGCCACCACGCCTCTCCGGTGCCGTCCCGGCCACGCCGCCGCCACCCTTGCTCTCCTCCCCCTCACGACATCCCATTTTGTCGGCCCGCCACCCTCCAAATTGTCGACCACCGCCGGCGATCGCCTCCGTCGCGCCCCTTCTCTTTTCTCCCGGTCGACCGCCTTCCCCGGTCGAACCGGCCTGCCCACACCCGCTCCCCTTCTCTGTTCCTGTGACCGAACCATCCCCCCCTTGTGGACTGCAGTGGCAGTGGAGCAACCGCAGTGGATGCAGCCGTGGTTTTGTGTTTTGCAATTGGAATGCATGCAATGAAGATTTGTGTGATGACAATTGAATCTTTGTATAGTTTGGCATTTGAAGATCTGTGTATTGAGATTGTGTTTTGATCATGCGTATATTTTGTTAACTCTCTGCAGGGTAGTCGTGGAGCAGTAGTCGAGTTTTTGGTAAGAAAGATTTGTGTATTGTAAAGTTGTGTAAAAAGAATTTGTATGGCGATTGTGTATGTATTGTTTTATTTTAACTCGGTCGTTAGTAGCTTTCCATTTTGGCGAAAACATTTCCAAAATATATATTCTCTGTGATTGTGCTATGACTTGCGTTGATTCGATTAACCCTTGTTAATGGTTAACTCGCCGATTGTCAAGTACAAGTAGAATTATCATTTTCGCTTTTACTTGAGAGTCGTCGATTAAGAGCGTAATTTGCAAAATCTTGAGAAATCGAAGTTATGCAAATGACCTTCGTAATCGTCTCCGCAATCATGTCTATTTTTGTTAAATCATATTTATTCAAATTTCCCGCGTTTGTGTAAAATGCTTTGAAATGAACTTGCATTTTCTCAAAATATTTTGGAGAGCTATTCGGGATTAACTTGTTAATCTCGACAGCTTACCTTGAAAACTTGAATATTAATCTTGTAATCCTATCCAGTATTCCTTGGTCCAAATATTGTTTATCCCATCCTTTTTTATCCCCGTTCAAAAGTCGTCTTTAATAAAATATTTTACAGTCTTGTTAAATGCCCAGCAAAAATTATCCTGTATCCTAATCTTGCTCGATCAGCGGTATCCGAAGTGGAGTATCCTGCGGAAATTTTTCAACTTCGTTTCTCCCTTGTTTTCCCTGGCAGAGTTTTTCAGCCATAACCCCTCTTGCTCAGTTGGTCGGTTGTGCGTTGTTTATATTTGGTCTTTTGGAAGTTTTTTTGGACTTATTTGATTTTCTCGCTTTGTTATCGCGTAATTAGGAATCGGAGTCCAGAAGAAGCAGCGACTCGAGCAGGATCAAGATTCGGATAAAGACGCAGACCCAGAACTCTAAACCCCTAGCAAGAAGGCCCTGAGTAAGATCAAGACCGCGATAACCTGACCCAGACGAATCAATACTTTGATCATTTTGAACCTACATTTTATGCAAATTATATTTATTTAAAATATTAAAGTTGTATGCTTTAATTTTGTAATCAATGATATGTTAAAGCTTAAAGTAGTTAAATACTCATTTGCTGATTAATTACTTATTAAGCCATCCTTTGATAATTGAATCCAGTATTCTTTTGTCACCCTAGTAAATATGTGGTAAATACTAGCTTAGGTTGTACTTAAGCGACATGCTAGTCTTGCTTAAGTATCGGGACAATAAATGTCTTAATCATCATCTTTTAAACATGAAAAATGGTTTTGGGCAGTCATTGGATGTAGATGACTGATATGTTGCGTTAATTGGTTTTCCTCCCCAAAACCCTAAACAACTTGCTAGTACCACATCTGGGCGGATGGAAAGAGTGGTGGGTGCGGATGTAGCACGAGAATGATTGATATGTGGTATGAACCGTCCAGATGAATTAATGACTTAATCTTGTCATGACCACCTGTATAAAACAAGTACAACCACAAGTCTGCAAAGTGCAACTTGGCTTAGTAAAATTATTGAACCCTGAATGTCATCCCATAACTAGTGTTTAGAAGTGTGCAAGCGGCAGGACGTATGCTAGCTTGAAAGGGACACCAAAACGGTGAAGTTACTAGCTGCGCTAGTCGTTGTGGCCGGGGCCAGCTGGGCTAGTCGTTGTGGTAAACATCCCACACAACTTATAGAATTGGCCATAGGGGTGAGATGACGGAAGGGGCAAGGCAGTTTGAAACGTTACTGTGACGATCACTCAACTACATGACCAATGAATCATGTGGGGTAACGAGTATGATTATCTCTTGTGGGTACAGTGTACAACCTCTGCAGAGTCTAAACTGTTTAAACAGCCGCGCCTACGGTCAAAGGTGGATATAGGAACTTAACCTGAGTTAGTTCTATTTCAAAAACCTTTGGGGGTGGATTAAAAATGTGGTGGGCTCATCTAGCCCTTGTTTTGGATTTTCCTGAGTGGCCTTACCCAGTGTTGATAATCGGTGGATGTAACCGCTATCAAAATTAAGCATGAGGTGGAGGTAACCTCTACTGTTATTTAATATTTCACTTATTCTCTTTAATAAAAATGCAATCTGTTTAAAATGCTAAGTCATAGGACTTTGTAATTATGATAATTGAAAATATTGCTTTAGCAAATAAAAGAATCTGAGCCATCTTTGTTAAGCCTTGCATATATACTATTGCATACCGTGTGTTGGCTAGCGAGCACGGTGGTTGTGTTCATTCTCGCTCTTTCCCCCAAACCCTCATAAGTAGGAAATATTAGAGATTACGACTACTACGAGGAACCAGATGTCTGAAGATCCAGGAGTTCTTGAAGCATAGTTTAGTTCTTAGTTGTTTTAGTCTCGCCCAGTCTAGCTGACTCCGCTAGTACTTATGTGCCTCCTATATTATCTGAGTTTTCGAGTAATATCGGATGTACATAGGTTTCTCCAGTCGCTTGCCTGTGGAGAGATGTGCCCTCACCCTTTTTTGCTTCCGTTGTCGCTTCCGCTACTTTTGTGATGTAATCATTTGACTTGCTCGGCCCTTTTTGTAAAACTTGACCCGATGCGGTCTATGTAAACTCTGATGTGTTAAATTAATGAATGATATGGTTTTAAGCCATGTATGAAATGATTCAGTGATGTATCTGTGAGTGCTATCTACTGATCCAGGGAATAGCACAGTATATTCGCAGAGAATTCAGGATTAGAAAATCCAGGTCCGACAGAGACAGTGTATGCAGGCATGTCAAGTTCTTCTTCGCCTACTTTGTCTGGTTTTACTTGTCCTGCCTGAAAAACTCAGAAAAGAGCAATGCTGAGAGTACTACACTCAATTCTTCAGGTCACTACAAAGCATATTTGAGAAGAAAAAAAGTGATATACCAGCATGCGGATAAATGTTGTCTTCCCAGTACCATTCTCACCAAGCATGACAATTATCTGGGAATCATTAAAGCTGCCTTCTGTGACTGAAAGCTTGAAACCACTTCTTGTTTTCATCATGGTAGGATACTTGTACCATTGGTAAGTCTGACCCTCTATAATCTCCCCAGTAGACTCAGTAACCTAAGAAGCCAAACAACATTACATTAGATTCAGAGCACACAGCTAGCAAGTAAAAAATGGTGCTCAGAAGTGTTTGACCACAATCGTAGTCCTTACTCTCAATGTAAGTTTCTCTTCGCGGAAACACAGATTTTCTGTTGGGATAAAGCCATTTAGGAAAATGTTAATTCCTTCTCTGACTGAAGAGGGTAAAGTAACAACACCATATGCTCCTGGAGTCCCATAAAGACAACATATGTAGTCTGATAAGTAGTCAAGAATGCTAAGATCACATAGCTGTAAAAGAAAAGGAAAATTGTTTATTAGCTGCGGAGAGTAACTCAAATGTTTTGACTGTCTTATGTTCTATAAGATGTATGTTCTGTTTACTTTTTGGGTTGAAGCAGTGAACGAATAACTTGTGCAGCTTTCAGCCTTTGTTTCACATCAAGATAGCAGGATGGCTCATCGAACATATAAACATCTGCTTCCTCCATAGCACGAGCAGCGATTGCAAATCTCTGGAGCTCACCACCTGATAGATCTGAGACATTTCGGTCCATAACTTGATTCAATTCGAGAATATCACACAATGTGTCTTTCACTTGTCTCTTGTCTTTCTTATTAAGAAGGTCCCCAACTTTCCCTTTAACATATTTTGGAATGTGATCAAGGTACTGAGGTTTAATAGTTGCCTGAAACCCATTAAAGCACATTAGACAGAACGCATAACACAGCTGGACAGAACGCACAACACAGCTGAATGTAACAACTACTAATACAACTATAAAATAAGCTGAAATACCAAAACGAAAGCAAGAACTGTCATTTAATTCTGAACAACTGAACATATATCCATGTGAATTCAAATGTGCGAAACTATATTATAGATCATTGTGGAGAAAGATATTAATCATGATCAGCGGAGCAATGCATTTGGACCAACACTAGGAAATGAACAGGTATGCGGGAAATATCCTAAAATTATGGTTACATTAGCATATTTTCTATTTTCTTTCAAAACCATCTAAGGCACTTGGACATTATAACAGGATTAGAAATGACTAATTGAATGAAATCTTGATGTTAATTAAACCAAGAAACTTCATAAAATGTAAAGATTGACAAGTGAAAAGTAAGAAGTATGGACATACAGGACAACAGAACACAATGACAATTAATATCAATTTGGTAGGCCATATTTTATGAGATAAATTAATAAATTATAGTAGAAGTACCTTCATGTTATCTTCGAAAAGGTGAGTGAAGTATTTCTGAAGTTCAGATCCACGGAAGTACCTCAAAATTTCATCCCAATTTGGGGGATCCTGCAAAGATTGAGAATAGTTTCATAACCTACAAGGCTACAACTACTTCTACAGGAAGGGATAACAAACAGCGGTCAGTGTTGCTTACTGTGAATTTACCCAAGTTGGGCTTCAACTTCCCAGCCAAAATTTTAAGTGCAGTTGATTTCCCAATACCGTTTGTCCCCACCAAGCCTAAAACTTGCCCAGGCCTTGGAACAGGCAGCCTGCAAATGATTAGAAATGGTTGAGGAAGAAAGGTTAGTTATATGAGAAGCATAGTGCCATTAGGTATCAAAAACAGCTCATGGAAACAACACTCAGCAACTATGACAAAGACAAAAGAAAAAAAATCTAATATAACTAAAAAAAAGAGTAATGAGGTGATTGAATATCATAGAGATGAGAAAGATTTTGTGTACCTGTGAAGCTTAAAGAAAATTTGTCCATAGCGATGTGCCGTCTCCTTGTCAAGATCACTTGACAAGTTTATAATTTGGATAGCATTAAAGGGACATACCTGCAAGAGTAATAACACGAGAGTGATATGTTAAGAACATTGGAAATTAGGCTTGATACCCCAGAGATAAATCCAAAAGGAAAAGGAGTTAGACCTTCACACAAATACCACATCCAATACATAGTCCCTCAGAAATTAAAGAGACTTTTGACGATGGAGTAACTTCTATGCACTGACGCCCTGTAAATGTGGATAAAGAATCACAAGTCAATCTAAAACACAAATAATGGCAACCTGAAATTACGAATGATTACTTAATAAAGTAGGTATAGAGCCGACCAATAGATATCTTGGAATGAACCTTTATCTATTCCAATGGGTCAAAAGACCAATATACCATATCTGCGATCTTATGTACGAAACATCTACTCCAATATTCTTGGTGAGCTCGTGCTTCACTAGATCTCAAGCAATGCTGATAGCACTAGTACTGTCTGATAAGAGGGGTCGGTGCAGAAACTGAAACAATGAAATCCTCAAGTAGCCACCGAAGTCAGGTGATCTTAGCTATCAATGACGTCATGGCTCTCAACTCAGCCTCAACACTCGAACGGGAAACGACAGTCTGCTTCTTGGTCTTCTAAGCAATCAGAGAGAAACCAAGAAAAACACACTAGGCAGAAAGAGACCGGTGATCAGAATGATCGCTAGCCCAGGTCGCATCAGAGTACACCTAAACCTGCAGAGAACTGGAGCGAGGGAAGAAAAGACGACGAGTGATGGTCACGCGAAGATATCGCAGAGCACAAAGAAGGTAATTGTAGTGGAGCTGAGTGGGAGCAGAGACAAACTAACTCAGGATGTGAACTAGGTGAGAAATGTTAGGTCGAGTGATCCCAAAGTAGACAAGGATCCCGACAAGATAGCGGCAGCGAGTGGGGTCTTCAAGATCAGTAGGCCGAAGGTGAACACCAAGCTCCATAGGAGTATCCACCATGCGCTGATCAGTGAGACAAGCATGAGTAAGGATATCCTGAATGTACTTCTCCTGGGAGAGGTGGTAGCCCTCAGGCGTAGAAGTGACCTCAATTCCCAAGGAAGTAACGAAGAGGACCAAAATTAGACATCAATAACTACTCACTGAGACGCTCCTTCACAAAGGCAATATACTGAGAGTCATCTCCAAGAATAATCATATCACCCACATAGAGTAGGAGCATCTGTAATATTCTGAGAAAAAAATAATAATAACCCCCTAAGGGCTTGTGCGTAATTAAATAAAGAGGATACGTGAAAATAGGATATTTCAGAGTTTTTAAGAGCTATATAAATCGTGGAAGAGGAGTTCTAACAACCCTAGCAGTCCTTTCATTTTTTTCCCCTGGGCGCCGCCAGCGCAGTCACCATATTTCCCGAAAATACCATCGTCAGCGTCGCCGTTTTCACGCGTTAGCCGCCGCTGCCTTGGCTGCTGTTCCCATCGGTGGCATCCGAGTGCAAGGAAGTGTAGCCGGTCAACTCCGAGTGGCTGCGCCTGCCCGCGTACGCGTGTGTGTTCCTGCCGTCACCTGCCGTCTCGGCGCCTGCTACGGGTGCACATCTACTGCGCCCGTGAAACATCAGGTCTATTGTGATCTTTATGTTGCGGTTGCTAGTGCTAGCATTTAATTATTAGTGCCGCGTTAGTAGTGATTAGCTAATGGTGCACTCATGGGATTATGCTAATGAGATTTGAATGCCTCGGCTGGATGAAATTTAGTAATTAGTTATTTTGGCATGTGGTTACGAATACATGCAGTAACTAATGCTTTGGTTGGAATTTAGTGGTTAACTAATTTGACTTGTAGCTACGTTTGAATGCAAATAACTAGTGCTAGTAATTAATCTAGTAATGCAACTTTGCATGGTACTGCTAGTGCCAGACATTAACAAGCAGTGCAATATTGCTTTGCGTGCATGCTTAAACAGTAAAAGCGAGACAACAACTAGTTGGAGCTGCATGTTTTGTATGTATGTGCTTCTTTGGAATAGTAAAGAAGAGAGAGGAGCTAGCATGTTTTGTTGAACAGTAAGGGAAATATATATTAGGATGTTTCTAGTCGGGGAGAAATCGATTAATGGATCTGTTTAGTCTGCCGTTCTGTTGTACGATTTATTCGGGTAACTTCATGGCGAATTTTGAGAATATCATCTTCTAGTTAATTGTAGATAATTTCTATATATTTCTATAGAATATTTAATCATGTCAAGCGGACAATTATAATTCGAGTTATGAATTTTGTAAGACTGTTTTCTATGTAGTTGTCGTCTTTCGGCACTGTTTTGGTAGACTATAGATTAAAAATAGTAAATAGACTAATTAGAGTTTTTGATCTACATGAAAGATATATATTATTGTCTAAGGGTTCTGTAGAATCCAAGATCTCGAATTTTGGTTGGGTAAAACAAAAGTTATGAATTTAGTAAGACCCGCTGTCCCGAAGTTGACATATCGGTCTTCTGGGTTAAAAACGGAGGGTTAGATGATTTAATTAGAAGACTGGGTAATATAAGAAAATGAGGGGAATTTTGTGAAGAATCCAGAACTGGGTGGTTTGCTATGATCTAATTTTTGAGTCAAAAGTTACGCTCTTTTTAGTACCAGGACAACAAGGGGGTGATTGTTCGGTACCGGGGAAGTGTGGTAGCTTTAGGAGTATGTAGGAGTGATGTCGATTGATTGTTGTTCTTATGATGCTATAGCTTGTATTGAAATTTTAGTATTTAATGTAGGAGAGGCGTCGTGCTTGTTGCCATCTTCTAGCCAAATCGTGCGTCGCAGCTAGTAAAGGCAAGTGCATGGTAGACATCGATCAATGATTGATCACTGTTTTCTTTATCCTCTATTACCATTATCGTTGTGCTTTTATTTTATTTAATTGAAAACAATGAAATGGTATGGTTATATCTTTGTTGACAATTGTTGGACCGTAAAGGCGACTAGAGGGGGGGGTGAATAGGAGCACGCTCACTTTTTCACAAATTATGAACTCAATACAAATTAACTCCAGTAGCTATTAGGAAGCTATGAAGATCAATATACCAAGACAAATGGAAGACTAGTATTGAATCCAATTAAACCCTAAGCAATATAACAAAATCAACTAAGATTACCAAGACTCACAAAGACAGGCGGTCGATCGTTATACTCAACCGGTCGGACCGATTGCAAGCGATCGACCGGCGTTGTCTTTGGCGGTCGGACCGCTCCAAAATCGGTCGACCGGTGATGACGAAGCGATCGACCTACCGACTCGAACCGATCTACAACAATAAAATCACCCGATGACGAAGTTGCAATTAGGTGAAACTTTTGATTCTCAACTCCAATCTTTATGAAACTTTGCACACACCTTCTATATGCTATTGAGGACCTATTCCAATCGAATATTATGATAATTCTTGGAGCGATTTTGAGCAATTGTCAATTGATTAACGAAGGTCTAAAACCGGGCAAGAACGAAAACTTGATCCTAAAGCTTGTTCGTGAGAGATTGATGATCAAGATGATGCTAGATAGATTCACACATATCACGCAAGCTAATTCACGTGAAAGAATCAATCACAAACTCGTGGATCAAAGAAAGCCCTAAAATCACCAAATTGAAAGCAAGAACGAAAAGAGACTTATCTCAAGCAAACCTTGCATAGATTGATTTCGTGATTGAAGTGGATTACATCCACACCATCATGGATCGAGAAACAATCAAGGATCACGAAATTCACCACAAACCATCAAGAGCCCTAGCCTCCACCTCAACTCCCCTAAAGACAATTAGGGTTTTGAAACATCAAAAGGCGAGAGAGAAAGAGGTGCAGCCACCATCTCCTCCTATTTATAGTGGAGGCCTAAAACTCTTAGGGTTTGACTTAATTGGGCTCCGTTAAGGCCCACTAACAAGCGGGTCACACACGCACGCTTCGCAAGCGCCGTCTTTAACCTTTTGACCTAAACCGCTTCACCATGCATCATGGATTCGCCAATAGGTCACAATTGTCCATCTTGTGTCACGCTTGAGTCGTTGACCTCACCCGCATCGTCGATCGTTCTGGACCTCAACTCTTCAAGTCTAGTCCCGATTCTCCTCGCCGTTGACCGTCGTTGACCACCAAGCTACCGCACAACCACGCACAAGAAAACACGATTCGGGAACAAGTTCTTCACAACTTGACCCATGTTTAGTCAAAACATGCATCATGCAAATCATATGCCATGAAACCAATGACTTTGACCTAACAAAACAACATCGCCACGGTTGGTCGACGTTCAAGTAGTTCTGGTCCCGACCGCCCAGTGAGCCGGTCGGACGCTTCATGGCGGTCGGACCGCTCCACAATGAGCGGTCGGACCGCCTTAGACTTAGCCAAATTCAAGCTCCCAAAATCCAAACCTTCGGAAACTTTAAACCAATAGAACTTTTCACCGAGGCTCCAAAATCATGAGACCAAGTGCATTGGGATCCCCTTACTTGTCTACAACACCTATTTTTGGCCCAGCTCGATTTGAACACTTTTGGTCATCGCCGGTCCGACCGCCCCAGATGGCCGGTCCGACCGATATGGGACCGGTCGGACCGCCGTCAAGGACCGGTCGGACCGCCCTGAGCGATAAGCTCAGTAACTTTGTCGAAAACGCGTGAAACGACAAACCGTAAACGCCATTGCCAATTGTCACATCATCCTAAGATCCGGAGCATATCCCCATGAAATCCACAATCTCCCCTTGATGAACACATTGGCAATTATCCGAAAAATGTAAGTAAGAGGTTTGAAAACGAGTTTACTCGCGGTTTTACGCACAAAGGCACAACTTGGTCCATAAGCAAGAAAAAGCAATGAACATGACCAAGTGGCATCGAATAGTATAGGCATGTAAGACAAGGCAAAAGAAAGCATAAAAACTTTGATTTCGGAAAAGGGTCAAAATTCTCACATGAGGTCCATATGAAAGAACAATTGTTCAATTGACCTATGATCATTGTGAGTATAAAAGAATGCAATTCAAGTTCGAATATTCAATAAGACAATAAGAATGCAACTCAAGAACTCCCCTCACTATGATCATCAAATTTCAAATTTTCGTTTCTCCCTTTGTATAAACTTCTCCCCAATCTTCTCATTAACACATCTTCTCCAAATAAGAGTAGCAAAGAAATATTACACACCTTCTCCCAAAGAAATATCTTTTATTTAACACATCTTCTCCCCTTTGACAATGGATTCATCAAGGAATCACGCCTTCCTCTCATCCAGAATAACAAATAGAGAATAAAGAAAGAAGCGAAACAAAAGAAGCATAAAGAGGAATATGCATGAAGTGCAATGGAGTGGCTTCAATTTTTGTATTTTCAATTTTTGATAAGAAGCTTTGGAGATTACCCAAAAGAACAATGTAGTTTCTCTAATATTGCACAAACAGCATATCAAGCCTGACAACGCTAGCAAGATCATGGTAAGACATATATATCAAAGCTAAGCACAAAGGCTCAAAAGTAAAGCATTAGATTTTATCAATTTAAGCAACGCTTCAAATTGACAAGTTCATCAACAGGATCCTAAAGTGAAATTGGCCATGTCAAATGTCAAAGTGAGATCAAAAATCTAACAAAGACCACAAGAAGAGTCAATCAAGTCCCGTATTGAATCATTTTGCTCAATATTTTGTAAACGCCTATTTGTCAACATTTTTCTCATTTGCATTGAATATTGAAGTTGACTAATGATCTAACTTAGTGACAAGATCCTGGACTAGGAGCCATCCACAAACTCATCCTAAGCTTCACCAAAAGTTGATTAAAGGTATATCTTAGTAAAGAAGATCCCGGACTAGGAGCCATCCACAAACTCTTTCTAAGCTTCTACCGGGCGACAAATCTTGAGGTTCATGTCATTTCGACAAGCGGTCCCCATGAGATCGTCCGTTCATCAAACTATCTCCAAGTTCATGTCATTTGACAAGCGCCTCGTAAGAATAGTTTGGCACAATTTAAGCATAAGACAATCTTGATTTTCATTTTTCACAAGAGCGATTTTAGAGTCTCAAGAACACAAAAGCTCAAGTAATGGTCAATTTTAGATCAAAGAGCTAACAAAGCAATTCAGCAGGCCAATGTCACAAGAGGAGCACTAATTACGCAACTCGCTAAAACATCCACAAATTGCAATTTCTTAGTTTGAGTTGTTTAAAAGGTTCTAGCTCATATAGCAAAGACTTAGCTACACATGTAAAAGCATGATAATTCTAGCAAGTCAAAGAACTAGACATGACATTGAGCAAGAATTGAAATACAAAAGCTCTAAAGGGTAATAGGCAAAGCTTCATCAATTTTAAAATATAAGCGAAAAATCTTATATTACAATGCATTTTTTTGAATTTTTCATACCACTTGTTGTATTTTTCATATGAATGCAATATGACACAATGAGATGCAATTAAAAGGCCTAAAATCTAAAAAGTTCAAAAGATCACTAAGTTCGAAAAAGAACAATAAAAGATCAAAAGAACAAGGAAAGATAAGAAAAGATCAAACTCCCCTCAAACCAACCCATAAGGATAAATTACCCTAACTCACTTCTTAAGGAGGAAAATCGGTTTGATCTAAAGGCTTGGTAAGAATATCCGCCAATTGAGCTTGGACTCTACAAAGTGCATCACAATATCACCTTTTTCAACATGATCTTTAAGGAAGTGAAAGCGAATGTCTATGTGCTTAGTCCTAGAATGTTGCATTTGGGTTTTAGCAATATTAATAGCGAAGTGTTATCACGTAAAAGAGGAACACTAGCAAAGTTTAACCCATAATCTTTCAAAGTGGACGTCATCCACAAAATTTGGCTACAGCAACTAGCAGCAGCAACATACTCCGCCTCAGCAGTGGATTGTGCAATAGAAGACTGCTTTCTAGAAGACCAAGATACAAGAGACGTGCCTAGAAAGTGACAGGTGCCTGAGGTACTCTTCCTATCTAACCGACACCGCAAAATCGAATCAAAAACCTCTAATGGACAAAGTCAAGAGCAGAATACCAAATGCCATATAAGAGGGTAGAGTGTAAATACCGAATATGCGCTTAACGGCTTGGCGATGGGAAGTTCTCGAGACGCTCAAATCTTGCACAAAGGCATACCGTGAAGTGAATGTCCGGTCTCGAGGCCAAAATCTAAAGGAGCCGATCATGTCATGCGGTACTCGCGTTGATCCACGACTTCTCCTTCCTCATCTGGATCCAAAACAGTTGAAGTTGCCATGGGAGTGGAAATTGGCTTGCAGTCACCCATGTTGAAGCGTTTGAGAAGATCTTTAGTGTACTTTGTCTGATGGATGAAAGTTCCTTCCTTGCATTGCTTGATTTGAAGTCCCAAAAGTAATTAAGCTCTCCCATCATACTCATCTCAAATTCCCTAGACATAGTGTCGGAAAAGTCGGAAACAAGAGCATTAGAGGAACCACCAAAGATAATATCATCCACATAAATTTGAGCAAGCAGAAGTCATTGTCACGTCTAAGAATGAATAGGGTTTTATCCACTTTACCCATCTCAAAATTATTTTTAAGCAAGAAGGTCTTAAGTCTATCATACCGTGCTCTAGGGGCTTGTTTAAGACCATACAATGCTTTAGATAGCTTGAAAACACGATTTGGATATTTAGGATCCTCAAAACCGGGGGTTGCTTAACATACACTTCCTCATCTATGAAACCATTTAAAAGGCACTTTTAACATCCATCGATATAATTTAAAACCTTTTGATGCAAAAATGCAAGCGAAATGCGAATGGCTTCTAGTCTAGCAACAGAGCAAATGTCTCATCAAAATCTAACCCCTCAACTTGGTCAAACCCCGAGCTACCAATCGGCCTTATTTCTAACCACGTAACCATCCTCACCTTGTTTATTCTTAAACACCCAACGGGTTCCTATAACATTATGACCACTAGGAGGTTCTACTAGGTTCCAAACTTTGTTTCTTTCAAAATTCTCTAACTCCTCATGCATGGCATTTACCCAAATAGAGTCGATAAAGCATGTGATATATCGCGGGTTCAAAAGAAGCAACAAAAGCCGAATGAGAGTAGAGATTTGGATCATTATACCGAGCGAGTGACTCGCTCATGTAGATTACCTATTATCATTCCGGAGGATGCCGTCTCTGAATGCGAAGTGGAGCGCCGGGTGAGATGTCGTTTCTTCGACCTCCGCAGTATTGCGATGATGATGATGCGTGAGAGCCTCAATCAAGGTGAAGTAGACGTAGCGTGTTCTTGTATCAATATGGGCGCTTGGCAGCAGATGAGGGAATGACATTAGCTTCGTCCTCATCTTCCTCCACAAAAATACTCTCACACTGTAAATCATCTCAGAGCAATTGATCTAGCTCTGTGGCTAGTCTCATCAAAAGTGACATTACAAGTCTCTGAATAATGTTAGTCTCGAGATTAAAAACTCGAAAACCCCTCGAATGAGCGGGATAACCCAAAAATACCCCATCAAAAGTTCTTGATTCAAATTTATCTAAATTGCTGTCTTAAGAATAAAACATTTTGATCCAAAAACTCAAAATGCGAAACAGAGGGTTTTCTACCAAAACGAAGCTCATAAGGAGTCTTGCCTAAAGAAGGTCTCAAAAGACACGATTGGCAATATGGCAAGCGATAGCAATAGCTTCGCCCAAAATCTCCTAGGTGTGCTATACTCATCTAGCATCGTCCTAGCCATTTCGACCAAGGTCCTATTCTTCCTTTCCACCACGCCATTTTGTTGAGGGACGTGTGGAGAGGAGAAGCGATGCTCAATACCACGCCAAAGACAAAAGAAGCAAAAGAAGCATTTTTGAACTCCGTGCCATTATCATGCGAATCGCTCTCAAAGCACCGTGAAGCTCGAAGCCAAACGAAGAACAAGATCATGAAAATAACCAAAAGCTTCATCCTTTGAAGTAAGAAAGAACACCCAAGTATATCTTGAAAGATCATCGACTATGACTAGAATATACCATTTTCCACCAATCGACGGACTCTAGCAGGACCAACAAGATCCATATGAAGCAACCATCACCGGTCCGTCGGTCATAACCATAGTCACGTAGAAGGGTGTGAGGCGAGAACTTGTTTGCCATGCCTACAAGGCGCACATACTGACATCTTTGATGACTTTGAGCTTAGGCAAACCTCTCATGAGATCAAGGTTGCTAACTCGCGTCAAATGATCAAAACCAATGTGCCCCAAACGTCGATGCCAAAGCCAAAAATCGAAGAAGATGTAAGCAAACATTTAAGAGATCCAAGAAGAGATTCGAAAAGTCACCTCAAAAATTCTACCAACTCTAGAGATTCCAAACACAAGCTCACCAAGAGAATCAAGCACACGACAAGCATTTTTCTTAAAAGCAGTCTCATACCCATCATCAAGAGGTGAGAAATGCGAAAGGAGATTATACCTAAGCTTGTCCACAAGAGCGACATCCTTTAGAATGAATTTGTTGTTTACCCTAATTGATCCTGTTCCTTCAATTCGCCCTTGTGTATCATCTCCAAAGGTGATGAAGTCATCACTGTTGCTCGCGTGAAAGAGGTGAACCATTTTGAGTTCCCGGTCATGTGGCGTGAACATCCGAGTCAACGAACCACGTGTTCTTCCCTTTCCGCGGTAATCCTAAAAATCAAGGAGCAAAGAACGATGTGTCTCAATCATCGGGATTAGATAAACAAGATTTAGGAATCGATCTCGAGACACACGCCCGCAAGGAGTATACAAACCGAAGTACTATCCTTGATTTCATTTAACATTTGGTTATGAGCAATGTTCAAATTAAAATGAGACTTGAATCGTCCATGGCTATCGGACCGCTTTGTCTTTGTGGTCGGGCCCGGTGACCAAAACAGTCGACCCGGTGAGCACCAAATGGTCGGACCGCCATCTGATACACATTAGAATTAGGATGTCTAGAAACATAATGATTTGCATGAGATAAAAATCCTAATCCGAGTTTATTCTTTTCGGTGTTACCATGTCTCATAGAAGCTCTAGGTTGCATGAATGAAATTCTATCAAAATTTTTCCTATCATTTTTCAACCTCACGCCAATATTCAATCAAATGTCCACCTTTTTGCAATAAGTGCAATGGTACTTGGTACCACTAGAAGAAGCACCATTTGAATTAATACAAGGTTGGGCAAAACCTGCAGATTTAAAAGATGTTTTTGCGAGTTGGGTTTTGAATTCAATTAAACCTTTTCCAAGACTTGAATGACTTTTGGGTTGAATTGTCTTGAAAAGAATTGAATCCTAAACCTTGCTTCTTATAAGGAGTTTTAGACTTGTCAAGAATCATGTTTAATTGTTTCTTACCTTTAGAAAATTTCTCTAATGTATCATGAAGGTAAGCATTTTCTTTTCTCAAGTTGACACAAGAATCACAAGTTTTATCCATAGATTTTTCCTTATACAAAGCAATTTCAAGCTTAAGAGTGGAACATGAAGCACAAGTAGTATTTTCAATATTGTCCTTAAGCTTAGCATATTTGACTCTAGCGACTTCTAAGATATCTTTGATTTCACGTTCTTTTCTAAGCATGAAGTGCAAGGGCTAGAATCAAAAACATCAAAAGCAATCAATTTACTAGATTCTAAACATTTTTCACAAGGAGCACTTTTAATTTCATTTAGTTCAGATTTAGCATTCTCAAGTTGTTGTACACAAATATTATGAGCAGATTGTAACTTGGTAATTTCGAATGCATAGCATGACAAGATAAACATTCATCGAGTTCAAGAGTCTTAGCAGCTTTAAGCTCTACTTTCGGTTTGCTAATTTTTGACTCTAATTTCTTATTTTTGTCATAACAAATTCAAGCGCTTCATCTTGACTAAGCAATTGCTCAACTATAGAATCATATTTAGCGAAAGCTCATCATAAGAAAAAGATACCTCATTATCATCAATGTCGTCTGTGTCGACCATGAAGCACATGCCGTGAAATCTTTGGCCTTCCTTTCTTTTTACCTTGAGGGATCTCCTCCTCCTTGTCCTCCTCACTCCCGGTATCCACATCGCTCAAGGATTGATCCTCAAAAGCGGCAAGGACCCGTGAGCGACCTTCACAAGCTTATTTGCCTCATACCTTGATTTGTTGAAAGGAGGCTTCTTCCAAGTCGGCTTTCCTTCCTTATGATTGCTCTTACCTTTCACTTGGGGCAATTTGCGGATATGATTGAGCTCACCACATTCATAGCATGTTACCGGACCACCTCTCTTTTGTTTCTCACATTATTGTAGGCCCGTGTGAATTTCTTAGCTAGAAGAGCTAACTCCGCTTCAGAATACTTTCAAGCTCCTCTTCATGAATAGCGGATAAACAAGCAAATGAAAATCCGAAGAAGATTCACAAGAGTCATCAAAAGCCTTTTGAGAGGATCGCTACCAAAGCTAAATTATCTTTCTTAGGATGATCAACTCTTTTAATTTCATGAGTCTTGAGTTTACTATAAAGCAATTCTAAAGTAAGACTTGAAAGATCAACATTTTCTTCTATAGCAAGAGCTTTCATCTCCCACTCCTTGGTGTTGATTGCGGCCAAGAGATGGGTGGCATTTTCAGATTGAGAATATTCAATATCAACGACTTTCATTTGATTAATTACTTTATTAAAGCGATGAAAATGTCATCGATGCTCTCTCGGACGCATCTCGAATTTATTGTACTCACGCTTGTAAACAGTTTGGCGCACCTTTTGAATTGGGATGAACCCTCATGATATGTTTCGAGAGTGTTCCAAATTTCATGCGCAGTTTGAAAGATTGCAAATTCTATCATATTCTTGTCTACCAAGTGCACCATATAAAAGATTCTTAGCCTTATTGTTGTTAGCCAAAAGATTGGAGTAAGCGGTGTAGCAATTTCAGAATAACCAATGGGCTCTAACAACATCCCAAATAGCTTGTCCTCGCTCTCAAGAAAGACGCGCATACGATTCTTCCAATAGGCATAGTCGTGCCCATCGAAGATATGCGGTTTAGTAGAAAACTTATCCATCGCCAAAGTTCGTGGACCGGTTAAGATCAAGATTGAACTAACCGGGCTCTGATACCACTTGTTGGACCGTAAAGGCGACTAGAGGGGGGGTGAATAGGAGCACGCTCACTTTTTCACAAATTATGAACTCAATACAAATTAACTCCAGTAGCTATTAGGAAGCTATGAAGATCAATATACCAGTACAGCGGAAGACTAGTATTGAATCCAATTAAACCCCTAAGCAATATAACAAAATCAACTAAGATTACCAAGACTCACAAAGACAAAGTGGTCGACCGTTATACTCAACCGGTCGGACCGATTGCGCAGCGGTCGACCGGCGTTGTCTTTGGCGGTCGGACCGCTCAAAATCGGTCGGACCGGTGATGACGGGCGGTCTGACCGGCCGACTCCAGAACCGATCTACAACAGTAAAATCAGCCCGATGACGAAGTTGCAATTAGGTGAAACTTTTGATTCTCAACTCCAATCTTTATGAAACTTTGCACACACCTTCTATATGCTATTGAGGACCTATTCCAATCGAATATTATGATAATTCTTGGAACGATTTTGAGCAATTGTCAATTGATTAATGAAGGTCTAAAACCGGCAAGAACGAAAACTTGATCCTAAAGCTTGTTCGTGAGAGATTGATGATCAAGATGATGCTAGATAGATTCACACATATCACAGCAAGCTAATTCACGTGAAAGAATCAATCACAAACTCGTGGATCAAAGAAAGCCCTAAAATCACCAAATTGAAAGCAAGAACGAAAAGAGACTTATCTCAAGCAAACCTTGCATAGATTGATTTCGTGATTGAAGCTGGATTACATCCACACCATCATGGATCAGTAAACAATCAAGGATCACGAAATTCACCACAAACCATCAAGAGCCCTAGCCTCCACCTCAACTCCCTAAAGACAATTAGGGTTTTGAAACATCAAAAGGCGAGAGAGAAGAGGTGCACCACCATCTCCTCCTATTTATAGTGGAGGCCTAAAACTCTTAGGGTTTGACTTAATTGGGCTCCGTTAAGGCCCACTAACAAGCGGGTCACACACGCACGCTTCGCAAAGCGCCGTCTTTAACCTTTTGACCTAAACCGCTTCACCATGCATCATGGATTCGCCAATAGGTCACAATTGTCCATCTTGTGTCACGCTTGAGTCGTTGACCTCACCCGCATCGCCGATCGCTCGACCTCAACTCTTCAAGTCTAGTCCCGATTCTCCTCGCCGTTGACCGTCGTTGACCACCAAGCTACCCGCACAACCACGCACAAGAAAACACGATTCGGGAACAAGTTCTTCACAACTTGACCCATGTTTAGTCAAAACATGCATCATGCAAATCATATGCCATGAAACCAATGACTTTGACCTAACAAAACAACATCGCCACGGTTGGTCGACGTTCAAGTAGTTCTGGTCCGACCGCTCTAGGTGAGCGGTCGGACACTTCATGGCGGTCGGACCTCCTCGTGAGCGGTCGGACCGCCTTAGACTTAGCCAAATTCAAGCTCCCAAAATCCAAACCTTCGGAAACTTTAAACCAATAGAACTTTTCACCGAGGCTCCAAAAATCATGAGACCAAGTGCATTGGGATCCCCTTACTTGTCTACAACACCTATTTTTGGCCCAGCTCGATTTGAACACTTTTGGTCATCGCCGGTCCGACCGCCCCAGATGGCCGGTCCGACCGATATGGGACCGGTCGGACCGCCGTGCAAGGACCGGTCGGACCGCCTCGAGCGAAGAAGCTCAGAACTTTGTCGAAAACGCGTGAAACGACAAACCGTAAACGCCATTGCCAATTGTCACATCATCCTAAGATCTGGAGCATATCCCCATGAAATCCACAACAATCATGATGAAAAGTTGGATACGATGAATATGATGGAGTTAGCATTTTTCATACATAAACATCTTTGCATATGAGCAGGTGATCATGAATGATCACAACTCCACGGGAGTGGAGGAGGTCCCCGATCCTGGTGGAGGAATGGGCTTGAGAGTGAATGTTGTCATGAGCATTCACTCATGCTATACCGGTATACGTGAAAGAAGTGCATATGGACATGTAGAGTAGAGTTGCATTGATATGAGATGAATGATTGTGAAAACAAGTGAAGATAACAACATGAGAATATTAATAGAAGTGCATGTGATGATAATTAAGTTATTGAATACTGTTGATTTATTATTGTTCGTTGTATATTCATGTGTTTGCTGAGTCGTAGACTCACCCTTGCTCTTTTGTTGTCTTTAGGTGATCTTCGAGGACGCCACGGCTAAGAGCGAGTAGAGCACATGGAATAGATCCATACTTCGAACACATGAACATTTGCCATAATAACCTTTTATTCATTACAATGTTACTCTAGGACATGTTAGAGGTTGAATAAAAGCTAAGTCAACATTTTGGAGTAGACTGTTTGGATCAATGCTTTATATTCATTAGTTGGTGCAATTCTGGATTGTTTACCTGGTTATGTTTCCCCTTGCTCATTTGCTCTTGCTTGATTCATGCTCTTTTGTGATCCATGGATATGTCCATTGATGTTTTCTTGCTGAAATTTTATAGTGTGTCGATAATTATTAGTTCAGAGAGTAGTTTAGTGGCATTCTAGGCTCAGTGTTGGGCTGAGGTGTTACAGCATCCGACCGCGAGGAGAGGTGTGTACAAAGATAGCAAGGTCGTGATCACTGGCAGAGAAGCTGACAACAGTGACAATAGAGGAGAAGCGGTTAAACTAAGCACGAGGGGTTTGTTTGAGCCCATAGAGAGCGGCGAAGGCGACAAACCCTACCATTAGGGATAAAATACCCAGAGGGCGGCTGCATGTAGACCTCCTCATGCAGCTCGCCATTGAGAAAGGTATTCTTGATGTCCAGCTGAGAGATGGGTCACTGTCGAATAGAGGGCATAGCAATGAGAGTGCGAACAGTGGTCATGTGGGCGACAGGAACAAATGTCTCATCGTAGTCACGACCATGTTCTTGCTAAAAACCGTGTACCACACGACGAGCCTTGTAGCTCTCAAGGGAGCCATCTGAGTGGGTCTTGATCTTGTATACTCACTTGTACATGATAGGAGTGACACACATAGGTTAGAGCACAAGATCCTAAGTGCTAGTATGCTCCAAAGTAGCAATCTCCTCAGACATCACGAGCTACCACTCAGTGTGAGCAGCAGCCTCACGGTAGGTCGTAGGCTCAGAAAGAGCTGCAGCTGCGAACATGGGAGGAGGTGGAGTAGGACCCAACAATGATAGAGAAGATGAACTGGGAACATGGCCCATCAAAGATGGAGGCTCAACTGGAGAAGGAGTAGGCCGACGACGGTGAGAGTAGTTCAGGGTCAACAAAAGAGCTGGAAGAAAACTTCGAAAGAGAGGGAACAGGTGGAGCCGGAGAAGCCGGAGGAGAGGAAAGAGAAGTAGGTGGATGCAGAAGTGAAACAGAAGTGGAAATCTGAGTGTGAGGAAAGGTTAGAAAGGAGATCAACTTCACAAGAGAATATGAGCTGATAGTAGCGGGATAAGGGTAGCAAGTCTGGGACTCAGCGAAGGTAACATCCCGAGAGATCCTCATCCGACGAGCAACAGGGTCGTAGCAGCGATAACCCTTGTGCTCAAGACTGTAGAAAAAAAACACTTAAGTGACTGAACAGTCAGCTTGGTGCGCTCATGAGGTAGAAGAAGAACGAAGTATACATAGTTGAAACAGTGAAGGTGACTGTACTCGGGAGCCCGATCATAGAGACATTCGACAGGAGTAGAACCCTGAAGAGCAGTGGAAGGTTGCATGTTGTTGAGGAAAACGGTAGTGGAGACAGCCTTAGCCCAGAAGTGAAATAGAACAGAAGAGCAAGCACGAGAGTGCGAGCTATCTTAAGAAAGTGACGATACTTACACCCAGAGACAGACACTGTTCTGAGCGTGAGCACCAGGACAAGAGTCCCGAGACTGGGGCAGTGTCCCGAGATCCGGGCGATATCCTGAGGTGGCCCGAGGTAGGGGCAGCAGCGGCTGCCTAAGGCCGGGGTGGCGACAGCGCTAGCCAAGAACAGGGGCGGCAGGAAGGTCTGGAGCGTGATGTGGTTCGTCCCGTGTGGGGGCGACAACGGCAAGCGGAAGAAGACTGGCGCACAAGCCCCGGGGCCACTGGCCGCCACCGTGCGGCGGTGGAAGTTGTGGTGCAACGGCACACGGTGCACGTGAGTGAATCTTCCTCCTCTTCCTGATCCCCTATAGCAGGGGAGCAGGTGGCTCTGTCGAGGATCAGTGGGATCCAAGGTGGAGTCGTGGGAGCATCGGAACGAGCTCGGGGTGTCCGGATCTAGAGTCGGGAGGCGTGCGCTCATGAGTAGGAGCTGTGGGCGGTGGTGCGAGCTTCGGAGGCGAAAATAACTCCAGTGGCGGAGCTTCGGCGGCGGTGGCGGTACCGAGCCCGCTTTCGGCAAAGAACGTCGGCCGGCGAGAGCTCATTCCGGCGAAGATGGTAGCGTTAGGAAGCTTCTCGGTAGTAGCGGCTCTCGAGCGGCCCGACAGTCTTCGCGATAGCGGAGAGGTCTTGGTAGGCACGACTAGGAGGCCCAGTGCGGCAGCAGAGAACTCGGGCGGCGGCAGTTAAGAAGAAGCTCTGCACAGTCTTCGCCGCATGGGGAAGAAGCTGAGTGCGCGGATCTAGCTAGATCGGGCCCGGATGGGTTGATCTGGTGGGATCCACCTCGCCCCTCAGGGCCATCGGATCCGGTGGTGAGGGCTTCGGTTGGCTTCGATCGGATGATGCGAAGCAGAGCACGAATGGGTGCGCGAAGGCAGAAGCAGAGCAGAGCACGAGGTGAAGAAGCAAAGCATGGCACATGCGGGCGTGTTGACGGCGGCGACAGAGACGATGGCATAAGTCAAGTGGCAAACCCTAACACTAGATCGTATACCATGTTGGAATGAAGCTTGATCTATTCTAATGGCCAAAAGGCCAATATATCATATATAAGGTCGGTCAATATGGAAAGAACGCCCAAAGCTATGTACATATCTAACAAGGTAAACTATAGTGTAAAAAATAAATTCATCTAGGATCCCAAAATTTAATTATGTTGAAATCTAATATATGAATACATGATTACACCCTTAATTACAGTAGACATACAGGTCAGTCTGTTCATGTCATGTGGGACCGTGTCTACGGCCGGCGCCACAAGCCGCAGGAGCAGCTAGTCCTAGCAGTAGAGCAGCCAACCGTAGAGGCCGCATAAGAGTCCAATGTATCGCTTTAGGCAGTGTGTCAAACCTGGGATTGAAGGATCCCAGATTCTCTGTGTTTCATACACTAGTCCAGGAACAACTAGTGTACACAGTCAAACAAAAGTGGATAGCATAACCATACAATACACAGTCAAACAAAAGTGGATAGCATAACCATACAATGCTATTCATTGAAATAATTAAAGTTGTTACAAAAGGGGCATACAACCAATAAGCAAAAATAGTGGAAGCAAAAGCACTAAGGTAGACCACACGATTCGCCACAGGCAATCGTCTGGAGGGCGTAGCCTAGTCGTCCAAGTTCTCAATCTCCTCGTAGCATTTCTCTCCTGCTCAACAATTTATTAAGGAAGGGTGAACACAATAACTGTGCTCGCAAGTTACATCCAATAACAGAATATAATGCATGCAAGGATTTAACAACAGAAAGCTTTATATAGCTCAATTTGCATAAAGCAACATTTTTCTATTTAAATATTCATACTAAGTTCTAAATCAGTTTATTCTATACTAAAATTTATTTTCTAAATTCTCAAGTTTTATAGCCAGATAACATTCACACAAGGGGTGAAGGATACTCTCCTATCACATGGCTAACCACCCAATTCCCATTTGGATAGAAATCCAAAACCATTTAACAAGTCTTTTGAAACTAAAACCAAAATCTAACTCTGAGTGGCTTTGCTAGCATATCCATGACCATGGACACAGCTATTCGACTAGTTCATAACACTCTGCAGAGGTGTACAACATTACCCACATGATACAATTTCTCTGGTTTGTTTGGCATCCGTTGATACCATCGCTCACTGCCTTAGGTAAGCAGTCTAGAGCACGTGACCAGGCCTTTACAATACGCCATCCCACCGTAGTCCCGCCTCGCTAAGGTTTCATCCCCTTTGGATAGAAACCCGTCGGGTTCAGGCCCCCTCTTGCGCTAGGTGGGAATACATAAAAGTAGGTCATAAAGACACCCACGCAACCGGATGACACAACCACGGTGAGACGTTGCAAATTAGTTAGCTAGATTCTGCCCATTCAGAACATGTGGTAGTACGATAGGGCTTAGCAAAATACGCTCGAAGACCGGTCCTTAATTGATTTGGGTGACTTTCTATAAAACCCATGGGCCTCGGTCATAGAACTGACTCGATCCCGTGCATCAACGTGCACCATCCAAACTTCCATTTCGCCCAAGTCCAAACCAATTTTTGTTTTATTACCACATAAAATCATTTTATAAATTTCTATGGTATAGACCATACCTTAGTATCATTTTAAATCATAGTCGAGCTTTGGCCAACTTTCCTAAATTAAATATTTTTGAGCTAAGCTTCGACTAAGCAGAGAGTTTTGCAACATGTTCTAGTTCTTACTAATGTACCAAGTAGGTTTCAACTACGATATCAAGGGGGCGACTAAATCAATATTAAGTTTGGATGTACAAAGGAATTAGGAATAACTATAAAGTTAAAACATGGATTTAAATTACTTGAATTTAAATACTCATGCAATAATAATTTAAAATATAATTTAAATAATTTGAAATATTGGGATTCAATATGATCAAAGATATAACTTGTCTTGTTCAAATGCTTGAGGATCTACTTCTTTGAAGTATTCGGGTTCCCCGGAGTCGTCGAAATCTACACGCGAAGACGAAGCAAATTCAAATAAAATTCAAATGAACTCCAAATTAAATAATTTTAGTATATATAGCTAGATCTTGAATTTAGATGAACTTAGAAATTTGAATCGCTCAAGTAGGAGTTCGAACGGAGGAGAACGAAAGTTTGAAAATACATGAAATTGTGAAATTGGGATTTTCAGAATTTTTGGATTTATTTTTCTAAAGGAAAATCGATTTATTGCGTCATCATGACATCAACGGCCGGATTTAATATTGCGGCCGAATTATTTTCCTAAAGAAAAATGGATGTGTGGCTGGCATGTGGGCCCCACGGCTGTGGACCAAGTCCACGAACGTGCATGGGTCCACCGTGGACCCGGCTCGTGGCATAGTGGCGACACCACGTGGGCTGGACCACACGGCTGCCACGCCGTTGGAGGCGGTGATGTGGCGAGGAGGTGGCGGTGAGGTGGAGTCCAATATAGCGCGGGGACGGCAGCGCTTGGGTGTGAGCTCCAAAGCACCGACACGACAGTAATGTGCCGTGTCCGTGTCGGACACCGTGTCAGACACGGACATGGCTCCGACACGGCTCCGACACGTATTGTAAGCGTGTCGGAAATTTGTGTCGCGAAAATAAATAAAAATAAATACGGACACGTATCGGACACGTTCGGCCGCGTGTCGGACACGTATCGGCCCATTCATTCGGCCCAATCAAAGCATTTGCTCATCCGCCGCCCATCTCCCTAACCCTAACCTCCTCCCGGCTCTCCCCATCTCACTCCGTCGCCATCTCACTCCGCCGCAGTCGCGGCTCAGCCCAGCAGCGACGCCGCTGCCGCGCTGCGCGCGTCGCCGCCGCCGCTGCGCCGTCGCCGCTGCGCTGCGTCGCGCTGCGCGACGCCGCCGCCTCCTTCGCTTGTCGCCGACGACGGTGCCGCTTTGTCTTGCGCTGCGCCGACGTCGCCGCCTCCTTCGCTTTGTTCGCCGCGCGCGTTGCCCGCTGCGCCGCTGCGCCGCGCCGCCGCGCCGCCTTCGCTTGCTTCGCGACGCCGCTGTTGCCGTCGACACCGTCGCCTTCTCTGCACCGACGCCGCTGCCGCCGCGCGCGCGCTGCCGACGCCTTTGTCCTCGCTGGCCGCTCCTCCCGGACGCCTCCTGCTGCTGCTTCCCGGCTCCTGCTGCTGCTGCCAGATTTGGACTTTCGGTGAGTCTACACTCTACAGATCCAGATTTGGACTTTTTGTTTGATAAACACGTGGAAAAACATTCAATAATATATATATATATATATATATATATATATATATATATACACAGCCGTGTCCCCGTGTCGCTATTTTTTAGAAAATGGCGAATCCCGTGTCCGATACGTGTCGTGTCCGACACGCATGTCCGTGTCCGTGCATCCTAGGGTGTGAGGTCTCGCCGATGTTCTACGCCACGGCGAGCTGGGTGAGACGCAAAAGGAAGGGGGCGATACCGGTCCTGGTGCGCGGGTTAGTGGTGGAGGGGTGCGAAGCGACGGCCGACGGTGAGCGAAGAAGCGGCGGTGGCGACGGCTCGGAGATGGCGATGAGGTTCTGGCGACGGTTCGACGATGGGGAGGCACGCACGGTGTAGCCCGCAACCGTGCGAAGCCAACGGTGGAGGTGGCAGAGGTGAAGGAGCTTCCACGGCGGCACAAACTATGGTGGCGCAAACTTCGGCAAGAGCTCTTGAAGCTCAAAATCCAAGCGATTGAGGGAGAAAGAGAGGGAGTGAGTTAGGGGAAAGGGATAGGAGGAGAAGGGGCATCGGGTGCTCGCTTTTATAGCCGCCGAGGATGGCCAGAGGACGGGAGCGGCATGGTACGGCATGTCGGAGATCTGGTCAACGCGACGCTGGCAGGCGAGGAGGGGATGGGAGCAGGTGGAGGGGAAGAAAAATGGGGGAGTGGAGGTGGCGGGAATCCTGATATTTATTGCCTGTTGACGGGAGCGGCGAGGCTGGGTGATGGCGACGGGACGAGGGAGGTGAGGTGACGTGCGCACGGCATGGGCGCGACAACGGGCGGAAAAGGGGTAGGGGAGGAAGAAGCACGGGGACATCGACAGGTGGGCCCAGCCCGGTAGAGAAAGGAGTGGCGCGACAGGCGCGCGGAGATGGGCTGGGCGAGCGCGGGAACGGGCCACGCGGAAGCGGTCAGGGGAGGAAATAGGAATGGGCCGGGGAAGATTCGGCCCGTGAACAGTAACCCAGATTTTTAATAATTTTTTGAATTTTAGAAATTGAGTTAAATGAAATAGGTTTTTAGAAAATAACAAATAGAGTTAAAAACATTCTAGAAAAATACACATAAATTCCTCAAATTATTTGGAACTTAATAAAATTATTTTTAGCTTAACTTTAGCTTTTAATTTTGTAAATAAATTATTTTTGTCTTTCGGGCAAATAGAAAACCCCTTTTTAAAATCAAGAAAATTCAAGAAATACTTAAAGTACCCCTTTTGACTTTAAATCCAATAAAGCCCAAGCAGATTCAAATAAACCAAATTTTGATTTAATTAGAGTTTGATTAACTCACATCAAATTGTTTTTATTTTGTAATATTTCATGTTTAAGCTTTATTAAACCAATAAAATCGAATAGTTAATTTTAATTTGAAAATTTTGAAAAAGTCCAAAAAACTGGGGTGTTACACAGTTACAATTAGGAAGGTTTCAATTAAAGAAATTTGTATTAGGAAGAGTAAGAGTTAGAGTCCTAGTCTAGGGAAGCATTAACCTTCTATTTCAGATTGTACTCCTATATAAGGAGCATATGCAATAATAGAAAAACCAGCAAATAATTTGGAGTTACCCAATCCCCTTTGTGCTATCCCCTGTCCGTGCGTACTGTTCATTAAGTACTATTCATCACGACTGTTTATTCGCATATTATTCATCCACGCCTTCTTTCCTCCTTGTTTGTTGCTCACCACGGCATTCCAACGCAATCCTCATCCTCCTGAATTGATTCTTACCTTCTGCCTCCGCTCCTAGTGCTCATTTTCTGACATCTTGGTATTAGAGCCAACTGATGTTCCTTCCAAGAATAACGGCGGGGGTTTTGACGACAACTTCATGGACATGATGATAAAGTTCATGGAGAACACAGGCAACCAACTCAAATTGCTGCCCGAAATTTTGGATCGGCCCGACACTCACACCGGCCAGCTTGCAGCAGTCGGGAACCGTCTTCACCACCATGACCAACGGTTGGCACGCCTGGAGGGCCAGCCCGGTAGTGAAGAACGAGATGACGCAGCCTCTGCTACTGCCGCTGCTACAGATGCAGCAACCCGGGCCACCGCCACCACCACTACCACCGAGGCCGCGATCGTGCACGACCACGGTCAAGATAGGGCTTGGGGACTTTCGCCCTGTCCATACCAGCCTCCACTCCAGGGTGATTTCGGTCGAGTAGGAGGCCCCCGGGATCTGCCACTCTACGCCAAGCTCACTTTTCTGACATTTGACAATCAGGAAGACCCACTTCCATGGACCAATCGCTGTGAACAATTCTTCCAAGGTCAGCAAACGCCGACAGAGGACAAGGTATGGCTGGCCACGTATCAGCTAACAGGGGTAGCACAACTCTGGTACATGTGTCTAGAGCGCATGGAGGGCACACCGAACTGACGACATTGCACTGACTTGTCCACGTTGGCTGGTCGGAACCTGTTGGGCCAACGTACAGCCTGGAGCCCTGCAGAGAAAGCTCGACAGCCTGCAATTGATTCATGACCCCTTCTTTGGAAGGGTGCCAGATTGTAATCAGTCAGAGACAGGTTTCTCAAATTAGAATACCGGGGCTCCGGTGTTCCGATTCGGTCGTGGACGTTAGTATGACGCCTCCGACCACCTGCTTGGCCTAGACGATGTCGGAGATCATCAGGGCCAAGCGATTGATCCTCTCGATGAGGAGAAGGAGTGGCTGTTTGAAATAGCCTTCTTCCCTCGTGATTCCTTGGTGGAATCATCGAGGAGGTCTTGGTATTGACTGATCCCCAACCCGATCATGCTGCCTTCTACCGAGGGAGGAACGTTGGGATGAAGTCATAGTTTGACTTCGTGAGCTCCTTTATTCCCGATACGTTTTCATACGCTGCATGGTTTGCTGGAGGATCGCTGATACCTGACCTACAAGTTGGACAAAACCTGGAGCATCTGCTAGAGCAGGATCAGTGTTATTTAAAATACTTTGAAGACGCTGCAAGTTCTGTACCATTACTGAAGGTCTTGGAGGATTCATAGTAGTTGTAGGTGTTCCTAGATCTGAACCTTCCCCCGACCTTGTGTTTGGTCTCGTCCGACCCATTACTCTAGGTAGGGCAGAACCAGGCATATTAACTGATGGACGTCTATCAGTTCTGTTATCTCTGGCATTTGATGCTTGATTGCCTGTGTTATTTCCATCAATATGTGGTGGTGAGGTAGTGTATGCAGGACCGTACACGGTATTTTGATCCGTATTTCCGATCTCATTGACCTTGTGCTTCCAGCAGCGATCTTCTGAAGTGCTTCCACTGTAACCAGTGGAGAGCCCTCTAGTGCATCTACCAAAAGTTTTCACGATGGAGACCAGTCAAAAATTAGCACCTCCTGAGGCCTTTGGGGTGGACTCAACCTGATCCGGCGAATCGCCGATCGTATGCTGAGTCTTATCATCCTCACTTGTCCCATAGCCAGTGGGGGTTTCATCGACACCGTTACCAGATGTCGGTTGGCTCCTGGAATTTCCAGAAGCTGTTGGTGAATACCTGTCAGCCATGATTGTATCGGGAGTATACTGATTCTCGGATTGCGGGGCTGATGTTTTGTCACCTTTTTTGCCGGTTGGAAGGACCGAGCTTGGAGAGATCTTTGGACATTTCGAACTGGTCGGAATGACATGTCCCTTTGGAAGCACCACTTGTTGTGGTGTTGCATCTTCATCCATCCATTCGATTTCGCTGATGTCTGCGACATGCGAATCTGCAGAGGAGGATGACGACGACATCCCGTTCTCATCCATGGCCTGGATGCATTCCTCCATGTCTAGGTTGGAGTAGTCATCCAAGTCGAACCAGTTCTCCTCATCCCAACTCCCTGCCATAGTCGCATGAGCGATTATGAGGAATGGGTGAGGATTTGATGAGCGAAGAAATTCTTCACGAAATTTACAACTTCTTCCCTACGGACGGAACAGTCGTTGACAATCAAACCGTCGATCTTATGAAAATATATAAAAATAGAAGAAAATGATACATATCTCCTGGAAGAGAATGGGGTCACTCTTTATTACTATGAACTGGCTATTTACAAGGAATGCCTACGATCAGGCAAAGGACTAATCCTAGTTACACTGAGTATGTTGTTGGCTATGCTACTGAAATAGATCAAAAGTATGAATCTAATGCCAATAGACTCTTGTCTCTCACCCTGCCTCTTTTTCCCTTGATCCTTCCATGCCCAATCTTTAAATAGCTTCCGAAGAGGTGACAGTTGTTTCTGGAGAAGATGCCTGTGCGAAGCGTTGCGTCTAGTTGGAGGGAGGTGGCAGTTGATTAAAGTATCAACTGCTGTGCGGTTAAATGTCGGTGAGACATTCAACCATTAGTCAGTGTCTTAGGATTATGTAACGTCGCGTGGTATGGAGTATACAACACGTGTTCCATTCATCACACGGTAAAGGATATATCTGGATTTGGATCCAGATATCAGTTCACAGCTTTACGAGCAGTTAAGTGGTCAGGGACTAGATATGAGACCTTGTCCGACCAGGGTATTTATTATGTAACCTCTGGAATCCTTACGACCAGTGAGGTCGTTGGCCTTAGGGGTTACAACCACAAAGACATATGGTCTATCTTTATGTATTAAAGTAATACACAGGGGTTTTAATCCTCGTCAACGCCCAGCACATACACTTCACTTTTGTGATAGTTAATTTTCAGCCCCGACATCCACTCAAAACAGTAAAGGAGAAACTTGAGATTGAGAATAAACTTATCTTCACAAATAATCATTAGAACTGTGTCATTTGCATATTGGAGAATTGGTACACCTCCAGGAATTAAATGAGACATTATACCATGAACTAACCCCTTTTCTTGATCTTGCCCAATTAAAGCTGCTAAAGCATCAGAAGCCAAATTAAAAAGCGAAGGAGACAAAGGGTCCTCTTGCCTCAAGCCTCTATGAGTAGTGAAATATGGTCCAACTGTCCCATTGATGTTGATACTAACCTTACCCCCTTTGACAGAGCTCATTACTCAATCCAACGCTCAGAGAAACCTTTCCCCCTCATTACTTTTTCCAGGAACCCCCACTGAATTTTGTCATAAGCTTTCTCAAAATCCAACTTGAGGATCACACTCCTCTTAGATATTCTCATCTCATAAAGAATCTCGTGTAAAGATAAAACCCCATCCAGAATATTCCTCCCTTTGATAAAGGCAGTTTGGCAATCACTAATAACCCTATCTTCTATTTTTCCAAGCCTAACAGCTATCAACTTAGTGATAATTTTAAAGCTAACATTAATAAAGCAGATTGGTCTAAAGTGTTTAATGGTAGTGGCCTCCTTGATTTTGGAAACCAAAGTAATCACCCTATAGTTCAACCTTTTTAAGTGAAGATTCTCCTCAAAAAAATCCTCTACCATTTTCATGAACCCATGCTGAAGAGTCCCCCAGAAAGCTTTATAGAAAGAAGAAGGGAACCCATCTGGCCCTGGAGCAGAATTAGATGGTAAATCTTTTATAACAATCCAAACTTCTTCTTTAGTAAAAGATTGAATCAGACTCTCATTGTCAAAAATAAGAAAATATACTATTTATCCCCCAGAAATTATCCTCAAGAGAAACATTATGAATGTCTTCAAGGCCAAATAGATTTTTGTAGAACTTATAAATGTGCTCTCTAATTTCACTCTCTTCTGTTATACTAACCCCATCATTATCCAAACTGTAAGTCCAATTTTTCCTTCTACCATTTGCACAGCTATGGAAAAAACAAGCATTAGAATCTCCTTGAGAGATCCACTTTTCATCCCCTCTCTGCTACCAGTGTCTTTCCTCAATATCATATAATTCTTCTAACTTGCTCTCTGTTCTATGTCTATCAATCCACTCCTCTCCACTCAAATCATACTTATCAGCCTTCTCATCTATCCTCTTAAGATAATCTAATAAAGCCCTTTTGCTCTTGTTATAGTCCCCATTTAGATTAGCACCCTGCCCTCTTAAAAATTATCTTAAAGAGGCCACCCCCCATTCCATCTATGTAAGGAACAAACCCGTGCAGGCATCTTACTGCTTATCTCTTCCCATTTGGCTATAACCATCTCTCTGAAATTCCCCTGACAAAACCACTTATTTTCAAAATAAAATTTCCCTGGTTTACTACTATTCTTGTCCCCCAAATCCAAAACTATACGACTATGGTTGGATCCCACTCTAGTCAAGCTAAAGGCCGTACAAAGGGGAAAATTGGCTTCCCAATTAGTTGAAACCATAATTCTATCTAACTACACCATGATGGGGCAAGTTTGTTTATTAGTCCAAGTATATTTGATGCCACCCCTTTTGATCTCCACCAACTTGTTGGATGCAATAAAATCATTGAAAAGATTTATCAAAGATTGGTTTATATACTTAGAACTTTTGTCTCATGCTTTCCTAATTAGGTTTAAGTCACCCCAATGACCACAGGTAACACAGATCTAATACATTTACACTGAAGTTCCTCCAGGAAATCATGAGTCAAATGGTGCTGAGCAGGGCCATACACATTGACCAGCTCCCATCTCAAAGTATTCACCCTATTTCTCACAGTCATGCTCACAAAATTTTTTCCTTGTTCTCTTCCTTCAATCTCTAAAACACCAGTTCTCACCCCAGGAGAAGCCCCCCAGATTGACCTTGAGCAGGAACCCAATGCTACTCACAATCAACCCCCAGATTAACCTTGAGCAGGAACTCAATGCTACTCACAATCAACCCCCTGATAAAGCTTTTAATTCTCTATCAGAAAAACATTTCTTCATAGTCTCTTGCACCACAACAGCCTGATACTTCTCTCTTGAAATCAACTCCTTAAGTTGTCTTTTTTCTAGCCAATTTACCTAAGCCTCTAGCATTCCAAAAAAGAAACCTCATGAATTACACTTTGTAGAAGAATGTTTATCAATTTTCACCCTACATCACCCTTTTTAGCATTACCAATCACATTTTAACTAGGAACCTCCTCCCTAACTGAAGGGATCGCGGTAATGCTACGATAGCACAAACAAAAATTTACTGCGCAACCAAGGAACCACATCTAGTAATAGTTCACGGGATTACCGCTAGACGCGCCGACTCGTAGCGAAAGTAGAGTCGTTGTAGCGAGTTGATGCAGTCGTAGTCGTACTCACAACGCGTCTCCTCCTTCGAGTGGTCGTACTCGCCACGTGTCTCCTCCTTCGAGTGGTCGTACTCGCCACGGGTCTGCTCCTTCGACTCCAGTGACCGTCACGATTTGCGGATCGTCCTAGTGCTAATGCTTCGCAACAACACCTCCGAGGTATCCACACGTACGGGGCAAAATCACCACGCGCTTGAGTGCTAGCACCGGTAGCATGGTTGAGAAGGCGTGGCTATTAGGGTTTCAGGAGTTCTTCCAAAGATCATCCTCTTCCTCCACCCCATGCCACCGCCCCTTTATATAGGCATCCATGATGGGTCTCGACCTTGAGGCCCATTAGGAACTCGTGTCCTATATGAATTTGGATCACCATCCAAATCAAATCCTAGCCCTTTAAGTGTGCGACCCTACATGTTCATGTGTAATCGGTTATGACTCGGAAACTCTTTTCTGACCACTAGTCGTTAGCGGTACCTAGCAGCACATAACGGTTCCCAAAAACACATAGAATATATCAGACGAACCTTGATGTAATCTAATCTAAGCAAGCAAATTTAAAAATAGTTTTTACAGGTTGGGTTTTGAATTCAACTAACTCATTTTCCAAGACTTGAGTAACTTTTGGCTTAGAATTATCTTGGACAGAGTTGTATCCTAATCCTTGCTTCTTATAAGGAGTTCTAGACTTGTCTAGAATCATGTTTAATTATTTCTTACCTTTAGAAATTTTTTCTAAGGTGTCCTTAAGATAAGCATTTTCTTCTTCAAGATTAACACATGATTCACAGGTTTTACCCTTAATGGATTTAGTATATTTCTCCTTATATAAAGCAGCTTCAAGTTTAACAGCTGGCATGAAGCACATGTAGCAGACTCAATACTGTCCTTAAGCTTGACATATTTAGCTCTAACTGCTTCTAAGATATCTTTGACTTCATGTTCGCGTTTTAAACAGAAAGTGCAAAGGTTAGAATCAACCACTCCAGAAGCAACCAACTTGCTAGAGTCTAAACATTTTTCACATGGAGCAGATTTAACCACAACTAGCTCAGTCCTAGCATTTTCAAGTTGTTGCAAAGCAATATCATGAGCAGATTGCAGTTTAGCAAATTCTGAGGGCAGAGCATGGCAGGATGAACATTCATCAGATTCAAGAGTCTTAGCATTTGTAAGTTCTAAAGTCAAATTATCTACTTGTGACTCTAAGTCTTTGTTCCTGGCCATGATATACTATAAAGCCTTATCCGACTCATGAGTTGCTCAAAGATAGTTTCGCATCTATCAGAAAGGACATCATAGGAGGGAGGTACCTCATCGTTGTCATCGTCAGCGGAGTCGGCCATGAAGCACAAACCGGTGAAGTCCTTGTCCTTCCCCTTCTTCTTGTCTTAAGGGATCTCCTCCTCCTTATCCTCCCCGCTCCCGGAGTCCGCATCACTTAAGGATTGATCCCCAAAAGCGGTAAGCACCCAGTGAGCGGCCTTCGTTAGCTTGGCAGCATCATACCTTGATTTGTTCTATTGAGGCTTCTTCCAAGCTGGCTTTCCCTCCTTATGGTTGCTTTCCTTTCAGCTTGGGGCAATTTACCCAGATATGATTAAGCTCATCACACTCATAGCAAGTCACAGGACATCCTCTCTTTCTGTTTCTCGTATTGTTATAGGCCCGTGTGACCTTTTTGACTATGAGGGCCAACTCAGCCTCAGTGAGACTCTCAAACTCCTCTTCATGGATTAAAGATAAACCAGCAAGTGAAAATCCAGAAGAAGACTCAGAAGATCTATCAGAAGCTCTCTTGAGCGGGTCTGCTACCAAAGCCATGTTTTCCTTCTTGGGATGATCAATCCTCTTGATCTCATGAGTCTTTAGCTTGCTATAGAGCAGCTCCAAAGTTAGATTAGAGAGGTTGATGTTCTCCTTAATGGCGATAGCCTTTATCTCCCACTCCTTGGTGTTGATTGCAGCCAAGAGGTGGGTGGCATTTTCAGACTGAGAATATTCAATACCAACAGTTTTCATCTGATTTATCACTTTATTAAAGCGATTGAAAATGTCATGGATGCTCTCTCCAGGACGCATCTCGAATTTGTTATATTCACGCTTATAGACTGTCTAGCGTACTTTCTTGATTTGGGACGAACCCTAATGGTAGGTTTCGAGGGTGTTCCAAATCTCGTGCGTAGTCTCAAGATTGTAAATCCGATCATACTCCTGTCTACCAAGCCCATAATATAAGAGGTTTTTTGCCTTATTATTGTTAGCCAAGAGTGCTGCTGAAGCCGGCGTAGCAACTTCGGGAACAATGAGCGGGACTCGAAGAACCTCCCATATAGCTTGTCCTTCGCTCTCAAGGAAGACTCACATGCGATTCTTCCAATAGGCATAGTCGTTCCCATCGAAGATATGCGGCTTGGTGGAGTACTTATCCATCGCCAAGTTCAGCGACCGGTTAAGATCAAGATTGAACTAACATGGCTCTGAAACCACTTGTTGGACCGAAAAGGCGACTAGAGGGGGGGGGGGTTGAATAGGAGCACGCTCACTTTTTCACAAATAATAGATTCAATAAGATTTTACTCCAATAGCTATGGAAGCCAAGAAGATCAATATACCAGTACAGTGGAAGACTAGTATTGAATCCGCTCTAACCCCCGAAGCAAAACAACGAAAATCAACATAGTCTAAAATTCTAAGTGTTGGGCGGTCTGACCTCTGTGTCAATGGCGGTCGGACTGGTCACCTTGGGCGGTCGGACCGGTCACCTTGGGTGGTCTGACCGCTAGCCTGATGAACAGAGAAAACAACCCGAAAAACGAAGTTGCAAACAGATGTAACTTTTGATCTACAACTCCAAACTCGATGAAACTTGGAACACACTTTCTCTAGGATGTCAGGAACCTATTCCAATTGAATATTGTGAAAATCCTTAAAAAATCTTGATCCTTTTCCATTTGAGAGGAGGATGGTTCAAAATCGAGTTAAAACAAAAACTAGATCCAAAATCTTGCTCGTGGGTGATGGATGATCCTAGATATGTTCCCACATGTCACAGCAAGCTAGATCACGTGAAGAAATCAAGCAAAAACTCGCGGATCAAAGAAAGACTCAAAATCATCAAATAGAGAGAAGGAAAGCAAAGAGACACATCTTTGAGCAAACTCTCCTTGGATTGATTTGATATAATTTTTGGTTTACAGCCACTCCATCAGTGGAGGACAATGCTCAATCCAAGAGCACGAAATCAAATCAAAACTCTCTAGAACCCTAACCTCCTCAAATCAAAACTCTCTAGAACCCTAACCTCCACAAATCCTCTCCCTAAGCAAATTAGGGTTTCAAAACAATGAAAAGGTTGAAAGGGGGGTGCAGCCACCTCCCTCCTCTATTTATAGTGGAGGCTTAGACCTTCTAGAAGTTTGACTCAATTGGGCTCCCGTTAAGGCCCATCACAAACGGGTCACACACGCACGTATTTTAAAGCGCCGTTTTTATCGCCTCTTGACCTAATCAGCTTCACCTTGCGCCATCTTGCGCCGCGGATTGGCAAAAGGTCACCCTTGTCAATTCTTCACCACGCTTTAATTCATTGACCTCACCCAGCATCGTCGATCGTTTTGGACCTTAGTTCTCCAAGCATAGTCCCGATCATCCTCGCTGTTGACCGTCGTTGACCACCAAGCAACCTGCACACCAATAGACAAGCAAATCGAATCCGGAAAAAAGTTCTTCACAACTTGACCCATGTTAGTCAAAACATGCATCAAGCAACACATATGCACTGAAACTCATGACTTTTACCTAACAACCAAACATCGCCGCCACGAAGGATGACGATACTGATGGGTTACAGGTAGGCACTACGATAGCACAAAACAAAATTTACCGCGCAACCAAGGAACCTCCGCAAGTAATAGATCACGAGATTACCGCTAGACGCGCCGACTCGTAGCGGAAGTAGAGTCGATGTAGCGCATAGATGCGGTCGTAGTCGTACTCATCGCGCGACTGCTCCTCTGAGTAGTCGTACTCGCTTCGTGTCTCCTCCTCCGAGTAGTCGAACTCGCCTCGTAAGTTCTCCTCCTGCTCCGGTGATCGTCACGAGTTGTGGATCGTCCTAGTGCTGATGCTTCGCAACAGCACCTCCGAGGTATCCACACATACGGGGTTGGAACACCGTGCGCTGGTGTGCTAGCACCGACAACGTGGTTGAGGGTGGCGTGGCTATTAGGGTTTCGGGAGTTCTTCCAAAAACCGGCCTTCACCCTATGCCACCGCCTCTCTTTATATAGGCATCCATGATGGGTCTCTTACTCGAGGCCCATTAGGAACTTATATCCTATACGAATTTGGATCAACATCCAAATCAAATCTCCAGCCCCTTAAGTGTGCGACCCTAGAGGTTCTTGTGCGATTGGTTGTGACTCGGAAACTCTTTTTCGACCACTAGTCGTCAGCGGCACCTAGCAGCACGTAACGATTCCCAAGTACACAAAGAATATATCGGACGAACCTTAACGTAATATGATCTATGATCAGGTCCTCATCACTTACGATCAGTTCGTATCTCTATACGACCAGTATGTGATTACGTTCGACAAGTCTACGACCAGATCGTATCTCCATACGACCAGTCCGTAACTGATCGAACTAAGTGACCTACTCATGCATTCTCCCTTTGCCTCACGATGTCTGGTTGAACTCCAGGTGAGATATGGTGTCATCCATGGACTGTTCAATACTTTCTCGATCGAGTATCAGATAACTTCATGTGGTCGACACTTCGACCACTAGTGGCATGACCATGCACTTTCTTTATCCGATCACCACGAGGGGCCCAGAGACATCTCTCCTGTTATGCAAGGAGGGGCAAATCTCATCTCGACCAGTCACATCCCTCCGTATGTTTCATAGCATACCCGAAAGCTACCTTTATAACTACCCTGTTACGGAGTAGCGTTTGGTAACCCCTAAGAGTGCTATTACACATGTAGGGAACCATGCTGTTCTCAGGTCTAAGGATTATACATCATCATTACTTGAGACCAACTAATGACACATAGATTCATAACAATCTCAATAGTGTCTCAATGATGGGTCTATCCAGCTCCATGTTCTCTAACATGTGCTCACATTACTGATTCGATATCTCTATATCTATGACCGATGAAACATGGCCATCAATCAATACATGTGCTGGTCGTAGAGTCACGGTTGTACCGAACAGTGACATTCGACCAGGGATACATTTAGAATGATATCATATAAGTTAATGAGTTTCACCAACAAGTCACATACTCATTGATCTATAACTGATGATTCATTCAAGGAACATGATAACATATTATCCAATATCATGAACATAAGGAAATATATTCATCTCTGTGATTGCCTCTAGGGTATATTTCCAACAGATACAAGTGAAAACCGGTCAGACCGCCAACTATGGGCCGGTCTGACCGCCCAGTAGGGACTTAGCCAAAATTCAGCCCCTGAAAATCCGAAACCTACTGGAATTTTCAAACCAATAGAAGTTTTGACTGGAGACTCCAAAAATTATGAGACCAAGTGCAATAGAATCCCCTCTCTTACCTACAACCTCTATTTTTGGCCCAGCTCAAAAAAACTTTTTTTTGCATTTGGCCGGTCCGACCACCGCTATGGCCGGTCCGGATCCACATCGCCGGTCCGACGGTCGGACCGCCTTTGGCCGTCTGCCGCCACGGTTCGCCGATCGACCGCCATCGGCTCGACAAAGATCGCTACTTTGCCGAAAACGCATGATTCGATAAACCTTCAACGCCATTGCCAGTTGTAACATCATCCTAAGATCATGAGTATATCCCCATGATATTCACAGAAGCATTTCAAGCAATTAAAAACATGCATAGAAATAAATGAACAGGAATATAAGGGCATTCACAGACAATCAAATTGCATTGTGATATAATATGACCCTTCCTTATGGTGATCTCCATCGCCAAGCATCCTATTCGTCATGTCTCCAAGTTGCCAAAACCTCCAAGTACTCCCACTAAGCCATTACTTCTAACAGCACTAGTGATAAAAATACAAGGAGTGCATGAGCACCACAAGTCGACACGCAGGCCGTTATACAAATATAGACATCCTTGGCTGTAATAAACATGACACGCACGTCATGAATATTACACACATGCATGCATCTCATACATCATGGGTCATACTATTCACATCAATCCCTACAACGAGTTAGGCATGGATTAGCATTCTACTGGGCAACAAAAACACACACTATACAAAAAGCGCGGTTCGAATACCCAGCACGGCGGTCCCGCTAGCTGGTTAGCGGGCGGGGTTCGAAGGGGCAGCGCTCTCAAAATTTTTTCAGGAACATAAATCTTATTCACGAAACCGAGCCTTGGAAATCATCAGATTAATCATATTAACCCTATTCCGAACCAATCTGATCATTGCCTTGATACGACCACACACTACGACATATTCCGATGGCGGAATACCGACTGGTAGGAGTATCATGCAATGTGATCGTGAACAAGCGCAATAATACATACGGTACTTAATGATCACAACTCCGATTCGATCAACCACATTGATCATCGCGTGCTCCAATGGATTTACGATCACTGTTTGCCCCGATGGCGGAAACCGACCAGTAGAGGCAAGTCGTGATACGACCATGCAATTACGATCACAGAATAACGAATAAAAAAACCCATCTTACCACCAAAGCACATGGATGATCAAATCGACTAGCAGAAACAGAGATAGATCACATCTATAACTGCCACATATCACAATATGTGACCAATTTGAATCTAAAGCTAGATGGCAGGGCTCTGATACCACTGAAGGGATCGCGGTAATGCTACGATAGCACAAACAAAAATTTACCGCACAACCAAGGAACCACCGCTAGTAATAGATCATAGGATTACCGCTAGACGCGCTGACTCGTAGCGGAAGTAGAGTCATTGTAGTGAGTTGATGCAGTCGTAGTCGTACTCACGATGCGTCTCCTCCTTCGAGTGGTCGTACTCGTCGTGCGTCTGCTCCTTTGACTCTGACTGTCACGATTTGCAGATCGTCCTAGTGCTAATGCTTCGCAACAACACCTCTGAGGATCCACACGTACGGGGCAGGATCACCACGCGCTTGAGTGCTAGCACCAGCAGCGTGGTTGAGAAGGCGTGGCTATTAGGGTTTCAGGAGTTCTTCCAAAAATCATCCTCTTCCTCCACCCCATGCCACCGCCCCTCTTTATATAGACATCCATGATGGGTCTCGGCCTTGAGGCCCATTAGGATCTCGTGGCTTATATGAATTCGGATCACCATTTAAATCAAATCCTAGCCCTTTATGTGTGCAACCCTACAGGTTCATGTGTAATCAGTTATGACCCAAAAACTCTTTTCCGACCACTAGTCGTTAGCGGTACCTAGCAGCACATAACGATTCCCAAAAACACATAGAATATATCGGACGACCCTTGATGTAATATGATCTATGATTAGGTCCTCATCACTTACGATCAGTTCGTATATCCATACGACCAGATCGTATTTGGTCCCGACCAGTTCGTAACTCCTTACGACCAGGTCCTTACCATTCTGTGATTACGTTTGATCAATCTACGACCAGCTCGTATCTCCATACGACTAGTCCGTAACTGATCGAACTAAGCGACCTATTCATGCATTCTCCCTTTGCCTCACGATGTCTGGTTGAACTCTAGGTGAGATGATGTGTCATCCATGGACTGTTCAAAACTTTCTCGATCGGGTGTCGGATAACTTCATATGGTCGACACTTCGACCACTAGTGGCATGGCTGTCGGCGCCCCGGGTATCACACAACCCCGAGACCCTCTGTGCATACTAAGCTAGTCCCATGATCAGTAGCTAGCTCGCACAGTTGCAACAATGATGTTATCATAACCATTCAACAACGAACTAAAGCAGACAAAGTAATATTAGTTAACAGCAAAAGACCTTATGGTCAAGTTCTTACAAAAGTCGCCTCACAGAGCTTAGCAATAACATAGTTTCTTGCAGCGGAAAATCAAAAATACGTGGAGCCCAATCGACATGCCCACAGGCAATCGAGTGGAGAACGTGACCTAGTTCGCGAAGTCTTCAAAGTAGCCTTCCTCGTAGAACTCAACATTTCCTGATTCTTCTGCTGGGACTGATCAACAAAGGGCATAAAGCCGTGAGTACATAAAGTACTCAGCAAGTCGTAGAGAAATGTATGCACATAGTATTCATGCAAGGCTTAAGCAAGGATGGCTTTATGGTTAATTTGCAGAAAGCAAGTTTAATAGTAAATACAATAATTAGATTGCAGAGCAGGAGTTTAAAAGAATAATACGTACATAACCAAGCTCTTTGAAACAAATAGTGAACATCCCGTTCACTTCCCAACCATTCGAACCAAACCTTTCCATCGAACCAATACCATATTTTTGAAAATACTACCCCTTGCGCGAAATCACCAAGCATGTTCGTAACCGGGGACACGGCTATTCGAATAGATTTTAACACTCTGCAGAGGTTGTACAGCTTTACCCACAAGAGATAAATCACTTGTAATGTCCGTCTGACACACTTCCGAGGGTGTGCGACTAAGTGATTAACATAAGGCCTTTACAAAGTTCCATTTTGCCTCGGTTCTGCTCACGAAGGATTCGCCCTCACGGCCCCCTCTTGCGCCAATAATCAACCCAAACAGAACTGACTCAAAACTTCCCTAATTAGTTGGCCAGGTCCATCCCATACCAGACTTGTGGTTGCACGAGGTGGCCCAGATAAATGACTTGCAAAGTTAAGTCCTTAGTTGGCTGCTCAGACGAGACTACCACATCCAAATGTGCCTCACGCATCCACCTTCACCCCCTACCACAAGCCCAAGCATTAATCATTTTTGTTCATTCCCGACCAAAGGGCAATCCCTGCCATGGCACAACACATTTTAAATTATAGTGGCCTCACACCACAATTCCATAGTTCTTTAGCCAAATTCATTCATTTAGAGCATGTGATCGTGAGTCTCGCGGGTAACTACGCATGTCTAAGCAATAATACGTGCCCATGTTGGTAATACAATCATGTCCAACTAGTATTAATCCTCCTAAGGTGTCGAGGATATATGTCATTCAAGGCGACATCTCATTTTCAATTTATCAAGGAGGCATAATGACAAATTGGCAATTATCTACTCCCAAAACCATTTTTAATAAAACTAACCATGCATGATAATTTAAAATAATATACATTTGTAAAATGAGTACAACATGATCAAAGGCCTACGACTTGCCTTCGTTAACGAGGAGCGGGTCTTCGGTCGTCGGGTCAATGAAACCTTCCGGAACGCCGGAATCTACACGTGCGAAAAGAGCACAAATAAATAAAACAGCACCAAATCAACTCCAAAAATTGCAAACCAGAACCAAATGAAAGGGGCTGATTTTATGTGAACATAGAAATTTGGATCACCCAAATCGGAGTTCGGATGAGAAAGTTATGGCCGAATGAAGTTTCAAAGCACATGAAATGATAGAATTAGGGTTTTTCTGATTTTTCTTGAATTTCCAGATTTGTTTTTCTACTGAAATTTTTTTGGAATTACGTCAGCCGCCACGCGTGCGCCACGTGGGCAAAAACGCTGACGCGGCGCTGGCGTGGCGCCACGCGGGCGGCCATTTTAGCTCGGGAGAGAGGGTGAGAAAGAGAGAGAGAGAACAGAGGAGGGGGAGGCGCGCGCGGCGGCGATCGGAGGGGCGACCGGCGAAGGGGAGGGGCGCACGGGGTCGGCGACAGCTCGGGGAAGGCGATGGTGGGGTCGCCGGCACCGGAGGGAGCTTGGCGGTGGGGCTCGGAAGGAGGGGAAGGGGAAAAGCGAGCCGGAGGCGAGGGAGGGAAGGGGGACCGGTGGAATGGGGAGAGGAGGAGGAGGCGGAGCCGAGGGGCGCTTTTATGGAGGTGGAGGAGTCACGTGCGAGGGTGGCGCCGGGGAGATCACGAGTGAGGGAGAGATGGGGCGCGCGGCTCGGGCAGCGCGCCGCGCGTGGGGCAGAGGGAAAGGGAGGGAGCGCTGGACGAGGCATTGCCGCGAGGAGAGGCGGTAGCGGCGGCGGGACCGAGGAGGCGGCGAAATGCGCTGCGGCGCAGCGCCACGGCGAGTCTCATTGGAGAGAGAAGAAGGGGGAGGAAGAAGAAGAGTAGGGCGCGGGCGGCGGAGTGTCGTCTGATTTCGATCGGACGGCGGAGGCTGAAAGGGAGGCGCGGCCGATCGGGAGCCGTCGGATGAAGATTGGGTGGCGCGCGAAGGAGGCGTGGCGAAGCGAGGCCGTCGATGGGATCGCCGCGGTGGCGCGAGGCCGAGGCGGAGGCGGGCCGGGCGGTTGAGTGTCCCGAGAAGAAACGATGGTGGAGGATTCGCCCACACACAGTAAATGGGATTTTCTGGAATTTTGATTTTCAGAAATTCAAACAAATGAAAAGCTATTTTAGAAAATATCAAATAGAGTCCAAAAACTCTAGAAAAATTCACAGAAATTCCTTGAATTACTCTGGACTTAATAAAAATACTTTTAACTTTATTTTTTTCTTTTCCTTTTACAAATAAATTAATTTTTAATTTCGGGCAAAAAGGAAAATCAATTTCTAAAATCCAATAAATTCAAGGAAACACTTAAAATAATAATTTTGATTTTAAATACTAGAAAACCCAATTAAACCAACTTTAATTTAATTGAAGTTTGATTAATTCATATTAAACTGCAATCGATTCCAAAACTCCACATTAAGCTTTAGGCAAATAAAAGCAAGTGGTTCTCTTTTAAAATTTTGAAAATCTCTGAAAAAGCGGGACGCTACAATGGCCATGCACTTTATTTATCCGATCACCACGAGGGGCCCAGAGACATCTCTCCTGTTATATTAGGAGGGGCAAATCCTATCTCGACTAGTCATATCCCTCCGCATGTTTTATAGCATACCTGAAAAGCTACCTTTATAACTACCCAGTTACGAGTAGCGTTTGGCAACCCCTAAGAGTGCTATTACATATGTAGGGAACCATGCTAATCTCAGGTCTAAGGATTATACATCATCATTACTAGAGACCAACTAATGACACATAGATTCATAACAATCTCAATAGTGTCTCAATGATGGGTCTATCCAGCCCTATGTTCTCTAACATGAGCTCACATTATTGATTCGATATCCCTATATCCATGACCGGTGAAACAGGGTCATCAATCAATATATGTGCTAGTCATAGAGTCACTGGTGTTCCGACCAGTGACCTCCTACCAGGGATACATTTAGAATGACATCATAAAAGTTAAAGAGTTCCACCAACAAGTCACATACTTATTGATCTATAACAAATGATTTATTCAAGGAATACGATAACATATTATCAAAATCATGAACATAATGAAATATCAGCATCTCTATGATTGCCTCTAGGGCATATTTCCAACACTAACATCCCCCTCAGCTACTATCAAGTCTTCCTGTGCAGTTTTGCTCTCGGATTCAAGCTCTGTTCTAGCAATAGAAGCCTTAGCTAATTCTTGAGCCTGCATAGTTGATATAACTTCCTTAGCATCCACAGTCTGAGATCCTAGAGTAATACCACAAGAAGAAGCAACCTCTAAATAATGCACAAGAGCATCGTCAAGAATCCTAAAGAGTTGTTAGCAATCTTACCTTGATATTCCAAATTTTGGGTGGATTTTAATAAGGAAGCCTTCTGCTGCATTGGAATGCCTTAATCTTGGATTCTTGTGCTTTTTCTAGTTGCCTCCACAGGCTCTTTAAATTTATACTTGCTTCGTTTCTTCTTATAAGTAATCCACTCAACAACAATTCCATCTCCCTTAGGAATTAAAGTATAATTTCCCCTCTAATAGTCCTACCAGAATAAGCATTAATTTCCTCTTTTATCTCCTCTCCTCTTCCTTTGTCAACTAGGTCTTCTGAAAAATATCCCCTCTTCATCGACTCCACTTGACTGGAACTATCCACATTCTGCCCTTCTATATTTGTTTGGAGATCAGAAACCCCCTTGCAATCCTGCTTTTTTTTGTCAGAATAGGTCAAGCATGGCCATAAAATAGTAGCCAGCAATGAAGTTCTTTCAGAAGTATGGACCACAATAGCATCCGAGGGTATATGGGTCTTGTCCTGAACAGGATCTAACTCCCCGGACATATGTTCAAAGTCCTCAGACTCACACCCCCTCTTTACCTTTCTCTTCCACTTCCTCACGACTAGAAGATTCTACATTTTCTTGGAAACTAAAAACCAGAGGCAAAACAGACAAAGCTTGACTTTTAGAGTTGAACAACACTATATCCGTACATTCTTCCCCATCCCCTGACTCAGCCCCTTTATGTTGTTTGCCTTTGTTTTTGTCAGAACCACCCCCACCTTTGTGATCGAAAGAATGATGAGTACCCCCTCCCAAATTTTTCAGACAGCTTTTCCCATTCAGTTTTACGGTTACTCCCATCAGATTCTTCTTCCTCGTCCTCCTCATCATCATCTTTCCTATGAACACGAGATTTGTTAAAATGATCATAAACTAGCATTGCTTTCTTGCTAGAAACAGCCCCCTCTGCTTCAAATTTGATCTAATATCCCACAGAATTAATAAAAACTTCCACATAGCAATTTATATTAGATGGATCCATGCTCAGAACTTTAACCCTGACAGGGTCACCATTGAACTACGCTCGCTACGGGATATATTTTATAGGGTATATCCGCCTGGGTCGACCGTCTATGTCTGGGTCGACCGTTTCATTTTCTATTTTCTATTATATTAGAGTTTTCTTTTTTTTAATTGTCTGTTAATCAATATTCTAATGGCAATGGAATTTCATAATAATGAAAGAGAAGAGGTAGCAATTCGGAACGAAAATTGCATTTTAATGCGTCTCACAATTCCAATTTTTTCGAAGAAATGGCCTTTTTATTTATTTTGTATCGGGCTACTAAATACTAAACAAATTTAAGAAATGAGAGAATTCAGAATAGCTACCAGAAAGACTAGTCCAATCCATAATGATGTACCCACTGGGGGTTCTTTTCACCTTTCCCTCACGGTACTACTTCGCTATCGGTCACCCAGGAGTATTTAGCCTTGCAAGGTGGTCCTTGCTGATTCACACGGGATTCCACGTGCCCCATGCTACTTGGGTCAGAGCGTAAGCTAGTGATGCTTTCGGCTACTGGACTTTAGCCATCTAGGGTGTGGCACTCCACCGCTTCGCCTAGTAGCACAACACTTGTATTGCTCTCCCACAACCCCGTTTTCACGGTTTAGGCTGCTCCCATTTCGCTCGCCGCTACTACGGGAATCGCTTTTGCTTTCTTTTCCTCTGGCTACTAAGATGTTTCATTCGCGGGTTGTCTCTTGCTGCTCATGGATTCAGCAGGCAGTTCAAAAGGTTGACCTATTTGGGAATCTCCGGATCTATGCTTATTTTCAACTCCCCGAAGCATTTCGTCGCTTGCTACGCCCTTCCTCGTCTCTGGGTGCCTAGGTATCCACCGCAAGCCTTTTGAACCTCGCCATTAACGTTAAGGCTATGCCATCCTAAGGTGCTACTAAATGGAAGGATCTTATCAACGTCCATGAATGCGAAATCATAGATTGAACTGCCGAATTGGCAAAATTCGGTGCTATCATAGTATCCGCTAAGTTCACGGCCGGAGATAAGCGGACTCGAACCACGCCATCCGCCACAGGGTAAACCACCGCCTCTCGTGCCTCCCGACGGGTTCTACCATAGAGGCCAACGATAGACAATAACTCCCCGAACACGACTTACAACTTTCATCGTAGTGTGCTCTCCAAAGAGCAACTCTTCTCAAAATCTCAAAACAAAGGTGCTTTGAGTTGGAATCCCATTCTAAGGATTCTTGTGGTTCCGGGAATCCAAATCTGAGAGAACCAGAACGGGAGCTCTCCCTTTTCCGCCTCGACTCTTTGATCTTAAACTTAAGAATGCTGGTTTTAAGAACGAGTGATTGCCCTTCTCCGACCCTTACTGCCCAACCGGAGAGCGGACGGCTAATGTGTTCCACTTATTGAACAGGGTCTATGGTCGGTCCGTGACCCCTGGACGCTGAAGGCGTCCTTGGGGTGATCTCGTAGTTCCTACGGGGTGGAGATAATGGGGTCAGTCCATGGATTTTCCTTCCTTTTGCCACATTTCTCTCAAAGGGTTGAAGGGAGATAGTGCATCAAGCTATTCGCAAGGGCCCACTTGATCCTCTTCCCCAGGGATCCCAGATGAGGGAAGCCTAGGAGAGCCGCCAACTCCAACTATCGTCCCTCACTAGGCTAATCTCATCCACCTCTATTGGTTCACCCACTATACTAACAATTTCTTTTACAAGCTCTACTGTTTTCGCTGGGACAAGAATACTAGAGATTTTGACCCAAGTTGATATAAGGACACAAGAAGCTTCAGGGTCCATGTTAGATTTCTAGATTTTGGCTTTAATGGAGTGAAGAACCAGTTCAACACCCCTTGTTTTAGACCAAGTGTTCAACAACTCCTTAGATGGAAAGACCACCGCATTGTCACTTTCCAATCCCACTTGTCTTGAATTAGATGTTTCAATTCAGTTTCAATCTTGTGAACAAAAGCTAATCCCTCCTTAATACTTAGCACCCCTGTATCAGACATCTGGTTAGACAATTGCAATTCAGGAACCTGAATACTATAGAAACCCTGCCCAGGGATACCAAACCCAAACAATTTCATACCCTAATTTTTCTTATCCTTGGGACATCCCAAAGTCATGTGTCAAGTCTTTTTATGCTTATAGCAAACCAGAGGATTTGAGCATCTAGCTTGATGATGACCAGTTTGTAAGCATCTACAGCAAGTCCCTCAGCCCTCAACTCACATCACCACAGTGTTAGGACCTATATCCCCCATCCCTTCTTCAGATCATTCCCTTTTGAAAGACCTACTAAAGAATCCCAATTAGCCGTATCTCTTGTTCTATCAATTTTAGGGTTACCTCCTCTCCCCCAAATCCACCCCTAAAATCACCTTTATGAGAATCCTCCCATCGCAAACCCCCTTCCTTGCTCAGATTCTCCTTCCAAGGATTTTCCTGCCACCCCATGTTTTGATTAAAATATCCTCTGCCATATCCCCCAAAAGAGCGAGGTTCAAATCGAGATCTATCCCCATCCTAGAAACCTAGCTGCGTACCTGATTTTGGAAAAACCCCTTGGTGAGTTTCGTGAATCCTCCTCTTTTGCTCTTGATCTCACTGAAGTTGTGCCCTCAAATCACCTTCCATCATTAGATCATCTTCTTCCATCCACTCATCAGGAGCACTCCTTTTCCCCCCACTCCATGGCGACCACCTCCCCCAAATCGACGGGGAAACCTTCCCCTTCTTCGATCCATCTCCTCACTCCTAACTACCGCAGCAAAAGAGCGGCGATGGATCCAAAACTCGCTTAACAACCCTAGCTCTTGCCCCCAATCACCTCACGGCTAGTTGCGGGAAGCCCTAACTCACCAAGCACTGCTCGCTTGGGAATCCACTGTCACGAAGAGCAAAGGATGCGACGCCAGGAGTGCGCATATAGATCTGAGAGAGACGTACCGAACCTATGGGTCGGCCCAACACTACACCTCCCATGGCGTTCAGCAGCCTACACCAAAGGCCCTAGATGCTCCACTCCCTCAGCCCTTCGTGAAGTTTCTTCCCCAAATGGGAGATCCCTTGGCTCAAGTTCCGACACGCCATCAGCCCCACCCGATGGACAAAGGATCAGGTGACCAGCGGAGCGAGATCAAGACCCACCGAAGCCGTCAACGCCGTCGATGTCATCTCTAGGCCTTCGAACCTGTCTTTATGCTTAATCTACTCTCTGAATCATATAGTTATTCAGTGGTATATTGTGAATTTTCTCTAACATATATGACACATGAGTTCAAACAGGACAGTAGAACAAAACCAAAAAGCTAGTTGGTGGGAGGTGTGGGTTTACATCCTTGCCACCTATGTTCGAGTTCTCTTCGGCTCGAATTTAGGTGTTTATTTCTTCTTAATTAATTTGATACCTATTTTCATATAGACATCCCACATTATTTTCAAAAGGGTAATTAAGCCGAATCCTTACAAGTATTTTGTCAAACAACTTGTGTTCATACACCAACAAGCAAACATTGCTTAGCAACAACACACATGGTAAGTGAACCAACTTCTACTAATGACATGATTGTTAGAACCAACTGGCCACAACATTAATACCCCAAGATTACCAATGTAGTAAAGAACTCTATGCATACTCATCAAGATATCAACATATATCATCATCTTCTCCACATGGCACAAATAGCAATTATGGTGATCAAATCAATATCAAGAATAGAAAGATACTACTAATAGAGAGGTTTACACCAATATTTACATGGAAAACCCTTGCGGAAAAAACCACGGGAGACGACACATGCAATCATCCACTGTAGAGAAGAAACAGACATGGTGAGAGCCAACGAATAGAGAAGATGCTCCAAATTCCCTCAGAAACCACACTCTGAATCACTTCAAATGTAGTAGATCTAGTGGTAAATCAACATCTTCTCACTCTCGCAAACTCTCCCTAACCCTAGCTCTCAAGGAGTCAAGGTGGAGGAACATAAATCACCCAAATGGGGATGAGATCCTAAATTTCAGCAGTAGTAGAGGCTACTGTTTTGATGGCCCAATTTGTGTGTTGAATGTACCAACAACCTAAGCTGCAACATAAAACCCAGTATGGCCTCCAAATGGGGGGGATAAGAGTCATCCATCATTGATGAAATAACCCACTTAAACAAGTTCACACGAATAATATATTGTGCAGTTTACAAGTTCGTGGACCTACTTGATCCCACAGTAAAAATTTGAGGACATAAGGTGTAATTCACTCTTATAATATTATACTTCAAATTATACTTTCAAAGTTTTTATTCACAAAATACTCTTAGTCACAAAATGAAGTCACCGTAAAATGCATGCAGTCAAATTGTATCGATTTTAAACGAAGATATTATCTAAAATTTGTAGTTTGGATAAAAATGATATGAGTAAATTTGTCACAAAAAATACTTTCACAACATTATACTTTTATAAATTTTTTTTAAAAATTTAATGATCAAAATGACATCTTGTTGACTTTGAAAAATAAAAAACGACTTCATTTTGTGACTTGAGGAAGTATAGTGCAATGAAAGATCATTTATTGTTTACACAACTAATAATGATAAAATGCTTTCTACCTACAATATGTTCTGGAGTCGTCAAACCATGAATTGATCAACCAAAACATTAGTCAGAAAGCTACGTTGCAACATTTTCTTTTCTTGTTTCTTCGTAGTCATCACTTGCCAGTGGTAGTCAACTTACTCATTTCTATCAGATAGTTAATCGCCGGAAAAGTTTATCTTTCAACCTTCAACTATGGTCTAAGTCTGAATTTCAACCTCCAACCTCAAAACTATTTGTTTTGCATCCTCCAACTATCAAAACCGTGCGAATCATCCTCTCTCCCCAAACCACTTGGTTTGTGCCAAGACCTCCCATCTCCGCGCTCTCGTCGCCAGCTTCGTGTTCCACTCTAGGCTCTGTGACTACCACCTCTGCTTCGACATCTAGCTCCCCAACAATGACCAACGCAAGGAGCAGGACCAGAAGGATAAGCATTTCCTCGAGGGCGATGATGGCCAAGGTCCACAGCGGCAACTACTACCACGGCAAGGATGGGCGGGAGAAGGAAGACAAGGAGGACGTGGTGGTCTTGGATCTAGAGCACATTTGTGACGCGGCAAAGTCTTTTAGTTTAGGATTAGGATTGGACGCTTCCTGCTTTTTTGCTTGTCTCACCTCTTCGACGGTGAGCTCAGCGTCCGACGTGTCCAAGGAGTCGCGGACACAAGAATAAATTTTAGGCTGGGAGGAACAAATCAATAGAAATATCAAATACCAAAGCAAGACATACACAATTCATATTGCAACCACACTAATAAGAGTGTATGACACTAAATGGAACACAAAACTATAATCTACATATGAACTTGTGTTTCTTTGGCTACTGCAACGTTGGCACTGGTACATAGGGTCAAGCTAGTCGACACAATGCTAAAATAGATTTTCAAATCTAGCCAATAAATCAATCATAAACCACGATCCACTCTATCTTCAACTAATTTTTTTAATTCACCTTGTTTCCTTGCTCGTTGTTGTGGCCTGTTGTGCGCGCCTCGGCAGCCCGCTCACCTCGTTGGCTCGCTACCTCGGCTTGGCGCCGTGCTCCCATGGGTGGCTACGTTGAAGTCTAGGCAAACGATGCTAAGTTCAAAATCTAACTAGAGCATTAGCACTAAAGGACTACTAGAGGCTCACCATTGCGGTCGACGACAACAAAGATGGTCAGAGGTGTCGTGGCGATGGTGAATAGGGGCGGCGACGACGACTTCACGGTGGCAGCAGGTTACAGCGGGGAAGAAGCTACGAGAAGATGCGTGTTAGTTTGCATGCATGCGAAACATGGTCAAAATAGAAGGAATAGACCTAACACTCACTGGGATGGCAGAAAATCGATGGAAATGGTGGCGATGACCGGAAACAAGGAAGATGGTACAGATCCGAGGATTCACTGGGTTAGCATCATGAAGTGAGGAATTTGCACAAGTGGATGATGGAACGCAAAGCGACACAAATAATTTGTGGCAAGAAGAACCACAATAGAGGTGGGAACACGACGAACTAGGACATGCACACATGTCAGAGTTGAAGAAGATGATACGGTCCCAATTTTTGACGATTTGAACTACAAGAACAAGTACAGGGGAGGGGATAAGTGACACTTCGATGGAATATGACGAAAATAAATTATTAGGAACTCAAATAAATTATTTGTAGTTTAAAGTCAGGTTTTAATTATTTTTATAAATTCATTTCCAGGGGCTGGGAAAATAGGAAATGCCCTTTTCTTAATGCAGAAAATTTTGAAAAAACAAGAAAAATGCAGAAATGATGACTTTGATAAGGGAGCAACTACGGCTCGGACGTCCCACCGTACGTCCCAATGCAACCGGTGCAACACTTTTCTCACTTGGTGTAACATACCAAACAATCACATGCAATATTATCTCTGAATCTCTGAATTCTTATAAAAATCTAAAAATCTTAGAATCATATGCAACAATTATATGTAACATTATCAACCATCCGGAGGACGCCAACATATAAAAAAAGATGCAACATCTCATAATTCGTATGCAACATTTTTTCCACTCGTGTGCAGCATTTTTTTTTCACAGTTGCAACAAGTTTTTACTAGGGTTGCAACATCAACAAAAATCACCACAAATCCATACATGCAAAACACCTGCAATATTCTTTTCAACAGGTCGCAACATTCCCGTGAACAGTATGCAACATTTGTTTCAACGGGCCGTAACATTTGTTTCAACGGGCCGCAACATTGGTTTCAACAGGCCGCAACATTTTTTTCAACGGGTCGCAATATATCAAAGAACAGTATGCAATATTTTTTTTATATGGGTCGCAACATATCAAAAAAGCAGAACTGAGTACTCACCCGACAGGCTCGGGAGGAGGCAGTGGTGGCGGGTTGGCGGAGCGGCTGCCTCCTGCTGGCACTAGAGGGTGCGGCCGCGGCGCGGTGCAGCAAGGCCCGTTGGAATGCGGCGCCGGCAGGAGGAACGCGTGGAAGAGCTGGAGGAGCGAGGAACCCCAGGGCGGCGCGGAGAGCTTGGGGCACGGCACAGAGGGCCTCAGGGTGGTCGCAAACCAGCTCGGGGGCAGAGCCTTGCCATACGCCCGCCCAGATGCACTCGGGAGCGTTGCGGGGACCGGCTCAGGGGTGTTCCACATGCTGCCTCAGGCGCAAGGGCCCAAGAGCGGACCGGCTCGAGGTGTGCGTGTGGGGAGCAGAAGCAAGAGTAAGGGGTGAAGGGAAAGCCTGTGCGTTTGGAGATGTAGAAGAAAAGAGAAAAAGGTCAAGGAAAGTGTGCTTGGAAGTTGGAACGGGGAATGGGACCGAGAGAATGTAGATGAGAAGGGGGATATAATGGATAGGACGGTAGAAGAGGAAATCGTGAAGAGCAGTCCATGACGATGGTGTCAATAAATTAAAATGGAAGGGTGTGAAGAATTTGAGAGTGAACCAGTGAACCGTCCGATGTATATGTATCCGAACAAACGGATGGTAGCATTTGCCCTTTGATAAATAATTTCTCGAGGACCCTAGCTTCTACAACCCACTGTAAAAGCCTCCCCCGGCTTGGACAGCTCATAGAGAAGCTGCTCGCAGGAGCTTCCCCTTTCGGCCACGAAACAGGCGCGGAATCCGAATAATCCCCATCGCAAAAAGAAGCAGAAAAATACTCGAGAGGTTCTTCTCCTCAGTTCCCATCCACTTTCCCCTGCCCTCCCAACCTGCCGGCAGCCGGCACCCACTTCGACTGGCCGCGCCACCGAACCCTCTTCTCGCCGGGGGGAGGCGCCACCGAACCCGCCTCCTTCCACCGAAGCAAGATGAGGGAGCTGCGCATCGGTATCCTGATTATAGTGATATCTTTGCCTTCCTTCTCTGCGTCCGACCATCAAGGTACAGCTCCCCTCCCCTCCCTGGAAGGTCACTCTCTCTTAACTACTGCTTACTTCCAAGCTCATGTAAGTCAGCAACTACGCATTATATATACATGCCACTATGTCAGCTTAACCAATACTAGTATTCTACATGTTGTCATGATGGTAAAGAAATAATCTGTCGCTGTGTTGTACTGTTGCATTTGATGTCAACACTACATAGCTTAACTTACCCTTACTTACTTGCCGCAAATATAAATGTAAATATAGTGTCAGTTACAAAGAAGCGCCAACATACTCATTACTATTACCTGCGCCAGCACGGGTGTTGGCGCACCAATGTCAACCTAATTGCTTAGGACAAGAAAACAGCGGATTTGGAAATGCTCACGCATTTTGAGATATTATGTAAAATATAGAAAGTAAGCATTTTTTAAAAATAAATCTTTAGAAATGTCAAGTTTTTATCTTATAACTAGAGTCTTTGTTTATATTAATAGTTTTACTGCAACATACACATGAGTATAGATATGACGTGTTGAACACACTATTTTCATATTTATGTCTGAGAAACATCAAGTGCGAATGCACGTGTCCAGAAAACACCCTGTATCCCCCCATTCTTTAGTTAGAACACGCAACAAACCTTCGTCTTTCTCCTCTGAAAAAAATCCCTTCGTCGTAGATCTCTCTCTCTCTCTCTCTCTAACCAAAAACTGTATTCCTCAATGGCAGAGGCATTGGTTTGAAATGCTGGGGATAATTTAGGCATTTAAGTTAGTTGATGGTCATGGAGGGAGTGAGGGACTTAATTTCAAGTCATCTTTTGCTCAAGTTTCCTTTGGTTCTCAAATGCCTTTTGCTCAAAAGTACGTAACTAGCTTTGTTTCACCAGGAGACGCCTTATATGATATGAAACAGAAACTGGATGTTACCGGCAATCAGCTTTCCGATTGGAACCGAAATCAAGTTAACCCTTGCACATGGAATTCTGTGATTTGTGACAGTAACAACAATGTTGTTCAAGTGTAAGTTGGAGCCCCTGCACCTTCTTGTCTTGTTTGTTTTGGTTTTATGCTGATGTTTACCTTCGCTTACCTGTCCTGTTTGTTTTGGTTTTATGCTGATGGTCTCCCAAAGAACTTTGGCTGCACGTGCATTCACTGGAGTTTTGTCGCCAAGAATTGGAGAACTCAAGTATTTGACTGTCCTGTGGGTGCATTCTCTTATTCTGTAGATTAATATTACTCGGGGAATTTCATATGGATAATGGATGTTCAGAAAACAAAATTATTTTTACAAATTTTGTAGGGGAGGCCATTGCCTTTTATGAAATTAACAGAGAATAGAAATTCTTTTGCCAGAGTATTACTACATGTTGAAAATCAGAAGTTTATAGCATTAGGACATCCAACAATTCTTTTGCCAGAGTACTACTACAAGTTGAAAATCAGAAGTTTATTACTAATCTGACAATCAATTCTTTTATGGAGTTTTGTTGTTTGGAGTTGCCCCTGTGTTTCCATGTAGATAGAGAATTCTAGCAGTATTGCCGCATGTCTTTAGTTGAACTGATTTTGCTAGTGAAAACAAGAACAAATTGGGATAGTCATTTACGTGAGTAAAGTGGAATGGAACATACTATAGCAATTTTACATCTACTGCATTTTAGATTTTGGAGGAACTGGTAGAAAGCTTACTATCAATTGTGTCTGTGTGTCCTACACGAATTGATGCTCATGTTAGGTACAATGTGATTCTATAATAATTCTCTCCAACTATTATGAAACCCTGTAGTGTATGATCCTGCAGGTCATTGGCTGGCAACAGGATTACCGGTAGCATACCAGAGCAATTTGGTAATCTTTCTAGTTTGACAAGCTTAGATTTAGAGGACAACCTTTTGGTCGGAGAAATACCGGCTTCTCTTGGCCAGATTTCTAAGCTCCAGCTGATGTAAGTGTATTTAAAATCATTTTTCCCTTCTTGTTATGAATAAAATTAGAATGATTTGACATTTTCATGTTTTGTTTCTTTCTGTCTCTTAACCAGGATACTGAGTCAAAATAATTTTAATGGGTCAATTCCTGATAGCCTAGCAAAAATCTCAAGCTTGACTGACATGTAAGAGTATCCATCTTCGCTAAGTATGATTTATTTTTAAATTTGTGGTTCAGCTAACAGAATTCATCTATATGTGCTTGTCTTGTGTTAACATACAACTTTGTTTTGATGACAGCCGGTTGGCGTACAATAATCTGTCCGGTCAGATACCTCGTCCGCTGTTTCAAGTAGCACGTTACAAGTATGTCAAAATTGTTCTAAAAGTTCTTTAATCCAAGATTTTTTAACCTGAGTGACTGATGAAGGTTTTTTTTTCATGAACAGCTTTTCTGGTAATCACTTATATTGCGGAACCAACTTCCCCCACCTTTGTGCATCCAGCATGCCCTATCAGAGTAAGTCGTATCCTCATTGGTCTATTAATAGATTTACTGATGCCAAGGAGCTTGTATGCGAGAACCGATGTTGGCCCTATATATTGCAGGGTATCTAATCTAGAATTATCTCCTTACAGGTGGATCCCATAGCTCAAAAATTGGCATTATACTTGGAACAGTTGGAGGAGTAATAGGGCTTGTCATTGTAGTGGCTCTGTTTCTATTCTATAATGGAAGAAGGAAAAGCCATCTACGGGAAGTTTTTGTGGATGTACCAAGTAATGCTTCCATGCCCTTGTAGTTGATGTGTGGTTCTTACTTCTTATTATCCCTGCATTAGTTAATTGTCTTCTTGATGACATCTGATAAGTGATAACACAAATGTTATATGCTCTTTCCATAAATTATAAATTGCAAACCTACCAAAAACAAGCAAGTACACTGATACCTGGGCTCGGGTTTGATTATTAATACATACCAACGCATGTGTTTCAGCTATTGACACCTTAGTGATTTTCTAATTAGAACACATGAAGTTGTCTTCCTCAATCGGGTATTGGGTTAAATGTTAATCATAAGAGTTTCATGTTTGCGTGGGAGATGTATGCATTGAACTAAGTAATGTAGCAATTTATAATCTCCAGGTGTGGATGATCGACGAATTGCATTTGGCCAGCTAAAAAGATTTGCATTGCAAAAACTACAAATTGCGACTGATAATTTCAGTGAAAGAAATGTTCTCGGACAGGGAGGTTTTGGAAAAGTCTACAAAGGAGTTCTTCCAGATGGCACTAAGATTGTTGTAAAACGATTGACTGATTATGAGAGTCCTGGTGGGGAGGCTGCCTTCTTGCGTGAGGTGGAGCTCATCAGCGTTGCTGTTCACCGGAATCTCCTAAGGTTGATTGGCTTCTGCACGACACAGACAGAACGCCTCCTGATCTATCCATTTATGCAGAATTTGAGTGTTGCTTCCCGCTTACGAGGTTCAATATCATACTTGTCCATCCCCTAATATCCTACTGCTCTATGAAGTTTGCTCAGATGTTGCACTATTATTATTTACATTTCTGTACGAGTAGAATTTCATCATTTGTTTAATTGGCAAATGGTGGACATTGAACTTCTCAGTTTAACATTTTAGCTAAGCCTTGGTTCATGGGGTTGATTTGTTACAACTTACAACTGTAGGCTGCAGTGCTGCCAAATGATTTTTCCAACTAGTGGAAATATTTTAACTAGTTTAGCCTTGTTCATTGTTCAGGATTTGATGCCAGTCTCATGTCATATGTCCATTGTGCTGAAAATGATGCAGATTTTAAGCCTGGAGAACCCATCTTAGACTGGCCAGCAAGAAAACGTGTGGCTATAGGTACGGCACGTGGACTGGAGTATCTGCATACACACTGCAACCCCAAGATCATACACCGTGATGTCAAAGCAGCAAATGTCTTGCTTGACGGGGACTTTGAACCTGTTGTTGGTGATTTTGGCCTAGCGAAGCTAGTGGATGTGCACAAGACATCCGTGACAACCAAAGTCCGTGGAACTATGGGCCACATAGCACCTGAGTATCTGTCCACAGGAAGTCTTCTGACAAAACCGACGTTTTTGGTTATGGGATCATGCTTCTTGAGCTTTTGACTGGCCAGCGCGCTATTGACTTCTCACGCTTTGAGGAAGATGACGAGGTGCTACTGCTCGATCAGGTAAGCCTTGTTTGCTTCAAAAATTCAATCAAGCTGCTGCGGCCTTGGGAAATGTTAGAAACTGCTTCCGTCCATGATGCAATTTAATTTCTGTACATGTTATGATGACAATATAACTAAATGTAGGTAAAGAAGCTAAAGAGAGAAGGGGAGCTAGGCTCCATTGTGGACCGTAACCTGAATCAGAATTACGACAGAGAGGAGGTTGAGTTGATGATACTTATAGCCTTGATGTGCACAGAGGCGTCACCTGAGGACCGGCCGTCCATGTCACAAGTGGTTAGGATGCTAGAAGGTGAGGTGCTGGCGGAGCGGTGGGAGGAGTGGCAGCAGGTGGAGGTAACGAGGAGGCTGGAGTATGAACGGATGCAGCGGCGGTTCGACTGGAGCGAGGACTCCATCCACAGCCAGGAGGCAATAGAGCTGTCTGGAGGTAGATGACAGCGACGATGGACCTGCATGCAACGGAAACCGTGTCTACTGTGTGTAGCTTCTGTCAACTGTAGAGTTAGATACCAGATAGATATCCTCATAATATGATGCAAACAAACTCGTGGATCAATAGCATGAATGTGGATCGATATTGAACATATATATGATAGTAGATATATGTAATTGTATCGGTTTGGTCGGGCATAGTCTGATTTTTTTTCCCTTCTAAATAAACCATTTGTTTAATCGTTTTACAAAAATAACCAACATTTTATTTTATTTTTACAAAAATAACCCTTATCCCTAGCATACTAGGCGAGTAGGCCTAATTGCACGGTGGATCGGCGATTAGGTGACAGGAGAGGTCTAGCCGTGCGACCGAGAGTTTGATCTGCCATGTATCTTAGTCGCGAGTTGGTGATGCGATTGAGGCCTGTGTCGGGCACAGTCGTTGGGTTAGAACGCGATGGGGTACAATTTTAAGAAATAATTTAAATGAATGGAATACAATTATAAAATGGATTATACAAATTGACCCCAACGGTAGGAACAAAACACTTCTAATATATGCATAAACTGTATTAGGTAGCAACTCTAGCTTAGTGATCTGCAACATGTTGCCCTCCATAACCTCCTCGACGGCCTCTCCCATGATTGTCACTAGCTGTGCCGTCGTGATCTTCACCCGACCCGTTATGCTTTGTATACTTGTTCTTTCTATGTCTATAATCTCCGCAAAGAATATACCTCTTCACAGGGCCTCTAGCTTCAGACTCATCCATGTCGTTTCGAATACGACGAGTCTGCCGATGGCCATTGCCATCCTTTAGCAACTTCAAATTAGGGACTCATATCCTATTCTGCACATCGTTCTTCGTAAAATTACCAACAACACAGAATCCACCGATCTCCACGCTCTAAGTCTGAACTATATGTTCCTTCATGAAGAAGCTCGACACATACCGCGCGGAGTCCATCTTGATCATGCCACATGCAGCTAACAAATGAGAGCATGGCTTATGAAGTAGCATTGACTTGTTACACGTGCACTGACAAGTGTTGTTCCCCTCCTGTTCAAGGCTCACCTTGTGCGTGACGATAACGCTCACTATTCCAAGCTGTAAGATCGAGGATGCTGACTAGAATTGGGGGGGTGGTGTTGAATAGTTGTTTCTAAAAATCTCTAAGGCTAAAATCGACTTCTAATACGGAAGATGAAGTCAATTTGGTTTTGCACAATTAAAACCTAAAAATTCTAGTTTCCCTTAAGTGCACCAACACCCAAAGTCTAAGTCAAGGTTTGAAATCCTAGTTTGACATGCAATCAATTTAATTCCAGGAACGTAAACTGCACAAAGTAAATCACAAAAGAGCAAACCACAATGATACAAGAATATTTTACCGTGATGTTCGGAGACTTGCCGGTCTCCCCTAATCCACGTTGAGGTAAGCCTAAACGAATTGGACCGGCTCCACAAATTAAGCCAACACCTCCGAGGTAAGCCCAAACGAATTAGACCAACTCACAACTTGAACCAACATCTCGATTAACTCAGGGTTGCTCTTCCTGCACTCCGGAGATGGCAAGCACCAAACTACTCACAACATGCCGGACCTTCTCACAAGCTTCTCGAGAAGATCATCGGACAACGATGTCTCTATGCCGTCTAGGTGTCGGCAAACAACAAGAGTAATAAGCCAAACCTCTTGTTTGACTCTCACTAAGTGCAAAACATGCACAATTGGATGTTCAATTCAATTCTAGTTGCAACATATGCAATTGAGAGAAGCTCACACTAGCTCTAGCGAGTGAAATGGGATGCATAGTCATGCCTCCCAACCGACCAATGTGGGTATTTATAGCCCACACACCAAAACTAGTCGTTGGAGGAGATTCTCTGAAAAATTAGCAAGTGCGGTACTATCGCCATGGATCGGTCGGTACTACCACACCTACTGTTCAACGGCGACAAAGGGTGCATTAAATGCTTCTGAACTAGCCGTTACAGTGAGGTGCAGTATTACCGCACTCACAAGGTTCGGTACTACCGCACAGCGGTAGTACTGCTCGGCTCAATCTGTAATACCAATTTCTAGGGGGGGAAAACTCCCCAAAATATGCTCTCTGGAATATACATACCGCCAACTAGCAATCGGTCATACCACACTATGGTACTACCGTTTCACAGAAGCGATCATACCGGTTTTACTGACAATAGATTTTCAGATGCAGTACAAGATGCATAAACTTCAATAATCTGCAAACTTTAGTATCATACCACAAGAAGAAGATGCATGGACTTTAACTATTTGAAAATTATAGTCACATGCTATAAAGATTATGCATGGGCCTCTACTATTTGCAAAACACATTCGCAAATAATTGCATCATGCCTAGAAGAGCTAGAGCAAGCGAGATTGAGCTATCAACACATGATGAGACTCAAGCTACTATACAAGATCCCTCTTAATAGTACGACAACCTATACTAGCAATCCGGAATTCCAACCAAATACCAAGACCGGTAAAAGACTAGAAACACATCCTTAGCCTATGCTAGTCATATCTTTGCCTTGAGCATCCATCTTGGAGTGATCACTTGATGACGAACATCTTCACTCTAAGTTCGGGTTCTCGACTTGATAATCATCAGCACATGATGATCTTCTTCACTTCGGGATCTTGTCTTGAATATCTTCAACACATGATGATTTTCTTTACTTCGGGATCTTGTCTAATGCTCATCAACACATGATGACATCCTTCATCCCAAATCTTAACTTGATGACAATCCACTTACGATGCCACCAAAAGTCTTCATCATCATGGGACTCACCCTGTTTTACCAACTCATGAAAAATGTTAGTCTGCATGATGATTGTTATTAATTACCAAAATACTTCATTAACTCATAATGGTGGATCTAGATTATTCAATCTCCCTTTTGGTGATTGATAGCAATCCAATTGCAAATAATTGAAATTGAATTAACATGAGTATATACCAACTACAAAAGCTTTATATACTAAATGATACATTTCAAAGTAGAGATCCTTAATACAAGTGAATGGAAGAATGAGATCAGATCCTTAATACAAGTGAATGGAAGAATGAGATCAATACTAGTGAAATCATAAAACATAGATTGAACTCCCCTAAATGTGTGCATGCAAATATATGGAATGGAATAACATGCACCTATCTAAGTTTGAATTTTGGTGGACTTTAATCTATATTTTGGTCCGAGTAATGCAACAAGATATAAGAATATGATATCGAATGCATACCTCTGAAGATTTTCATCTTTCTATCCAAATAAAACTAAACAACATGTGTATCAATAAAAGTGTTAGTCTCACATATATATTTATCATTAATCACCAAAATACTCCATTAACTTATAATTGCAGGTCTAGGTTCTTCAATCTCTCCCTTTTTGGTGATTGATGACAAATCCTTTATTAATAGCCATATTAGGATAATAGAGCTTAAATATTGGTATAAATCAACACATGATAAGAATTTAAGCTAATGAACTATACATGTCAATGAGCAATTCAAGCATAATGCACTTGAGTATTACATGCTAGTACATATGATGCATATGTGAGGCTATTTGTATGAATGAAATGCTCTCCCTCAAAGCATGCACCAAAATGAGGTGAAACCACAGTAGAAGATATTAATTTGAAAAACACCATTAGGGAAACACTCAAATGTGGGAATTTTAGCATGGCTCACAAAAATATTCTCTCCCTTTTGCCATTAAGCACCAAAAATACTAAAAAAAAGTTATGCCAAAATGAAGTATTTTCAAAATAAAGAGCTCGACAAAGAATTCATCCTAATTCGGTCATAAAGTGTTTGAAATAGATAAATATGACCTATATGGGAGTTTGACTTCAATAAATTTGAAGAAAACCACAAAAGCCACAAACTCCTCCTGTATGGCCTAAAAGAGAAAAATAATTTAAAACGAGGCCAAATATTTAATTTACCAAAGGAAATGATATTCAAAACACATTCAAAATAATCTCACTCTTGAAATTTACTTTTTTTTTCTAATATAATAGTTTACTCATTTTAAACAAAGCTCAAAATATTTTTATTTTTCCTGAGAATACTCCCTTTTTAGGAAAACTCTCCTTTACACAAAGGTTGTACACCTTTGATACACAAAGGCTTTCTCCATCCAACCAATATCTCCGTCTTTGTTATCTCTTTGAAATATATCCGTCCAAAACTCATGATGACGTCAAACTCTCTCCTTTGACCATTATTTGCATCGTTATTTGCAACTAAATTCTCTCCCTTTGACATTAAGCACAAAAAATGTCTATATGTGTATCACACTTGAAGGATTGTCATTAAACATCACTTGTGGATACCACGTGTTGACAAAACTTGAAAAATTCCAAAATGCTTAAACTTCTCTTGCAAAGATCCTCAAAGAAAGCATCCAAAGAGAAGAGGGAAAGAGAGAATCCACTTGTATACAGAAAGTTCTTGAGTCAAGAGAAGTATGCTCAGAAAGGAATAAGATAGTCAGAGCAATTGCCGATGCCAAGATGAACAGAAGAAGCTACCACTTGAAAGAAACCACTTGAAAAATAAAATTGCATTTGTAATCAAGAAAAAAACAGTAGAGGGTAGCTCGCAAAGATAGCAATAAACAACTTGACCTAAGAAAGCAACTAAGGTGGCCGAAAGAAGTAGAAATCGACAAATAAGCCATCGCTGTTGCTGACAACAACAACCAGTTAAATCGGCATTCAAGGGGCAGTTAGATCGGAGAATCAACAGAGATCATACCGGGGATACACAACGGTCAGACTGGTTACCCCTGATAGGAATTCAACAAATTTTGATTTTGAGAAATTTGAACGAGGGGATTCTACAAAACTCCAAATCTTATTAAATTGAAATAGAAGCATGATTGGAGAGTTTTGAATAAAGAATCAATATTTGAAACATGCTAAACTCATTTAGGAAAAATAAACTCATTTTTATTTGAATTATCTCCATAATTGCCAAAAAGAGCATATATGGGTATTTTGAACATTCTTTCACATGAATAAGTTTTAAATACCCTTATGAACCATTTTTATAAAGATTCCAAGCTCATATTTTCAACCACTTGAAAATATGCAAGATCAATGTCCTATTATCTGAAAATAGACAAAGTCAAAAAAGAAACCCTTTTATGTGTTTAAAAACTTGAGATATACATGCTCCAAAAAATCTGATATAAATCAAGGAGCTGGTAAACGCAAATACTCATAAGTTTGGTTTTAAGAGGCTCACCAAAATTGTAACACCCCGATTTTTAGAATCGGGATGTTAATATTTTATTTGGCGATCTAATAATTTTTTGATTATGTTTTAAAATTTTCTCGTGTTTAAGTAAAAAATTATTTTGAAGTAAAAGAAAATTAATTAAAAGGTTGCATTCAAAGTTAAATTGAGTTGTTTAAAAGTTGTATGAAAATAATAATAATAATAATAATAATAATAAACAACAATATTAAATTGAATTGTTTGAGAGACCTCATTTAAATTAAATTATTTTGTTTCTTGTTTTCGCATGTATTTCAAAAATCATGATGGATGCATTAGTATCGCTCTCTTTCCCAGTTCAACCAACCGTGGGTAAAATGACCGCATGTCCCTTCCTTTCCGTTAGCTCCTTTTTTTTCCTTCCCTGCTAACTCCTTTCGCTTCTCTCCTTCAAATCTCATCGAAAAACTCAAAACTAAGCCATGCATTTCATACCACTGCCATCGTCATCACACGACCAACCCTTTTTTGCAATTCGTTTTCGCATGCATGACAGTTTGAGTGATTTCGCGAGAGGAGAAATGAAGTCGCAGACAAGACAAATGCATTCACAATTCTTTTCCCTAACCCGTCTCCATCTCCATCTCCTTTTCTCTATTGCCAATTCCCCATCTTTTACTCCCAGCTGAACCATTCTCAGTTCCATCTCCTCATGCACTGCCATTTTCCTTTCCCCCACACTCACTGTCATCACCTTCCCCTATTTTATTCCAGCACACATAACAATTCAACCACCTACTACCATTTCTCATCCTCCCCACTGCCCACTTGTTCTCATTGCCTAACTGAACAAACCTCTTCTCCTTGTCGTTTCTTTATTCCTTCACCACTGCCATTTGACCATCTATTTTATCACAATCGAACAGCCCATTCACAACCATTCATTTCACCCAGCCGAGAGCCATTCCCACCCACTACCTCACTATACTTCCTTTCTTCCCCAATAGAAACCCCAACTTCTACTCATTCTTTCTTCTCTCATGAGCTCAACACATATTCATTCCACCACCTTCTCTCTTTCCAAACACCGCCAAGAACCAAAAATCTGTTCATGCATGTCACGCCATTATGTTCATCTTCTCTTTAGCATCCCATTCATGAGATTAGTTTTCGCATGCGAGCTTGTTTGAGTATTTTGCAAGAAGGGAGGAAGAAGAGAGATATTGTGCTGTTCGGTGGTGCTGGCCAACAGCACATGCAGTAGCTCGGCATGCAACTCGGCGTGCAGTAGGCCAGCGGCGGCCTGGCTGAGGCCCAGGCGCAGCGTCGGTGTGCGCGTGCAGTGGCTCGGCGCCAGCGCGCAAGGGAGCGGAGGCGCATGCGGCAGCCATAGGTGGCTGGCACCCAGCGCACGGCGGCCAGATGGCACAGCATATAACGGCTAAGCAATGGAGACTCGGCGAGGTGGCGTGACGCTGACAAGAAGGTGGCCCAGGGCACGACGGCGACACGGTCCAGTAGCCCGACGGCAACGGTGCCTTGGCGTGGGCACTCGGGAGCAAGACGGTGCGGTGCATGCATGCAGAGGCCGCAGCTCGGTGGGCATGCATGAGGCTGCGCGACACTGAGCGATGGCGACGAGGTGGCAGTAGCTTGGTCACGACGCGGCCGTGGAAGCCAAGGCGCGGAGGACGACGAGGCGTCAAGGTCGGCGGAGGCAGTGGGCGCAAGGCGTAGCTTAACGGTGGCCAAGGCGACGTCGAGGCAGAGGTGGCCGAGCTCAGGGCAGCCGAGGACGCGAGGCTTGGCGGTGCGGCTAGCGGCGCAAGGACGACAGCGTGGAGGAGCCGGCCGAGAGCGCGACGCATGCATGAGACGAACATGCATGCAGCAGCGTGGCGGCCCGAGCGAGTCAAGGCGGCATGGCGTGTTGCACATGACATGGCGGCACCGATGTGGAGAGGGACGTGGACGAGAAAGCCGAGCGAACGTGGATGTTCTCGACGACAACTACGACGAACGCGGACGAGGATGAGCTCGGTGACGACTACGGCGGACGCGGACCCAAGACGATGTCCGGTGATATTTCACACACCTAGTGCCGCGGTAAAATCTTTAGTGCTATTTTTTGTTACTACTCTATTATATTAGTCATTAGCATGGTATTTATTTATGTGTGTTAAATTATAAAAATGATTTGATAGCTTATGACTGGTATAATTCTCTGGTTAGGTTGTATTTGTTCATAGGCGTGATTATGTATTGATATATTGGTGAATCACCCATGTGTCTCATGGCCTCGTCGCGAAGAGCTTCCGCCAAGGCTTTTATTGGCCCACCGTACTCCGAGACGTGCAAGACCTGGTCCAACACTGCCAGGGTTGCCAGTAGGCCAGCCACCCCTCCAAGGCGCCAGCAGTCCCGTTGCAGCCCCTGGCTCCTGTGTGGCCGTTTGCGCGTTGGGGGCTCGACATCATCGGCCCATTTCCAGCAGCCAAGGGTAACCTCCGCTTTGCCTTCGTCGCCAGTGAGTACTTCTCTAGATGGTGAAGGCTGAACCAGTCACGAAAATCACTACCGCAGTGGTACGGCGCTTCCGTGGAAGAACATCGTATGCTGGTACGGAGTACCCCGCGATATCATCACCGACAATGGCACCCAGATTGATTCTGCTTCGTTTCGAACATTCCGTCAGAACATCAGCACCACAGTGTGCTTCACATCTGTCGGACACTTCGAATTGAATAGGGCAGTCGAACGAGCCAACGACAACCTACTGGCAGGACTAACAAAGTGTTTTGTAGGCTTGCCAAAGGGGCTCTGGCCCGACGACCTCTAGAAGGCACTATGGGCACTTCGAACATCACCAACAAGGGCAACAGGGTTCTCTCCGTTCAAACTCCTATTCAGGGACGAAGCAATGAACCCGGGCGAGTTTGCGGCAAAATCCATTCGGGCAACAGAGAGCGGAAATCCCGCACACCGTGAAATGTTGCTTGACCTCCTCGAGGAGCACTGCATCGAGGCCATTTCAACCATGACAAAGTACACCAAAGAGTCACGAGGGTGTACAACAAGAAGGCCAGGATCCGCATACTAGCACCGGGCGATATGGTGCTCAAGCGAGCGGCAAACACCACGGCTCTAGGAAAGCTAGAGTCCAAATGGGAAGGACCCTACATCATCACTCGAAGCACAAAAGCGGGCTCCTACTACATCGCAACTCCCGAAGGAAAGCAACTAGACCACATGTGGAACATAAAGAGCCTCTAAAAATTCTATTTATAGATGATCTATAAAAACACCAGCAGCGCCCGGACAAGTGCTACCCACCGACTTTACGCGACGGGAGCCTGTATATACGATGTAACACTCTTTAGTACTCATCCATTACAGGAGCACATACGATTCTATAAAATAGACACCACGCATGGCCCTCGGCCCTGGTTCACACCGTAGCCCTCCGCGAGCACGGGTGTATAAAACAGACACTACACATGGCCCTCAACCTCGATGCACACCGTAGCACTCCGCAGGGACGGGTGTATAAAGCAGACACCGCACATGGCCCTTGACCTCGGTGCACACCGTAGCCCTCCACAGGGACGGGTGTATAAAACATATACCACGCATGACCCTTGGCCCCGGTGCACACCGTAGCCCTCCGCAGGCACGGGTGTATAAAACAGACATGATGCATGGCCCTTAGCCCCGGTGCACACCATAGCCCTCCACAGGTACGAGTGTATAAAACACACAACGCAAGGCCCCCGGCCCTAGTGCACACCGCAACCGTCCGCAGGCACGAGTAGATAAAACAGACACCGCGCATGACCCTTGGCCCCGGTGCACATCGTAGCCCTCCGCAGGCACGAGTGTATAAAACCGACACCGCGCATGACCCTCGGCCCTAGTGCAGACCGTCACCCTCCGTGGGTATGAGTGTATAAAACAGACATCACGCATGGCCATTGGCCCCAGTGCACACCATAGCCCTCAGCAAGCACAAGTGTATAAAACAAACACTGCGCAAGGCCCTTCGCCCGGCACACCAGCCCTCCTCCGCTGTCACAGGTGTATAAAATAGACACCGTGCATGGCCCTTGGCCCCGGTGCACACCGTAGCCCTCCGCAGGCACCGGTGTATAAAACAGACACCGTGCATGACCCTCGGCCCGGTGCACACCGTAGCCCTCCGCAGGCACAGCTGTATAAAAGAGACACTGCGTATGGCCCTCGTCCCCAGTGCACACCGTAGCCCTCCATAGGGACGAGTGTATAAAACACACCGCGCATGGTCCCCGGCCACGGTGCACACCTTAGCCCTCCGTAGGCACGAGTGTATAAAATAGATACCGCGCATGGCCCTCGGCCCCGGTGCACATCGTAGCCCTCCGCAGGCACGAGTGTATAAAACAGACACCGTGCATAGCCCTCGGCCCCAGTGCACATTGTAGCCCTCCGCGGGCACGAGTGTCTAAAACAGACACCGCGCATGGCCCTCGGCCCAGGTGCACACCGTAGCCCTCCACAGGCACAGGTGTATAAAACAGACACCGCGCATAGCCCTCGGGCCCAGTGCACACCGTAGCGCTTCGCAGGCACAAGTGTATAAAATAGACACCGCGCATGGCCCTCGGACCCGGTGCACACCGTAGCTCTCCGTAGGCATGGGTGTATAAAAGAGACACCGCGCATGGTCCTCAGCCCCGGTGCACACTGTCACCTTTCGCAGGCACATAATAGGTTGGAGCCTAACAGGTAGGGCTCCCCCAGAGTCCTATGTAAAAAGCACGCGGGACGGCACCGGCTTCGCCTCCCCTCGCAACAATTAACAGGTAGGGCTTCCCTAGAGCCCTATCTAACAAAGTGTGGGGGACGGCGTGATGAGGACATCACTTCTACTGATACGAACACTCCTCATGTGCAAGGTCCAATTACTCGAGCACGTGCTCGTCAACTTATTTATCAGGTAAATTCGTTTCTAGGGCTGAGTGTATTATTTGAGAACTCTATGATGCTGCCTAACGGAGATGATTTACTTGTACTTAGAAATCTAGGACTACGACCAGTTCCGTAGGGTCTACGACCACTTCAAGAAGGCTTACGACTAGAGATAACATGGACTCCTTAAGACCACCCCAGGACCAGTCCTATGACCAAGTCTTCGACTAGAGATACACGACCTGGATAGTGAATAAGGTGCCGCGTCACCGTTTTGGCCTAATATGGTCTTGTAAGCGTGTCGAGGGCGGAGTCCAGGTTGTGTACGCCTCTTCCTGCGGCCGCACAACCCTAGGTTGACCTCCTCACGTCCCCCTATATATATACAGTAGCCGTCATAGTTTAACGTGGGTTTTTCTTTGAGATTATTTTGCTTAGCAGTCTCGCCGCACGTTCGGTTGAGGAACCCCATATTGTGTACTTCATCTATATTCGCAATACAATATCAGATTGCATCTTCTACTTTCTTGCTTGTGTTCTCGATTCACACGCAGGAGATAGCCTTCTTGGCGAGGTCAATCGCATTCGGCACGGTTGATAACCATCGGAGCAGTGGTGTAGTGATTGCAGGAGGTTTGATCTGTTCTGGTCGGAGCCTTCGGATCATCAACGTCGAGTTCTCCACAATCGACTTATCAGTACCTTTCGGAAGATCAGACCACCGTACATCAGTTGGTATCAGAGCAAAAGTTGCCCGTTAGGGAATTATAATTTTTTCCCCTGTTAGATTAATTGTTTGCCATCATCCTAAAACTCCAGAAAATTGCCCCACAAAATATTTTTTCGTCGTGTTCTGCCGCTGTCCCATCACCCATTGTGCCTTTGCAATTTCTGTTCTTTGTTTTGCGTTGTTGAATTAGTGTCCTTATCTAAGTCGTGTTGCTGGTTTAGAGTCGTGTTTTGGTCACTAGTCAACACCGTCGCCGCCGTGCCACCATCCATCTTGGTCGCACCACCCCCTTTTTCGACCACCTCCTCGCGTTCGACCACCTAGTCGGAATCGACCACCTACTCAAAGTCGACTACCTACTCGGGTTCGACCACCTACTCGTTTTCGCCCCAACCACCCTCTTATTTCATGTTGCTCTCGGACACCCCACACTCATCATATCGTGCCTGCCACACAAAGTCCGAGAAGAATTTTTATAGCCAAATTTCAGAGAGAGAGACAGAGAGAGTATCTTTTAATTACCTATATACCCCTGTCTTCTACAAAAAGTTTGTGACCCATATATATCCATAGACCCAGAGGAGGGTTTTGAAGAGTTTTGAGTCAAGGTCACATTCGCAAAAAAAGGAATCCTAGGTTGGGTTTCGGCAATCAAAAAAAAGAAAAAAAGAAAGGAACCCTAGGTTGGGTTTCGGCAGTCAAAAAAAAAGAAGAGAGAGTAGAAGAAGAAGCAAACCGACCACCCCTAGTTGGTCTACGACCACTCCCCGCCTTGCATCCTTTGAATCCTTGTATCCAGTCCTTGTTATCGATCAGTGTGTGCTAGGGCTAGGGACACTTCTTAGGCCAGCAACCGTGACAGGTACTTTGGACCCTTATTCAACTTTGCTAATCAGGTTACGGTTTTTGCTAATCCTTGCTACATATTGTGCCTTTCGAGCTCCACCAACTCTTGATCGTAATGATCCTCTTGCAATCATACCCACTCTCGACAAGGTATCACGAACCAGCCACCGGTTGTACCACCTGTTGTGTTGGTAAGAACACTTGTAAGAGTGTGGTAAGACGCTTGAGAGTGTGTGTTTCCACCTTCCATCACCTAGTAGTTGATAGGGATAATACATTTGTGTTGTCTTTTGTTTTCTGCTAACCATGACATGTGAAATGTCTGATGAGAAAGAGTGTGTTATAAAGGGAGAGCTCATGATGCTCTTGGATGAACAACGCACTACCATTAATGAGGATATTGACAGAAAGTTTCAAGCTACCACATCACATTACAGCGCTCAATCAACGATAGTATTGCCGCGCTCACTACACGCCTTGAAAGAATGGTGAACCGACCACCAAACACTGGACGTGAGTATGATCACGATGCAGTCCAAGATCTTGAGGAGGGAGATGATAATGAGAGGATAAACCATGATACCAGCACTGAGTTTGCTGACCAAGATGCACGTCAATGACAGCACCTACATCACAACCGTCATGGTATGGGAGGTAATCATTTTCAGTACCACAATGCTCGTGCTAATGATGACCCATTTGCTAAAGTTAAATTTATTATACCATCTTTTGTGGGTGTTTATGATGTTGAAATTTATCTAGATTGGGAGATGACAGTTGAACAAAAATTTAATGCCCATCTAGTTCCTGAAGTGCATAGAGTCAGACAAGCTACTAGTGAATTTAAAGATTTTGCTATCATTTGGTGGAATCAAGTAGTTAATTCTGGTTTAACACCTGATACATGAGATAGATTGAAAGTAGCTATGCGTGCTAGATTTGTTCCTCCTGCTTTTAAACGTGATATGCGTAAGAAATTACAACACAAGGCTTCCACTGTGCGCTTACTGATCTTCTTAGCTCTCATAGCTAAAGGAGTAAAGTTCGTGTTGTATTTGATTTAGGCGAGAAAGTTTAGAAAGCGCCTATTCACCCCCCCTAGTCGCCTTTACGGTCCTACAGAATGCTAAATATAAAATTGCTGGTAGTCAGGGACGCAAGCATGTTTCTTTTGAACCTGGTGATCTTATGTGGTTACACTTGCGTAAAGAATGATTTCCTGAATTAAGAAAGTATAAACTCATACCACGTGCAGATGGTCCTTTTAAAGTTCTTGAACGTATTAATGATAATGCATATAAGTTAGACTTGCCTGCAGATTTCGGGGTTAGCTCCAGTTTTAACATTGCAGATTTGCGGCCTTTCTTGGGCGCGGAGGATGATCTTGAGTCGAACACTCCTCATGTGCAAGGTCCAATTACTCGAGCACGTGCTCGTCAACTTATTTATCAGGTAAATTCGTTTCTAGGGCTGAGTGTATTATTTGAGAACTCTATGATGCTGCCTAACGGAGATGATTTACTTGTACTTAGGAATCTAGGACTACGACCAGTGCAAGAAGGTCTACGACCAGTTCCGCAGGGTCTACGACCACTTCAAGAAGGCTTACAACTAGAGATAACATGGACTCCTCAATACCACCCCAGGACCAGTCCTACGACCAAGTCTTCGACTAGAGATACGCGACCTGAATAGTGAATAAGGTGTCGCGTCACCGTTTTGGCCTAATATGGTCTTGTAAGCGTGTCAAGGTCGGAGTCCAGGTTGTGTACGCCTCTTCCCGCGGCTGCACAACCCTAGGTTGACCTCCTCACGTCCCCCTATATATATACAGTAGCTGTCATAGTTTAACGTGGGTTTTTCTTTGAGATTATTCTGCTTAGCTGTCTCGCCGCACGTTCGGTTGAGGAACCCCACATTGTGTACTTCATCTATATTCGTAATACAATATCAGATTGCATCTTCTACTTTCTTGCTTGTGTTCTCGATTCACATGCAGGAGATAGCCTTCTTGGCGAGGTCAACCGCGTTCGGCACGGTTAATAACCATCGGAGCAGTGGTGTAGTGATTGCAGGAGGTTTGATCTGTTCTGGTCGGAGCCTTCGGATCATCAACGTCGAGTTCTCCACAATCTACTTATCAGTACCTTACGGAAGATCGGACCACCGTTACATCACGGCGCTGGCTTCGCCTCCCCCTCGCAACAATTAATAGGTCGGGCTCCCTCAGAGCCCTATCTAAAAAAGTATGGGGGACAGCGCCGGCTTCGCCTCCACCTCGCAAAAAATAATAGGTAGGGCTCCCACGGAGCCCTACTAAAGAAAGTATGAGTGTGGTATTGCCACAAGTTTTATTGAACAAATCTAGAGTACATAACAGACATACATAGCCGCCGCCAGCTTCCATCATTGCCACTTCACACCGTGATACACGACCCCGCGATAGCACAGTTGCAGAGGCCAGACGGAGAGAAGAGTCTGCTCATCCTTCATACTGCGCGGGGGCACGGTGATTTCATCATTCGCCCTTTGGGAGGGTGAGGCCCCCATCGAATGGCGTGATGAAACAGAATTAGCCTGGCCTAAACAAACCGACAAGCAAGCACATAAACACAACGTAACCAGAGACTCCAGAACAATAAGGCTTGTAACTGTCATTTCATTTAAAATCAGGGATCATTACAAAAAATAGCAACCCCCACCCACCTACCTCCACCCGGCACAAAGTCCAAAACAGGCAAAAAAAGGGAGAAAAAGCGTACAAAAATTCTACGCCTGGAATTGCTGAAGAACAGCGGAGGGTCACACCTTGTCCCCAATGGTAGCCCACCACCTGTCGGCACCTTCGTTCGCTACCGGAGCTTTGCCCCTCGACTGCCGCTGCACCACTAGGCACAAGGAGTCCATAGCGGCCTCATGGCCATGAGGCACCCAGAAGTCCTGGGCGAAGGCCTTGGCCGCCCTCCACGCATGCCGATGATCAGCAGCAATCTCCGCCACAGAGGCCACGGGCAAAGAGCGTGCATCAAGGGCATCGACATGGCCACAGCTAGCCCTCTACAGCGACACAAAGGCCACCATCCAAGCCAGCTTAGCGCAAAGGTCGTCGTAGGCTTGTGAGGCCGACAGGCAGACCTCCCTGCGCGTCAAAGACGGTCAAGCGTAAGATCCACCTGCGCAACGGTATGCTGCCGAGGCGGTGGCACTGCTCCAAGCTCGATCACAGTGCCTTCCAGTGACTCCATGGCTTCCCATGTAATGTGCGACACCGTCTCGGAGAATTGACGCTAAGCCTTGATCTCCGCCTTGAGGTACTTGCGAGCGCCCTAAAGCGTATGCACCTCCTCGCAAAGGTCGCAACGCTCTCCCTCCAGCTCGGCAACCTACGCCTCTAGCTCCTTCGTCCTTTCAATAAGTGCCAGGTGCTCAGAGCAAAGCAACTCATTTCGTGCATGCTCCTAGTTGACCTGCTCTTGGATCTTCGCATAGCCATGACGGATATCCCCCTCGAGTGCACGGGATAGCATAAAGGTCTACGCAAAGCACACCTTGGTCTCAAAAAATATTAAAAAGAAGAAACATTCGTATGAGCTGACCCTCGCGGTGTTTGCCTCTATTGACTTGAACATCCACTGCGTAGGCATGGTCTCAAAGAGCTGCTCCACGAAGATGGGGTAGCAAACCGAGCCACCTGCTCCCAACAATGGCCGCCCTGAGACTGATCTTGAAGTCGTTGGTACACAACGGACCAAGATCAGCGGTACCGCAAGCGCCAGCAACCGGGGACGCCTCCCCAAACCCCCTGATGCTGAAACCTTCCTCGGCCCCACCGACACTGTGGTCACCTTCGACCCCGGCACCACACCACCACCCCAGATCCCCCCGCGCACCACTGCAACGCAAAAGTTATCACGGTGGCGGAAAAAAGAAAGAAAGGTCACCGACGGCAGCAGGTTGCTACCGCTGTTACTCGCCGTCTGTGCTGCCGTCGCTGCCGGCAGCCAAGCTGCCCGAGCCAGCAAGCCGCGCGCCTGAGCTCGGCTTGCTGCTCGCGTGTATAAGAAGGGGCAAAGGGCGAAGGGCGAAGGGCGCAGCTCATTTGAAGGCCGTCTGCGAGCTAGTGAGCGCGAGAGAAGGTTAGTGCTAGCGAGCGAGAGAAGCTTAGCGGTAGCGGGCGAGAGAAGCAAACAGTTCCCAGAAGAGGAGGGAGAAGCGAGGTCATACAAAAGGTATGTGGCATTCGCATGCAGCTGTACTTGTAGTAAGTTTTAGCAATGTGATTATGATGTAATAAGATAAATGATAGCAACTGAGTAGTTATAATTCTGCAGTGGGTGTATTTTGACTTAGTGTTCGGAACCAAAATTGATAAACGGTGTGATTAGCAAGTAATTAGACTACTCAGTAGTTAGCATTACGATTAGGCCGTAATAAGTTGACTTAGCAGACTTATTGTTGTTAGTGTTGTCAATTTTATGTCGGTAAAAAAATTTCGTACTGTCACGGACCTCATCATAAAATCTTAAAATATTCAGAGGTCATTCGGCGAAGTAGAAGTACAATTGAAATAGAGTCGCCGACGGTCGGGACCCACGGAGCGCGTTGTGTATGTACTCATAACCGGGCATATTGACCTTCGGTCCATGCACATAAAAATGTCATTGCTATACCCCGCATGTCATTGCTATAGGCTAGGTCTAACTCGGGTATGGAAACTTAAAAATGCTTTGGAAAAATCTGAAGTAATTTATTTTAGTAGTGTAAATTCGAGTTAGTTTTAAAAAATTCATAAATATTTTAAGTGAACTCCAAATTTAGTGAAATTAATTTTGTTGTTTTTTTTACTTTAACTTAGAATTGGTTTGACACTTTTGTAGTACCCCAGAAAATTTTGAATTTTTTTTATAGTAGAAATGAAATTTACTTCAACCTTTCATGGATAGAAAAATCATATGAACTCCATTTGGAATGAATAAATTTACGTTGATCTCAAAATTTTATTCCAATTGCTCATGTAAACCACATAATTTTTGGGTCCAGTAGTATTGTGGAATTTTTCGTAATATTTAAACACAAATTGATCAACTCGCAACCATGTAACTTTTGTGTTCATGAAATGTATGTCGAAGTTGCTCTTGTGTTAGGTACTTCATGGCGGAGATTCAAGATCTGTTCGTGTTCCACGGGGACGGTCTAGTTCGTGACGGACCATACGGTGCGGACCTGTCTAGTTGCGACCGCACCGTGATCCGGGCGCCGTCTCTGAAGGACATGGGCCTCTCAGAGCTAAGGTGGTGCGTATGTTCGCGCTCGATCGCGCCATCTAAGGAAGAAGTCGTGCATCTAGGCGTGTATCCTCGATTGCGGGTGGTGCAAAGTAGACCGCTTGGCAACTTATGAAGGTCATATGTGACGCTTTATGGGCCAATTACATGGGGTTGTTTGCAACCCCACGCCAGCGATATATGTGCGGCCGATGGTCTACGCTCGCCGTGGAGAGGACGGGACATCCAAATGGGTGGTTTCGGTGAAGCTGGTGGTGGGGAGGAGCCTACGTTGGTCACCGGTGTTGGAGGAGACGCTGGCAAAGACGTGGGCGATGGAGACCTGAGGAGGCATGCCGTCAATTTCAAGCCCAACGAAGGTGCGGGGAGATGGTGGGCAGCCCGTATTGATTGTCACGAGTACCTGGCCGACCAGGTGGACGAGGTGGAAAGCGTGGAGGACGTGGAAACAACTAGTTCAGAAGGCGACGAAGACGGAGAAGCTGGTACTAGGGGAGATGCAGTTGGTGGGTTTGTGACCATCGACATTGCTTACGCCCTCACGATTGACGACGCTGCAACGACGTCGGCGGTTCGCCACATCGGAGGGGCCCGAGTGGGGTTCAATGATGACACCGCTCCTAGGCGCGCTTCGACAAGAGCGCCGCCAAAGATGCTATTGCTAAATACGCCGTTAACATCGGCCGGATGTATCGGTGCAGAGGTCCAACCCCGACACCTACATCGCCGTGTGTTGATGAATCTGCACAAGGTCCGTGGCGCAGCGGTTCATGGTCGCCGGCATGGGTTTTGGATATCGGTCTTTGAACCACACATGCGAGTTAGCTCAGACGCTTCACGTGCACCGCAACATGACCTCCTCGTATGTTGCCCGGCCGATAAGCCACCTAAATCCATCGCAGATGTGTCCATTTCGCAAAACCTCCTCCCGGTAGAGGTTGCCAATATTGTAGGGTTCCCGCCACCTACAAGACGGCATGGCGGCTAAACGCAGGGTCGTGGAGCGAATGTTCGCACATTCAATAGGCATACAACCTAGTACCAAGATTATCAGACAAATCGCAGAATGTAATCCCGGACATACATAAACAAGCTTGAGCGGTGCATCCGACGGAAGGGCCCAATTGTCTTGTTCTTGATAGGGTCTTCGGGCCTTCCGCTGCGATCGAAGCTTTCAAGCATTGTCGTCCCGTGCTGACGATGGATGGCATCTTCCTATGTGGGAAGTACAAGGGTACCATCCTCACCGCCGTTGCAGCCGATGCGAACGACCAGTTAGTCCCTGTGGCCTTCGCAATTGTTGAGAGCGAGAACACGGATAGCTGGTTATGGTTCCTGTGCAATGTGAAGCAGGCGGTGGTCCAAGATCGACCAGGTGTGTGTGTCATCTCGGACCGCAATGCTGGCTTGATGTCCGCATTGAGCACGATCCAAAGCGGACGCGCGTGCCCGCTCCAAAGTGGAACGATGTAAAGAGCCGTTGGTGCATGAGGCATCTCGCGGCCAACTTCCACACAAGGTTTCGGAGCAAGGACCTCATGAAAATGTTCAAGAAGCTCTGCATGCAGAACCAAAGGAGAAAGTTCGAAGCGGTGTTGAGACAGCTCGATGAGGAGTCCGCGAAGCATGTAAGGGACTCAACGAATGCCGAGGCAGGGGCAGCAGCTGGAGGGTCTGTGAGAGTTGGGGAGTTCACACAGTGGGTTAACTCGTACGCACCTGACCTGGAGAAATGCTCCCTGCTGCACGACACCGATGGTGCGAGGTACGGGATCATGACGACCAACATGTCGGAGGTGTACAACGGTGTCCTCAAGGGTGTGCGCTCCCTGCCGATCACGGCGATCGTGGAGGAGAGCTGGAACCGTACCATCGGATACTTCGTTAACAGAGCCATGATGGCCAAGAAGCATCTGGAGGATGGTAAGAAATTCTCCGAAGTAATGCATGCCTACATGGAGAAAAAGATCAGCAAGGCGCAATCGCACGCGACTCGCACCATGGATGACGTCAGGCAGAAGTTCGAGATCCGGCTCAGGGAGAAGTACGTGATGGGCCACGCTAGAGGATCGAAGGTGTCCGCACGATTGGTGAAGCGCCGTGCACTCGCAACAAACCGCGCTTCGCACAAACCATGCTCCCATGTGTACGCGGCGTGCGCGGCGTGGCGGCAATCTTCGAAGTGTTGCATCTCCGAGTACTATGATATCCACCACCTCTTTTCCACTTGGGGTGCCGAGTTCCATTCGTACGGGCTGGACACGCACTACAGAGACCTCTGGCCGGGGCAGGTGAAGTGGGTGCCCAACGACGCACTGAAACACCCCGGCCATGGAAGACGCCAGTCACGACACATCCGAACGACATGGACGATAACACAGCGGGCAATGGGTTCGCGGTCCCGCTGTAGACTGTGTAAGACAAGAGGGCACTCCATCACCACGCCAAATGCACCAGCAAAGCAAAGGCAATCAGAAGAGCAAGATATAATTACTAAGTCGTGATGTCGTTTGCTTATTTTAATACCTTCGATGGGATGTGTTGCTATTAATATATGCCTTTATTTACGCATGCATGTTATGTCGTATTGGTCTTTTGTTTACTCGTTATGGTCATATGTGGTTGTTTCCTTTTTTTGTCGTATGTTTTGCCTTGTTTTCTGTGGCACACAATATGTTTTACATACGCATTAACATATTTTTCCTATCGCAGGAGATGGCGCAGCTCCAGCTGACGACGCAGACGAGCCGCCGACCACGCCGATGGGGGGCACTGCAGTTCGGGCGTGGTCGCCGGGCGGCCCCTCCGAGCCTAGTCTTCGAGCGCCCCGAGGAGAGGTGGCCCTTCACGAAGCGCAGACGTCCAGCACGCGAGACACCGACCTCCCGCCTTGCCCGCATGTTAGACATCCCGCACGCGCTGCGCTTTGACACGGCACTACTCTCTACGCCAGGATCGGTGGAGACCGGAGACTCATACATTCTACTTCCGGTGGGGGGAGATGACCATCACTCTCGAGGATGTAGCAATGCTTACAAGTCTGCCGGTGCATGGCCTTCCAGTAGTGCCACCTCCGAGGGCAGTAGACTGGAAGGTGCGTTTGGTCGACAGATTCGGCCTCGCGATTCCTGCAAACGTGTCCGGTGTCCCACATTTCGTCGCGGAGTTCATGACTGCCTGTGGATGCGACAATGAGGCGATCGAGACACACCTCGCCACGCTCCTTCCGCTCTGCTCGTGGATTTTGTTCCCTACGACACAGGGAGACTGCGTGTACCCCAGCTATATCCATCTGGCAGAGTCTCTGGCGGACGCCTGGCCCGACGAGGTTCCAGAGTACAGTTGGGCTTCCGAGGTGCTCTGCGCTACTTACCGAGGGTTGTGCGATGCCACTCAGCGCACTACGGGCGGGGAGCCAGTCCTGGCTGTTTGCTACACCCTGCTACAGTTGTGGTCATGGGTGCACTTTCCATTTGGCCGTTCTTATTTCCGCAGCACCGTTCACCCTTACCCATTGACCGTCCAGCATTACGGCAACGCTCTCGGCGACCACCCCCACGACGGGCCTACAATGGGAACACGTTGGACACGTGGTACCCTAGGGTGGACCACGGAGACACCGAGGCGTGCGTACGCAGAGTTCCATAACCTTTTCGAGACTCTGCGCGAGACCGAGATCATCCGGCGCCATGGATGGACAGCTTCCTGCGCATACCGACCCCTATGGATTATCGACGCGATGCATCGAGGACGATCCACTCGATGATGACACGCCACCGGTCTTCGCACATGGTCGAGCCGCATAATCCACAATGGGTCATGAGACGCTCGCCTGTATCAAATAGGTGCCCACCGGGGACGACCTCTCACAGCGAAGGCCCACCGGTATGTCTTTTTTTAGATGTCATTTTAGCTGTATGTCTGGCTTACATTTTCTTACATTAAAATTCACTTGCAAGCAAATGAGGAAAGGGCGCAAGAGCGACGACTGGAGGCAGACACAGCAGCCGTGGACGGAGCTGTGGAGCGAGAGGGTTGCGACGGACGTGGTGCAGGAGGCACGCGCCTACTCCATCCGGACGACGCTTCAGACTTGCGGTGGTACATTCCACGCACTGTGCGCGACTTATCGCGCCGCCGCAGGCATCAGCTGGTCGGCATGCATGAGGACATCGACTAGCCGCCCGACCTCACCGGGCAAGACAAAGACGACGAGGCGGTAAACCATTCTTCATGCAATTTCCGGCAGTAACACGCCGCGACTTACTCCGCTTTCTTGCAAGATTACCGCATGGATCGATACATCATGAGGGTGCTGAAATTCTACTGCGTGGGAACAAGAACACCTTCGATCGCCTCCTAGCGCGGTCGCGCCATGACCGACGACGCGAGGGCTACGATTAGAGCCATGACTTGTGGTCGTCACAGCGACGTGCACGCACAGCATCGCGGACGCGGAGGGCACCCTCCACCCCCTCCGCCCTCGGCACCTCCCTCGGCGCCACCCTCCGCACGCCCATCTCACTCGGAGTCGTCCGAAGCTACGGCCGGTCGGTCCCGACCCGCCTCCACCCGTGTATGTCATCTCGCGGTCGATTCTTGTCGTCAATACCTTTTCATGCACTCATTTTCAAACGTATCCGACATTATCCTTTCTTCTAGCAAAGAAGTACGAGGGGACGAGCACGATGCAACCATCATCATCACGGAGGGAGGCGCAGACACGACTTCTCGCCGCGCGACGGCTTCCCATCGCAGACATCGACCGGACTGCCGCAGTGGCGGACGAGTGGTTGGGCTCGCTGACGCACGGCGTGCAGCCCCACCGCGGGGCGCGACCCGTGGTTCTGGATACGTATGGAGGGTACACCGCAAAGACTACACCAGACCGCCGAGGATCCTCCTCAAGACAACAACCTACTCAGTGCGCTGCGGAACGTAGTTACAACCGCTTTCTCCGAGCAAAAACCAAGGACTAACTCACCCAGACCCTTCCCCGCAGAAGAGCACCAGTGGCTAGACGAGATGCTCGTGCTGAGCCGACTTCACGCCGAGATCACCGCAGCCTTCGCCCCGTGCAAGACTCTCTACTACGGCTGCGAGACGCGTGCGCTACTCCCGCATGCATTCACCTTTCTTGAGGATCAACTACGCCGTCCGGGCAGGCGACACGACGATGCACCCTAGCTAATGGCATGGTCGTGAAAAACGTGTTATGTAATGTCATTGTGCATTCTGCCTTTCTGATTTATGTAATATCCATATGCATTACGTTACTGTCATTTTTGTACACAAAATGTGCTCCGAAATATTCAGTACAAACGACAACTGTGCCTCCCGATTTTAATTTACTAAACCGTACAGACATAACGCAATGCTGTCAAGCGATACATCCTCGGTCCCGCTACGTCGCGGACACGAATTTTATTCAACCCAATTGCAATTTACCCGTAGGCTATATATATGGATGTTTTGGCTACGATTCCCCTCACTCTTCACTTCCTCTTCTCCTTTCTTACAGTCTTGGTTTGCCATCGTTTGCCTATACATAGGGATGTCTACGGCCTCGTCAAACTTCCGACAGAGCAGGCAATTAGAAACACTATGACAGCACTTGATTTGCCCTTGTTGCACGGATCCGGTGAATATCTTCACCTCCCAAATACCAACCAATCCATCCCGAGTGTTCATGAAGTGTTCAAATCTTACGGTAACTTCTGCTTGATCATCCCCAATGAATTTCTTTCTAGACAGTATATTTTTTTCACTTGTAGTTGTAATTCTTTCTACAGAACACAACATGTCGGTTCTGGCTGTGGGCTGATGAAGCTGTACCGGAGGTTCGAGACATTGCAATGCAAATTGCAGCCTTGCAAGAGGACACCCGTCGTGTGGTCGCATTTCATCAAGTGTTCGACCATCTGATGAACCGATGGAAAATACAGATAATGTTCTTAAAAGACTGGATGAAAAGATGGAAAGGGTTGAGAAATCGCTTCATAAATTAGTTAATATAGCTGGTTTTGTTGTTTTGCTTCTATTATTTCTTGTTCTTGCCAAGTAGATTGTAATATCTACTCTTTATCTATGCATCCCTGCACTACATGATGCATGCCTTTGGGACGTTGTTGTACTCCTTTGTAATGATGTATGCATATATCTAATTCCGGTATGAATACTTTGCGTGTGCATTAATCAAACCTTAATTTCAAAATCCAACATTCCCAATTTTGGAGACCTAAATCTGCCCGGTTGCAGACAATTTAATAATACTTACACCCACGCATCGCTAGCTTTTCAGACCGAAATGACCGCACTCTGCAAGGCAGGACGTGACAACACTCTGCCTCCCCAGCTTTTCGCATCAAATGACCGCACTCCAGCAGCGTGACGTGACAACACTCGCCTCCCCACCTTTTCGCATCGAATGACCGCGACTCGCAGCAAAGATGTGACAACACTCGCCTCCCCACCTTTTCGCATCCAAATGACCGCGACTCGCAGCGGGACGTGACAACACTCGCCTCCCACCTTTTCGGACCGAATGACCGCGACTCGCAGCGTGACGTGACAACACTCTGTCTCGCCCGCCTCCCACCTTTTCGCATCGAATGACCGCGACTGCAAGCAGCAGACGTGATAAAGATCGCCGCCAATTTTTCAGACCAAATGACCGCGACTGCAAAGCATGACGTGACAAAGACTCGCCGCCAAACTTTTCGATCAAATGACCGCACTCGACGCCTCGCCTCGGCGGCTTTTTAGACCGAAATAACAACACCACACGCGGCCACTCACGCTAATTTAACCACACCAAGCCAACCATGTGGACTATAAAAGCGTGGAAGACATCTACTAAACAACCAAACCTAACGCTACACCAGAGCTTGCTTCGCGCACGGATGGACAAGAGGCGTATAATGGGACGAGATCCGCGAGTTAGCTCGGGCTTCTACGGCAGACGGCCGAATAAGCTAGGATGTCATGGCTCGGGACCTAAGAGGAGCGTGCAGATAGAAGCTCTTCGCAATGAAGCTCGCCAGAGCAAAGAACCCCCGCCGAACGTCCCAACCGAGCATTCGCCGCAACACCCGCCAGAGGAGACGCCGCCTCTATTGGTGCAGGACACATGCAAGTTCTTCAAATCCAAGCACCGACTCACCTCGGCATGCGCCATCGGGTTGTCCCAACTACTCCTCCGACTATCCCGACCGTCGTTGGGATACGAGACCTATCGGCACCGGTAAGGAGTACTTACAAGAAGTTCACGCATCAACTCTCTTTTCGTATCACGCGCTTACAATCTCTCCGTCTCACCCGTAGTCCCCGAGCCTCCGTGGCTTCCGCAAGTGGATCGACCTAGAGATCCACCCACACGACCGATGGCGGCACCGACTTCAAGGAGTGGAATGCCGAAGGGGACGCGAGATCCGGAGGAGGATCGCTCGATCAAGAGCACAACGAGCGATCCGCCGGAGACGCAGCCCATCTCGAGGCGCAGGTGCGCAGGAGCGCGAGGCACGCGAGAGGGCGTGCAAAAAGTGGAACCGATGGTCGAGGCCAGGTCGGCGGGCGAGGAGTACAACGCCGAGCTCGGGAGGAAGGGCAAATGGCCTCGGTCCACATAGTAGGTCGGGCCATTCAGAGTAGTTCCTCCTACTAGCCATGTTTTTACTATCTCCTAAAAGCATGCGATTTACATGGCCCGAAGGCTTGTGTCGCAATGTACCGTAGTAGTAGCGTGTGTAACTAAACCAATTAGCCGAACCAACATGCCATGTGACCACATGTAGCGTGCTTCTGTCCGCGGAGTGCAATATAGTTCTGATTTTGTGCCTCCGCTGAGCCATCAAAATAATACTATATTGCAAGTATGCCTCTTCTGCTGGAATTTCAGAAATAATCATTTACATCGACATTGATTCTTCTATGTTTTAGGGCATCTTCGTAATCACAACGCTCAAATTTTTTAGTTAAGTTCTCAGATCTTCAAAATATGATCAAGAACCATAGCGACTAAGAGTACTCATGTGGTACTAAACTTCACACATTTCGAGTCACATGAAATCATGAAACTCTAATTTCCGAAACGTCTCGTCCTAATTCCAGACCTAGACCCTGAATTTGTCGAGATAATTTCGAAGCATATAAAATTACATAAAATTAACACAATCAAGTCCTCTGTGTAGGCAAAAAAAATTGCATAATGTTCGGACCTCAGTTTCTATATTAGAAAATTCCTACAAATATTTGACTTCAAAGAATTTTGCAGAGAAAATAAAAATTGATAAAAATTCAAAAAAATTACACAACCAAGCACACTATACCAAGAGACTCCATAAAAAATTTCATAATTTTTTGAGCTCATTTAATATATTTAAAAATTTCTCGAACAAATATTATTAATTAGATTTTTTGAAAAAAAAAGGCGACAGGTGGCGGGGGTACCACCTGCTGCCGTGCCCAGGCTAGAATAGAAATTTCGCAGCTAGAGAGGCTAGAACGAAAATTTCTGTACGTCATACGGCCAAAAACAGTCCAAAATTCGTATACATCATCTATTCGCACCGTATCGAATCTGTACGCAAGGTCTCTCGACCTGGAATGGGAACACCAGTCTGGACTCTGGAGGCAGAATATGGCACCAAAAGAAGCTTCGTCTTAGAGCAACATGCACAATCGTTCCGTCAAAGAAGAAGAAAATGCAGTCGTTCTAAAAAAAGAAAAGCTCTTTTGTAACTTACTGAAGTAATGCATACATACGGATGACAAAGAAATCACACATACATTCTACAAATGATTGAATGCTAACTTAATAATGTGATGGAATGCTAACTTAATAATGTGATGGAAGGAAACAAGTCAATCACGAACATGCAGGTGATCAATTTCAACTGACAACCTGCACATGACCGGAAGGGAAACGCCTCAAACCACGAAGAGGTTTGTACGCCTAACTTCTGTTACAGGCTACCAAACAGATGCCTTACAAAATAGTTGATTGCTAGTACTGCAACAGTCATAATACATTTTGTTCCGGAAAGAGCCAAACATCATACAACAAACAGCAAAGCACAATTCGTAACATACAAAATCTCAGACAAGCAAGAAATTTGATGATATCGAAACATGGAGGCGGCGTTGCGACGTCATCTATCCTAAACTCAATTCTTGATCAAAATAGCAGCCATATTCATACCAGTATTGTGCATCATGATGTGCCACAGTAACAAGATGGGTTCAATCAGATTACTACATATTAGCATAACACCAACCAAAATAAAACATTTGTCAAGCACAACAGCAATGGGGTAATCAATCAAAGAAATTTGCTAATCTCACACACTCGCCACCAGCGAAGCAATCCTGAACACTAATCAAACAACAAGTAGAAATCATCATTTCCTCACGCATAGATATCAGTACCAGTACTGAGATCAAATTCAAACTATTAACTAGAAGACCACACTTTGAACGATAACTGATGCAAAAATTCACACAAGATGTGTCTCAACAAGCCTCTTTAACAGATCCATACTAACATCAAGATATCGTCACAAACAGGCACTAGTACCGTTACATCAGGAATTCAGGATACCTTGGATATATCAAAAGCCAACTGCTACTTAGAGAAAGAGAAATTTCAGCTTTGGAAAGAAATGACAGTGCACCAGTACCATCCCGCCGCCGTTGCAAGCTCAGAAGCGGAGCTTGGTGAAGAACCACCTGTTTTTGCCGGTCTTGAACCGCTCCTCGAGGCGCGCCTTGGCGGCCTTGCAGGCGGCGACCTTCTTGTCCCTGGTGGCCAGCGCATCGGGCCCAGCGGCGACGTCCTTGAGGTCGACGTCGAGGGTGTAGCGGGTGGGCATGAGGTGGGTGAAGTTGACGAGCTTGAGGAAGCACTTGACGCGCGACTTCTTGGCCGTCTTCTTGGCCGAGTCCTTGCGGATCACCTTCTTGGGGTACTTGGCGAGGCCGGCGACGAGGCAGTGGCCGTAGGGGCGGTCGCGGGTGCCCTCCTCGAACACGCGCACGATCACCGCCTTGCGCCCGGCGAACCGTCCCTGCAGCACGATCACCGCCTTGCCGGGCTTAAGGAACTTCACCATGGCTGCTGCTGCTCCTCCTGCGCCGGTGGCCGCCTCTGGTTCCTCGCCTCCTCCTCCTCCTCTGCTGCGCCGCCGCCGGATGGATCTAGGGTTGGTGGAGCGGGAGAAGTTTATAGTGGAGGCGGCGGTGGGGGTGAGGAGGGACTAGGGTTTGAGGGGGCGTCGAATGACGGGTGTACCCTTGTGGTAGGGGTTCGTTGGATGCGGATCGGACGGGCGCATGCGGGGAGCTGGATTGTGGCGTGGCGGTGTCAGAGAGATATCCTTGGTGCGCGCGTGGTGGGGGTTAAATGGGAAAAGAGAGGGAGGGGTGCAGAAATGGGCCGCCTGCTGGGGAAGCGTCGTTGCTGAGACCGAAGAGAGGGCCCATCTCGGCTCACTTACTATTGTTTTTCTTTTCTTTTTCTTTTCGAAAAAGTTACTATGGTACTGATGTTGGAGCGAAGTAAGGCAGCAATTAGTTAGGTATCTTATTTGAAGACGTAACAGTAAAATCATACCCGAATTAATAAAGATTCCTATAGCTAGCTAGATTCTACATCGTAGCAGTAGTTGCTACAATATACTGTATATGACTCTTTATGTAATCTCAAAACACTGTTTACACAGTATTATCAGACCGAGGAAAACTATGTTCCACAGATACTGCTTTAATCAAATTGGCCACTTATTTTTTTTCTGTACTTTCTCTTTCAAATTGTATTCCTGTAGGCAGCAAATTTTGTGTAGTATATTTTAAAACATTGTATGTTCTACTGTTCTTCGTTAGCTTGGAGCTGGTTAGGCAATCAGCCAGCTAGTCGGTTGCGTTACGTTTCTCTACGGGCTAAAGGGCTTCTTGTTTTTCGTTGCCGAAAACTGGCGCCAACACTGTTTTGTTTATGGGTTAATGTTGTGCAAAATATCACCAAAAATGTAGAAACAATGGAGGCATTTCTTGATATCTTATCAAAATTTGTGCTTCAAGAATTATAAAATAAGTAGATCAAATGATTTAGGAAGTGTTTGGTTTGAAGTCTAACCTTGCCACGCCTAATCTTAGGCGTGCTACACCTTCTATGGTGTATGTTTGGTTCGTTGCTACAATTATAGCTTGTCACTTTTGTTAGCCCTACTACCATGGATTTAGCTTGTCACCTTGCAACCCCTCGCGTCGCCCCATGCACCTATGCACACGAGCAGATGCTGGGGAGACAGTCGTGCCTGCATCAAGCGGGGTTGCCTCTAGCAAAGCTCGAAATAGACGTTTCTCTCATGCCAGGTTCGAGAGGGAATCTATCATGAGCTCAGCCTAGCTCGAAGTTTGATGCAACCAACTAAACAGGTGAAAAATTATATGTGTTGATGTGAGTCACCCTATACAAGCAACCAAACACAACCTAAAGAAGCGCGAGGACGTGCGAGGTCAGAACCTGAAAGATTCTAGAAACGTGAGGTTACTACGGGTCGCGCGCCTCGTGCCATGAGGGCGTGCTCTTCTTTCTGTTTTCGTTTCTCTTTTCTGTGCTTTCTTGGGCTCGTAGTGTTTTTGGGGTGGATCTACTTTGGAAAGAAATTCTACAATCTTGAGCAAGGCGTGAGGCTAGTTTGCAATGCAGAAATTTTGGCAGAAGAACAATGATTTAAGAAGTGTTTGGTTTGAAGTCTAACTTTGCCACGTCTAATTTTAAGCATGCCACACCTTCTTCGACGTATGTTTGATTTGTTGCCAGTTTTGTTAACCCCATTACCCATGTATCATGGACTTAGTTTTTTTTTCCAAAGTTTGCCACACTTGTGGCACTACAAAAAGTGCAGCAAGACACACTTGACTAACGTTAATTGTGACAAAGTTAGGTATTAACCAAACATGCCTTGATAACAAATTACTTTTCAATATATTATATAAAATTTCCCTAACAACCAGAACAAAATGGATTATAATTATTCCCATTTAAAACCACTTATAAGATTATCGCCTCATTTTTTGCAAGATTGTTTTTTTCAAAAAAAAAAAAAGTGTAGTCGGTTATCATAGTTATCCTTAAGACTCAGTACCTGAGCTCATGGGATCAAAATCTATAAAATTCACAATAAACCCACCTAGCATGTGCAATTGGTTATTATAATTATTGAGTTTCGAATTGTGGCCATTAACTGCAAGACAATGGTACCATACTGTTGGTTTATACTAGCAAACTGTTGGTTCTTCATTTTTGTAGAAGTTGAGCAAATTTCTTAAATCAACTTGAGGATTTTTTATGGCAACGACGATTTATTAAATTACATATAAATGTAAAATAAAAAAAGATCACTTTTCAACCATAAACTCTATCATCAGTTTGTTTTTCAACCCTGAACTCTGAAACTGTCTAAAATGAGACATTGAACAAACAAAACCATCCGCTTTACCCTCCTCAATCTAAACCATGGTGGTTTTTGGCAAGCGTGGCGTCTACATGTACAAATTTTAGTGATATGGATCCCATATGTCTGCCGCGTCATCCACCGCATCATCTTCTCCCCTATCTCTCTTCCACCCTTCCTTCCCTCTCATTCAACATGCATCGATGGCCGCATCGCCACCGCCTACTGATCCGCCTCACTGTGTCGCTCTCTGTCCTCGCCCGTCGCTTCCACCACTTCGTGACCCTATTCAACCACGTCGTGACAACTGCACAGTAGAGTCCTCCACGGTGGGGAGCATCTTGTTTAGGCCAGCTCTTGAGCGGCAGGAGACCATACTGAGGACGTGGATCGCATCATCTCATGTTCCACATCCTGACAATCTTTTCCCCCATTGATTTTGAGTTTGCTCTATCGTACGTAGTGAGCGGACCCATACTCTTCGTCTCCGTCTGTGCTTCGCCGCCTTCGAGTAATTGGATCACGCCATCACCTTCCTCGCCTCCGCCCAGTTTCGGTGCGCACAACAATGTCGCCAGGAGACCTTGGTACGACGTCGCTGACCCTTTCTTCATCAACACTAGCCAAACCAGCCACTGTCATTGTTTCTTCGTCCTTAGTAAAATTCGGTGTGATTCATCCCGGCCACGCCATCCCATCACCTCTTGTTTGTTCCCCCTCCGCCAATTCATCTACCCCAACACTGAACTACCGACACAACGCTCACCTGACTCCACGTCTGCCTCTGCTCGCCGCCAACAAAGGACAGAGCACCTTCACCCCTATGGACCCCACTCGCTGTCAAAGGCAACCATCAGAGAAGCCTTGGACGCTGAGGGCGGCGGGGTTGAGGACAGCAAGTCGGGGAAGAAGATGAAGTGGATTTGGATATTTTTCTATTTTCGTGGCATCCAAGTGTGAGTCTAGAACCGCATTGGAATGGATCAAAGGTTGTATTTTAGACGGTTTTGATAGTTCGGCGCTGTGTTTTGGACGATTTTGATAGTTCATGGTTGTGTTTCAGATGATTTCAGAGTTCAATGTTGAAAAATGAAAAGAGTCCAAATTAGGAGTTGAAAAGTGGACTTTTTGCATACAAAATACATACAGTTTCTCTCAGAAATTAAAATAAAATCAGATTTAGATAAGGAGAATTTATGTTGAACAGAGGATGCTGTCCCCTTTCAATTGTTGAATATCCCATCTGCCATTTGCAACTTTTTTTAATCTTGTAAATTGTCATTTCTATCTCTGGTCTAGTCAGCAAGATCCGTTATATAGCTGGTAGTAGGTATCCAAGGCACCACATGCATATGCAGGACAGAGTGGGCCTTACTAAACTGGCACATGGGGCCGAAATCTGCAGTAGAGCACAAAAGACACAACACGAGCCAGTTAGGGCCGGAAAACAACCATACACGAAGCACATGATCGAGTACTGGACCCCATTACATGGCCAATGTTACAAACAAATCGAATAGTACCAAAGCTAATTTGTACATGGCGCAAATTAAGAACAGTATACGTACACGAAAGAGCTGAACTTTCTATTAATCCATCAAAATATGTGGGAATTTCCCAACATGTCGATCATAGAACGAAGAATGCTCCCAACGTAACAAAACTGGCAATTACTAACATTGAACGAAGAATGCGCTACGTCGACAGGAAACTGGCAGCCGTCGGATCGCGCCCCGCTCGCCTTCGCGCCGCCCGATCCGGCCGCTGCGCGTCGTCCGAAGCAGCGGCCCTGCGCGCGCCACGTCGCCCTGGAGAGCCGTCCCGTTCGATCGCGCGTGCAGGCGCTCGCGACCGCTCGATTCCAGCGCTCGCGCGTCCTAGCCTCGCGGCCGAATGCTTGGCCTCGCGCGCTCCACGTCGCGCTGGATGCGTGCGCCGTCGGATCGCCTTGCACGCGCCTCACGAACGGCCGATTCTAGCCTGTACGCCTCGTGGGAGTGGATGTCCTTCGTGCGGCCCACTTCGCCCGGCAAAAACAGCCCGCGCCGGATGGCCCGGGGCATCTTCTAGTAATATACAGATGCCATACATGTTCTCACACTGCATAAAAATTAAGTACAGGCAAAATTGGGTAATATTGGACGACTCTTTTAACAAGTGGTGACCATTTTACCTTTCTCATGCCTCCCTGACCCCTGTTTCCACAATATTCTTCAATTAAGCAACAAAATCAGATCTAACATTACTGGAGACGGCCTCTTTGCCAAGCCCTCGGCAAAGACCCATTAACCCTCAGAAAGGCTTTGTTGAGGCGCCCTCAGAAAGGCTTTGCCGAGGCGCTCTCAAAAGAGCTCTCTGGGAATTTTGAGTCGGCGAAGAGGGTCTTTACCGAGGGCTCTTTATCTGACTTCTAAGAAAGCCTTTGCCGAGGGTCGACCCAAGACTCTAAGAAGAAAGAAATCCACGCACACGGCCACCGGGACGGAGTCTTTGCCGAGGGTCGTGTCCGGGCCCTCGGCAAAAATTATTCTTTTTTGAAAATCTTTGCCGAGGGCCTACAACCATGGCCCTGCAAAGAAATGTTGCAATTTTTCAAAAATCTTTGCCGAGGGCAATGGGACTACCCTCGAAAGAATTATTCTTCTTTTTTTTAAAAAAAAAATCTTTGCCGAGGGCTTCCCCGCAGGCCCTCGGCAAATAAATTTTAATTTTTTTTTTAAAAGTCGTTGCCGAGGGCCTCCAACCATGGCCCTCGGCAAAAAAATGTTCCAGAATTTTTCCAATGAATCTTTGCCGAGGGCCTTGGTCATTGCCCTCGGCAAAGAGGCAGAAATTTAATTTATTTTTTTTATTTTTTGCATTCCATGGACACAAGCATTTCATATATATACATATATATATCAACCATCACATATATATATCACACAGAACCCATTTTCTCACAATATATCACAACCATAATTGTGAACCACAAATCACAATATATTACAACGACAAGTCACATGTTCATCATCATTCACATGTTTATTACGACAAGTTCATGAGATCCAAGCACAAGTCAGAACCATAAACCACAAATATTACAATAAAGTCCAACCACATCACCTAGCACTAGTCCTCATCAAGGTAGCCTATGAGACGGTGGTGAAGGAAAGGGGATCACCCGGTGGACGCACTATCGGATGATTGGAACTCATGGACGGAGGTCGCACAAAGGAGCAGAGATTGCATGTGTGAGTAATCCGGAAAACAGCTTTGGAACTTAGAGATTGCATCTAGTAATCTAGAAATACAAAAGATTAGACTCAATTGAAAATTTTGGCAAGACACCTCCTCGCACGGGAGGTTTCAAAACTCGCAAGAAACAACGCACTAACGCCGACATCCACAACGGCACTTAACGCCGACATCCACAACGGCACGAACGCCGACATCCACAACGCACGAGCGAAAAGTGAACTTTCATACTTACGTGAGTAGCCGCAGGAGTAGGAGGTGGAGTAGCCGAAAATCGCATGTACACCCGATGCTTGCCCAAGACTTTGCATGATCACCATCATCTCCGCTATCTCGCTCACGCGGCCGAACGCGACTCTGGCCTCATACAGTGCGGCCGGCCGGCCTGCTCTCGCTCTTGACTTTGCTTTTTGTTTCTTGCACTTCGCCGCAATATTTCACCCAATGTATCGAGAATGCAAATCTAATTTAGGTATGTAAATATCAACGCATTTACGAGTAAAACAGAATTACCCGAGTGCATGGACTCGCCGCAGTTTTGAGAAGGCCGTGTGCGTATGGGTCGGATGGAGCTCGTGCTCGTGCTCGGATAGCGCCGAGGAGGAACAAGGGTGGAGTCGATGGCGCCGTCTCGCAATCCACACCGCCGTGTTTCTTGCCTCCTCCGAGCCTCATGATCGCCTCTCGCCAATGGGCTCGGGCGACATTGTAATCTTCCCATAGATCTCCCTTACCGAGGACGTGTACTCTGGACTTTAGTGTACACGTCGGCCTGAGTACACCTTGGGCGGGCAAATGGGTCGAAGGAGACAGAGGACGACGCTCGCCCATGTGGGACATAGCCCACGCAGAGAACTCGAGACCTCCTCGCCTGGCGCGCAGACCTCCCGAGAAAGACGGAAGATGGTGAGAAATCGCTGCATTGAGCATCAAAATAAATGAAAGAAATCACTTACGATGCTTGTTTGTATCCGGAGGTCATGCGGTCGCCTTGATGGTGAGTTGACCTTGCCTCATCGTGCTGCTCCCACGCCTCTCGTGCGTGTCAACAAAGTCCTGTGATAACCACTTGTCCACGATCATGGCCCAAAGACTCGGGATACGATCGGCACCACCGTGGAATCACCTACAAGTCATCGAGTATTTGACATATAAGAAGATGAAATTGAACCTACTTAATATCAAAACGAATCATTATGAATGTTATTCGCCTACCTCAAGGTATCGTCCCGTCAACAGAATCGCCTTGCTTGAGGCTTGGGAGGGACTGCTAAGTACCGACCAGAGTAGTCTATGTGGGCTTGGACGCGCCATGGTGGTGCATGTCGGTGACGTATTTCCTACAAGCCGCAGCACCGCCCGATTCGCTGGGCCTCAAGTCCTTCTTCGCCTTGAAAATTTCTCAGATACAAAACCGATGTATCCATTCATTATTTCAATAAAACATTTAACCAATGAATGAGATGTATTAAGCAATGTTGTGCGAGAGAAACTTATCCAAAACTCCGCCAATACCCGCCTCCCCTTGTTGTGGTAAGTGTCATCCGTGACTAGCCACAGACTGTCCCAGCTTGAGGCGGCCCCGCACCACCGCTCTTCTGACAGCTTGCACAATGCCGGGTACCATTTCCGCACAAAACACCAAGGATGCTCATGGGTGCGTCCGGAGTACCGACAAAACCAACCAGTGCCCGCACAAGTGATTAAGAAAATTTATCGCTTTCTTTATGATTTCCAACATATCTTATGAAGTAGTTGTGATAACATCTATAGTTACTTACCTCTTTGCCATAGGCCGAATCATCGTGTAAGATCGAGGTGGCCGACTAGAGGGGGTGAATAGGCGGTTTTAAAACTTTATCTGCTAAACCAATATATAAATGCGAAGCTAATAGCGAATTGGTTTTGCACAATTAAAACCTAAATCAACTAGGCTCAACTAAGTGCACCGACAATATGAACACAATACAATATGAGCAATCATACAAGACATATAAGCAATTAAAGCAAGAATGTAAATTGCTCAAAGTAAAGCACAAGTAAACACACGATGACACGATTATGTTTTACCGTGGTGTTCGGAGACTTGCCGGTCTCCCTAATCCACGCTGAGGTAAGCCCAACCCGCGTTGGACCGGCCCTCAAATGAGCACACACCTCCGAGGTAAGTCCAACACTTGGACCGGTTCCAAACCGAACCAACACTCGCCAACTATGGTTGCTCTTCCTCCACTCCGGAGATGGCGAGCACCAAACCACTCACAACCGTCGGGCCTTCTCACAAGCTTCTTGAGAAGGTCACCGGCACGACGCCTCCACGCCGCCTAGGTGTCGGCAAACACCAAGAGTAACAACCAACTTTCACTTGAACTAATCAAGTGTCAACGCCACGTGGATACACAATCCACTACCTAAGGCAACACATGCACTTAGGGTTTGCTCTCTAATCTCACCAAGTGCAACACATGCACAAAAGAGAATAGAGACTTGCTCTTAGCTCAAAGAATGAGTGTATCACTTAACAATAGCACCAAGAACCTCTCCCAACGGCCAAGGTGGCTATATATAGCCCACACACAAAAACTAGCCGTGGGGAGAAGATTCCATCAAAACGACCCGGTCGGTCGACCGCCAACCAATGGCGGTCGGATCGCCCCATCGCCAACGGCTAGAAAAGTAGCCGTTGGGCTTTGGCGGCCCGACCGCCATGCATCGGCCGGTCGGACCGCCGATATCGGTCCGATCGCCTGCCCGTCTTGCCGGTCCGACGCCGTCGCGAATTTGGCTAAGTCCCAAAAGGAGCTCTCGAAAACCGCTCGCTCGAACTCCGAACTTCCTCATCATGAAGTTCCGATTTTTAACAATGAACTTCCGCACAAGAAAATCGGTTCAAGTATAATCGGTCGATCGCCAGTAGCACACCGGTCGACCGACGGCCACCGGCCCGATCGGTGACCACCGCCGGTCCGACCAGCTCACAGAGCCAAAGCCAATTGCACCACTTCAAATGGCAAAACACATTCGCCATTTGAATGCAATTTTCGACAAGGTTTCAAAGATGATATTCTCAAGATGTTACAAAACACATTTGCTAACCCTTAGAATACTCATCACAAGGAATAAGGTACATGGACTTACACCATTTGCAAAACGATTTGCAAACTTAAGTCACATGTTGCAAGGATTATGCATGAGCCTCGATTATTTGCAAAACACATTCGCAAATAAATAGCATCATGCCTAGATGAGCTAGAGCAAATATAATGAGCTATCAACACATGACTAACTCAACCTACTAGTTAAGACCCTCTTAATAGTACGGCAACCTATACTAGCAATCCGGTCTTCCAACCAAACACCAAGACCGGTAAAGACTAGGAACACATCCTTAGCCCTAGCTAGTCATACCTTTGCCTTGCATCTTCTTGAAGCTTGATGACGCACATCAACACTTCAAGTCCGGTCTTTAACTTTGACAATCATCAACATATGATGATTTCTTCACTTCGGATCTTGTCTTGAACATCATCAACACATGATGATTTCTCCATCCCGAGTCTTCACATGCATCAACACATGATGCATTCCTTCACTTGACCTCCATCAACACACGATGATTGGTCTTCTCTTGTCTTGATGATCAACTCATGATCATTTCTTCTTGATAAGCATCAACTCATGATGCATCATTTACACCAAGCTCTTGACTTGATGATCAACTCATGATCATCCCAAGTCTTCATCATCCCGAACATGACCTCAGATATCCAACTCATGGAAAATGTTAGCTCCACAATGTGATCATCATTAATTACTACACCATACCATTAACTCATAATGGTGGGACAAGATACCTCAATCTTTCCCTCTTTGGTAATTTGATGATAACCACTAAAATTCTCATAAATTTAATGATGATAAATGAGAGAACAAATGAGTATAGATAAACTACACAAGTTATATATATACTCTAACATGAGTATACAAGAACTACACAAGTTCTATATACTCAAAACATGAGTATATACGAACTACACAAGTTTTGTATACTCAAAGGTTTTGTTTCAACGTAAAGATCCCAATATATGTGGAAAATGGAATATGGATCAATACTAATGAAACCACAAAGTATAGGATAAAACTCCCCCTAAATGTGTGCATACACAAATGTGTAATACGATCATATGCACATATTCAAGTTTGACTTAAGGTTGAGTTCAATCCTATATTTTGGATCCGAGAAATGCAACAATATATAAGATTTAGATGTCGATTGCATACCTCGTTGTGTTTCACCTTTATATCCAAATGAGACTACACAAAGATAATACTTGGACAAAGAGTTAGTTCATATTTGGATTTGTCATTAATCACCAAAACAATCCATTAACTCATAATGGCGGTCTAGATCTTTCAATCTCCCCCTTTTTGGTGATTGATGACAAATCCATTATCAATAACAACATTTGGATATTCATAGACATAAGATAAGAATTTAAACTAATGAACTATGTCTATGCATCATATGAGGTGAAACATAAAGCATTAAACAAAATGCATATGGCAAAATGCATATGAAAACATTTTCCCCCTTACACAGCTAATGCATATATTTTTCCTCTTTTGGCATGTCTAAACAAATCAATCATCCAAATGAATATTGATAAACATTCTCCCCCTTTTGGCATAAATCACCCAAAAACACAATATAAATCTAAGCCAAAAGGAGCCTTTGCAAATGGATACCACTTGCAAGAAAAAGAGGTTGGTCACAAAAAGTATGAATTGAACTTATATGACCAAGGTGGAATTTTGTTCTCAAGATATGAGAGGAGAAACAAGGATAGGTTACAAACCTATTGATCATAACATTCTCCACAATGTAAATCAAAACATTGAGAACCATTTGAAATGATAGTTGAAACATATTCAACTAACCTCCCCATTATTGAAAAGAAATATAGATAATCTCTCATTTTAACAATTTTCACAAACTATGTTGAGAGAACATAAAGAACAATGCTTGAGAGAGATTTTTTTAAAAAAATTGACAGAATTTCTCTTGTAAAGAGGGACATCCACGACAGGAGACAAGAGAATATAATCAACCACAAATATATTCATTCATAATCACATCTTATCCACATCTCATGCAACCATAAATCATGACATAACAAAAAAACACGTTCTCACACAGAGTAGCAAAAGATAGCGTAGCCAAAAAGAGAGTCATACAACCAAGTAGTCATAAAAGATATTACAATTTTTGTGCATACAAGGTCTAATGACCTAAATAGAACAAATGGCTACTACTCAGCAGGAGGATCCTGAGAGGATGAAGGCTGGTCTCCTCGCCAAAAGAAAGAGGGAAGGTGAGGTCCACGTCCAGATCGTTGATAATAAAGAGGCGCTCGCCGCTGAAAGCGATGAAATCGCCGCAGATCCGCTATCCGAAAGCATATGGCATCAAACCTCGGATGTGGTAGCAGCCTCAAACTCATCCAATCGAGAAAAAGCAGCTGCCTGAAAAGCCTCCTGAGATGAGCGAATCTGATCCACACTCAGCTGAAGATTAAGCATCGCTGCTAGGACAGGGTCTTGAGCCTGGGGATCCTGAGAGGAGGAGCCCTGCCCCGAGCATCGAGGAGGTGGAGGAGGAGCCACCGAGCAGGAGGAGCACTGGAGCAGGAGGAGCAGGAGCGCCCACGGGTCTCAGATTCTTTATGCTCTATGTCACAGGGAGTATTGAATTCAATTATGCTCTTGATAAGCCTCATTATGTAGGGAGCATAATAAATACTCTTAGTCTTGTCTCCCTTGGAGGTGTCAACCTCTCTGAAAATAAGATCTATGACATCGAAGCGAGTGCCCTCCATTATGTACTGAATCGCATTCCATGCCCTCCTATGGATTTCATCATTGTTCCCACTCCTAGGGAAGAATGATGATCTCATGATCCTGTTAATAATGCTAGGGAGGGGAAGGAGTCCTGTCACCTTACCGCAAGAATGAGGATTATTCTGATCATAGAACTCATCTATTTGAGCAAGGTTTAGGGTTCCCAAATGAATCCTTACACCCTTGACTCCTTCAAACCTAAGGCATCCATGAACCGCTTGTAGCCTTTAATTTTCTATGCCCAGTCATCCAAACTAGCTTGTCGTAATTCGGAGACACGAAAACTGTTGCATAAAACTGTCTGATGACTTTTGAATGAAAGCTGCAGTTCAGAGAAACCAAGGTATCCAAACCTACATATTTGAAAAGTCTGTAAAGTCCATTGTAGGTTGGATTCGTGCTGTAGTTCCATTTGACATATCTGTGATTAACAAATTTTTCTTCGCATAGATAATCTTGAATACATCTTGTCAAACTTGGTGTGGAACATACCCATCGTTGCAGATTCTGAGAACTGATACTGATCAACATGTCTCAATATTGTATATTCTTCACTTCTTAACCTTGAGACATCAAGACCAAAGAATTGAGACTCATCTGGAGCGTCCTCATTATCATCTTCATCCTCCTCAACATCATTTCCAGCGTTCTCATCAAAGTCATTGTCACGCCGTTGTTATCCGAACTTGATTCCTCTACTTCTTCCATAGAAGCGCCCTCAATGTCGCCCTCAATCGGAGCTTTCCTCGGATGAAGAAGGAGAAGGAGAAGGAGGGGTCCACCAACGACCGCCACGCGCTTGTTCTAAGATAGCTCCCGGAAGACAATCAAAGGATCAATCAAGGAATAATGGATAATAAACTTATGAATATACAATGGTGCCATCATGCTCTCTGACACAAAGTGGTCTCGATCGCTGTCCACGGTACGGCCGGATCGCCACAGAGGTGGTCCGACCGCCATTGTGGCGGGCCGGATCGCCATCGAGGCCGGTCCGATCGCCATGTGGCACCGGCCGGACCGCCGGCTACTGTAACCGATGAGATAAACTTTGTGATTTTCACAAGTTTTCATCATTCAAGCAATGGCATCAAGTGCATTCATTTGTCTATTCAAAACTACTTGCAGGACAAAGCTTTGCCACAAAATCTAGTGAACAAGATAGGATTTTGACAAACCCTAGAATTTGGGGCAAATCACAAAATGAGAGTAATGCAAGTAGATCGAGGATGCTTACGGGCTCTAATGAAGAGGAGTAACACAGGATGCCTCCTTGAAGAGAAGGAGAGCCAAAATCCGAAAGTTTGTAAGTTCATCCTCACCTAGGGTTCCAAAATGTGGAGAGATAGCCCATCAATCCACAAAGTAATTGGAGGGAATGGAAGAGGAGATGAGGGAGAGCAAGTAGATACCTTGAATCCCCAAATGGACAAATGGGAGGAGGAGATCCAAGGGGAGGAGGTGCCGCTTACCGAGAGAGAGAGAAAAAGAGTGGCTCGGTTTGGGGAGAAAGGTGGAGAGAGAGGAGCTCTCGGGTGAAGGGTTTTATGCCCTTCACGCAAAACCGCCGGACCGCCGCCAACGCCGGCCGGACCGGTGGGATTTCGGTCGGATCGCTTATAGAGGCTTGGTCGGACGGTGTCATCCAAATCGACACACAATTTCAAAGGAGAGGAGAGGAAAAGAGAGAATTGTTGTATTTTACTCTAAATTTTTGCACAATCAATCAAATAAACATCTTTGGAGTATTTCCAACTTATATAGCCCATAAGAATAGAATTTAAAATAGTTTTTGTAAATTAAGTTTTGGTTTTCGGAAATGAAACATATTTCCATGAACTTTCAATCAAAATATGCAAAAAGAGCAAATGAAGAATTTTAAAGCATCCAATTGCATGTATGAGTCATAAATACCATTATGAACATATTCATATGAAGAATTTTGGTTCATATGGAAAAACTCACTTAAGTGCTAGAAAGTGACCACTTAGGTCATAGTAGTATTTTGGACGAGTTTGAAAATCAAATATATTTTTCTAGGTTGGTCTTTTGAAAATCCTTTGAATACCAAAAATATTTAGAATAACCAACTCTAGGATTTTCCTTTTGGCAAGATTTTCAAATTCCTTTTAGAATAGATTTTACACAAAAATCTAGTTTATGTCAAAAACAAGATACTATAATGTAGGATTTTGGCTAGAAACTCATTTTCACTTAAAATAGGTTTTTCTAAAGCCAAAACCTTTGGTAAACCTTTGAAAAGTATTTGTATACCTTTTGCAACTAGTTTTTCAAAGAAATACTAATAATTATGAAATTTTTGACTTTTGGCTAAAAGGCTCATTTTTGAAAACAATACTAGCACTTAATTTATTTGGGCACATTTAGGGATGTGATATACATGACTATGATTTAGCACTCCCCCTTAATGTGCCACTTCCATCTTGCTCAAGACATTAATAATGAACATTATGAACATAGAGCAAGAACACCCCTTTTAATAAGATTTTCATGAAATGCAACCTACACAAGGCATAAGGGGCTAGATATTTCAATGTAAATACTTGTTACCGAGATGACATTGGTTCTTGATATGAAGCGATAATCCTCAAGCTTGGCTCCAATTTGATATATGATGACATCCATCTTTATATGAATAAGCCAAGCCTCCAATGCCTCTCCAAGTACCTATTAAGCATTTAAGCGCATTTTGGTACCCAAAACTAGGTTGGGTCCACGAATGTTAGTCACAATGGATTTGGGCACCCAAATGACCCTAGCATTAGTTTTATGTGAACTAACTATTCTAGCAAACACATTGCCATTAATATCCTTCCTAAGCAAATATTGATCATTATAAATAATGGGCTTAGGAGTGATACCTTTGGGACAATCCTTACTCATATGTCCCTTTTCCCGGCAATTGTAGCAAGTTCGAAGTTTGTATTCGTCTTTTACCTTCTTTACTTGCTCCTTGCCGGTTTGCCTTTTCTTTGATGACAATTTCTTGTTATTCACTTTGTTTGGGCACACGGAGGCGAAGTGGCCCTTTCCATTGCATCCATGGCACTTGACATTCTTCGTGTGTCTTGCATTGTGCCTAGTCTTGCTTGTCTCTTTCTTCTTAGGAGTGAAGCCAATTCCACTCTTATCTTGCAAGCGTCTTTGCTTGCTCAATATATCGTCAAGAGTGGCCTTCCCTTTTAGGCCTCTTTCCAAGTCATTCTTCAATTTGTTGACTTGGGCCTTGAGCTCTTTGTTTTCCTCTACAATGTTAGTATTGCAAGATATGAAGGAAATAGGAGCATCTATTTTGGAGCAACAAGGCATATCAATTAAATCCTCACATGAGGTGGATACATTAGCCTTAGATGAAATGCATGAGATAGAAGCTATACATGGCAAATCATCTAATAAATTACATTCAATGCCTATATCCACCTTAGAGCTATTTTGATTATTCAGGAGGAGAGCTTCATGTTCATCTTTTAAAACATCATAATTATTTTGAAGAGAGACATACTCTTTCTTCAAAACTTTGAATTTTAATTTCTCCTTTCCTAAATATTCATTTAGCTCTTCTAGCATATCCATCAACTCATCATATGAAGGCTCATCGTTATCATTTACCTCATTATTACCTTTGGCCATAAAACATTGAGTTGATGAGGATGGAGTTGAGGAGTCCTCATTTTCGTTGTCGGAGCTTGAAGTTGAGCATTCTTCTTCCGACATCCATTCTTGTGTGCAATCATCACTAGTTGAAGTGGACAATTCATATTGATCTCGAATATATGTCCACATCTCATGAGCGTTCTTGAGATTGCATACCTTGTCAAATATATCTACGCTCAAAGCACTAAATAAGGCGTTAGTAGCTTGAGCGTCGAGATGTAAGCATTTCTCTTCCTCAATAGTTGGAGCAAAATGATCCAATGGAGGAGAAAAGCCTACATCTACAATCCGCCATATTTTGGACTCATGGCCCTAAAATAACAAGACATGCGGATTTTCCATTGAGCATAATTTGTGCCAACAAATGGAGGTGCTTCACCTAGGTGCACTAAATCTCTAGTTGCCATCCTTTACTCTCTAGACGGTTAAGTCTAATAAACGAGAGACCAAGCTCTGATACCACTTGTAAGATCGAGGTGGCCGACTAGAGGGGGTGAATAGGCGGTTTTAAAACTTTATCTGCTAAACCAATATATAAATGCGAAGCTAATAGCGAATTGGTTTTGCACAATTAAAACCTAAATCAACTAGGCTCAACTAAGTGCACCAGACAATATGAACACAATACAATATGAGCAATCATACAAGACATATAAGCAATTAAAGCAAGAATGTAAATTGCTCAAAGTAAAGCACAAGTAAACACACGATGACACGATTATGTTTTACCGTGGTGTTCGGAGACTTGCCGGTCTCCCTAATCCACGCTGAGGTAAGCCCAACCCGCTTGGACCGGCTCCTCAAATGAGCACACACCTCCGAGGTAAGTCCAACACTTGGACCGGTTCCAAACCAAACCAACACCTCGCTCAACTATGGTTGCTCTTCCTCCACTCCGAGATGGCGAGCACCAAACCACTCACAACCGTCGGGCCTTCTCACAAGCTTCTTGAGAAGGTCACCGAGCACGACGCCCACGCCGCCTAGGTGTCGGCAAACACCAAGAGTAACAAATCCAACTTTCACTTGAACTAATCAAGTGTCAACGCCACGTGGATATACAATCCACTACCTAAGGCAACACATGCACTTAGGGTTTGCTCTCTAATCTCACCAAGTGCAACACATGCACAAAAGAGAATAGAGACTTGCTCTTAGCTCAAAGAATGAGTGTATCACTTAACAATAGCACAAAGAACCTCTCCCAACCGCCAAGGTGGCTATATATAGCCCACACACAAAAACTAGCCATTGGGGAGAAGATTCCATCAAAACGACCAGGCCGGCCCGACCGCCAACCAATGGCGGTCGGATCATTTCATGCGCCAACGGCTAGAAAAGTAGCCGTTGGGCCTTCGCCGTTCGATCGCCATGCACGGCCGGCCGGACCGCCAGATATCGGTCCGACCGCCTGCGTCTTGGCCGTCCGACCGCCCGTCGCGAATTTGGCTAAGTCCCAAAAGGAGCTCTCGAAAAACCGCTCGCTCGAACTCCGAACTTCCTCATCATGAAGTTCCGATTTACAACAATGAACTTCCGCACAAGAAAATCGGTTCAAGTATAATCGGTCGACCGCCAGTAGCACACCGTCGGACCGATTTGCCACCGGTCCGATCGGTGACCACCGCCGTCCGACCGCAATTCACAGAGCAAAAGCCAATTGCACCACTTCAAATGGCAAAACACATTCGCCATTTGAATGCAATTTTCGACAAGGTTTCAAAGATGATATTCTCAGTATGTTACAAAACACATTTGCTAACCCTTAGAATACTCATCACAAGGAATAAGGTACATGGACTTACACCATTTGCAAAACGCATTTGCAAACTTAAGTCACATGTTGCAAGGATTATGCATGAGCCTCGATTATTTGCAAAACACATTCGCAAATAAATAGCATCATGCCTAGATGAGCTAGAGCAAATATAATGAGCTATCAACACATGACTAACTCAACCTACTAGTTAAGACCCCTCTTAATAGTACGGCAACCTATACTAGCAATCCGGTCTTCCAACCAAACACCAAGACCGATAAAAGACTAGGAACACATCCTTAGCCCTAGCTAGTCATACCTTTGCCTTGCATCTTCTTGAAGCTTGATGACGCACATCAACACTTCAAGTCCGGGTCTTTAACTTTGACAATCATCAACATATGATGATTTCTTCACTTCGATCTTGTCTTGAACATCATCAACACATGATGATTTCTCCATCCCGAGTCTTCACATGCATCAACACATGATGCATTCCTTCACTTGACCTCCATCAACACACGATGATTGGTCTTCTCTTGTCTTGATGATCAACTCATGATCATTTCTTCTTGATAAGCATCAACTCATGATGCATCATTTACACCAAGCTCTTGACTTGATGATCAACTCATGATCATCCCAAGTCTTCATCATCCCGAACATGACCTCGATATCCAACTCATGGAAAATGTTAGCTCCACAATGTGATCATCATTAATTACTACACCATACCATTAACTCATAATGGTGGGACAAGATACCTCAATCTTTCCTCTTTGGTAATTTGATGATAACCACTAAAATTCTCATAAATTTAATGATGATAAATGAGAGAACAAATGAGTATAGATAAACTACACAAGTTATATATATTTAACATGAGTATACAAGAACTACACAAGTTCTATATACTCATAACATGAGTATATACTGAACTACACAAGTTTTGTATACTCAAAGGTTTTGTTTCAACGTAAAGATCCCAATATATGTGGAAAATGGAATATGGATCAATACTAATGAAACCACAAAGTATAGGATAAAACTCCCCCTAAATGTGTGCATACACAAATGTGTAATACGATCATATGCACATATTCAAGTTTGACTTAAGGTTGAGTTCAATCCTATATTTTGGATCCGAGAAATGCAACAATATATAAGATTTAGATGTCGATTGCATACCTCGTTGTGTTTCACCTTTATATCCAAATGAGACTACACAAAGATAATACTTGGACAAAGAGTTAGTCTCATATTTGGATTTGTCATTAATCACCAAAACAATCCATTAACTCATAATGGCGGGTCTAGATCTTTCAACTGGGCGGTTGTGAGGAAGCGGAACCAGAGGGAGGCTCGCGGGACCTCGCTCGTAGGGAGTCCGGGTAGCGGTACCCCCTCCCTCGCCCTCGAGCCCCTCGCCTCCCTCACCCTCGAGCGCCTCGCCTCCCTCGCCCTCGAGCGCCTCGCCTCCCTCGCCCATCTGCTGACCCCTCTCGTCCTCCGACGAGGACGTGGCCGTGGCCGTCACGTGCTCCTCCTCCAAAGACCTCGTCACGTGGCGAGGAGGAGACCACGCCTCCTCGGCCGCTGCCCCGGTCCTCCTCTCGTCACCTCCTGCGGCCTGCCACAGACGACGCGACCCTCACCTCGAAGGAGAGGGCGGTCTCTCCCGTAAACCGAGGGCGTGTCACGGCGTGGACGTCTGCTCGCCATCTTTGTTCAATCACCTGCAATCACAAAGAATGAACAAGACTAATTAGTACATATATTAGAAATAGATTCAAAATATATAAACAAAACACAAATTCCTTGATTGATGCCAGAATTCACGAACAAATTCCCTGTCCGAACGAGAATCAATGGGGTTGGATGCAGAATAGTGACGGCGTATTGAAACAAGTTCGTTGAGAACTTACTTGATGAACGGCTGCACCTCGGTAAGGTTATTCAACACATATAGCATGATACTGCGCCACTCTTCATTTCCCAATAGCTTCGGGGTTGATCCACTTGCACTGCCGAGTTGGCCTTGGAAAAGGCTGAGGGTCGATTCATTTTCGCCAAAGATTGTAACGAGGAGTTGATTATGATTGCTAGGAAGGTTCGCTTGTAGTATTGCGTTGTGAAGTTTGCCACCTCCTCCGAAGGCATGCCTCGCAATGGAAGCCTCAATTCGGCTTTATTTGTACATTTTTGCGAAGAGTCTTTAGACATCTCTCGATTGGATAGCACCAACGGGCTCGCACGGCCCCCAAACGTGCCTCGGACGGAGGTGCACAATCGATGTCAGATCGGCAAGAAGAAGCCGGGTGGAAAGATCTTCTCCGACTTACGAGCAACACAGTGCCGCTTTTCCAAGTCCTGAGCGACGGTCCGAGATATCTCCTTGGCACAAAACTGGCAGAAGAAAAAGCTCAACTCTGCCAGCACTAGCCAAACATGCTCAGGGACATAGCCTCGGACCATCGCCGGAAGAAGCCGCTCAATCCATATGTGGTAGTCATGACTCTTCATCCCGTTGACTCGCAGAGTGCCTAAGTTCACTCCCCTGCTAAGATTCGCCGCATATCCATCTCGGGAACATTAATGTCCGGATCCATTTTAGTACTTCCTCCTTTGATCGATTTGCAAGACGAAATTGACCTTGGGCCTTTTCCAGTTCTTGTTTCGCCACTAGGAGGTCGTGATCGCTGATTCGGTCTATCGCAACGCCGCTACGCCCACTCTAGCCTTAACGTTGTCCTTAGACTTGTCGCTGTCCATGAGAGTTCCCAAAGTTCCTCGGCGATATTCTTTTCAAGGTGCATTACATCAATATTATGTGGCGTAAGAAGGTCATCGAAATAGGAGCCTCGTCTGCCGGACTTATGAGTCCACATATGTTCCTCACCATATCCCACAAAACCACCTTCTTCATTGGGCACGAGAGCATCTATGTGAGCACGAACCTCGGCACCAGTCCTCAAGTGCGGTTTAGGGTCTGTCACTTTGACACCTTTCGTAAAGCTCTTGATGTCTTCTCTGAATTCATGGTCTAGAGGAGGAATCGACGATGCCGGGTCGAACGACTAATACTTGCCACCCTTCTTCAACCAAATGAACCTCACAGCTTCCTTGCATATTGGGCATGGGAACTTCCCGTGAACACACCAGGCGGCAAATAACCCATACGCCAGGAAGTCATGCAGGGAGTAGTGGTACCAAACGTGCATTTTGAAGCTTGTCTTTGTAGCTCGGTCGTATGTCCATACCCCCTTCTCCCAAGCGTGGATCAATTCATCAATCACGTGCTCCATGAACACACCCATATAACTCCCCGGTGTCAGGAATTATCAACGACAAGAATACGTTATGCCGCTGAAAGGAGATGCCGGAGGGAGATTGAGGGGATAACAAAATGGGCCAAGATGTGTATGGGGCACCATCATTCCATAAGGATTGAACCCATCCGCTGCCGCCGCGACACGCACATTACGGGCATCACCGCTTTGTCACGATGTTTGTCATTGAAGTACGCCCATGCTTCAAAGATCAAACGGATGTACCATCTTCCCGTGATTGTACCGCTTGCCATCTTTGTGCCATGTCATCTGCTTCATGATTCCTCGATCATGAATAGCCGCTGGATCCTCGGCAGAAAGGAAGGTGCCGTAGCACTCGCGATCGAAAGTCGCTTTTCGACCATCACTGAGTCTACCTCCGTACCGGAGGATTTACACTTCGACAAGAATTTGCGCCCTTGTGTTCTTTCCTAAATAGGACGCACTCCTTCTGACAAACATGTATCTTGTCATACGGCATCTTAAGCATACGAAGGAGTTTCTCCGCCTCGTACAAGTTCGCGGCAAAGTGTGCTTCTCCGTAGCATGGTGCCAAACACGGCCAACATCTTATCGAAGCCTTCTCGACTCGAGTTTAACTCGCCTTCAACCCCATTACGCGTCCAACCGCATCCACCGAGAAATCGCTATGCGCCGTGAAGGGGTTTCGTGTCGAGTGCAACATTTTGTAGAAGTCCTTGCGATTCCTCCATCTCCTCCTTCTCACGCTGCTCGTGAAGTGAGCTTGGTGGCGCCATCTAGCATGTCCGCTACCCCGCATCATCATCAAAAGCCTCGAGGCGTGCTCTCACCACCTCCGCTCTTATACGATCCGCTTCACCATGGTAGATCCATCACCGTAGCCAAAGCGATAACCATTGAACACAAGATGTCTACCCATGGTCTTCTCGCCTACCTTTCTCCTGTTGTCACATTTGCCGCAGGGACACCAAACTAGAGAATGTCCTCCCGCTCCCGGGCCAAATGCATGTTTCAAGAAACGACCGTCCCTTCACCCATTCATAGTCGTAGTCACTCCCGCTTCTCCACCCGTGTACATCCACCGACGGTCCTCCATCCTTTAACATTTACATCACAGAGTATTGTGACCATCAATTGCATCTACGCGTGTTCCTAATGTCTAATAGGTGAGGATAGGTCCTAATCCACTCGCGGATGCGTAGATGAGGTCGATTTCGAGCTCGCTCTCTCCGAGAGCAGATTTCGGCGGATTTTCCTCACTGCTCTCCCGATACACGCCCCGCAAAGGAGAGTGTGTATCCAGAGAACAACAGGAGGTGATGCCGAAACTCCGCCTCGGACCGAGCGACCATGGAAACTAACCTTCTACGCATCCGCGGCCGTCCAAAAACGTGGACAATCCGAAAGCAGATACGGCCGCAGATATGCAAAGATCCGCATACCTACGACCGTATCTCTTCGGACGGGAGACGCTTAATCGGATTACGCGGCTACTCGACGTATATGCGGAAAAGAGGTTATTTATACCTAGGGTGTCGGTGAAGTCGGCTAAGCGGGCAAGGGTGAGTCGACGCAGCGGGCGAGGCGACGCAGCAGCGTGCGTAACCGCGACGCCGACGAAGACGATCGGGTCCTCCGGTCCCTCCGACGTGCTCTTCTCCCGCATAAAAGGCAATAGGTTATTGTTTGTTCAAAATTTGGCAAAGACTTCCCCGCACGGGAGGTTTCCAAACTGCAAAAAACGACAGATACAACCACAACGGCACGAAGGCCGACAACCACAACGGCACGAAGGCCCTCATATCAATTTACGGCACGAAGGCCCACACAACCACATACTGGCACGAAGGCCGATAACGAGAGTTTTACCTAGGGTTGCGGTGGAGGCCACACAAGGGCGGAATATTGAATAACAATATTAGGTTGTCGATTGATTGCTACTACTAGCTTAATAACTAATTGAATCAATAACTACCTAAGTACTAGTATTAGAATTTACGTAAAATTACTTGTCAAACCCATTACCTTCTAATTTCTTAACCATTTTACTAATAAGAAACAATCCCGATCTTAACCATTACAATCCCGATCTTTTCAGAGTAATCGTTTGAAACCTACAACAAAGACAACTATTTGAAATAAGTGCTACTTTATTCGATTTCAAGTTTCGAATAACTATTTCAATTGAGTGACTTAGTGGACATGTACAATATTTGTTAGCACAACAAGTCGAGTTTACAAATGGCTTCCCTATCGACTATCTGATTTTCTCCCAATCCACTTCTTTTCTCTGCCGGTTTCAAACTTTGCAACTATATTGGGTTTTCAGATTTGGTTGCTCTCTTATAAAATATTCATCTCCATACTTGATTATCATAATTGACTAATACTAGTAGATCAAGGCTCAACTGACTAAATGACTCAATAACATACCTAACTACTACCCTAATAGTGACATTTTCAAAATTTAATAGCACAAGACAAAGGTTATAATCGACAATCCAAATTTTCTTTTAAACCTCTTCTCCGATCATTCATACAACTATGAGTGTTTGAAACTTAAAATCGAAGGGGGTCTTACCGGAGTGGGAATGGCAGTTGTGGTGGCGGCTTTGACCGTGGTCGGGGAAGAAAGGCGGTGCGCGACTCTCCGGTGGCTCAAGCTCCAAATTGGCGGAGGGGCGGTGGTCGGCGCGGCATGGCGGCGGAAGGCAGGCCGCGCGGTGGCTGGGCGGCGGGCGGCACGCGCGCGGCGGGCGCGGGCGGCGCGGCGGCACGACTCTCCGGTGGCTCAAGGCGGGGCGCGAGGCGCGGCGGCGGGCGAGGCGCGCGCGGCGCGCGCGGGCGGCGGGCGCGGGCGGGCGGCGGGCGCGGCAAGGCTGGCGGCGCAGGCCGCAGGCAGACACGGGCACGGGCGCCGTCTGGTGGCAAGGCGTGGGGCGGCGGGCGGGGCGGCGGCGGCGATGAAATGGATGGGGCGGATTTTGGGCAGTCACCGGCCGATTTAGGTTGGGCCTTGCCGAGGGCCAGATCCAGGCCCTCGGCAAAGATTTTTAATTTTTTTCAAATTTTCTTTGCCGAGGGCCATTGGCTCCCTCGGCAAAGATCCCTTGCCGAGGGTCAGCTAGACCCTCGTGAAGGGATCTTTGCCGAGGGCTTGGCCAATGGCCCTCGCAAAGAAAATTTTTTAAAAATTAAAAATCTTTGCCGAGTGCTGACGACGGGCACTGCAAAGATCGACGCCATATGGCGCCGTGACCCATCCGACCATATTTGCCGAGGGCCAATTTGCCGAGGGCTGGGCCCTCGGCAAAGATTTATTTTGCCGAGGGCCGTTTCTTTGCCGAGGGCCTATCTTTGCCGAGGGCTCCTGGGGCTGGCACTCGGCAAATAGAGCCTTTGCCGAGTGCCCGAGATATAGCCCTCGGCAAAGGATGGGTTTCCAGTAGTGTGAGCCGCTCTCTCTCGCCTCCTCTCTGCTAATTTCTCCCCCTCAATCCTCTCCCCGTAGATGGCCATGACTGGTCGGAGCTCGCGCACTGCACCCTACTACTCTCTCTCCCTCCCCTTCCCCTCTCACTGAATGCAGTTATGACAGAAGCCCCGCGCGAAGGCCTCCCCTTCTGAGGGCGCCATAGCTCATGCACGTAAGCCCCGCCATGGGCAGCTGAGCTCCATCGCGCCCGAGTGCAGCCTATGCAAGCACCGCGTCCATGTGTGATGAAGAAGCATGGCCAGGCCGCGTCCATGTTGCAACAATTTTTGAAATGTTGCATCTCAGATTTTGATATGTTCTATCATATTCTTTGAAATGTTGCATCTGGGATTTTGAGAGGTTGCATCCTTCCCACGAGCTCTCGAGCTTGGACGTGGCATTTGCTAGCTCCCGTGTTGTCCTATGCTCAACCGTCGGGAGCGACCTCCACGAATGCCACCCAAGCTCCGCTGGGGGCGCAGCCTCCCAAGAGTGGTAAAGTGGGTAAAAGAGGTATATGGCGCCGCGAGATTCATCAGTTGAGCAGCGAGTCGGACTCATCCCCGCCAGATCTAGGCTTGTGGCGACGAGGAATCTAGCCGACGCCTCCTGCTACTCGTCGCCATCTGCACATGCTCCTCTAGTAGGTTGTTGCATGTATTTCTTAAATTTGTTGCAGCCCTTTTTTCCATTTGTTGCAGGGTTCATTCTGTTTTGTTGCAGATGGTTTTAGGTTTGTTGCTTCTTTGTTCACAAAATGTTGCAACTTTTATCTTTAATGTTGCACCCCTTGTAATGTCATATTTGGATTTTGCTTGACTCAGTTTGAAACCCAGTACCAACAAGTCCTATTTGTTGCACATGTTTTTTTTCCTATTTGTTGCATTGGAGCATACGGTGGGATTTTCCATCGTACATCCGAATGCTGCTAATCGCTCCCGAACAAAATTATATAGACTTACAAATCTAACCATAAAGGAGAAGAAAAGGGAGAAGGAATAAGAACAAGCATATATGTAAGAACAATGAATGGTGATAGATAATAGCATATAGTTGTACAAAGCTGATCATCTCTCTAGCTAGGGCTTCAAGCATGTGCATGGATGGGACTGAACCCTAGTCCCTAGCTAGGCCTTGGGTGTCTCCTCCTCGGCCTTTGCCGGCTCCGGCTCGGTCGGGGCCGGAGCGTCTGCCGCCGCCTCAGCCGGCGCTGCACTCTCCTCCGCGGCAGGCTCGGCAGCGGCAGCGGCAGGAGCGCTCTCACTGGCGGCTGCCTCCTCGGCCGCCGCGGCGGGGGTCTCTTCTTTCTTCTCACCGGCTTCCTCTTTCTTCTCCTCTGCAGCGGCTTCCTTGGTGGCCGCCTCCTCGGCGGCGGCCGGAGCCTCCATGGGCTCCTCCTCGGCGGTCGGGAGCAACGTGGAGACCTTCTCGAAGGTCGCGAAGATCGGGCTGGACAGCAGGGCCGGGCCGACCTTGGCGCCGCTCTTTTCGAAGACGACCTTGATCTTGGGGAGCACCTTGGACTTCCAGTAATCCATGGCTCGACCAATCACTCACCTTCCTCTTCTTAGCAGATTGATCGCTTCCTTCTCCTCTCCGATGATGGCTACTTATGGCCGGGGCGCTGCTGATCTGGAGCGAGGAGGCAGCCGATCAGAGAACAGCTACGGTGGTGCAGCAGTGGCGGTACAGGCCAGGCTTGGCTCCAAATCAGACGTGGACTGGACGCTCTGCTTTTGCAGCCTTAACGGCGGCCAGGACGCTGCTGCAGTTATAGAACTGGCTGCCACCACAAGTGTTCCGGCGTTGCCAGGGAATTACGGGAATGCCACCGGGCGCTAATTATTGGGCGGAATTCTAGACCGAGCCAGCAGAGCATGCAGAAGAGGTTACGCGTGTTAAAGAAATTCTTTTTTTAATAAGGGTAAAATACCGAAATTATCTCCGATGTGTTTTGTTTTTAAATAGAGTCTTTCATGTACACGGAAAGATTGAAAGCAATAAACAAAAAAAGTTACTCTCTACCGTGTCTCTATCTATTGTCTCTCTTATTGATAATTGATTTATTTTTCTCGCACAACGACTACATGATTTAACAATAGGATAATTGATGATGAGGATCGGCGGATGCATGCCTAGATGGCCGATTTGTCTATGATACGATGATCAGTCGACTGTTGTCTTTTTTTTTCATTTTTATATTATTTTTTTGGGTTAGAATATATGCATAGGGGAGGAATAATGTTTCATTGGATCAAAATACAAATGCTACCACAACTTGCCAATGCAATGTAGTGGCGGCGGTGGTGATGAGGCTTCGACTCTAGTATTCACTTAGCTTAGAAATTAAACTAGATAAAAACAGATTTGTTATTTCACATATGTCTGAAAATTTGCAAAATCACAGACCTTCGGATCGGCGTAGAGATTTGTGCTCCAGTGAAGTAGTCTATTTAGTGCCCGACAACAGTGCTGGCGGAGGCCGGCAGATTAGGGTTAGGGTTTGCATGTGCCACCAGGCTTAGAGGGAGGTTGTGGTGGTGATGGACTGGCGGTGGGCGGTGGCAGTGCATCAAGGCAGCGATGGCGCCGCTCGACGTGGGCCAGGAGGAGGACGGTGGGCGGGGTTGGTGGAGGGTGGCGATGACCGAAGTAGTTAGGAGGCGGTACGGGGGATCTTGCCGGAGAGGAGGAAGAAGGGAGGTGGTGACGGCGGGCCGGAGGAGGAGGGGGCAGGTGGAAGGAGCTTGCCGACAGGCATCACCAGCGCCCGTGGTGATGCCTGCGAGGTGGCGGGAGGCGGCACAGGGGCGGGGGCTGCTGACTTGTTGGTGAAGCTCATTTAACTTATGATGATATCGTTCTAAATGTATCCCTAGTCGGATGTCACTAGTCGGAACACTAGTGACTCTATCGACTAGTATATGTATTGATTGATGATCATGTTTCACCGGTCATGGATATATGTATATCGAATCAATAATGTGAACACATGTTGGAGAACATGGTGTTGGATTGACCCACATTTAGACACTACTGAGATTGTTATGCTTTCATGTGTCATCAGTTGGTCTCAAGTAATGATGATGTATAATCCATAGACCTGAGATCAACATGGATTCCTACATGTGTAAGAGTACACTTTGGGGTTGCCAAACACTACTTCGTAACTGGGTAGTTATAAAGGTAGCCTCCGGGTATGTTATGAAACATACAGAGGAATGTGACTGATCAGATATGAGATTTGTCCCTCCTAACATAATAGGAGAGATATCTCTGAGCCCTCGATGTGGTCTGATGTCGACCACATGAACTAATCCGTCACTTAATCGAGAAAGAATTGAAAAGTCCATGGATGACTGTAGGATTAAGGATAACGACTAGAGGGGGGTGAATAGGAGGTTTTTAAAACTAATTGACAAATTTAGATTTTAAACAAGCTAAACTTAATCAAGGCTTTCTTGCACAATAGAGGAAATAAACCTAATATGCGACTAGAGACAAATGAGTTAAAAATACAAAAAGTAAAGACAAGAATTATCCACAATGAAGACGAGGAAGTTTTTCCCTTAGTATGGAAGACTGATCGGTCTTCACTAGTCCACGTTGAGGAAGTTTGAGCTAATCAAGCCGGCTCCACAAATTAAGCCTTCCCTCGATTTCACTAGCGGTTGTTCTTCCTCCACTCCAGAGATGGTGAACACCAAACCAATCACAACTTTTGTGCCAGGCCTCTTCACAATCTTCTTGAAGAGATCACCGCGCAAACTCCCACCAAGCCGTCTAGGTATTGACAAACACTAAGAGTAATAGATCGTGATCTTCGCTTAACTGCAATCAAGTGCTAAGGATCAATCTAGAATAAATGCACTTGAATTTTTTATCAACCACCTCGCAATGAATGCAATGAAAGTGTATGAGGTGTGGAGTGAATGCTCTAGGCTCAAAGGATGCTAAATGAAGTCTCTTCCATTGTCCTAGAGCAGATGGGGGAGTATTTATATCCCCCACAACCAAATACAACCGTTGGAGGCAATTTCCAGAATTTTTCAGCAGGTGCGGTACTACCGCCATTATAGCCCAGTAGTACAGCTTGTCCAGCAGTGCATAGTAACGGTTAGCGCATAGGCATTTAATGCTTCTGAAAGAGCCGTTAAGTAATTTAGTGTGGTACTACCGCCATTGATCAAGCGGTAGTTCCGCTCCACGATCATACCGGAGTACAAAGGCGGTACTACCGCTTCACCTTGCGGTCCAAAATGGGTGCTTTCTGGAAAAAAAAGTACCGCAGTCTAATCTTCGGTATATTCGGGTTGCGGTAGTTCCGCTCAATATGCGGTCATACCGTGATGCGGTAGTTCTGCCAAGCAATCTTCGGAACTACCGTTCATCGGGTGATCAAAAGGTGTCATTCTGTAAAAAAACGTACCGTTGTCAAGACTTAGGTATGACCGGGTTGTGGTAGTACCGCTCAATGACCTCCGGAACTATCGCACTTCCAAGAGAGCAAATAAACTCTAAAAATGCATCTCTCTGGAAAACACGTACCGCAGGGATTGCGGTCATACCTCTTTGCGGTAGTTCCGCCATAAGAACTCCGGTCATACCGCACAGCGGTAGTACCACCAACAAAACATCGGTACTATCGATTTTTCTGATAAAAATATGGTTGTCATTCAAACCAAAAACTAGATGCATGCATGATCCTAGATTGATCCATTTTGTACAAGAACATGCTATCAAGCTACTAGTTATGATCTCTTTTAATAGTATGGCATTTAACCTACAATCAAGTCTTCCACCCTTTTCTCCTTAGATCCAAAAAAATAGAAAAAAGATCCTGAACTACTTGTACCTTGTCATTGAACTATATTGATCTTAATGTTGTCCTTTAGCATACATAACCAGATTGTCGTATTAACCTTTGAGACCAAACCTTGCACATATTCAATAAACATGTTAGTCCTATATTCATATATTATCATTAATTACCAAAACAATTTTTAAGGGTATAGATGCTTTCAATCTCCCCCTTTTTGGTAATTGATGACATCCCAATCATAGTGTGAGAAAAATATAGTTATGAATATACCACTTGTTATGAAATGTTGTATATTCTTGTTGTGATGAAAATAATTTTTGCAATAAGCTCAAGTGTAAGTAAGTATGGGAACTATTTACTTGTAAAGATCATTTCAAAGAAAGCTCTCCATAAAGATGTGCATATAATTTGAAAAGAATTTGCAAGCACATATAAGTGAAGGAAATGTAGAGTGATCAATATTTCAAATCATGATAACAAGGTCAACAAGAGACATATAGAGTACCAAGTTTAACAATCAACATGACAAAGTTTAAACTTACACTATTACAAGCACACAAGTTCCAATATAGCATATAATATAAATAGTAGCCCAACTTAGCCATACTATCCTCCTCCCAAACTACTCCCCATTTGGCATTAAAGTACCAAAAATGTCATTCAGCAGGATCTTGAGTACTCCGTGGAGGCGTATTGAGGCGACGTCTTCCATAACGATTGGGAGTCAGTATAGCTTGCTCAAGTGCTATCACACTCTCTGTCAAGGCAGCTAGCTTGTTGTTGGTTTTGACTGAAATACTTTATGAGAGTTTCTCATCTCTTGCCGAGTATTCTTAATCTCCATAATAGCTGCATGGACTTGAGAGAGAGAAACTTGTTCTTCTTCTTGAGCGTCGTGCCTCTAAGCATCCTGACTTGGAACATCCTGCCTTTGAGGTGACTGAGGGTGAATAACAGTAGGAATAGGGGACCCTCTCGTGGCCTGTGTGGTTTGTGAACTGATCCCAAACCCCCACGGTATTTGGTCTTACGGATGATCAATGCCATTATATAAGAAGCATAGTTTATCCTTTTGACTCGATCAATCTTGGATGAGGCAATTTCCTTAAGAATGACATCTATCACATAAAATTTTCTTCCATGCATAATATTATCTATTATGTTCCAAGCATGTCCTCTAATGGCATCAAAATTCCCACTTTTTGGTAGAATTGTATGATTAATAATTCTATTTACCAACTGGGAATAGGTAAGAGGTCGTCTATTTTTCCTGGAGTATACCTGACATTTGCATCATAATACTCTGTCCAAGCTGAAACCAAAAGAACATGTTTATCATATATCTTCTCAAAGTTTCCTGACTCTATTCTCAAGGCAAGCTCAAACTCACCCCGTGGGCAATCCAAATAAGATGTTCCTATCATCCATGCCAGGTAATTGAACTCTGGAGATACATACAGAGTAGCATAAAGTTGTCTAATTATTTCCTCACCATAGTCGCACTTGAGTGTGACTAGATCATGAATCCCAGCTCCCTGAAAAAGGCGGTATATCACTTAATATTTTTCTAGAGAATTTAGATGTGGCCAATTCAACCACTTATGGTCAGAAAATTATCTGTTTGGTCCATACATTTGCTTATAGACTAATTCCTGGAAACTAGTATGGAATCTAGAACATTTAGATGACTTTGGAAGCACAAACTGATTACAATGATGCATTATGGCATACTCATCTACTGTGATAGTTCTCAAATTGATATGCTGCTCAGCTGGTTCTCCCATGTCGTCATCTGATGCTATAGCTTCCTCAGTGTCTGCTTCTGATGAGCTGTTATCTGTTTCTGAACCATTTGACACAGGACCCTTACCTTGATCTTCTCTTCTCTTTTGTTGTGCTTCTGGCATTTCTTCAGCTGGATCAAAGTCATGTGCTGCAGGAGGTTGAGAGGAAGAAGAGCTTTGACCTCTTGGACGGCCATAGGACTTGCGAGTGGCGATCCTTGTCCTTGGCATCTTCAAGTAGAGTAAATAGATTACATGAAGAACAAGTGATCACTCAAATATAGGTTTAATTTTGAATGGAATGAGACATTTGTTTTATTAGGAAAAACGGTAGTACCAACGTTCAAGTACCGGTAGTACCGGGATGCGGAAATACCACCGTTTACTGGCCGGTACGTCCACACCGCGGTAGTTTCGTGCACGACGAGTGGTAGTTCCGTTTTCTCTAAACATGCTCTCGGACATGAATTTTCTTGGATTTTTCGATGTTTCTAATGGATTGAATCCATGATATAGATGCGCAAACATCATTAGACACCATATTTGTAGTTTTGCCCAAGAAAAACACATCAAATCATCCACATTCTCAATTAACCCTAATTTTTACCTAGGGTTTGAAGATAGAGCAAAAAGAGAATTAATCTAGCTTTTACCTTAAGATCCGAGGGAGGGGAACCCTAAGGATGCACAAGATCCACAAGGATTGAAGAAACCCCAAAGAAACTTGAGAAGTTTTTGAAGATATTCAAGAGATCTTCGGGAGAGAGAGAGAGGGAGAGAGTGGCGGTAGGGAGTGCGGAAGAACCGCTAGGGAAGGGTAAGAGATAAAAGCCGAGCAGTTGTAGTTAATGCCTATTGACAACCGACGTGGTAGTTCCGCATGTTACACTCCGGTAGTACCGCAACGCGGTAGTACCATTGACTACACGTCGGTAGTACCGTTTATCTCACTTCGGTAGTTCCGATAATTCTGGAGCTTTGGGGATAAAGGCTGAATTTTTGAGGAATATGCAAATAATCCTTAGTTTTGCAATCAAATAAGTATCATTAAGGATCATTATACATTTAAAGACAAATCTCTATTTGATATCATATAATTTAAATAACATATATGTTTAGAAGAAAAAGTTTGAAAATATCTTTCTTGGAAGCTTCAAATAACACTAAATAGAAACAATATACATGAGGCATGAGTTCAAGCGACATTATAATAGTATATGATATTTAATTCATTCCTCAATTTGCAAAAGCGGCCTTCATCTAATGGCTTGGTGAAAATATCTGCTAATTGATCATCAGTCCTAATGTGGGTAATCTCAATATCACCTTTGCTTACATGATCTCTCAAGAAATAGTGGCGTATATCTATATGCTTGGTTATTGAGTGTTGGACTGAATTGTTGGATATTTTCACAGCACTATCATTATCACACAAAAGAGGTATTTTGTCAAATTTTATTCCATAGACCATCAAAGTTTGCCCCATCCATAATAATTGGGCACAACAACTTCCAGCGAATACATATTCGGCTTCAGCGGTGGAAAGGGTTATAGAGTTTTGTTTCTTAGAAGATCGTAATACTAAAGATCTTTCTAAAAATTGGCAACTTCCAGAGGTACTCTTTCTATCCACTTTACAACCCGCATAGTTAGAATCCGAATATCTAATTAAATCAAATTTCGCACCTTTAGGATACCACAAACCAATGCTAGAGGAATGCTTCAAATATCTTATAATTCACTTTACGGCCATCAAATGACATTCTTTAGGAGTTGCTTGAAAACGTGCACACATGCAAACACTAAACATGATATCGGGTCTAGATGCGGTAAGATAAAGAAAACTACCAATCATAGATCTATAAAGCTTTAAATCTACCGGTTTACCCTCATTAAGGTCAAGATGACCATTGGTTGCCATTGGAGTCTTGATGGGTTTTACATCTTCCATGCTAAACTTTTTGAATAAGTCCTTTACATACTTCATTTGACTTATAAATATCCCATCTTCGAGTTGTTTGATTTGTAGTCGAAGAAAATAGCTTAGCTCTCCAATCATAGACATTTCAAACTCTCTAGACATCATGTTACCAAATTCATTGCAAAAATCTTGGTTAGTAGACCCAAATATGATATCGTCAACATAAATTTAACATACAAAGAAATCATTATCAATTTTTTTTAGTAAAGAGTGTTGTATCAACCTTCCCGATTTTGAATCCTTTTGAAAGTAGAAAATCTCGAAGACGCTCATACCATGCTCTAGGAGCTTGCTTTAAGCCATATAGTTCCTTGGAAAGTTTATATACATGATTATGATTTTCAGAATCTTCAAAACCCGGAGGTTGTTCAACATAAACAAGGTTGGTTATTTTACCATTTAAGAAAGCACTTTTGACATCCATTTGAAATAATTTAATATTAAAGCTTGATGCAAAAGCAAGCAATATTCCTATAGACTCAAGTCTAGCCATGGGTGCAAATATTTCATCATAGTCTATGCCCTCAACTTGAGTATACCCTTGAGCAACTAACATTACCTTGTTTCTTACCACAACTCTATTTTCATCTTGTTTGTTGCGCAAGACCCATTTTATTCCAATCACATTATGCTCCTTGGGTCTCTCCACCATTGTCCAAATATCATTTCGGATGAAGTTATTTAATTCTTCATGCGATGCGTTCACCCAACCCAGATCCACTAGTACATCATCTACATGTTTAAGCTCAATAGAAGAAACAAAAGAGTAATCTTCACAAAATGAAGCAACACGAGAGCGAGTTTGAACACCCTTACTCATGTCACCCAATATTTGGTCAATTGGATGATCTTTTGTTGTAGCATTGTTGTGAGGACCCCCGGGTTAATCCCGTAAGATCGAGGTAATCACGATCTTAAGGAAGTAACTCTGGGCCTCAAGTAAATGAATTCCAAGTTAACTCCACCTAAGTGGCGGCCCAACCGAAACTTGAGCCCCGATGATCATGCGCGCTGCTCCTTTGCGAGCACGCATGATGACCGATTCTCCAATGGTTCAAGCACACACTTAAATAAGTAAAAAGGGAATTCATCACAGCGAGAATGAGACCACGTTGGCTCCCAAGATCAGCGACCAACGTGCCCTCAAACTCACCTTCTGTTGGGTAACGCGGCAATGCTATGATAGTACAACCAAAATTTTACCGCGCAACTAAGGAACCACCGCAAGTAATAGATCACGAGATTACAGCTAGACGCGCCAACTCGTAGCGGAAGTAGAGTCGTTGTAGCGAGTTGATGCAGTCGTAGTCGTACTCACGACGCGTCTCCTCCTTCGAGTAGTCGTACTCGATGCGCGTCTGCTTCTTCGAGTGGTCGTATCCACCACGCGACTTCTTCTCCGACTCTGGTGATCGACACAAGTCGCGGATCGTCCTAGTGCTGATGCTTTGCAACAACACCTCTGAGGTATCCACACGTACGGGGCAGGATCACCACGCACTGGAGTGCTAGCTCCGGCAGCGTGGTAAAGAAGGCGTGGCTATTAGGATTTCAGGAGTTCTTCCAAAGATCATCCTCTTCCTCTATCTCTTACCCCATGCCACCGCCCCTCTTTATATAGGCATCCATGATGGGTCTCGTTCCTGAGGCCCATTAGGAACTCGTGTCCTATACGAATTTGGATCACCATCCAAAACAGATCCTTGCCCTTTAAGTGTGCGACCCCACAGGTTCATGTGTAATCGGTTATGACTCGGAAACTCTTTTCCGATCACTAGTCGTTAGCGGTACCGAGCAGCACATAACGATTCCCAAAGACACATAGAATAAATCGGACGAACCTTGATGTAATATGATATGTCATCAGGTCCTCATCACTTACGACCGATTCGTATCTCTATCGACTGAGTTGTAATTGGTCACGACGATTCGTAACTCCTTACGACCGAGTTCTTACCATTCAGGATTACGTTTGACCGATCTACGACCAAAGCACGTATCTCCAAACGACTAGTCCGTAACTGATCAAACTAAGCGACCTACTCATGCATTCTCCCTTTGCCTCACGATGTCTAGTTGAACTCCAGGTGAGATGATGTGTCATCCATGGACTGTTCAATACTTTCTCGATCGAGTGTCGGATAACATCATGTGGTCGACACTTCGACCACTAGTGGCATGGCTATGCACTTTCTTTATCCGATCACCACGAGGGTCCGAGACATCTCTCTGTTATGTTAGGAGGGCAAATCCCATCTCGACCAGTCACATCCCTCCACATGTTTCATAGCATACCCGAAAGCTACCTTTATAACTACCCAGTTACAGAGTAGCGTTTGGCAACCCCTAAGAGTGCTATTACACATGTAGGAAACCATGCTGATCTCAGGTCTAAGAATTATACATCATCATTACTTGAGACCAACTAATGACACAAAGATTCATAACAATCTCAATAGTATCTCAATGATGGGTCTATCCAACACCATGTTCTCTAACATGTGCTCACATTATTGATTCGATATCTCCATATCTATGACCGGTGAAACCAGGTCATCAATCAATACATGTGCTAGTCACATAGTCACTGGTATTCCGACCAGTGACCTCCGACCAAGGATACATTTAGAATGACATCATATAAGTCACATACTTATTGATCTATAACAAATGATTTATTCAAGGAACACGATAACATATTATCAAAAACATGAACATAATGAAATATCATCATCTCTATGATTACCTCTAGGGCATATTTTCAACAGTCTTCCACTTGCACTAGAGTCAATCATTTAACTATCTAATATCGATAGCTCTTGTGTGCGCCTCATGCTTAGGCTGTGGAAGAGGCTTAGTCAATGGATCAGCAACATTTGAATCCGTATGAACTTTGTATATCTTAACATCTCCTCTAACGACCAGTTCGCGAAGAAGATGATAACGCCTGAGTATGTGTTTGGACTTCTGATGGAATCTCGGCTCCTTAGCCTGCGCAATGGCTTCATTATTGTCACAATAGAGATCCAATGGGCATAAGGCATTCGGAACTACACCCAACTCAGTAAGGAAATTTCTTATCCAAACACCTTCTTTTGCAGCTTCGGAAGCTGCAATGTACTCGGCCTCCGTCGTAGAATCAGCAACCGTTTCTTGCTTTGAACTTTTCCAGCTCACTGCTCCTCCATTCAAAATGAATACAAAACAGATTGCGAACGATAATCATCTTTGTCGGTTTGGAAGCTTGCATCGGTGTAACCCTTTACAACGAGCTCTTCATCACCGCCACAAACTAGGAACACATCCTTAGTCCTTCTTAAGTACTTAAGAATATTTTTCACAGTTGTCCAGTGACATTCACCGGGATCAGTCTGGTATCTGCTCGTAACACTTAGAGCATATGATACATCTGGTCGGGTACAAACCATGGCATACATAATATATCCAATAGCCGAAGCATATAGAATATTATTCATACGGTCTCGCTCATCAGTGGTCGAAGGACACTGATTCTTGCTAAGATTTATGCCATGTGACATAAGCAAGAACCCTTTCTTGGCATCATGCATGTTGAACCTATTCAACACCTTGTTAATGTAAGTACTTTGACTTAATCCAATTAGCCTTCTTGATCCATCTCTATAGATCTTTATTCCCAAGATATATGCTGTCTCTCCTAGGTCTTTCATAGAAAAACTATTTTTCAATGATACCTTAATGGATTCCAGCATAGGAATATCATTCCCAATCAATAATATGTCATCCACATATAAGATTAGGATTACAAGTGAGCTCCCACTAACCTTCATGTAAACACAAGGTTCTTCTTTGTTTTTGATAAAACCAAACTTTTTGATTTCCTCATCAAAACGCAGATTCCAACTCCGAGATGCTTGCTTCAACCCATAAATGGATTTCTGAAGTTTGCACACTTTACTAGCATTCTTTGGATCGACAAAACCTTCAGGTTGTGTCATGTACACATCCAGGTTGTGTCATGTACACATCCTCACTTAGGTTTCCATTAAGGAAAGCCGTTTTGACATCCATTTGCCGTATCTCATAATCGAAATATGCAGCAATAGCTAGAATGATCCGAATAGATTTAAGCATCGCTACTGGTGAGAAGGTCTCATCGTAGTCAACTCATTGAACTTGTCGAAACCCCTTTGCGACAAGTCGAGCCTTATGAATGTGAACATTTTCATCCATATCAATCTTTTTCTTATAGATCCATTTGCACTCAATGGTTCTAACACCATCAAGAGGCTCGATCAGGTTCCAAACCTGATTGATACTCATGGAGTCTATCTCGCACTTCATAGCTCCAAGCTATTTCTCAGAGTCTGGGTCCATCATCACTTCCTTATAAGTGTTAGGCTCACCATTATTCACCAATAATACGTCATGCCCATACCTTATAGGCAATTGACGCGGCCTTTTAGATCTACGTGGGGCTGATGTCTCTTCTACAGGTTCAACAACACTTTGTTCATCCTGTAGGGGCTCAGTAGGAGTTGAAACTCTTTCAGATGTTTCCCGAACTTCTTCGAGTTGCATCTTTCTCCTACTGACTCTTTTTGAAAGAAACTCGTTCTCTAAAAAGACACCATTTCGAGCAACAAACACTTTTCCCTCCTCTTGATTGTAGAAATAATATCCTTTGGTTTCCCTAGGATATCCTATGAAGAAGCATTTATCCGACTTGGGTGTGAGTTTGTCAGACGTCAAACGTTTAACATAGACATCACAACCCCAAATCTTTAGAAAAGACAAACTAGGACTCTTCCCAGTCCATATCTCATATGGTGTCTTATCTACTGATTTAGATGGTACCTGTTCAAAGTGAAAGCAATGGTTTCTAGGCGTAACCCCAAAAATACAATGGCGAGATCCGATTGGTGATCATTGGCCAACCATGTCCAACAAGGTTCGATTACGCCTTCGGACACTCCATTCCAGCATGTGAGTACCCGGTGGTGTAAGCGTGGAACAATTCCATATTGTTTCAAATGATCACCAAACTCATGGCTCAAAAACTCTCCTCCACAATCAGATCGTAAGGACTTGATTGTCTTGCCTAGTTGATTCTGTACCTCATTCTGGAACTCCTTGAACTTTTCAAAGGATTCCGACTTGTGCCTCATTAAATAGATATATCCATATCTACTAAAGTCATCGGTGAAAGTAATGAAGTACTGAAAACCACACACATCAGTATGTATGAGTGCCAACAAGTCGGACGCCCTTTCATTCCGACCAGTGAAAGGTGTCTTGGTCATCTTTCCGATCAGGCAAGATTCACATGTTTCAAATGATTCCAAATCAAATGAGTTTAGAATTCCATCACTATGGAGCCTTTTCATGCATTTCTCACTGATGTGACCTAAGCGACAATGCCAAATAAATGTAGAATTCGTATCATTAGGCCGAAGCCTCTTTGCATTAATATTATAGATGGGTGCAACATCAAGATTTAAAATAAACAACCCGTTCAAAACGGGAGCATAGCCATAACACATTTCATTCAAAAAAAATAAAACAACCATTGTTCTCTATAATGAACTTATAACACTCTGCCATCAAACATGATGCAGAGATGATATTTCTACTTATGGCTGGAACGTAATAACAATTATTTAGTTCCATAATAAATCCTGAAGGTAATAGTAATGGCAAAGTCCCGACGGCTAATGCAGCAACTCTTGCTTTATTCCCGACGCGAAGATCCATTTCACCCCTTGTTAATCTCCTACTCCTTGTTAGACTCTGAATCGAATTGCAAATATGAGCAACCGATCCGGTATCAAATACCCACGAGTTAACATAAGAATCAGCAAGAAAAACATCTATAACATTAATACCTGTAGTGGAAGTTTTAGTCCCACCATTCCTTTTCAGATCTGCTAGGTATTTCTTGCAGTTCCTCTTCCAGTGGCCTGTCTCCTTGTAGTAAAAGCTTTCATTCTCTTGAGTCGGGCCAGACTTGGTCTTGGGTTTAGCCTTGACAGTTTGGATCCCATCCGAAACCTTGCCTTTACCTTTGACCCAAGTTTTAGCCTTCTTCTTGAAGCTAGTACTCCTTTGCACAATCATCACATGATTGTTGCTTTTCTTAATGCTGTCCTCTGCAGTCTTAAGCATCATATGCAGTTCGGTGAGATTCTTGTCTAAGCCATTCATATGAAAAGTCATAATGAACTGCCAATAGCTTGCAGAAAGCGAAGCAAGAATCAAATCTGTAGCCAACTCTTGACTAAGTGGAAAACCAAGTTTTTTCAAGCTCTGTGTGTAACCAACCATCTTGATCACATGAGGGCTAACCGGACTACCCTCAGCTAGCTTACACCCAAACAATTTTTTTGAGATCTCATATCTCTCAGTCCTTGCTTGTGTCTCAAACATGCCTTTGAGCACCACGATCATATCGTAGGCCTCAATGTTCTCAAACTGCTTATGAAGGTCTTAGTTCATCGCAGCAAGCATGAGACAGCTAACATCAAGGGATTCATCACAAGCCCTTTTATAGGCAAGCTTTTAAGAGTTGCAAGACATTCTCGTGAGCACATCGGAATTGGTTCCTCTAGAACATGTTCCTTTTTATCTTGCCTAAGAACAATTCTCAGGTTGCGGGACCAATCCGCAAAATTTATTCCATTCAGTTTTTCTTTATCAAGTATCGAACATAAGGCAAAACTGGATGTAGTTATAGCAGATGGTGCCATGATCTACAGCAGAAATATGCAACACTAAGACATATGTTCAAGAAAAGTAACTTCTATTAAACAATTTAATGAAGATACTCCCACTGAATACCATATCCCTCTTATGACATTTAGTGATTCAAGACCCACAATCAGTTAATCTACTAGTGAGCTTTGGCATCACTGCTAGAAGATTAGTGAATATGGTAAGCAACCCTTTGCTAATCATATCTCTATATGACTCTTGTTATTGGGCATCATCTCTATGCTTCGGCACCCAACTCTATGCCCCAAGGTCCATAACCGTTATGATGACCTTGTCAAGTTAGACCAACGCTTGCGTGTAAGTGTCCGACACAAACCCATCTAGTCAAGGAATATTAATGACACTCTGCTTTAGCAAGACCTACCATTAAAATACAAGACTATGGATGGTGCAGCTAATTGGGAGGGCGTCAAATTAACTTAATATTACCTGAGGGAAATTTACTTCTACCATGTTAAAAGCATTTCAAGCAATTAAAATATGCATAGAAATAAATAAACAGAAATATAAGGGCATTCACAGGCAATCAAATTGCATCGTGATATAGTATGACCCTTCCTTATGGTGATCTCCATCGCCAAGCATCCTGCTCGCCAGTTAGCAGGCGGGGTTCGAAGGGGCAACATCCCTCACTGGTTGTTATATGTTTCCCACAATTGACGAGCTAGTCCCGTCAATTGATCTACAACAGAAATATGTAACAGAAATACAGATTGTTATGTGTTTCCCACAATTGACGAGCTAGTCCTGTCAATTGATCTACTGCGTTATCTAGACCTGCAATGGCTAAGCATTCAACTCACAACAATCTTATCATCACAACATCTATCTTAAGCATATGTGTATGGGAAATATCAGGAACAACCAGCAAGTATAGGATATAACTAATCTACTCACAACATAACGGTATACCAAAAAATAGCATGCAGGCAATATCGTTGCATTTCAAATACTAGTGTAATAAAACTGGGATCAATATGATGCAAAAGAAAGTTTAAATGATGCTTGCCTTGCTGTAAGAGTAGTTGTTCACTCTCGGCGGCGTAAGAATCTACGTTGATTTCGTCGGTATCTAAAGAACGGAAACATCGATAAACATCGAGAAAAGGCATAAAATGTAAGATGCTAAAAAAGGTTTGTGATTTATACAGTGGTTAGATGCTGATTTTAGATGAATTTAGGTGCAAGAATTATTCCATTTGTATTTAGTATGTGAAAGTTATGGCCGTTTGAATTTTGTGTGTCCCGAAAATGCATTTTATTTAATTTAGAGTTTTGGAAAAAAAATTATAGAGCAGTGATGAGACCAATGATTACATAGATAAATAGAGCACATTATTATGAGTCCACTGCAAATTGGTTCACCTCATAAGGAGCTTCTATACAAAAGTTATGAATTTTCAAAGTTATAACAATTTTTCTATTGTAAAGATAATCCATTAAATGTTCATTTCCCAAAAATATATTATCTGCTACATAGAAAAATGTGCAACTTATTTTGAAATAAAGTTCATCAAAAATTAAAATTATTAGCATTGGTTTCATCCAAAATGGAGTTAACATGAAATAGTTATGCATTTCTGAAGTTAATCATATTTTTCAGTTTATAAATAAATACATTTTGATTTTATTAAATGGATTTATACTTTTCTTACCGAGGCTCACCTAGCCACTGCTACTGACATGTGGGGCCAGCCACAGTGCCATTTCTTATTTACCCACGGGGATTCTATTTTTCTGACTAACAAGTGGGGCCCTCACATCAATGACGGTTCATCTTGACAAGTCGTGGACCGCGAGTCCACGGCCGGCTCACAGCACAGTGAACGTGCGTTTAAGTGGCCAGGCCCACCTGTCAGCCGCAGTTTAACCATTTCGCTTTCTGTGCATGGGACCCACAAGTAATAGACTCATTTATTCTTTAAGACATCCATTAAATACTTAACTCAATCATTAGCGGTTAAAGATGTTGATTAGCATTAATGGTGTTGCTACAGTGTCGGACGTGTCCGACAACAGCCGAGCTCGCCTCGCCGGTGGATTGCCGGCGATTCTGGCCACGACGGCGTTGGCCAAGGGCAGGGATGGGTGCACATTAACACTGCGCATCTAGGGGTGGTGGTGGCGACCCCTGAGGTGGCCTGTGCCGGTGGCTCATCGGAGAGGAGCGACGGCAACAATACGACAAAAGTGTAGCAGCTAGTTAACGCTCAGCAGTGGTTCATGTTGGGTAACGCGGCAATGCTACGATAGCATAAACAAAAATTTCCGCGCAACCAAGGAACCACCGCAAGTAATAGATCACGAGATTACCGCTAGACGCACCGACTCGTAGCGGAAGTAGAGTCGTTGTAGCGAGTTGATGCAGTCGTAGTCGTACTCACGACGCGTCTCCTCCTTCTGGTAGTCGTACTCGATGCGCGTCTGCTTCTTCGAGTGGTCGTATCCACCACGTAACTTCTTCTCCGACTCCGGTGATTGACACAATTCGCGGATCGTCGTAGTGCTGATGCTTCGCAACAATACCTCCGAGGTATCCACACGTACGGGGCAGGATCACCACGCACCAGAGTGCTAGCTCCGGTAGCGAGGTTAAGAAGGCATGGCTATTAGGGTTTCAGGAGTTCTTCCAAAAATCATCCTCATCACCTACACTTCACCACATGCCACCGCCCCTCTTTATATAGGCATCCATGATGGGTCTCGTACCTGAGGCCCATTAGGAACTCGTGGCCTATACGAATTTTGGATCACCATCCAAAACAGATCCTTGCGCTTTAAGTGTGCGACCCCACAGGTTCATGTGTAATCGGTTATGACTTGGAAACTCTTTTTCGATCACTAGTCGTTAGCGGTACCTAGCAGCACATAACGATTCCCAAAGACACATAGAATAAATCGGATGAACCTTGACGTAATATGATCTATGATCGAGTCCTCATCACTTACGACTAGTTCGTATCTCTATCGACGAGTTGTAATTGGTCACGACGATTCGTAACTCCTTACGACCGAGTTCTTACCATTATGTGATTACGTTTGACGATCTCACGACCGTACGTATCTCCATACGACTAGTGCATGGCGATCAAACTAAGCGACCTACTCATGCATTCTCCCTTTGCCTCACGATGTCGGTTGAACTCCGGTGAGATGATGTGTCATCCATGGGTGCTCAATACTTTCTCGATCGAGTGTCGGATAACATCATGTGGTCGACACTTCGACCACTAGTGGCATGGCCATGCACTTTCTTTATCCGATCACCACGAGGGCGGATACATCTCTCTGTTATGTTAGGAGGGCAAATCCCATCTCGACCGATCACATCCGTCGCATGTTTCATAGCATGCCCGAAGCTACCTTTATAACTACCCGATTCACGGAGTAGCGTTTGGCAACCCCTACGAGTGCTATTACACATGTAGGAAACCATGCTGATCTCAGGTCTAAGGATTATACATCATCATTACTTGAGACCAACTAATGACACAAAGATTCATAACAATCTCAATAGTGTCTCAATGATGGGTCTATCCAACACCATATTCTCTAACATGTGTTCACATTATTGATTCGATATCTCCATATCTATGACCGGTGAAACCAGGTCATCAATCAATACATGTGCTAGTCACATAGTCACTGGTGTTCCGACCAGTGACCTCCGACCAAGGATACATTTAGAATGACATCATATAAGTTAAAGAGTTCCACCAACAAGTCACGTACTTATTGATCTATAACAAATGATTCATTCAAGGAACATGATAACATATTATCAAAATCATGAACATAATGAAATATCATCATCTCTATGATTGCCTCTAGGGCATATTTCCAACAGTTCCAACGCGGGTGCCTTAGCATCTAGGGACTACTGGGGAGCTACCTGAGTGTTGGAGAGAAGAGTGGATGGCCGGAGCTGGCTTGGCGATGGTGAGGTCCACGACGGTGATGTGGTTCAACGTGGAGAAGACGCCCTAAGCAACCAGGAACACATGGAAGCTTTGGGATAGCTCAAAGATCCCTAGGGTGTGCTCTAGTAGCAGGGAATTGACAAATTCCTTACCAAATCAAAGTAGGAGACGAAGAGTTTGGATTTCGGCTGAAAATGGACCAACCTTCGATTTCATAAGCTCCTGTCATGCATTGCCAAAATTGGGTGAAGGGAACTCATACTCGAGCTCAAAGACATGATGTGACACGCGGGAGTTAGCAAGTATCTTACCGGAGGCGAAGATAGCACAGAGTTGTCCCCGGGTGCAAGCTTTGGGCGTGAACCGGAGCCGAGGAAGACACAGTCGCTTTCCGGGAGCTACAAGGCGAGGTAAGGTCTGGCATTAGCCAAAATGGAAACTCCATTGGTCGGGAGTAAAAGGGGAGTGGGAAGTGCGAATCTTACCCGAGAGTCGAAGCAATGCGAGCCCCTTCTTCCTCTGGTGCCGAGAGGAAGAATGGCCGAGATTGGAGTGTACGTGGTGCCTTAAGCCAAGCCAAGGGATGGAGCGGAGGCGACGTTAGCTAGGGAAGCTCAGGGACTGGTCAGTTTGGGCGGTGCGGTCACGGCGGCAACGGAGCTCAGCAGAGAACGCACGGCGTGTGGCGCTCGGCTTCTGCGTGAGCGCCAGTGCGAGGGAGAAGACAGGTCCGACAAGTGGGAACCCAGTGGACAGCGACTCTAAGTGGCGACCGCGAGTGCGTACGTACCGATTGGTTGCGCGCCATTAGATTGAGATCTGATGGCGGACGTCGCGCCTCCTAACTTAACAAGGGCGCCCAACACGTTAGATAAGGACCGTACGATCCTGATCGGACGGTCGAGGTGCGAGGGGGTTCGGCCGAGATAGCTCGCCAAGTGGCTCGGTCGGGCTACTGTGTATTAGGTTCGAGCCCGAGGAATAGTATTCTATTGGACTAATTTCAAATCCATTTCTCTTAGTTTGACCGGCCCCTAAAATAAAGCAAATAAATTCATAAAAATATGAAAATAATCAGAGGGTTCCTGGGGTAACCTAGTACCCATATAACTTTGGAAAACCCACTGTTCAAGATTTATTTGGTATAATTTAAATTCACAAAAACATAGGTGATTAGTTGAGTTTGAATTTTATGTGGTTCATATTGGGTTCCAAAAATTTGGGAATAATTATATTAATTCATGATAATTAATATAGTATTTGCATAAATTTATTCCAGAGGATGTTCATATGTTTATGTTACTGCTTTCTTTATGCTTTGTTTTTGTTAAGTGTATGTTTAAACATTTGGATAAGATTTTCCTAGTACAAAGTATAATGCAAATGCTCGAAAATATGATGCATGCTAATGTGATGCATAGTAATCCTCTTTATTAAATTGGGGATGTGACAATTGTGAATTCTCGGTGGTAAGTTGGATAGTTGATTATCTTCCTTGATATCTTCTATAATATCAACTTGATTTGTAGAGGAAGTAGTAGGAGGTTCGACTTGTGTAGAAGATGATTGTCCATTTGGATCTTCTTTCGGTTTGATGTCTCCAATTTGTTTGTTCTTCATTTCTTTCCTCAAGGCTTCATTACCTTTCCTTTGCTATTGTTACCAAAAGTAATCTTTTCATTACTTGTTCCATCCTCAAAAGTGGTGAACATCTTTCGGTCTGCGGTCATATGTTGAGTGCAACCGCTATCAAGCACCCAATGCCTTCCATCGGTTTTGTAGTTCACCTACAAAAGAATATCAAGTTCTTTTAGGTACCCAAATTTGTTTGGGTCCTCGGAGGTTAGTGACCAAGGTTTTGAGCACCCAAATAGCATTCTTTTTAGCTCCTAAATTGAAGCGCCAACAAATCTAGCAATAACTTTTCTATCCTTAGATTTTTTTAGCATATAACAAGAATCATATAAACCAGCGGATGATGTCATACCGATATGACAATTTTGTTGTACATGTCCTACTTCTCGGCACTTATAATAATACCTACCATTTTGCTTAACAAACCTTGCGGGCTTGTTAGCCGGTTTCTTGCCCTTCTTGGGCACATACTCAAGTCCTTCTTTGTTAAATGAGCACATTTGCTCACTCAATAGCTTGTCAAGGGTGGCTTTGCCGTTGAAGCATCTTTTCAAGCTCTTACTTAGCTTGGTGACTTGTTCTTTTAACTCATGATTCTCAACAATAAGCAAAGGATCACATATGTTAGCCATATTAGTAATTGAATCACTTTTAGAGCAACATAGCATAGATAACAAGGCATCACATGGATATTGCTTTTGAAGCAACTTCTACTCTAGGTATTTCACTTAATAGATTGCAAGTGATTCCAATATTCGAATAAGATTTTTCAATATCTTTTAAGAGAAGAGAATCATGAGCTTCCTTTAGCTTATCATAAAAGTCTTTTAAAGAGATGTATTCTTTTTCAAGACTTTAAATTTTGTCTTCTCTTTTTCTAGATATTCATTTAATTCCTCTAGCATATCCATAAGCTCATCACAAGAAGGATCATCATCATCAAAGGATTTTTTTCCTTATCTCCTTTTGCCATGAGGAATGTAGGAGACGAGAAGAGTGATGGAGCCTCCTTGATGGTGATACCAATGACCCCCTTCTTCTTGGGGGATTCATCCTCATCGGAATCGGTATACTCCTCATCGGAGCTCCCTGACGCCGCTGGTCCCTGCTACTCCCCGAAGCCGCCTTGCTACTCCCCCGTCCTCCACGCTTGTAGGTATTTCATTGTACCTCATGGTTTACTGCTCTGTTATTGCTAGTACTCAGTGCTTGGTTTTCTGAGACAGCTTTTTTCGACGCGCCTTGCCTAGTTCTACTCGGTGGCTTCGATTGCCATCCGCTTTGTGAGTTGTTTTTGTTTACAGGAGTGCTTTACTTTACATATATGTGATGTGCTAGTCTAAATCTGAATTTGGATTAATTCTAGTACTGGGAGATATTGTATTGTACTGCTGTGGGTTCAGTTTACTGCTTAGTGATGATTTTTGTCATATTGTGAAATTAAATTTATAACAAATCAGACTTGAACTGCTAGGATTGCTTACTGTTGTCATATTATATCTAATAGCTTGGCTTTGTTACTTTCTATTTTCGACTGTGATTGATCTGATCACGTTATTCTGATCTTGTTGTTCCTCTGTTAGTCAATTGCCTTTCTTCTGTTAGCCGAGTGGCTCACATTGCTGAAATTAGTGATCTGTTTATTATATCAAGTGATTAATTCTCAATCTGCTGATTGGTTTATATTTTAATCAAGTGATTCTTGTGCACTGTTAATTATATAACCTTCTATTGACTGAAAGTAATTTTTTTATTTGAGATAATTCTTGATACAACTAGTGGAGCATTAATTATTATTAATTATGTTGGAATTAATTCTTCATGAAAATACAAACTAAAATTTTAGTTATTAGAATGTAACATCCCAAATGTGGATTTGTGTTTCAAATGTATAAAAATGAGGAGAAATTAAAACCTTTCTCACACCTGGATATTTTTTATCAGTTCCATGATTCTTGTACAGGGAGTGTGGAAAAATCAAAAATTAAAATACTCAATTGACTACAATCAAAAACCTCCTTGGCAAAAATCTTGTGCCAAACCCATGTAAATCTTTTCCTGAGCTCTAGAGATGACTTGTGACACCTCTAAAATATTTCATGCTTTTTAGAAATTATTTGATGATGTTTGGAGGCAAGTCAAACTAAGTCAAAGCTTGTTCAAACCCTAACTCCAACATTCTGGAATTTCTGGAGATAAATGCAGGGCATAAAAGTCTCTAGAAATTTTATGAAAGGTTTATCCTACAGTCAGCAGCAACCTGTTAAAATTTCATGATTTTTGGAGCATGTTTGCTACCTTAAGAAAATTCCCCAAAAATCTGCTGTTTAATTCAAACACTAGCTGGTTTTCATTGTTCTTTGGGTTCGAGTCAGACTCGGGCTCGAGCCACTTGACTTGGTTCAATCAATTAACTGCACCGGCACAGTCGCTCGGGCGCGAGCATCGTGGTTCATTGGATCTGAGATCAACGACTCATATGCGTGTGAACGTTCTCATATGCGTGTGAACGTTCGGACCATCCGAACGTTTCGATCAACGAGAGTCGTTGGATCTTAGATCAACGGCCTGGATTGAAGTGAACGTTTGAACCGGCCGATCATCCCGTTCATTTGAACCGTCCGATTTGGAGATAACGGCCTGTATTGAATTGAACGTTCGGACCGTTCCAATCGTCCCGTTCATTTTAACCGTCCGATTTTAATCCAACGGTGGCCGAGTTGTCTCCTTCCTCGAGTCTGAGCAAGCGTGCGATTGAGTCAAAAGCCATGGCGTGTGCAGGAGCTGGAGCAGTGTAGTGTCACCTCGGTGACCACCTTTAAACGGCTCTCTCTGCTCGTATTAATTGCCCGTCGTGCACCGCCCTCAGAAGTCCATTGCTCAACTGCTCCCGTCGCTCTCAAGTGCTCTCATGGCAGTGTTGACCTGAGGGGAAATATTGTCGTTGCCTTTACCATTTCCTTTATTTAAGCTCCATTGCTTCCCCTTTGGCTTCCTTTAGCATCTCCGCAGCTCTAGCTAGCACTTCAGTGGTTGTTTGAGCTGCATTCATCCAAAAGCACTTCTGCCGCCATTGCCGAGCTTCAAGCTTTCGGTGAAGGCGGTACCACAGTGGCCTTCACACTCCATTTCTTGCTCCCTCTGCTCCCTCTTTACTCTCTTGAGCTTAACCCTCGCTCAATTTTGCTTATCTTCCTCAGGGCTTGGCTGAATTGGAGATTCCCTATTTTCGGCCGAAAGCACTATTTTCATCACCGGAGCAGCTCTAACCTTTCTATGTGCCTCTCCCGTGCTCAGGTAACTTGTGGATATCGTGAGGATATGTGCACGATCCCAGGATGATGAGTCAATTGGCAATGGCTTTGTTGGTTTGCAAAATCTCGCGTTTTCGGGGTTTGCTTCTTCTTTGTCGGACCACGGTGATGCGCCCAGGTGGAAATGGGGCTGTCGGACCGCCGTGGGATGGGTCGGACCGGCAATGGAGGCCATCGGACCGGCTTGACCTAACTTTGGATTTTGGAGCTAATCCAAAAATAGGTTGTGTAGGCAAGTGAGAGTCTCACGGATGTGGTTTCATCACTTTTGGAGCTCCCAACAAAAGTTCTATTGAGTTGAAAATTCGAGAAGGTTTGGATTTTCAAGCTAGATTTTTAGCTAAGTCTTTTTGGCCAGTCGGCGATCGTTGTGGGGCGGTCCGCCAAAGTTGATATCGGTCGGACCGGCCACTGTAGGTGCGATCGACCGGCTTTGACTTGGAGGTGAGCCAAGTTTGCATTGTTGTGGTTTCAATGTGGTTGATGTTTAGTTATCAATGCTTTATTGATGTATATTGCATTCGGAACTAACGTGGGTCAAGTTGTGAAGAACTTGTTCGGAAGCGGTTTGTTTGTCTATTCTTTGTGCGGTGGCTTGCGAGTCAGCGGCGTCAGCGGTGAGTGGATCGGGACTCGCTTGGAGAGCCGAGGTCGAAGCGATCATGGATCTGGGTGGTCGTGTGACTCAAGCATGGTGCGAAATGGACAAGATGGATCGAACGGGTGGTTGGTGCATTGGTTGGATCGGTGGTGCGGATATCGGTGTGAGTCTACGGGAGGTTCCGAGGGGATTCGGACAAGAGAGGCTTGGCGTCGATGAGAACCGCTGATCAACCTACACGTGGTGAAGCAGGCGATTATAACTAAACATCAACCACATTGAAACCACAACAATGCAAACTTGGCTCACCTCCAAGTGAAAAACCCTTATGTCGTGCCAGCCGATGACAATTTGATCACTCCAGATGTGGAGAACAACAGCAGGGCTCGGAATTTTTTGATTCAAGGCCTTAGTCGATCGGAGTTTGAGCGTGTCGCTCATTTGCTGTCTGCTCATGAGATCTGGCGGACTCTTTGTGATTATCATGAAGGGTCCACTGCGATCAAGGAAGTGAGACAGAACCAGCTTAAGAAAGCATACTCCAAGATCGAGCAAAGACCTGGTGAATCTTTAGATGAGCTGTGGGGGAGATTTTCTAAAATTCTTCATGATCTCCGCGCTGTTGATCTTGTATTTTCTGAGTCTGAAAATGCACGCCAACTGTTGGGTGCTTTGGATGTGAAGGTCTGGGGGATGAAGATCACTGCCATCAATGACAACACTGTCATGAGTGAGCTTACCATGGATAAGCTTTACTCGAGGTTGAAGACGCATGAGATTGATTTCATCTCGCGTCTCCCCACGACAGAGCCGATGGCTTTAGTGGTTGACAACTCTAAGGGTAGATATCTTTGATTCTTTTAATGTTAGCTCATCGGGATTTTCTTTGTCTACTTTGCATTCCTTGAGCGATGAGCAACTTGAGAGACTACCCGAGGATGACTTAGCCCTCCTATCCACAAAATTCACGAGAGCCTACAATAATGTGAGGAGTAGGAGGAGAGGTGGACCTATCACATGCTTTGAATGTGGTGAGCTAAACCATATTCGCTCTAGATGCCCCAAGTGAAGGGCAAGGAGGAGAAGGAGTCACAAAGGCATCCTCAAGCGAGGATGCTAAGTCCAAGAAGACAAACTATCGCAGGTTTGTCGGTAGAGTCCTTGAAGCTCTAGAGGATGTGAGCATGGAAGATGTGGACTCGGTCGGAGGGCGACAAGAGTGACTCCGTGGCAAGAAGAAGGCACGTGATTTCACGGGCATGTGCTTTATGGCTAAAACGACCACGACGGCTACTCCTCCAACAAATGAGGATCCTTTCAAGGTGATCCCGATGAGGTATGCCCTTCACTTCGACATGAAAAGGGCTTTAGTGCTTGCTGAACAAAAATTGCATAAGCAAGCTAAAGTGATCAAGAAAGCAGGATACAATGATTGATAATTTGAACCTAGAAGTGGTTAGGCTCAAATCCATTAATCCTGATGATTTCTGTGATTCATGCTCTAGCTTGCTTAATGAATTGTCAAGCTTGAATAATGCTCATTCCTCTGTTGAAGATAAATTGAAGAATGCTCTTTCTGAACTAGAGTCTCTCAAGTCTAGTTCTGTTTGCATGAATGCCATTCCGCTTGATGTGACTGCTTTAGATGCTATTCCATTAAATTGCTCAAACTGTGCTTTGCTAGAATTGAAACTGGATAGCTCTTTAAAAGAATTGCAAAAATTTGATGCTAGTCACACTTGTTCTCATTGTAAGAATAATCGAATTAAAATGCAAGAGATGACCAAATGGTTGCTTATTCTAGAATTACCTCTTGTGAAAATTGCCCTAAACTTACAATTGAGATTGAAGCTTTAAACAAGACTCTTGAAGAAAGCTAAAATTGAAAGATCCATGTCTCTTCTCGCTTCCAAGAAAGTTATTGATTCTTCCTCTTGTATGTTGCATGCTGAAATTGAAAATGCTATTGGTAAGATACAAGAGGCCTTTAGAGTCAAATTTAAGGAGCAGTTGAATAGGATTGGAGAGTCCTATTGTGTGTCTTGTGAGGCTCTTAAAGTGGAAGTGGATCTTCTTAAGAGCAAACATGTTGAGGCAATCGATTCTAAAAAGTGCTCCAATTGTGGAGTTTTGGCAAAAGAGAACGATTACCTCAAAATGACTCTTGAGAAGTTTTCTAGTGGGAAAAAGAAGCTCAACTTGATTCTAGACCAATCCAAGGTGAGTGTGAAAAACAGTGGCCTAGGCTTTAAGTCCCTAGAGCTTTCCAAGAATCTCACACCAAAGATTGCCAGAATCGTGAAAAGTGGTTTGGTTGAGCAAGAATCTTCTTTGTCTTCAAAGGTTGTTCTTAAATCATGAGATTCTGCTCAATCTCTTTCTAGCAAGAAAGGTGCTTGTCTCCCGATGACGGACCCTCAAAGGTCAAGTACCATTGCACCTTTGCAAGAAAGAGGGCCACACTGTTGAGTTTTGCTTCCTGAGAGCAAAAATTGAGAGGAAAGAGAGAGTGAGCACTTTGAGATCCATTAGAGGAGTCTCTTCTTGTTTGTAGTCTCTAGTCTTGGCGGCCTATTCATCGTATCACTTATAGGCCTAGGTTTGTAGAGAATTACGTTGACTCTTTTGGTGGGTCGAGCAGCAGTTTGGTCTTGGATATCGTGAGGATAGACCACGGGTAGCACCTAGGCAGGGGTGTCGGTCTTTTGGTAGATCGTTTTGGAGAGGTCCAGGTGGTGCTTATGGGCATTCTTATGATTTTGTGCCTAATCATTTTTCTGCTGCTTCTTTTGCTGTTCCCAGGCCTCATCCATCTCAGTACTGGACTCCTAGAACTCTTATCTCAAATCCCAGTACTGAGGCTTGGATGTTTTGAGGGAATTTGCTTTTTCTGTTTTCATTGTATCATAATGCATTTTTATTTCAAATGTCGTGCATTGCATAATAAAAATTGTGGAGCTTTGAGTATTATCCTTGTATGGCTTGATTTCATACTCTATACCTTGTCATATCAAGTGATAGTCCGCCGGACTTCTTTTATGGCTCTTCGTGTTTTGGCTTAGCTTTTCCCTTGCTAGCTTTATATCTGTGAGTAAACTGAATCGAATCATGTCTTGTTGGATCTTGTGACTAGTTTTGCTCTAGTGATCCTCTTATGATTCTTGCCATGTCTTACAAGCTGAATTGAGTCTTGAACTTATTTTGAGATGAAAAATGAGTTTTTTATCTTCTTAAGTCAAGCAAATAAAAAAAAAAGGGATTTTCTGTGCGAAAAAACTGATCTCACCAATCCTTTCTCATGAGACGGCTTGCCATTGCACTAGGCATGAACTCAGGGGGAGTTTTGGATGACCTAGACCACTCTTTTAAGCTTATCGCTTGAGATGGTCGCAGCAAGGCTTGAGATCTAGCACAGTAAAAAAAAGAAGAGAAAGAAAAAGAAAATTTGCACAAAAAGGGCTAAGTGCTTGAGCTTTGCTTCAAAAGAATTCTCTTAATGCTCAAAATGCCTCAATTCCTGTTTTGAGTCTCTTTCTGCTTATAGACATGGCTTGACTCATTTTTGGTTGCTTTTAGTGAATCTATGACATTGAGCAACCTTTCATGGTTTTAATTATGTTAATCTCAGATTTCTGCTATCTTGGTTTTAGCTTTGCAGTACATGTTTTGCCATGATTGAATATAGCGTCTTCTCCTTATATGGCTTGGTATAATACTTGTACTGTCTACATGTATAATGGTCATTGCTCCTTTTTATTAAAGCTCAAAAATAAAGTCATTCCTTCATGCTCCTTCTTTTTCATGCATCTTGATGAATTCATTGTCAAAGGGGGAGAGGGATTGAAGAAAATGCTGCTTTGGAGCTTTTGGTTCACATAAGGTTTCATGCATAAAAGAACACACACACACACACACAAAATTTTGTGAACCTTTTGAAAATTTGTGATCATAGTGAGTTGAGTCTCTGGGTTTTATTGCCTTTTTCTGATTTGAATTGAAATTCAAGAAGACTCACAATGATCAAAGGTCAAATAGAACTTATTGTCTTTCATATGGACCTTAGTGAGATTTTTGGCCATCTTCTGGATTTTGAATCTTTTTGTGCGTTCAATGCCTTATCTCACTTGCCTTCACTATTCTGAAGCCAGCTTGGTCGGTTCCTAAGCTTTTTCTTGCTTATGGACCAAGTTGTGCCTTTATGCGAAAACGGCGATTTTTACTTTTCATTTCGAAAAACCACATTTTCTTGGAAATTGCCAATGTGTTCATCAAGGGGGAGATTGTGGATATCGTGAGGATATGTGCACGATCCCAGGATGATGAGTCAATTGGCAATGGCTTTGTTGGTTTGCAAAATCTCGCGTTTTCGGGGTTTGCTTCTTCTTTGTCGGACCACAGGTGATGCGGCCGGTGGAAGTGGCGGTCGGGCCGCCCGTGGGACGGTCGGACCGGCAATGGAGGCCGGTCGGACCGGCTTGACCTAACTTTGGATTTTGGAGCTAATCCAAAAATAGGTTGTGTAGGCAAGTGAGGGGAGTCTCCTGGATGTGGTTTCATCACTTTTGGAGCTCCCAGTCAAAAGTTCTATTGAGTTGAAAATTCCAGAAGGTTTCGGATTTTCAAGCTAGATTTTTGGCTAAGTCTTTTGGCCGGTCGGCCGCCCGTTGTGGGAGCGGTCCGACCAAACGATATCGATCGGACCGTACCTGTAGGTGATCGGACCGCTTTGACTTGGAGGTGAGCCAAGTTTGCATTGTTGTGGTTTCAATGTGGTTGATGTTTAGTTATCAATGCTTTATTGATGTATATTGCATTCTTGGAACTAACGTGGGTCAAGTTGTGAAGAACTTGTTCCGGAAGCGGTTTGTTTGTCTATTCTTTGTGCGGTGGCTTGCAGTCAGCGGCGTCAGCGGTGAGTGGATCGGGACTACGCTTGGAGAGCCGAGGTCGAGCGATCATGGATCTGGGTGAGTCGTGTGACTCAAGCATGGTGCGAATGGACAAGATGGATCGAACGGGTGGTTCGTGCATTGGTTGGATCGGCGGTGCGGATATCGGTGTGAGTCTGGGGAGGTTCCGAGGGGATTCGGACAAGAGAGGCTTGGCGTCGATGAGAACCGTGATCAACCTGCGTGGTGAAGCGGCGATTGCTTCAGCAGTTAGTATGTGGGTCCCATGGGTGAGTGGGCCCCAAATGTGAAACTCTAGTCCTCTCTAGTATAAATAGGAAGGGAGAAGGAAAACCTTAGAAGCTTCCATTTGTTTCTCCCTTGCTTTTCTAGGGTTAGGGTTTGGAGAGGAAGAGAGGAGAGATTGTATGCTCCTTGGGTGAGCTCTTGTCCTCCTAGTTGGAGTGGCTTTGTAAGCATCTTGTGAGATCAATCAATCTTGTGATGCTTGCTTGAGAGATCATTGCCTCCTCTTTGTGTTCTTCTCTCATTTGAATGAATTTGGTGCTTCCTTGATTCAAGGGTTTATGCTTGGTCTCTTGACCCATTTTGTCTTGCTTTGATGTGTGGGAATACTCCTAGAATCATCTAGACCATCAATCCTCACAAGCAAGTCTTGAATCAAAGTTTTCATATTTCTAGGGTTTGTGCACTTCTTGATTAAATCCTTGAGAGATCGATTCTGCGAAGTGGATCCAAGGATCGTCGCTAGAAATAGGTCTCTAATATCACTCGGGAGGTGTGCTCGAAATTTGGTCAAGTTTTATTGGTTGAATCAAAGTTGGATCAAATTTCGTTTTGGATTTGGGGTGGATTTTCAAGATCTTGGGTGAACCGTCCGACCAGGCCTTTCAACGGCGGTTCGACCGCCAGTATATTCGAGCCATTTGTCTGCCGGTCGAATCGTATCCACCGGTCCGACCGCTTGATTAGTTCTTAGTCGGGCCATTGGTAGAACGTCGGTCAGATCGCCGTGGTAGCTTGGCCGACGCTTTGCCAGATCAACTCTTTGAGTTTAAATCTCCACATTTGTGTCGTGTGGTTGTTGGGGGTTAGCGAATTCAGCACAAGGTTTCCGCTGTGTGCTAACTGATCTTCTTAGCTTTCATAGCTAAAGGAGTAAAGTTCGTGTTGAATTCGACTTAGGCGAGAAAGGTTTGAAAGCGCCTATTCACCCCCCCCTCAGTCGCCTTTCCGGTCCTACATAACTCCACATTAGTTCCTAGTTGCTTGGCACTAGCTTACTTGGACCGCAGCAGAGCTTCCTTGCATTTTTTGTTTTCGACCGTTTTTTGTCACCTCTGTAAACTCCGGCTTGCCGGCGTTCTAAACCACCGCAGCCATAGAAATTGGTCCTAGGCTGTGCGCAAAGTTATTACGGACCCATTTTGGGTCTTTGCTCGCACCGCCGTGACCAGAGTCACCGGCGGTGAGCCTCCTTTCGCCGTCGAAGTTTTGTCGGTTGAACTGGGCACGAGCTCTTTGAACGTGGTTCGCTGTGGACCGTAGATCATTAGATCAACGGCCCACGATCGCGTGAACGTTCGGACCATCCGAACGCGGCGACCCATATGTACCGTAGGATTTTAGATCAACGGCTCAGATTCGAGTGAACGTTCGGACCATCCGAACGTCTCGATCTAAATCCAACGGTGAACGTATGAGCCGCGCGCGCTGTGCTCTGCGCGCATGGGCTATTGGATTTTGAATCTACGGTTCAGATTCGAGTGAACTTTCGGACCGGTCGAAGGTTCTTTCGTTGTGAGCCGTCCATCTCTAGATCAACGGCCCACATCTATTTGAACGTTCGGACCGTCCGAACGTCTCCATCCACGTGGACCGTTGGATCTAAATCCAACGGTGGGGTTGTGATTGGCTGGAGCGCGCGCTGACCCGTGGACTTGGACCGTTGGATCCAAGATCAACAGTCCAAGTTCGTCCAAGTCGATTTAATCGCAGATTTTCCCGAGAGGATTATTTGTCAACTGAAAAATGAAATTAACTTGTAAAATACATAACTATTTCATTTTAATTCCTTTTCGGTTGATTCAAATTTGGTTGGCTATGTTTTTAACTGAACTTTTATCTAAAAATATTTTTAACCTCATTATAGCTCCAGAAATTTTTTGCTTAGATGTTAGTTGCAATGAATGGTAGCATTTGTGATTTATAAGGCTGAGCAGATTTGTTTTGCTCATATCTTTTGCATTAAGAATCCAAAACAATTGGTTCTTATTGCTAAATTCCTTATAACTCATTCTCTTACTGCTGTAAAATTTTCAAAACAGTTGGAGAAAGTTTGCTGTTGAGTCTTTTTGTTTTCTTCGTTCTTATCGGTTCTTTTTCGCTTTCTCGTTAGGTTCCGAAGAGCACATTGATCACTTAAGTGATCCTCCGCAACATCTTGAATAGCAGCAACCTGGCAAGTAGTTTGATCATGTTAATCCTAGTATTTTTTCAAGTCTAATATATTGATTTGAACTTGTATGTATGCATTGCTATGTTGTTGTTAAATTATGGTTAGTATCCTATAATTGCATAATCTGTAGGAATTGATTATCCTCTACTACCATGAGCCTAGGTTATTTGCTGTGATTTGAGTTCGATGGATGAGCTCTTGCCACTTAGTAGATTGCGATTTGAAATTGCTTAGAAATGCTTAGTTTCGGTAGTAATGGGCGATCATCGATTTAGTCGATGATCTTGATACACCTCTAATTATTACTCCTTTATGTCCAGCACTTGTGCTTTGTTATTTTGTAAAGTCAAAATCTGAAAATAAAAAATTGATTTAGACTTGGGCATATTGGTTGGATGGTGTGGTTGTTTGGGTTGTGGTGGTATGCCTAAGTCAACAAGGACCGAATTACTTGCGCCACCGTACTGAGCAATTTGCGTGCTAACCACTCGAGAGGGATATGGGACCTCACTTGACTGAGTACTTTGGCGTGTGTTATCTCCGTGTTGCAGGAGGGGGTTGTGTGTGTTGTGTGAAAAAGGATCTATGTTCTTGTGTTGGGTGTGCGGTGGTGGAGATTCCGGGTAGGCTCTCCACCTCGAGGGGCATCGTAGTTGTCCAAGGCTTTACCCGCGATGGGTAGTTGACCGAGGCTTTACGATGACTCCAACACAATGTATGGGTTTCTATCCATACGGGCGGCTTGCAGTTAATACATAATATTGAAAATGTCTCGAAGGACTTAGTTGTGCTGGCATACCAAAGGAAGTATGCTAATCATGTGGCAAAAAGGTGGTCTGACGTGTGGGTACATTGGTACACCCCTGCAGGGATAAAACTATTCGAATAGACTCGTCCTAGGTTATGGACACGCTCGGATACGCCCCGTGAGAATTAGACTACAACCTTTTTCATTAAAATTTGACATGGTTGGTATGAATGGGTAATTCATGCTATTGTTGTGGTGACTAATGGTTTAGTCACTTCCAGGATTGTTGTTGTCCTCTATCTAGTGTTATTATTGTTGTCAACTGTTATTTGAACATTAAAAACAGATTTGTCAACTTGCTTTTAAATGTACTACATTATTGCAAATAAAGATTGCTTTGTGCCGAAAATGAAACATACAGCCTCCACTTAATAAGCTTGCATGTAGCATATGTACAGGTCTGTTATTCTACACGTAAGTCTTGCGGAGTACAATTTTTGTACTCATTTGCTTTGCTTAACTATTTGTTGCAGAGGAGGCAGGTGAGCCCCAAGGGCCTCATTTTTGTGAAATGTGTTGTGGGTTCGACGACTAGTTTGGCGGCCCGGTCGGTTGCCTTGTGGGTTAAAGGCACACTGAATGGCTCTTTTGTTGTGGTCATCTTATGGCACTTTTGCTTCCGCTATTAATTTTTGTATTTATATGTATTTGGCCGGTCGGCCACTCTTTTGTAATAACTATCCTTAATTTATTTTAACTTCTGATTTGTTGCTGTGCTTCGGTTCTATGTGAATGAATGGAATTGATGCATGAATTTTGTAAAGGGTGTATATGCATTTAGGAAGTATACATGTCTCGAAGACACGGGTTATTCTGTTTGTGACGCTAGGGTCAATTGGTGACTAAGCATTACAAGCTTAATAATCCGGGGTCCTCACATGGAATCCTGCAAATTTAGTTCTTTGGGTGTGTTTTTTCAGAGATGGCCTCCGCACAGTCTTCGCCGCCACCGTCGAATGCGTCTCGGCTCTGATGGACTATGCGCCACCGTCGCCGAATGCCTCTAGGCTCCAAAGAAAGGGGTACCTAAGCGAGATGACAGAGGAATATCGAAAAAGCATAAGGGCCGAATGACCATCATGAAGGTCACTGACGTTGGAGTCCCTAAGCATCCTAAGAAAGCGGCGGAAGCATTTCGGACCACCTGCAGGATAGTTGGATGGGAACGGGTCCCCATCACCACACCAAGCTGGAAGTCTCTAACGGACAAACAGAAAGAGCAGTTGTGGGCTGAAATTTCAAGCTCGTTCGAGATTCCAGCAGAAGTCTAGGGACTCGTGCAATAGCAAGCATTGCTTGCGATAGGAAAAGCGTGGAAGTCCTTCGAGAGCACGCTTGTCACAGAGTATGTGAACAAGGATCGGACGCTCTTCACGAAGTATCAATTCGTGTTAGCGGATATATGGGACACATTTGTGCAGGTGAAAACGGCTGCCGAATTTCAGCAGCAAAGTGCGCCGCATAAGGCCCTCTAGACAAAAAACACTCACCTTCATAGACTCGGCACCACTGGATACGTGGGAAAATCCCGCAATGGACGAGGGACGACGAGGAGGAAAACTGGTAGGAGGCCTCCCCAATATTTGCCGGGATCACAGACGAATGTGCCCGAAACTGGTTAAGAGCGAGGTCATCAACCACGTCTTCGGGCGCCATCTCTTTCACAAACCCGACAGACGAGGGAGTGTCCTAACATATGGTAAGACATGTCGAACTACCTAGTTATTAATAAGTCCATAACTTTGTGGTGTCTAAAATAACATGATGGCCTGTTGCAGCAAAAATTGAATACCCAATCTTCCTAAGACTCCTTCAAAACAGTTAGGGAGAGGGATATGCTATCCACAGAACAAGGAACACCCGGGTTACACGTGAGGTCTTGGGGTTTATGTACCTTGGAGGTAGAGATTCCCACACAACTCCGTGGCTTATACGAGCCAGAAGAGATCCAAGGCCGAGCGCAAGGAACAGATGAAAGAGGAGATATTGTGTAGAGATTAGTGCAGAATTTTGAGGATAGATAACATCATTGTAGGTACAAATGAATCAAGTCCTCAAATAGTCGCAAGCCGTCCCCGTTATTTTGGGAGCCAGCCCCCCCTCAACATCGGAGTAGCTGCGCGTCCGCACCACTCTCTAAACATAGCGACGTCCAATTGCCTATCGACGACATCCATGTAATGTACATCTCTGAAATGATCCAAAGATAGACCTATAGGACGCATTAGCTAACTGTGTATCATTTTGTAGGAGCCCACGCCCTGCAAGCTCCAAGTGAGGCTAGTTGGGTCCATTTGTATTGAGGTTGTACGGGGGATGGTGTTTCCATGCCAGGAAAGGACAATGTTGCATAGTGCCCAATTGGAGCAAGTTTACGTCAAGGTCTAGGTGGACATGGTACATGATAATTTCATGGTCGTCCCGCAGGAGAAGCCCCCGAACAAAGACATCATAACACTAGGGGGTGCTGTGCACACTTTTGTCCAGTGGCCCAAGAGGGACAACGCCCTGGACCCTGCAGTGCCGTGATTGGAATACGACCATGCCTCTCCAATAGAACTCTCGATGACTCCACCTCAACCTCCGCTTAAGAAGGCCGCCACATCGGCTCCCGTGGAGACAACGCCGAAGATACAAGAAAAGTGTGCCGAGTCGTTTCCCAAGAAGACACATGGCAGGCAAGGCACTAAGGCCAAATCGAAGAAGATTAAAGCACCTACAGTGTCGAAGATACCAGAAAAGCATAACAAGTCATCTTACACTAAGGCAAAATCAAAGAACATTAAGGCTCCTTGCGAGCCCGGGACGTTCTGCACCGAAAGACCGTTGGTCCCTGACACACTATTACCCCACCTTGGATTGGGTTGCGTGAGTTTGCATGGCTGGTACATGCGGCAAACCGAGATGATGACAAACCAGCCTACTAGATTCACTGTTAGTTAACAGAGAACCATTTCATCCACAAGCCGAGCTATTTCGTCGTGGGCTTCCAAGACTTATTCAAACTATTCAATCTCGACGCCCTTGACACCTCACTTTTATGATGCTGGACACTGTAAGTGTGTACAATTAAGTTCTACATTCATGCAATACCGATAAATGTCATAACTCATTGCTTATATATAGATACATAATGCAACAAGCCCAACGATCACGACAACCGATGGGTTTCCTCGACCCACAATTGATCTCTGAGCAATATATCAATGAAGACGCATCCTACGTCAAGAAATACATAACGAATGGGTTGCTTACTCATGGCGACAAGGACTACATACTAGTGCCCTACAACCAGGAGTAAGTGTTTCATTACTTGCTATACAAATTTCATTTGTACATTATATGCAACAGAACTTAGGTTTAATAACTATAGCGACATACATGAGTAGGTGGCACTGAATCCTTTTAGTCATAGTACCAAAGTGGAACAAGGTAATATACCTTGATTCTCTAGTTAATAAGTGTGGATATCATGGGGATATGCTCCAGATCATAGGATGATGTGATAATTGGCAATGGCGTTAACAGTTTGTCATTTCGTGTGTTTTTCGCACGATTCTGATCTTGTCGGTATAATCTTAGCCAGATCGAGGCCGGCGGCGTGATCGGCCAGGTCCAAGATCGGTCCGAGGCCAAGCCATAGCGGCGATCGGACCGTAACTTCGAAAGTGTGGATTGAGCTGGGCCAAAAATAGAGGGTGTAGGTAAGAGAGGAGATTCTTTTGCACTCGGTCCCATAATTTTTGGAGTCTCGAGTCAAAAGTTCTATTGGTTTGAAAATTCCAGTAGGTTTCGGTTTTCCAGAGAGGAAATTCGGTTAAGTCTTTACTGGCGGTCTGACCGGCCAATATGTGACGGTCGGGCCAGCCGGGTGTGATCGAGGCCGACCACAGAAGCGATCGACCGGTTTTCACTTCGGTCATTGTAGGTCAAAGTCATGAGTTTTAGGGCATATATGTTGCATGATGCATGTTTTGACTAACATGGGTCAAGTTGTGAAGAACTTGTTCCTAAATTCGGTTTACTTGTCTATTGTTGTGCAGGTTGCTTGGTGGTCAACGACGGTCAACGGCGAGGATGATCGGGGCTAGGCTTGGAGAGCTGAGGTCCAGAACAATCGACGATGCCTGGTGAGGTCAATGAACTCAAGTGTGGTGCAAGATGGACAAGAGTGACCTATTGGCTAATCCGAGGCGCAAGATGGCGCAAGGTATAGCTAATTAGGTCAAGGGGAGATATAGACGGCGCAATAAAATGCGTGCGTATGTGTCCTGTTTGTTTTGAGCCTTAACGGGAGCCCAATTGAGTCAAACTTCTAGAAGGTCTAGGCCACCACTATAAATAGGGGAGGGAGGTGGCTGCACCTTTGCTTCCTCTCTTTTGCTATTTTTGTAAACCCTAATTTTCTTAGGGAGAGCTTTTGTGGAGGTTAGAGTTCTTGATAGTTTGATGTGATTTTTGTCCTCTTGAATTGAGCATTATCCTCTATTGATGGTGTGTGCTCACCTCTTGTATTGGGTGGTAAGAATACCCTTAAGTAAAATGTGTTAGTAGGATGAAAAAATGGCTAAGGATGTTATGAAGCTTTTGCTCATACATGTATTTGGGCTATTAATTGGAATGGAAAAATGTCTAAAGGAAAAAATGGAACGGGGGACAAGAAAAATTTTATCAGTGCCGATCTAATTTTGTAAGGTGCAATAGAGTAGCATGTCGTTGCTGGAAGCGAGTTAGATTGGATTACATCAAGACAGTTCCGGAGTGAACTGACATTTTTGCAGAGCAACACGTTAGCAGATTAAAAACCCAGCTCTTGACATGGGCATTGCAGGTCTCAGCATGTTCAACACAAACGCGCCTGAGTGAATCAAATCAAATTTTATTCTAAACATCCCATTAGGTCTCAGTTACAGTAGTGTACAAATTGAATCTTCAAAATAGAGCACATGTGCACTGTGTACACAGTACAGTTCACTAACAATGTAGAAAAGAAAATTATTTCAGTCTGAAACTATTTGGTCCCTATCATCTGATATCTAGATTAGTAGGACGTAGATACTAACATGAGATCTGCATACTGCACAAGGGCCAGAACCGCAACTGTCATCTGCATATACCATGCACAAGCTAATATGGCACTGAACAGAGCAAATATATCAATCTGAAATGAGAGATGATGAAGACGTTTCACATGGAATTGATCAAGATGCAAAATCTGGAGGAACCATAGACGGTCTCAAATTTACAGAACTATGTGGAAACTGGAAACATACATTTTTCTTCCAGTAGATTTACAGTGCATAAATGTAAGTATGTAACAGTTGACAATGCATAAATGTAAGTATGTAACAGTTGCTTGTCTTCAACCGGGTTTGTACTGCAGACAACTGCATTCTACTGGTTAAATTCATTTGCAAATACCTCTGGTAGTTATTCCAGCATTCATACATCCAGCATTCATACATCCATACATCAATACATCCATATATATCCATATATACATCCAGGAAAGCCAGCGTTCATACATGCAGACATCAATACATCCATATATATCATTCATCAGTCTCCAGACATCAATACATCCAGACATCAAAATGTGTCCATATCCAGAAAGTTTCATACATACAAAAAGTGATAGCTGTATTGATGTCTGGATCAAAGTTTGACATTTGGTTTGACATATCAAAGTTTCATACATCCAGACATCAAAGTTTCATATCCAGACATCAATACATTGTTAGATCAAAATGATAGTTGTTTCATAAATACAAAAAAACATTGACAGATCCACATCCAGAAAGTTTCATACATACAAAAAGTGATAGATGTATTGATGTCTGGATCAAATAGTTAGTTAGGATCAGTTGGATGTGTGAGCGGCCAGGTAAGAACTAACCCACATCGCACGCCTAGGCTCACTCATTTGGATAAAAACCAGGCTTAGAGCTTTGTTCTTAGTCGGGTAGGCAAGAACAGCCAACAGTGCCTCCTCGTCAAAGCCTTGGAGATCTATGACAGCATTATATAGGTCAGGATGACACTCGGCATGTACGGTGTACTTGATGGCACTGGCCATCTCACATACAACATTTGACATGTTGTTCAAGATCACTGCTTCCTCCTCGGACACAAGGGGGGTTCTCTTCCTCTTCCCACCTGAGCTGGAGGCCTCTTTGCCACTAAATTCAGCACCTCCCATGCCACCAGCAGCACTAGCACCAGTAGCACCTCCAAGCACAGCAGCGCCTCCAACACCAGCAGCTGCACTAGCACCTTCAGTAGTTGTTTCAGTTTCAATACCTTTGTTGAAGGAGGTATCAGAAAGCTCGGAGGGAACCCCTAGAGCTTCACTGGAGGCCATGGCATACCTCCCTGTGGCTTGTCCTGAACCAAAGATAGTGGCCATCTGAACGTAGTTCTCCAGCGGGACATTGAGGTAGTCCACATCCTTGGGGTGGTCCTATAAGATCATTAGTTGGATTGGAGGTTAGATGTTTGTGTTAGAAACAAGCAAGCAAGGATTGGAGGTTAGTTGACACACCTTGATGTATCCCTTATAGTGCTCTTCATCAAGAACTATCATGCATAGGTTGTCATCCCAAAGTGCCCCGCTAATGTCTCTAAGTCTAGTAATCTTCACCCATTTTGCACGCCACTTGCGAAGATGGTTGTAGACCTGAGTTCCACTGACCTCAACACCTGTATCCTCAGATAAAGTCCTAGCAACCTGGTTGAGGTGGACCTCTTTGAACCCCTTATCGGTCTTAATACCTTGCCCTATTAGCTCAACCAGGCGTCGAAGCATGAAGCTAGACATTGCAATCGTCCAGCGAAGAGCGTGCCTACCCCCTTGAGCAGCACTAGCCCCCTGCCCATCGTTTCCCCCTAAATCATCACCAAAGTCAGCCATTCCCTTTAGTGCAACAAGGACCAAGTTAGCACACACAATGATAAAAGTAGGAATCAAATACAATACTGGAGAACATATACAATGATGGAGGTAATACGAAAGTCATCACCATTGCATGCAACAAATAGTCTTAGTTATTGCTACATTGTTCAAATGACAAATTACAAATGACAAAGTGCAAATGACAAAGTGCAAAACCATCACACACGAGAGGACCCCCTATTCTGCCACATCTCCCTAGCCAAGTCATCCCTCATCTGAGCCCATGCCCTATTATCTTGTGCAATGTCGTTGTGTCCTTCCTCATTGATAGGGTTCACATCCCACGTGGCCTCCGGTGGGACACACTCGTCCATTCCATATTGAAGGATCCAACTGTGTAGGATAGCACATGCAAGAACTAACTTGACTTGGGTCTTGAATGGGTGGAAAGGTTTATTCTAAACAATCTTGAACCGGTTCTTGAACGTGCCGAATGCCCTTTCAACAGAAACCCTAAGAGAGGAGTGTCTTAGGTTGAACAACTCCCTCTCAGTCCGAGGGTAATTCCTTCCACCATACTCTCTCAAGTGGTACCGAGTAGCTCAGTATGGTGGAAGGAAGCCAGGTCGAGCAGCATAGCCCGCATCCACAAGGTAGTATTTTCCTAACAAACGATAAGAGTACCCTAAACATTACTACCATAAGTGTGACAAAATTTTAACCAACATAAACTTCTACGTAATTATCTAGTATACCTTGGGGGACCCTTAGGCCATCGTCCCTCTCCAATGCATCAGCAAGTATAAGAGCATCATGGGCCGATCCTTCCCAACCGGCAAGGACATAAGTAAACTTAAGATCAAAGTCAACAGCGGCCATGACATTCTACGTAGTAGCGCCCTTCCTACCCCTGAAGGCCGCCGAGACTTTGGTAGGAACCCTTGCGAGTACATGGGTTCCATCAATTGCACCGATGTAGTCCTAACACACATGCAAGCAATTTAGGCCAGCTCAAACCTCTCTACAAGTTGAGTAAGCATATTATTACCTTGAAATAGGGATAGAACCTCCTATTTGTTTGGACTTTAGTGGGGATTTCAGTGGAGGGTGGTAGGATCATCTCGTTACGCAACTCCCCGACAGCAAACAGGACATCATGAAAGTACCAGCTAATGGTCTCAAGGGATCTCCTAAATGTTGGCTGCAAAGCCCTAAACCTATGGTTGTGGCCAACAACGAGGAGAAACATGACCATTTGTTCCTCAACATAGGTATTAATGCTGTCTCGGAGCAGCTGTCTTGCACGAAACAAATTACAGAGATGGAAAAAGGGAACCCTCCTCATTCTAAGCTGCTCTAAACAATGTGTGTCATCTGAATTGTAGATCCATTGGAGGTTTGACTACCGAGCTATGTCCCTTTCTACCATAGGACCATACGTAACCATATGAGTGGACTGTCTAGCTCTAGCTCTTCTAACTATGGCAAGCATGTAAGCACACAGGGCAGCAACTAAACCAGCACCCCTCACAATTAGGAGTTGTAGTTTACGCGCCAAGTCATCCATCTACGAACCAAATACATAAACCAATATGTCAGTATGCATGTCTACCACGGCTGCCACATCCTAAGAATGCAGAATACATGGGTACATATCAACTACACAAATATCCAGTGGCATAATAGGGCACTCCAGATCAAGTATCCAGTAGCATGAATATGCAGATTACATGGGTACATATCAACTACACAAATATCCAGTGGCATAATATGGCACTCCAGATCAAGTATCCAGTAGCATGAAAATGCAGATTACATGGGTACATATCAACTACACAAATATCTAGTGGCATAATAGGGCACTCTAGATCAAGTATCAAGTAGCATATATCGGCATTGATCTCAAGCATCCAGTGGCATAACAGTTCAAGCACACAAATCAACTAGACAAATCAACGCTCCAGTGGCATACCATCCCAGATCAAGAACTACCAAGGGACAAATCACAGATCCAGTCATTCCAGCATGCAAACAAGTATATCTAAGCACAGCATGGGAGAGGGGGAGGAGAGGGGGCAGGGCGGCGGCAATGGGTGCCCATTGGGCACTTGACCCCAGACTTACCTCATTGGCGAGGCGGTGAGAAGCGGCGAGGAGGAGGAGAGCCAGGGGAGGAGGACGGCCACCACCGGAGGAGGAGCCCGCCCGCGAGGAGAGCAGGGAAACATGTGTTGGAGGGGAGAGGGCCTTGACTTCGGTCGGGGCTTGCCGGCCTTGGATGAGGCAAAGGAAAGTAACCCTAAGCGGAGGATTTCACGTGCATATGCCTTGGCGGGCGAGCTCGCGAGGTTAACCGCCGCGCGCTCGGCCGAGGCTCGCGAGGCGCGGTTGGCGTGCGTTTGCGTCGAGGGCACAGCTCTCGGCGGCCATTTGCCGCGCGGGCACGGCTCCAGTAGCATGCGGCGATCCAAACACGCACATGGTTGCATGAACAGGTGCGGGCCAAGCCAATACAAGGAACAAAACAGGCCCTTCTTGAACCCCACAGTACTCGGAAAGTGTGCACGCCAAAAAAGATAATGAAATACTGTATTTCTATTACTATAGTTGTACAAAAATTAATATTTACATGACATCTACTGGTGGCCCCTCTTGGGGCGTACCCCGCGTGTCACCCACAGCCTCGCCGTCATTTGGTCGAGTCGTCAAAGGATCAGGCGGCCGACATACCCAATCGACGAGAGGAGCCAGAGGTGGTGTAGCGACGTCGAGGTCCGGCATTGGTAGGGTCAGCTCCGATGCACCTAGCAGCTGAGAGTCCTGGTCCTGGGGGAAGTGGAAGTCCTTGGCGAATATCTCATCGTACGACAAGTTCGGTTCGTCCCAACTCGGTGCACGACCTATGAAACATTACGTTACGCATGCAATCATAGGAAAACCACAAAATCAAACAAAGTAGTCATACCTGGGGGCACGAAGGTAGCCGCGTACTCCTTCCCCGTGTATTGGTGGAACTGAGGACCTGCCGGAGAAGATTGCCATTAGTAACTATTGGGTTCGAAATAAAGTAGAGGAAATGAATGTGTCATGCTCACCTGCAAACTATCCCGAGGAGCTCCTACCACGGTGCCACGAGGACCCGCCCGTCACGTTTAGGGGAGGAGCATGTGGCCGTGAGCCACCATGGCTGCCCCATCCACGCACTGGTGAATGTGTCATCGGCCCGCAACAAGTCACGATCTGTATCCCTCGCCTCGCCTTCTTCGCGATCTGTTGTAAGATCCTCGGCCTCCCCTGGCGACAAGCTGCATTGCGTGCAGTGCATCAACTCGAGGATCTCCTGGTGAAAATCCACCTGCACACGTAATCAACAAGTTGGAAATATAAATCTAGCTAATTAAATATGAAGTACCGACCGTCAAATACGTACCACCTGGTGGAATGCGGAGTCCAGCTGTGTGGGGTACATGTCGGATGTCGCAGCCTCATATCATGGTGGGTCGACCACGACCCGAACACAACGAAGCCTCGTCCGACTGCCGTACCACTCCATGTACTCCTCGTACTCCCCGGGGTCGTAGGGAGCATCCTCGAAGATGACGTCGGCGTAGGCGCTGAGCCAGCCCTCAACCCAAGGGAACATCCTCTGCGTCCAGGTGGTAGTACCACGTACTCCCTTCCTAGCGTACCTGTGGATGGTAAGACAATCATTTGGTATGTATGTAGTGCAGATTGTACTAAAGAATTAAAGCGCAAACTAACCCGTGGACGTGGGCTGGGACCTGCTGTCGCAAACTGAACTGGCGCATGACTCACGCCACTTGATACTCCTCCACGAAGACCTTGTGCACCAAGGCACTCCTCGTGTACCAGTACACGTGGTGTCGCGTGCACATACTAGAAAGTCTTCGGGCGCGCGCGCGGATACCCTCTTGTAAGATCGAGGTGGCCGACTAGAGGGGGGTGAATAGGCGGTTTTAAAACTTTATCGGGCTAAACCAATAAATAAATGCGGAAGCTAATAGCCAATTGGTTTTGCACAATTAAAACCTAAATCAACTAGGCTCAACTAAGTGCACCGACAATAAGAACACAATATAATGTAAGCAATCATACAAGGTATATAAGCAATTTAAGCAAGAATGTAAATTGCTCAAAGTAAAGCACAAGTAAACACAAGATGACACGATTATGTTTCTAGTGGTGTTCGGAGACTTCTTGGTCTCCCTAATCCACGTTGAGGTAAGCCCAACCAGCGTTGGACCGGCTCCTCAAATGAGCACACACCTCAGAGTAAGTCCAACACTTGGACCGGTTCCAAACCGAACCAACACCTCGCTCAACTATGGTTGCTCTTCCTCCACTCAGGAGATGGCGAGCACCAAACCACTCACAACGTCGGGCCTTCTCACAAGCTTCTTGAGAAGGTCACCGAGCACGACGCCTCCACGCCGTCTAGGTGTCGGCAAACACCAAGAGTAACAAATCAGAACTTTCACTTGAACTAATCAAGTGTCAGCGCTCACGTGGATACACAATCCACTACCTAAGGCAACACATGCACTTAGGGTTTACTCTCTAATCTCACCAAGTGCAACACATGCACAAAAGAGAATAGAGGTTTGCTCTTAGCTCAAGAGGCTCACAAAGAGTTCACAATAGATCTTAGCAACTTGAGCAACCTCCCCCAACCGGCCAAGGTGGCTATATATAGCCCACACACAAAAACTAGCCGTTGGGAGACAAACCCCTGAAAAATCAGGGAAATCGGAAGTTCCGCCGTACAAAGGCGGAACTACGCAGAGAAGAAAAGGCACCGCAACGGCTATGTCAGACGAGAAACTAGCCGTTTGATTTTTAGTCCGGAACTACCGCCAACTAAATATCGGAAGTTCCGATTCTTCGGAAGTTCCGCTCAACACATAGCGGAACTACCGCACATTGAATTTTAGCTAAGTCCCCAAAATGGTGCTTCTCGGAAAAAACCAACCGCGGATTTGAGCATCAGATTCATCGGAAGTTCCGCGTTACACTCGGAACTTCGCGCTCGGAAAATCGGCTAAGTCCCTAAACCGCGCTCTCGGAAAAATCAAGCGCGGAAAATCGGATCGTCAAGGTGCGGAACTTCATGGTAAATCCATGGAACTTCCGATTTTCTGGCAAATCGAAATGGCTTTACAACAACTTCAATTTCAAAACACATTTGCAAATTGATAAGCCATGCCAACAAAGGTCACAAGCAAGATTCCCAACAAGTTGCAAAACGCATTTACCAACTTTTGGAATCATACCACAAGAAAAAGGTACATGGACTTTCACCATTTGCAAAACGCATTTGCAAACTTAAGTCACATGCTACAAGGGTTGAATGCATGAGCATCGGCTATTTGCAAAACACATTCGCAAATAATAGCTCCATGCATAGATGAGCTAGAGCAAATATAATGAGCTATCAACACATGACTAAATCAACCTACTAGTCAAGATCCTCTTAATAGTACGGCAAACCTATACTAGCAATCCGGTCTATCAACCAAACACCGAGACCGGTAAAGACTAGGAACACATCCTTAGCCCTAGCTAGTCATACCTTTGCCTTGCATCTTCTTGAAGCTTGATGACGCACATCAACACTTCAAGTCCGGGTCCTTGACTTTGACAATCATCAACTCATGATGATTTCTTCACTTCGGGATATTGTCTTGATCATCATCAACACATGATGATTTCTTCATCCGATTCTTCACATGCATCAACGCATGATGCATTCCTTCACTTGACCTCCATCAACACATGATGATTGGTCTTCTCTTGTCTTGATGATCAACTCATGATCATTTCTTCTTGATAAGCATCAACTCATGATGCATCATATACACCAAGCTCTTGACTTGATGATCAACTCATGATCATCCCGAGTCTTCATCACCCTGGAACATAACCTATATATCCAACTCATGGAAAAGTTAGTTCCACAATGTGATCATCATTAATTACCACATCATACCATTAACTCATAATGGTGGGACAAGATACCTCAATCTTTCCCTATTTGGTAATTGATGATAACCATAAATTCTCATAAATTTAATGATGATAAATGAGAGAACAATTGAGTATATAAACTACACAAGTTATATATACTCTAACATGAGTATACAAGAACTACACAAGTTCTATATACTCATAACATGAGTATATCTGAACTACACAAGTTTTGTATACTCAAAGGTTTTGTTTCAACGTAAAGATCCTTAGTATATGTGGAAAATGGAATATGGATCAATACTAATGAAACCACAAAGTATAGGATAAAACTCCCCCTAAATGTGTGCATACACAAATGTGTAATGAGGTCATATGCACATATTCAAGTTTAACAAGGTTGAGTTCAATCCTATATTTTGGATCAGAAATGCAACATTATATAAATTGAGATGTCGATTGCATACCTCGTTGTGTTTCACCTTTATATCCAAATGAGACTACACAAAAATAATACTTGATAAAAGAGTTAGTCTCATATTTGGATTTGTCATTAATCACCAAAACAATCCATTAACTCATAATGGCGGGTCTAGATATTTCAATCTCCCCCTTTTTGGTGATTGATGACAAATCCATTATCAATAACAACATTTGGATATTCATAGACATAAGAAAAGAATTTTAAACTAATGAACTATGTCTATGCATCATATGAGGTGAAACATAAAGCATTGAACAAAATGCATATGAAAACATTCTCCCCCTTACACATCTAATGCATACATTTTCCCTCTTTTGGCATGTCTAAACGAATCAAACATCCAAATGAACAATATTGATCAAAACATTCTCCCCCTTTTGGCATAAATCACCCAAAAACACAAGACAAATCTTAGCCAAAAGGAGTATTTGCAAATCAATACCACTTGCAAAAACAATGAGGTAGGTCACAAAAAGTATGAATTGAACTTATATGACCAAGGGGAATTTTGTTCTCAAGATATGAGAGGAGAAACAAGGATAGGTTACATACCTATTGATCATCACATTCTCCCGTTGTAAATCAAAATATTTGAGAACCACTTGAAATGATAGTTGAAACATATTCAACTAACCTCCCCTTTGAAAAGAAATATAGATAACCTCTCTTTTTAACAATTTTTACAAGCTATGTTGAGAGAACATAAAGAACAATGCTTGTGAGAGATTTCCATGAAAATTTTGTGAAATTTCTCTTGTAAAGAGGGACATCCACGACAGGAGATAAAAAGATATAATCAGCCACAAAAAAATATTCATTTATAATCACATCTCATCCATATCTCATGCAAACATAGATCATGACATAAAAAAAACATGTTCTCACACAGTACCAAAAGATAGCATAGCCACAATAAGAGTCAAGCGACCGGTAGTCATAAGATATTACAATTTTTGCATACAAGGTCTAATGACCTAAATAGAACAAATGGCTACTACTCGGCGGGAGGGTCTTGAGGATGATCATTGGAGGAGCGGCGGGAGGACCGCCGGGAGGAGGCGGCGGCGTCCAAAGTGAGCAGTGGAGAAGCTGTTCGGCAAATCTGGTGGCGCTTCAAAGTTGGCCAGAGTGGCGTCGAGCACGGAAGTGGTCGCCTCTGGAAAGCATCAATCGGCAAGGTGGTGCCTCAAGCGCATCCGTCTAGAAGTGGTCACCTCTGGAAGGTATCTGGGATGCCCTCATCTCCAACAAGGTGGCATAAATCGATCCATAGTGGCTATACCTTGTGGAGGAGCGGAAGACGGCGGAGGAGTGCGACTTGGTGCTTCTGTTTGGAGCACGCCTAAGATTGGCGAGGATTGGAGGACCTTCTCTTGGTTTATAGGCTTTATGTCTTTGAAGGTAAAGCTCCATTATATCCAGTTTGTTTAACGATCAAAGCCATAATGTAAGGTGCAAAGTTTATCCGTTTGACTCGATCATTCTTTGTTCTGCTATCTCCTTATAATAACATCCACAACATCAAACTTTCTTCCATGCATGATGCATTCCAATATATTCCAAACATGTCCTCTAATAGCATCATAATTCCCACTCTTTGGTAACATGGTATGGTTAATGATCCTATTACCAAGTGGGAATAGGAAGAAGTCTGTGATCTTACGAGGACAAATCTTTGAGTGGTGTCATAAAATTGATCCAGTGCGAGAGAGGAGAAGCTGTTCCATCATAGATTTTCTCATATTAAGCTTTGGATATTCAATGCATGTTCAAAAGCGCTTTGTGCAAGAATACCTCACGTTCTGTCATCCAGGTGGTGAGAAAAATCGGAGGAATGCATCTTGTGGCATAAAGCGTCGGATGATCTCATCACTATAATTGCATTTATTGCCACAAAATTATGAATCCGGCTCATTGAAAGAGCTGTATGTACCCTCATATCTGTCAAGTCCGTTGAGATAGGACCAATTGATGTACTTGTGATCGACAAATGGTTTGGATGGTCCATAAAGAGATCATAGACTTGTCTTTGAAACTTGGTATGAAAGCGAGGGTCGTCGCAATTTCTGGAAGTGAATATTGATCTTTATCCGAAGAATAGTGTAGTCGTCTGCTGTGAGTCCCTTAAGATCAATTTCCATTTCTTAGGTTCACCTAACTCCTCATCGATTCATATTGATTCTTCTCTGATGCACTTTCTTACGAGTTTTGATTCTTCCTCATTTCTTGAAGAAGATGCGTGACATCTGAATAGTGCCAGGATGCCATCTTCATCCTCGGCATCTTCAAGAACAACAATGGATGAAGTGTCAAAGATTGAATCAAAAGAAGATGAAATTCTCGAGTTACTGTCGGGACAATCGGAAGCTCATAAGTTTAACGCGGAACTACAGCTAGCGGAAGTTCAGCGCTCTTAACAATGAAGTTCCGATTTTCCTGGGCCGACTCTAGGGCAAAGATAAATTTTTGATTTTTCAGTATTTTGATGGATTGAGTCCATGGAATCGATGCATAAACATCATACAATACTGAATAAACTAGTTTGCCCAAGAATCTACCACAGATTTCATCCACATTTCATTTTCCCCCAAAAACTCAACCTAGGGTTCATGAGAGGTAAAGATCCAAGAAAGGAATTGGAAATACCTTGAGAGAATGGGTGATTGAACCCTGGGGAAGCAATTGGTCGGTTGAGATTTGAAGAAAAACCGAAGAGGGATCAAAGAGTTTCGGTGGAGAATTTGGAGAAGAGGGGAGGAGCTCGGGACAGAAGAGGAAGAACTGCGGCTGAAGGGAGAGAGATAAAACGGAGGAACATGCGGTGCATTAAAGTCTCTCACTCTAGGAAGCGGAAGTTCCGCATTTCAAAGCGGAAGTTCGGACTACGGAGTTCCGCTTTGAGTCTGGAAGCTCGATTTTCTGGCGCGGAAGAGAGGCGAAGCGAAGCTCATAAATCAACAGGCGGATGTTAGGAAAAATGGAAGTTCCGCACTTAGAAGGCGGAAGTTAGATTATCTGACACTTCAGGAAAGATCTTGGAATTTGATTTTTATGCAAATGATCCCTAGTTTTGCACTCAAATAAATATCATTCAGGATCATTGTACATTAAAAAGACTAATGTCTATCCAAGAAAATAATTTTTATGAATTTAGTTTTGATTTTGCAAATGAAGCCTTATTTTCATGAAATTAATCAAAACAACTCAAAGAAAATATTTTGATGATTTTAAAGCATCCAATTTTGTGTATGAGTCATAAATACCATTTTGAACCTTTTCATGTGAATAATTTTAGTTCATATGGAAAACTCACTTAAGTGCTAGAAGGTGACCACTTAGGTCAAAGTAGTATTTTGGACGAGTTTGAAAAACAAATAACCTTTTCTAGGTTGGTCTTTTGAAAATCTTTTGAATACCAAAAATGTTTAGAATAACCAACTCTAGGATTTTCCTTTTGGCAAGATTTTCAAATTCCTTTTAGAATAGATTTTACACAAAAATCTAGTTTATGTCAAAAACAAGATACTATAATGTAGGATTTTGGCTAGAAATGCATTTTTACTTAAAATAGGTTTTTCTAAAGCCAAAACCTTTGGTAAACCTTTCAAAAGCATTTGTATACATTTTGCAATTAATTTTTCAAAGAATTACTAATAGTTATCAAATTTTTGACTTTTGGCTAAAAGGCTTATTTTTTTGAAAAGCAATACTAGCACTTAATTTATTTGGGCACATTTAGGGATGTGATATACATGGCTATGATTTAGCACTCCCCCTTAATGTGCCACTGCCATCTTGCTCAAGATATTAATAATGAACATTATGAACATAGAGCAAGAACACCCCTTCTAAAATGATTTTCATGAAATGCAACCTACACAAGGCATAAGGGGCTAGATATTTCAATGTAAGTACTTGTTACCGTAAGGGCATTGGTTCTTGATATGAAGTGATAATCCTCAAGCTTGGCTCCAATTTGATATATGATGACATCCATCTTTATATGAATAAGCCAAGTCTCCAATGCCTCTCCAAGTACCTATTAAGCATTTAAGCGCATTTTGGTACCCAAAACTAGGTTGGGTCCTCGAATGTTAGTCACAATGGATTTGGGCACCCAAATGGCCCTAGCATTAGTTTTATGTGAACTAACCATTCTAGCAAACACATTGCCATTAATATCCTTCCTAAGCAAATATTGATCATTATAAACAATGGGCTTAGGAGTGATACCTTTGGGACAATCCTTACTCATATGTCCCTTTTCCCGGCAATTGTAGCAAGTTCGAAGTTTGTATTCGTCTTTTACCTTCTTTACTTGCTCCTTGCCGGTTTGCCTCTTCTTTGATGACAATTTCTTGTCATTCACTTTGTTTAGGCACCTTGGGCGAAGTGGCCCTTTCCATTACATCCATGGCACTTGATATTCTTCGTGTGCCTTGCGTTGTGCCTTGTCTTGCTTGTCTCCTTTTTCTTAGGAGTGAAGCCAATTCCACTCTTATCTTGCAAGCGTCTTTGCTTGCTCAATATATCGTCAAGAGTGGCCTTTCCTTTTAGGCCTCTTTCCAAGTCATTCTTCAATTTGTTGACTTGGGCCTTGAGCTTATTGTTTTCCTCTACAATGTTAGTATTGCAAGATATGGAGGAAATAGGAGCATCTATTTTGGAGCAACAAGGCATATCAATTAAGTCATCACAAGAGGTGGATATGCTAACTTTAGATGAAATGCAAGATGCAGGAACTATACATGGCTTATCATCTAATAAATTACATTCAATGCCTATATCCACCTTAGAGCTATTTAAATTATTTAGGAGGAGAGCTTCATGTTCATCTTTTAGAACATCATAATCATTTTGAAGAGAGACATACTCTTTCTTCAAAACTTTGAATTTTAATTTCTCCTTTCCTAAATATTCATTGAGCTCTTCTAGCATATCCATCAACTCATCATATGAAGGCTCATCGTTGTTATTTACCTTATTATTACCTTTAGCCATGAAGCATTGAGTTGATGTGGAGGGAGTTGAGGAGTCCTCATTTTCGTTGTCGGAGCTTGAAGTTGAGCATTCTTCTTCCGACATCCATTCTTGTGTGCAATCATCACTAGTTGAAGTGGACAATTCATATTTATCTTGAAAATGTGTCCACATAGCATGAGCGCTCTCAAGATTGCACACTTCATCAAACATCTCTACACTCAAAGCACTAAATAAACCGTTAATTGCTTGAGCGTCGAGATGTAAGCTTTTCTCTTCCTCAATTGTTGGAGCAAGATGATCCAATGGAGGAGAAAAGCCAACATCTACAATCCGCCATATTTTTGGACTCATGGCCCTAAAATAACAAGACATGCGGATTTTCCAATGAGCATAATTTGTGCCATCAAATAGAGGTGCTTCACCTAGGTGCACTAAATCTCTAGTTGCCATCCTTTACTCTCTAGACGGTTAAGTCTAATAAATGAGAGACCAAGCTCTGATACCACTTGTAAGATCGAGGTGGCCGACTAGAGGGGGGTGAATAGGCGGTTTTAAAACTTTATCGGGCTAAACCAATAAATAAATGCAGAAGCTAATAGCCAATTGGTTTTGCACAATTAAAACCTAAATCAACTAGGCTCAACTAAGTGCACCGACAATAAGAACACAATATAATGTAAGCAATCATACAAGGTATATAAGCAATTTAAGCAAGAATGTAAATTGCTCAAAGTAAAGCACAAGTAAACACAAGATGACACGATTATGTTTTACTGTGGTGTTCGGAGACTTGCGGTCTCCCTAATCCACGTTGAGGTAAGCCCAACCAGCGTTGGACCGGCTCCTCAAATGAGCACACACCTCAGGTAAGTCCAACACTTGGACCGGTTCCAAACCAGAACCAACACCTCGCTCAACTATGGTTGCTCTTCCTCCACTCCGGAGATGGCGAGCACCAAACCACTCACAACCGTCGGGCCTTCTCACAAGCTTCTTGAGAAGGTCACCGAGCACGACGCCTCCACGCCGTCTAGGTGTCGGCAAACACCAAGAGTAACAAATCCGAACTTTCACTTGAACTAATCAAGTGTCAACGCTCACGTGGATACACAATCCACTACCTAAGGCAACACATGCACTTAGGGTTTACTCTCTAATCTCACCAAGTGCAACACATGCACAAAAGAGAATAGAGGTTTGCTCTTAGCTCAAGAGGCTCACAAAGAGTTCACAATAGATCTTAGCAACTTGACAACCTCCCCAACCGGCCAAGGTGGCTATATATAGCCCACACACAAAAACTAGCCGTTGGGAGACAAACCCTGAAAAATCGGGAAATCGGAAGTTCCGTAGTACAAAGGCGGAACTACTGCGAGAGAGAAAAAGGCACCGCAGCGGCTATGTCGGACGAGAAACTAGCCGTTTGATTTTTAGTCGGAACTACGCCAACTAAATATCGGAAGTTAGATTCTTGGAAGTTCCGCTCAACACATAGCGGAACTACGCGCACATTGAATTTTGGCTAAGTCCCAAAATGGTGCTTCTCTGGAAAAACCAACCGCGGATTTGAACATCAGATTCATCGGAAGTTCGCGCGTTACACTCGGAACTTCCGCTCGGAAAATCGGCTAAGTCCCTAAACCGCCGCTCTGGAAAAATCAAGCGCGGAAAATCGGACCGTCCGGGGTGCGGAACTTCCGCCGTTAATCCGCCGGAACTTCCGATTTTCCTGACAGAAATCAGAATTGGCTTTTACAACAACTTCAATTTCAAAACACATTTGCAAATTGATAAGCCATGCCAACAAAGGTCACAAGCAAGATTCCCAACAAGTTGCAAAACGCATTTGCCAACTTTTGGAATCATACCACAAGGAAAAAGGTACATGGACTTTCACCATTTGCAAAACGCATTTGCAAACTTAAGTCACATGCTACAAGGGTTGAATGCATGAGCATCGGCTATTTGCAAAACACATTCGCAAATAATAGCTCCATGCATAGATGAGCTAGAGCAAATATAATGAGCTATCAACACATGACTAACTCAACCTACTAGTCAAGATCCCTCTTAATAGTACGGCAAACCTATACTAGCAATCCAGTCTATCAACCAAACACCGAGACCGGTAAAAGACTAGGAACACATCCTTAGCCCTAGCTAGTCATACCTTTGCCTTGCATCTTCTTGAAGCTTGATGACGCACATCAACACTTCAAGTCCGGGTCCTTGACTTTGACAATCATCAACTCATGATGATTTCTTCACTTCGGGATATTGTCTTGATCATCATCAACACATGATGATTTCTTCATCCCGATTCTTCACATGCATCAACGCATGATGCATTCCTTCACTTGACCTCCATCAACACATGATGATTGGTCTTCTCTTGTCTTGATGATCAACTCATGATCATTTCTTCTTGATAAGCATCAACTCATGATGCATCATATACACCAAGCTCTTGACTTGATGATCAACTCATGATCATCCCGAGTCTTCATCACCCTGGAACATAACCTATATATCCAACTCATGGAAAAAGTTAGTTCCACAATGTGATCATCATTAATTACCACATCATACCATTAACTCATAATGGTGGGACAAGATACCTCAATCTTTCCCTATTTGGTAATTGATGATAACCATAAATTCTCATAAATTTAATGATGATAAATGAGAGAACAATTGAGTATATAAACTACACAAGTTATATATACTCTAACATGAGTATACAAGAACTACACAAGTTCTATATACTCATAACATGAGTATATACGAACTACACAAGTTTTGTATACTCAAAGGTTTTGTTTCAACGTAAAGATCCTTAGTATATGTGGAAAATAGAATATGGATCAATACTAATGAAACCACAAAGTATAGGATAAAACTCCCCCTAAATGTGTGCATACACAAATGTGTAATGAGGTCATATGCACATATTCAAGTTTAACTTAAGGTTGAGTTCAATCCTATATTTTGGATCCGAGAAATGCAACATTATATAAATTGAGATGTCGATTGCATACCTCGTTGTGTTTCACCTTTATATCCAAATGAGACTACACAAAGATAATACTTGATAAAAGAGTTAGTCTCATATTTGGATTTGTCATTAATCACCAAAACAATCCATTAACTCATAATGGCGGGTCTAGATCTTTCACCTCTCCTCCGTGTACGGTCTCTAGATGACATGGTCATCCATCAGTTGGTCGAACATCACGACGTAGGACCTTACAACCCCTACGTGGTGATCGGTGTGTAGGTCACCTGTGGAATAGACCAAAGGAACACTTAGCTTACGAAATTGTGATTGCATTACGAGAAAAAAAAATGTTCACGAAACTAACCTGTCGGCGGCACTACACCGTGCCCATAGTAGGCTGGTCCACATCGTCGTCCTTGGCTTACTGGCTGACCATGTACGCTCCCAAGTCCAGCTGTGGACGTCCGATCTGGAAGCGCTCAAAGGACCAAAGCTGCAGAAGTAACGGGCATCTGGAGGGGATGGATCTATCTTGGGACCGGCGGCACACATCACGCAGTGCGCGGTACGTCGCGCACAACACGGCCGGACCCCAAGCGTAGGACTGGATCTTCTCCACCGGCTAGTCTGCAAGCTCACGTGCGTAGCGAATGTAGTGCTTATCGACGCTGTCATCGTGGGACCCTAGGAACATGATCCACCCAAACAACCACAGCAGGTAGGCCTCGAAGTGCCTCCTCACTATCTCGTTGGGTGCATCCTCCGCCATACACTCCAGGCTGCAAGAAGACATATACACATCAACAAAGTTCACAAATGAATTGATATGAGAGTACAATAATTATGAAGACTTACATAGAACTAGCAGATCCACCTCAGTGTTGGCCCGTGCGGGCTGCTGAACTTGTGGTAATCGCTGCCCGGCGGCAGCACATCCTGGAACCTCACTAGGAACTATGTGCGCCACATGGACGAGATCTCATACACCATCATGCGGAAGCTTGCGCAGGGCAACCCAGTCAGGAAGCTCATGTCCTGCAACGTCGGCGTCATCTCCCCGCACGGAGGTGAAAAGTGTGTGTCTCCGACCTCCAGCGGTCGACCAACGCCGTCAGTAGGGCCCGATCGTATGGAAAACGTCTGTCCGTACGACCGAAACCGCGGTTCTGGTTGCCCTCCCACGTCGCCTCCACCATCTGTGCTAGTGGAAGAAGGTCTGTCGCTCTCAACCTGCGTCGAGTCAGGTTACGAGTGAACGTTAGTCCACACATAGTAGTAAAACCACAAATGAGTATACGAAGATCGCAATGGCACGTACCTCAACACCCAGTTAGGATGCAACCTCCAGGCCCTGATGGGCGTGCGTAGCCGCAATGTACTATGCTCAATTGTCATCTCGCCCTCCTGGGGGAGGATGGTACTGAGGCGGCTACAGTGATGTAGGTCAATCACTGGGTCAAGAAACTCGTACGGCAACTCAGCAGCATGGTTTGGGTCCGCTATACCTAAAAATTTAGTGCATACATTGCAAGACTACGAAATATGTAAAATGATAATACGAAGTGATATTAGCAAACTAATTACCAACAACAAATAAAAACTAAATTTATGCGACAAGTCATAAATCTACGATTATACTCTACCTAACCTACAGAGCTAAATAAAGCTGGAATTTTTTCGATTAGGCTTTATCTACCCTAATTAGCTGCTCCGAATTTTTGTTGTAATTTTAAAATGTGTCATGCTATTTTACTGGTTATAAATTAATTCCCGATATTAACAATATAATTACCGCACACAAATAGGGAGCTAAATAAAGCTACGATTAATTCGATTAGGCTCTACCTACCCTAATTAGCTGCTACGGATTTTCCTTTCAATTTTCAAAGGTGTCATGCTATTTTCCTTCTTAAAAAATAATTTCTAGTATTAACAATATAATTACTGTGCACAAATGAGAGTTAAATAAAACTGGTATTATTTACATTACCCTCTACCTACCTCGTACATAGTCATCTCCCCGCACGGGAGGTGAAAAGTGTGTGTCTCCAACCTCCAGCGGTCGACCAACGCCGTCAGTAGGGCCCGGTCGTATGGAAAACGTCTGTACGTACGACCGAAACCACGGTTCTGGTTGCCCTCCCACGTCGCCTCCACCATCTGTGCCAGTGGAAGAAGGCCTGCCGCTCTCAACCTACGTCGAGTCAGGTTACGAGTGAACGTTAGTCCATACATAGTAGTAAAACCACAAATGAGTATACGAAGATCGCAATGGCACGTACCTCAACACCCAGTTGGGGTGCAACCTCCAGGCCCTGATGGGCGTGCGTAGCCGCAACGTTCTATGCTCAATCGGCGCCTCGCCCTCCTGGGAGAGGATGGTACTGAGGCGGCTACGGTGATGTAGGTTAATCACTGGGTCAAGAAACTCGTACGGCAATTCGGCAGCATGGTTTGGGTCCGCTATACCTGAAAATTTAGTGCATACATTGCAAGACTACGAAATATGTAAAATGATAATACGAAGTGATATTAGCAAACTAATTACCAACAACAAATAAAAACTAAATTTATGCGACAAGTCATAAATCTATGATTATACTCTACCTAACCTACAAAGCTAAATAAAGCTGGATTTTTTTCGATTAGGCTTTATCTACCCTAATTAGCTGCTCCGGATTTTTGTTGTAATTTTAAAATGTGTCATGCTATTTTACTGGTTATAAATTAATTCCTGATATTAACAATATAATTACCGCACACAAATAGGGAGCTAAATAAAGCTGCGATTAATTCGATTAGGCTCTACCTACCCTAATTAGCTGCTACGGATTTTCCTTTCAATTTTCAAAGGTGTCATGCTATTTTCCTTCTTAAAAAATAATTTTTTGGTATTAACAATATAATTACTGCGCACAAATGGGAGTTAAATAAAACTGGTATTATTTACATTACCCTCTACCTATCTCATACATAGTTCAAAAGATGTACTACATAATTGGACTACAACTATCTAATCTACTAAATTCTAAATTACTATTTTTATTTACTAACCGACAATGTTTTGACATAATGTATAAAGTTCAAAAAAATGTACCTACAAGATGGCCGATCGGATCCGATGCTCCGTCTAACTCTCCTCCGTGACGAACTGACAGAGTTTTGCTACCTTTCTTCTCTCCCTCTCCTCATCTCTTTCTGTTTTTTTTTCTGAAATTAAAATGAGTTTGGACTGATTTTTGGGGGTTTTTATAGTTGGATTCCTGCAATTCAACTGGCGATAGATCTTGTTCATTTCTTTGTTGCAGTTCAATGGCGACAAAGATGAACAGGTTGCGCATGCGTCAGTTGAGCCGTGACATGAGAACCTATTTTTGCTATTTTTTTGGGTCGACTATTTATTTATATATATATTTTTAAAATATTATTTCTTTTAATTTTTTTTCCCAAATTACTCGAGTCGCTTTCGGGTAGAGGTCGCCTCACCCTCCACCTTCCGAACTTGCAACCTCCTCGCGTCAGATCTACTCCGCTCCCTGTTCTTCTTCGCGTCGTGTCGGTGCGTCGTCTCCTCTCCTCCCACCGGCTCTTCTATTGCTTAGTTATCCATCCTCGTCAAGGTAAACTGAGATTGCTCCTCTGTCGTTCTAAATTTGTTTCATTTCTCCCACCGCCTTCGCACCACTTCGGTTCCGATTGGGCTCTTCTGTTGACCCCATTCGCACGAATTAGGTTGGGTTTACAAGCGGGGATCCAATTTAGGCGCCCATTTTCTCTTACGGTCGTCCGATTTGGGGGTACTTGACGTTGCAGATCCGAGGACCGTTCTGGCAACATTTTCTGATTGCTCACAACGTTTCTCAGTGTTTTGTGCCATTGATGGTTTCCAGAAGAGGCTCTTCTTAGAAATCCTTCAAAAATTTGTAAAATGGATGGATTCCGATTTTGAGCCGTCTCCAAGGCGCAATTTTGAGCAGAGAAATCGAGCGCTTCTTTAGCAGGCAAGTTGAGATGGAGGCAAGGTTATCCAAGACGCTAGGAGCTAGTCTGGCGGCAGGGGCCGACTAGCGCTAGGCCCTCTAGGCGCCGCCGACTAGGAACAGTGCAGGTAGCAGCAAGGCAAAGTGTATGCAACATGTAAACTGCAGGAGTAACTAGTAGTAAGTAGCAGCAGTAGCAGTAGTAAGTAGTAACTAACTAACTACTAGTAAGTACTAACTAGTAACTAGTTACTACTAAAGTACTAAGTACTAACTAGCATAAGCAACAGCATAAGCAGTAGCAGAGGCGCAGAGCACTGACTGAGCAGAGCACTGAGAGAGTGAGAGGAAATAGCATAAGCACTAAGCAGAGGAGCAGAGCAACAGCGTAAGCAGAGGCGCCCATAAGCAGAGCTTAAGTGAGGGGAGGGACATGCAGAACAGGGTGCTTAGCAGTGGTACTTCCTGCTGCAGGGGTGGCCGGCACAGGCAGAGGCTGAATCGACGCTGGCAGAGGCCGATTCGATGGCGGGGATGGCGAAATCTGGCCGCTGGGGTGGCCCAATCGACGGCGAGAAGGAGGATTCGGCGGCGGGGAAGGTAGATCTGGCGGTGGAGTGGTGGATTCGACGGAGGGGAGGTCGATTCGACTGGCGACGGCGACAGATTCCACCTCCCAGGGTCCCACAAAACCTACAGGTGCTAACCTCAAATCCCTAACCTTTTCCCCAAATCCTTTTGCCTTGCGCTCCCCAAATCGGCTGCCTAGCTCCGCCCAGGCCGCCTCTGCGCCGCCTTGAACCGCCCCGACTACCTCCGCCTAGGCCGCCTAGGACCAACTTTGATCATCTAGGCAGCCTCCTCGCCTAGGCTACCGATTTCCTTGAAATCGTAACGGTCACCTGCCGACTAGCGCCTACACACCGATTAATCACCGCGCAAATCCGATTTTTTGAACATTGCATGGAGGGCATCTGAAACCATGCTTGTTGAATATTTGATGACATCAATTTTTGGGATGCATGGACAGCTCCACTTGGCGGTTGTCGGTGCGTTAGCCGGGTGCCCTAGTTTCATGCCACTCATGCTGATGCTGCCAGCTTCCAAGAAAGGCATAGAACGTGCACATGTTATTTTGGTTCAACATTTAGCCCCAGTAAACAGTGGCGTAGCTTGGAGCGAAATGTCGAGGGTGCTAAGCTGATTAAACTTTGAAATGTCGAGGGGGCTAAACTGATGAAATGTCCTTGCTAAGCCTAGTTTAGCATTTAAATGAAACTTAAGTGGTAAAACTAAGTATTTGCGTAATAAATCTTCCGGAGAAGGGGGGCCATGGCCCCATTTTGCCTTCATGTAGCTCCACCCCTGCCTGCCTCGAGTAGATGCACTGGATGAAGAGGTGGTCGTGCGACTCCGGCTCTTGCAGGCAGGACGTGCAATGGCCATGGTGACGTAGTCCCCGGCGGGTAAGCCGACCCACTGTCCAAAATCGGTGCTGGGCCGCCAGTCAGTTGAGAACCTTTCAACTGAGGTGCCGGACCTTTTTTTCTCGAAAACTGGTAACCCCAGTCTGTTAGTGGTTGCAACAGTTTCCGATAATATCATGCTAGTTTGCTGTAACCTCTAGCTGATGACTGTTTTTGATCATCTGACAAAAACGTTGTCTTTTGCCATTCCTTTGACCATTCTCTTGCCCCATTGTCACCGAAACGCTGGAACACCAGTTACCAGTTATAACTGTCAATTGCAATCTACACACACTCTAAAACAAAATTGCCATCTACACATGGAATGAACATTGACGTTTTCCTGTTTCACCTTTCTGTTCAACTAATGCCAAAAGTTCCAGAACTTACTGATCTAAGGACTTAAGTTGACCTTTTTAAGCCGTATATATTATTTGACAACTATTCTCTCCGGTCCAAAGTAAATGCCACATTTGTATCTCTGTAGGTTGTGCTTGAGGATTTCAATATTCTAGTTTTTATATACATGGGTATCAATTTTTGTGTGCTGACTTTTTCTACTTGTTTCAGTGTTATGTTTTTCTTCACTAGTTGCCAACCAACTGAAGAGCAACTTTTTATAACCAGATGGCTGTGGAGAGAGATATCTTTGGTATCTCAGGGCCAACATATCTGAATCCTGTTAATTGGTATGTGGTTAATAGCTCCTGTTGTCATTCATATTGTTACACGACATTTCCTAGAATGTTTTATGTGCCTTTGAAGGATTGAATTTATAGAGTATATTACATTTAAATCATATATGTTTCCCATATTCATTGCTCGCACAAGTACAACATGAAATTCTTTTAAACATGATAAGGTTTTATGCTGCTTAATTTGAGTGACAATGCAATACTGGTATCTTTCATTATCTTGGGTAGATAATTTCAGACTCCACTCAGGTAAATATTCTTACCAAGCCTCTAATGTCAACAAACCTGTTACTGTCATCAGTCATAAGTGGTATGTTTTAAAATGTGATGTTTGAGTGTATATGTAGTCCTTTCTTGCCAATGATTTGTACATAAAAAAGGTATGACTGCGAATTAGAGAACTTTTAGTCTGCATAAAAAGTAATGTGTAAACTCTTTTCACCATTTCCTGAATCATCCCACACCCTAAATCTCTAACTATGTTAATTTTATTCCATCCAATCCTTGTAAATTAGAGACCTACACCATTCTGATTAGCACCGCAAATCTTCAAGAATGAAGAAGAAAAAGAAGTGCACACAATAGGATTTTCATTAATTTTATGGCACCAGCTACTAATCTTTATTCGTGCTTTCGGCATGAGACATGGGAATCTTCTAAAAACCAAGTCACCAACTGGTTTATAACATGACATCAACACCTCATGATTTATGACTGTCCTAAATCTGTCAAGACTCAGGATATAATTATCATCAGAATAGGTTGGGCTTTATTTACTTCATTTTTGCTATCCTAGACAAAGCTGCGCCTATCTATTTCATTCCAATACTGTGCATTATGGGCTAACCCTAAGTGGCATAAGGCTTCATGCCTTCATCTATCTTTTGCCTGGGATTGCTAATCCTTTACTGAGCTTCGAGGATAAATTTCTCTAGTGAGATTACTTTTACATTTTATCTTGACGGTTTGACCACAAACATTCACCATTGGCAATGCCTTGGTAGTCAGCAACTCAGCATACCTATAACCTCCAGATTTTCCTCTCTTCCAAATTAATCATGATCCTCGTTGATGTTTCTTATGTTGGTATTAGCACTAATGTCGTATCGGTCGAAAAGAAAACACAACTCCAGACACTCTGCAGAGTTCATGCTTCAGCAGTGTCCAAAATTAGGTTCTACAAAGTCATTACACATCTGGATGGGCTCTAATATGTGAGTTGGCTCAATACAAGACAGTAATAATCGTTGGAATTAATACTGTTGCATTTATGGACGAGAGTAAACCATATGCGTAAGAGCACTGGGAAAATTTGACTGACTGAAGGGTGCTCTAGCTTCGGTTTGCAGTTTCATTTGCTTTGGATTGAGTTGCACCTCTATGAGTGTGTATGCATTAACCATAAGTCTAGTGAGACATGAATTTAGAGACTACATTACTAGTTACTTCGATCTTCATTTATCATCAGTGAAATGAACTGCCTGCTGGAGCTAATGTTATTTCATTTCTTGTAACTTCCAATAACACCATTGACAATTTGACATCAATATAAAGAAATGATAACAGAACAGGGAAAGGTGTAACTGTAATCAGATAGAAACAGAAGCGGGCAACGTGAATGCACCACAATATATTGCAAATGTAGTGCTAGAAAACTGAAAAAATGATTTCTAAAATCTTTTGTGCATTTGTTGTCTCATCGAAATTGTTCGAAAGCATTGCTCGCTTAGATGGCATATGGTAAGTTGCTATCTTGTTTACTTTTTGAGTAAGGCACAGCAGTTGAAAATCTGCTGGGAACCATTCCATTTGGATTACCTTAATGGCTTATCTAATTTTCTGTATGTTTTTTAGGTAGAAACATTTTGATGGGGTTCACTTACTCGACTATATTGCTGTGTTCTCAGATTGAATTTTTTTAAAATCAAAAACATTAGTTAAATCCTCAATTGTCAGAAGTTTGTTACATTTGATCATTGGTATCGGTGCAGACATTTACAATTCTGTTGCTAGGAGTACTGATACACAGTTTCCATAGTGCATTGACTTTCTTGTATAGTGCGTTGACTTGAGGAAGTAACTTTTTATTTCATTTATGAACTCTGAAAAGGAACTGTGAGGATAATCGGAGATGTGTGGCTGCGTGCTTAGTTCAGGCTGTATATGTTTTGGAGAGAGACCGACAACTAAATCGTCAATCTATTGAAGCCTTGGCACCTCCTTGGTGGGAATTCTTCCATTTTGAGCTGATCCGCAAGCTTGTTGATGATGCTGACATGTCTATTTTCGGTGCAATATTTGAATTCAATCCTCCTTCAAGTAAAGAAGCATCTGCTGAGAATGCGCTGAGATTTGTCATTGCCTTTAGAGGCACCATAACTGAGAAGGAAACCATCTCTAGAGATCTTTCCCTTGACCTCCACCTTGTTCAAAATGGTCTGCATAGAACCTCAAGATTTACAATTGCAATGCAAGCTGTTGAAAACGTAGCCTCGGTTTTTCCCGGATCATCGATCTGGCTAGCAGGGCACTCACAGGGTGCAGGTATGGGCATTCTTACTGGAAGAAACATGGTTAAGAAGGGTGTGCTTTTGGAAAGCTTTCTCTTTAATCCACCATTTGTCGCCGCTCCAATCGAGAGGATCAGGGATGAAAGAGTAAAGCATGGTTTTCGCATCGCAAGAAGTGTAATTACCGCCGGATTAACTATTGCAATGAAAGCGAAAACTGAGGGAAATAATCAGAGGTCTATTGCCGAAGATTCTTTCAACATTTTGTCATCATGGGCACCATATCTGTTTGTTAATCCAGGAGACCATATCTGTTCAGAGTACATTGGGTACTTTCAGCATCGGAAGAACATGGAGGATCTTGGTGCTGGATTTATTGAGAAGCTTGCAACCCAGAATTCCATCGGAGATCTGTTCTACAAGGCATTAGGATGGGAATCGGAACCACTGCACCTTCTTCCATCTGCAGACTTAATTGTCAACGTGAGCCCTTCCCAGACTTCAAATATGCTCATGGCATCAGCCAGTGGTGGCAACCTGAGCTGAACTTGCAGTGCAATAAATATCGGTATTCGTAGTAGGTACGCGATGTTGGAAAAGAATATATCTTCTGCTCTCCCCATTTGTTCATACGGTTCATTCCATTTATATTTGTATTAGTCAATATAGCGTGATAGATTGTTTCAGACCTCTGACTGCATTTACAAATTGGCAAAATCTGTTTATTTCGTGGAGAAAATGTTCTGACATTCTTCATACATCTGTCTTGTAACTTATGTTTAATGTTTTGATTATTGATCGGATGATCAGCATTCAGATGTACTTGTTGGGTTTTCCTATTTGTTCTGTGATACAAAATTTTGGATAATGTTTTTTTTAGAAATGAAAGGTAGGTCCTTAAAATTGTGAGGTTGTGCTATTTAACTCTTGAACTTGTATATTTTATTTTCTGAGTTTCCTAAACTTGTGAGGTTGTACCACTTAGCTCTCGAACTTGTGTTAAGCGAAGTTAAATCGGATGCGATGCCAGCAACTTCATCCTCTCTGAGTTCGGTGGACTTGCTGTCGTCCTCGCATTTGCCTCCTTTGAGTCGGCCGTGAGAGAGAGAGAAGTACATTCTCAGCACCAGAGTCGAAGCTACTCACTCTGCATGAAGTCTATTTGGCAATTTGCTAATAGAAAAGGTTGAGCTGGCGAACTACCATGAGACAGTAGTACTGTGTCTTTGCTCTGGCATTAAGAATGCATTTCTCTCTTACGGTCGTCTCAGAGGAGGCAAGGGCAAGGGCACAACAACGGTGCAGCTCTGGCGAAGACGCGAGCATGGTGCATTCCTAGACCTAAAGAATTCGTTTTTGTCGACGTGAGGTGACGGGGACGATAAATACGGATTGAACGTGAGAAGTCTACCAGACTCGGAGGGGACGAAGTCGCTAGCATCGTATCCGGCAAACTTCGCTTCAAAGCAAGTTTAAGAAGCTAAGTGACACAATCTTGTAAATTCAGAGGTTGAGAAAGTAAAATACAAGTTCAGAGTGTTAAGTGACATAATCTCGTAAGTTCAGTGGGTCGAGAAAGTAAAATACAAATTTATTGAGCTAACTGACACAACATTTCAATGACACGCGGTGCTATTTTCTCAAATTTTTTTGGAAGAATAGGGAGGGTTTGAACCATGTCCTAGTGCATACCAAGAGCACCCGGAGTGTTGCTTAGACGGCAGTTTGTATGATTAGATTTTAGGGTTGGTATCCAGCAGTGTTGCTTGATTTGAATCTTGGGTGTATTTTATTTCAATCATACCAAACTATTTCCAAAATTCAGTCTTGTTCGCCTGAATTAGTAAGTATTTGGCTTGCCACAAAGTCGTTCTAGCAAGTTTCTGTTCATAAAGGCATCCTATTCCAATTTATTGCCTAGTTTAGAGCTGCTGAAATTTTGACACATTGATGCACAGTTCAAAAAGCCGGACTGCACCAAGTTTGGGACAAACAAATAATCTTAACCAAAGTTTGGCCAAATCCTAAATATATACCAAACATGTAATATTCCAAGTTTGATCACGCCTGGGCTCAACGGCCGAAGTTTAGCATTGGCAATCTTTAAGTACGAAACACAGAGCTGTAACAATCTCCGTCCGTCCATACAGTTGTTACTCACCCTTGGGCTCAGTGGGCAACGCTGCTTTCGTCCTTTTGCAGGGAAGTAGATACCATCCTCTCTGCCCATGCATCAGAGCATCCTCTGGCCATCGACGAGGAACTTCATGGAGGCCAAGTCGAAGCGAAGAGTCTAAATATTAAAGGGGAAGCATGGTACAGTATGGGCGAAGAAATGAAGAGAACTTAAGGTATGTTTGGTTTGTTCAGTGAACCCGACTAAATTTTGGTAACACCGATTAAAATTGTCTATCGTTTGATTTGTTACCATTATTTAGTAATGTCAATAAAAATTTGGTAACACCAATAAAATTCAATGTCATATACGGATAATCTGAGAGTGAGGAAATCACTTACTAAAATCTTAGTAACGTTAAAATTTAACTTAGTTGTAATCCAAGCAACGTTAGTTTTATCAAATTTTGACTTTTCCCAAGCTTCGACTGTACCAAATTTTGGCTTAGTTCCCTAGCTCCATAAACCAAACAAGCCCCTTGGTCGTAGCTCCATAAACAAGGATTTGAGGAGCAAGATCCAGTAGCAACAATGTACAATCAAGGCAAGTCGTAGCATTTAATCATGTTGAACCTATGTTTGCAAAAATATTTTGTTTTAGATATAAAATTTTATGCTACTTTTATATCAACTGTATTTACTAGGGAATAGCTAAATAGCTAATTGTCATTATGTGATGAGGACATCCTTAGCTATGTTGTTCCATATGTTGTGTTAAATATTTGCTGTACATCGGAACAACATGAACTTACAAAGAGGGATGAAACTTTTGGAAAGAAGCGTAACATTGCGGTGGACTCGTTTCTATCTATTTCTAATGATGTTATTCATGAGAATGGAATACTACCTCATGTTACTACTTTGTGCATTCTCAGGTTTAACAAATTGAAGACTTTGGAACCGAGAGGACGGAGAGGGAGGCCAGGGCCAAAGCACTGGAGAAGCACAAGGGAGAGGGTAGCAACACTTGCTGCCAAAGCCATGGGAGGGCAAGAGAAGGCTCATGCGGCCAACATGGAGAAAGAAGACCTATGCAGTGGAAAAGCAATAGGGGAGAAGCCCAAGAATCCAAAGCCCAAGTTTTGGATAATATTTCCAAACCCAATTAAGACCTCCCACAAGTCCAACCGAATTTAAACTCGAAATCAACTCAGAACTTAACTCGAATTCAGTTCGGGACAGCCCACAGAGCCCGTAATAAAAAGGCCATAACTTTCACAAACAGAGTTTGATTGGGATTTTCTTATGCTTGTTAAAAAGCTTATCCTGAGGCCTTTCCAACAGATCTGACCCTACCTCCAAATTCGTTCGGAGCGCATCAAAATCATCAAAACAAGACAACGGATCATGAGATAGAGTTAGGGTTCGACTCCACTTCTCGTTGCCGCCGCCTCTCCTTCAATATATACTATGTGTACGCCACTTTTAAGGTTCTTATGTTTGTTTAGATTGTTTTTTCCACTGTGAAAACTTCGTCGTGTGTTCTTGTGTTGACTAGACCAACAATTGCGATTTGCAGGGCTCAACTCGTTTGAATTCATATTTCTTATTTGCAATTTCAGATTGCATGTGTATCTTGTTCTTGCTTGTTCTTCGATTGCTCGTAGGAATTGAACCTCGTGTTCAGGTCAATCACGCTCTTGGCGCTGTTGATAACGACTCTGAGTGTTGTTTAGCGACTACTTGGTGATCTGGTCGTGATCGGTTGGTACCCTACATCGTGAAAGTCGTATCTCCACAATTCAACATATCATCTTATCGGAAAATTGGGACCCAACTTACTCATCATTATGCCACCTTGCTTATTTTTGAATGCCATGTATCCATTGTCACCCTAGGTTAGGTTATTATTAGATGGACATAATTGTAGAACCAACATGGGTTATCGTAGTTATGCTTAGCTATGCTTAGTTGTATGTTGGGCTCATTCTCACTGGAACAATTGTATCAATTTGACTTAATATGATATTGAATCGTGGTGCGATGCCACTGTTGTAAAAATTTGTGTACCATGGCAGGGCATGCCATTGGTCTTGGTTAAACAAAATTGGTTTCTTTCTCGGGTGAGTGATCATGCAATAAAGGGGTGTTGTATGCACATTGGGATGAGGTAGTCTCGCCTAAGTAATTTAAGGACTTAACTTTGTACGCAATTGAACTTGGCCATACCATACAACAACATGTTCAGGATGGGGTGGACATGGTTGATTAATTTGTGATGTCTTAACTTTGATTTCACCATTGGTTGGTGTTGGTGTTCGTCTCGGGAGGACACTTTATTCCCACATAGCGTAAGAGGGGGCTTTCGACTGGGTGGTTTAACCCTTCGGTGTGAAACCCTAGCGGGCAGAATCAAGTTAATATAGTGAATTGTAAAGACCTTGTGGTAATCATTTAGTTGCACACATATGCAAGTGTGTCAGACGAGCATTATAAGCTGATTATATATTATTGGTGAAGTTGTATAACCTCTTCTGAGTTTAAACTGTTTGAACGGTCGTATCCCCGATTATGGACAATTCCCAAGGATTTCACACGAGGTATAGGTTTTCCATTAAATTTTGGATGATGGATTGGCCGTTGGGAAGTGAATGGTTTGCTCACTTGTTATTTTAATGCAATTATCTACTTTATTTATTTATTTACTTTCGGTTATGCTTTAGAATCTGTTTACCTTATTTACATTCAACATTTGTTTTATGCAAAAGAGCTATATGACTATTCCTTTGTTCAAGCATTGCATGAATATATAATTGCATATTGTTCCCTACAACTTGCTGAGTACTCTATGTACTCACGGCTATATACATTATTGTTTAGTTGAGGAAGAGTCAGTTAATGAAGAGTGTGAGGACCCCCGGGTTATTTCCGTAAGACCGAGGTTTACCTGGTCTTAAGGAAATAACTCTGGGCCTCAAGTAAATGAAGTTCACCTTAACTCCATCCAAGTGAGGAGCCCGACCGAAACTAGAGCCCCGGTGATCATGCGCATTACTCATCTGCAAGCACTACATGATTATCGGTTCTCCAAACGGTCAAAGCCAATGCTTAGACAAGTTAAAGTGGGATTCATAACAGCGAGTATGAGACCGTGTTGGCTCCCAGGATCAGCGACCAACACACTCATACTCTCATTCAACGTTGATCACATCCATACAACATCGTACATTAACAATCCAAAAAACATACAACATAATAGTTAAGTCTACAACTATTACAAAATGACCGACCGGCCAAATTCAAATAAGAGTGATAAATAACAGCGGAAGCAAGATAAATAAACCAAAAGGTCCAGCAAGGTATGCCCATAACCCAAGACAACCGACTGGGGGTTAAATGATAGCACCACTCGTCAGTGTCGCCTACATCGGCACTGCCGAGCTCATCGGGCTCAAAATCGTCCTCACCTGAAAAGAAAAACAAAAAGGCCAGCCAACATCTGGCTGAGTACAAGTGCACTCGCAAGTCTTACACAAAGAAAAGTAGTTATGCATATTGGGCAATCAAGGGATAGCAATAGTGGTTCTAATTTTGCATAAAACGCAATATCTTACATTCCTAGACCATCTAGTTTTCAAAAACCAAGTTATAAATTCATTTATTAAAACGAAAGTTTCACAAGACATAGATAATGTAATAAATCAAAGAATACCAAAGTGGCTGTCCACTTCGATAAACTAAAGCACACGAACATCCCATTCGTGTCGTAACCAATTTACAACCATGTCAACTTTTAACTTTTTGAAGTCTAACGATGAAGCATACTTAAACCAAGTGTTGTCCATAACCATGGACACGGCTATTCGAATAGATTATCTCTGCAGAGGTGTACTACTTTACCCACATGACTCGACTAGCCCGTAAGCCTCCAGATGCCTCCGAATATAGTACACTTCCTTAGGTATACCGGCCGGAGAGAATTGAGATACGGTCATTTTTAGCAAGAAAATCCTATTGGGATAGACCACCCATGTGAGACAATCCCAACTTAGACATAAGCATATAGCAAACGCTAAGAGGGCACACATGTTGTGCCGGAGAGGCCAGTGTGAGGTAGTTAGTATGTTGCATCCCACAACATAGGTAATCGTGCTCATTAAGCACAGTATATATCACACTGGGTTCCTAAGGAATATAGGATTTCACGGTCTCCATGTCCTCACACCACCTGTGGTCCAAACCAATAAAACCTCCCCCTTACTTAACCGTACGGTACCCATATACCGCATGTGATAGTACGCTCGGTACTTGGAGTGTAACGTCCATGGCTCGGTCCTTAATGGTCCAGACAAGACAACCACAAACTCGAATCTCGTGCATAACAGCACCCACACTACAACCACTTGTCCGGACCCAAAACCATTTAACAATAACAAGTTTTGAACCAAAATAACCAGATATAACAATCTGGACAAAAATTAATAAAAGAAGAAGAATTGTTATGTGTCTCCCACAATTGACGAGCTAGTCCCGTCAATTGATCTACTGCGTTATCTAGACCCGCAATGGCTAAGCAATTGACACACAACAATCATACCATCACAAACCTATCTTAAGCATATGTGTATGTGAAATATCAGGGATAACCATCAAGCACAGAATATAACTAATCTACTCAAAACATAAAAGTATACCGAAAATAGCATGCAGTCAATATCATTGCATTTCAAATACTAATGTAAGAAAACTGGGATCAATATGATGCAAAAGAAAGTTCAAATGATGCTTGCCTTCCTGGGAGTTCACTTGCTCACTCTCGGTTATGTAGTTGTTCATTTGCGACAACTCGGACTCTATAGAAATAGCGACATCGAATGAACACCGAGAAAACTCAAAAATTCAAATTTCTCAAAAATGAATGAAATTTTTACAGTAGCTATATTATCATTTTATATGAATTTAGGTGAAAGAATTATTTCAATTGTATTTCGTATGTGAAAGTTATGGCAGTTTGAAAATCGGTTTTGGGAAAAATGCTGAAAAATGGGCTTCAATTACTGTTCATCCGAAATCCAATTTTTAGCACAAATTTGTAGAACAGTGTTGAAGAAAATGATTACATATATAAATATAAAATAAAATTATATGACCAAAATAAATTGGTTCAACTCATTTGGAGTTCATATGAATTAGTTATGAATTTTCAAAGTTAAAAGCATTTCGTAGTGTAAAAATAATAATTTTTCTATGAAATTGCTACTACATAAAATACTTTTTAAACTCAATCTAACCTAACCTTTGTCATAATCAAAGTAGCTCATCCAACCACACAATGCCCGGATTAATGATCTTCCGACCATACAATCTATTCGATAATTGTACGAAATCCGGCCACCGACTTGTGGGCATAATATCATGTCTAAATTCATCAATCCTTCTCCGATATATTATTTAAGCTAATACTAGCTATCTAGCTCTACTAGTCTCACCTCGGCAATTCATATTCGTATACACCCAAAATTTCCACCGACCGAGGGTTAATAGACTAACCGTCACTTAACGAGCATTACAATTTAAATGTACCTCCAATACTTAATAGCTCACTAATCGATTACTCATATTCATACCACCGAACTTAGTCTCGAACGACCTCCACCAATCCAATCATATATGTGCCACTACGATCAACTAATAATCATTTATCTACTAATCCAATGGAGGCACAATTCCAGGGACTCGGCGCATAGGACTTATCTATTAAATACATAGCAATCCAATTATTTATGCATAATCAAATAATACATTCTACCATCTCTCAAATTCTAGCATACATGTCTCATGTAGCTATTACTTCGGACATTCGATCAATTTGCTTATGCTTAATTAAATCATCCGATTCAACTAATCCAACAAGGTACATAATCCGACATCCAACGAGCAACAATACACATATATAAAAGGTATATCATTAATCATCAACACATACGCCATCCACCAAGTAATAGATTATAAAAATCTTTATACATCCTATCCTCAAAAATAACCAATCCAGTGTGACATGAAACCTCCAATTAATGTCTCATCCAAAGATCACCACTAACTTCCATGCGACTTTATATCAATACCGTCCGATCAATTAATCGACTCATATATTTTATGTAGCATCCACCGATCAATAATACTCATATTTTGCCACAATAATCTAATTATCCGCATCCACCAATACATCGATACATAATCACGCCTACGCACAAATACAACCTAACCGGGGAATTATACCGGTCCTAAACTATCCAATCATTTTTATAAATATACATATAAAAATAGATGCCATGCTCATGACTAATATGCAACATGAACAACTAAATATTGTAAACACGATTAGACACTAAAGATTTTTACCACAGCACTAAGCGTGCGAAATATCGCCGGACGTCTTCTCGGCTACGCGTCCATGTCGGTCGTCCTAGTGCCAACGCATGCGCCACACCGTCTTCTAGCACGACATGCCATGCCGGCTCGCCCCGCTCGGGCCATCACGCCGCTACATGCATGGTCGTTGCACGCATGCGCCGTCTTTGCGGACGCTATCGAGGCCGGCCGCATGCATGCACCCGCCGAGCTGGCCGCCTTGTCGTCCTCCATCGCAGCTCCTCCTCGGCTCGGCCGTCTCCGCCTTGGTGTCCTTCGTGGCGGCCTCCTCGTCGGGTGTGTCGCCGGGCTGCCGCACCGCCGTGCCGCCCGGCCACCATGCTGCCCGAGCGGGGGAAGCCCGCCGTGCAGCTCCACCGGCCGCTCGCCTGGCCGCAGCTACTGGTTCCAGTGCTGCCGCTGCTAGCTAGCGCCAAGCCGAGCCAACTGCAGCTGCTAGGAGCTGCCGCTGGTGCACTCTGGACTGCTGCTGCCGAGCTGCTTTTGCACTGCCGAACCGCTGGGGGTTTGCATGGGGCTGCTGCTACTCCAGCCGAACAAGCATAGCCCAGCTACAGTTCATCTCTCTCTCTCCTATTGCCAAATGCTCAAAAGAGCTTGCATGCGAAATCAAAACACATGGATGGGAAGCTCTAGCGAAGATGAACACAATGGTGTGACATGCATAAGCAGGTTTTTGGTTCTTGGTGATGTTTGGAAAGAGAGAAGGTGATGGAATGAATATGTGTTGAGCTCAAGAGAGGAGGGAAGAAAGAACAAGCAGTGCTTTTTCTGGAAAGAAGATAGTGGCGTGGGGAGGGATGGAGATGGCAGTGATCTGTGGCCTTGGGCTGTTGAGGGTGGTTCGGCTGGTATAAACCGAAAGGGGCAGTAGTGATGGAATAAAGAAAGGGGTAGTGGGGATGTGACTTGAGCTGGCAGTGGGTTGATAGTCAGTGAGGTGATGGATAGGGTTCGGCTGGGGAGATAACCTGGCGGGGTAGGGGGAAGAAAAATGGGAAGATGGCAGTGTGGGGTGGTGTGATCCGGCTGGGAGAAAAACAATTAGCAGCCGGAAATTCAGTAAATTTTAGACTTAGTTTTCTAGCTCGTAAAATCATGAAATTTTTATGGAAGGTTCCTGACACAATGTAGATATCTAGATAAAAATTTCAGGAATTTATTCATAGTGTGATTTTCTCTAAAAATCTTTAAAGTTCTGGTTTTTGTTGGGAGAAGAAAATAAGCAATGCAATTAAATCGCAGTGCATTTCTTCCTCTATTTTTCCAACTCGCTCAAACGACCTCGCATGAGTGAGCTAGTCGCTAAAATGGAACGCCCTCGAGATTACGATCGCAATGATATAACATGCATTGCATGATTTTTGGTTTTTGGTTGTGATTGCGAGGAGAGAAGTTTGAAAAGATAAAGAATGGCTGCTAATTCTTTTCTCCTTTTTGGGAATTCGCTCAAACTGCCATGCATGCGAAAACAAATTGCAGAATTGGGTTGCTCGTGCGATAACGATCGCGGTGGTATGACATGCATGACTTGGTTTTGAATCTTTAACTGAGATTTGAAGGAGAGAAGCGACAGGAGTTAGCAGGGTCAGGATTTGGAAGAGATGACCGGAAAAGAAGGGACACGCGGTCGTTTCGGCCGCGGTTGGTCGAATTGGAAAATAAGAACGGCGATACTAATGTATGCATCATGATTTTTTAAATGCATGCGGAAACGAGAAACAAAATATTTAATTTAATTGCAGTCGCTCAAACAATTTGATTAAATATTGGTTATTATTATTGTTGTTTTTTTTAATACAACTTTTAAACAAATTTGATTTGACTTGAAAATGCAACCTTTTAATTATCTCAATTTGATTTTAGAAGCAATCTTTTTACTTAAACACTGGAAAATTTTAAAACACTGCCAAATATTTATTAGATCGCCTAGTTAAATATTAACATCCCGATTTTGAAAATCAGGATGTTACAAAGAGCTCCACAAGGAATTCTATGAAGACTTTGTGAACTAGGATGCACTGCCTAGTCGATTGCCTCTGGGCATGTCGAATGATCACCACAAGTTATCTTATTTTCGCTACAAGAGTTTATTAATTTCTTAAAGCCCATCGTGGCAAGTTAAGTAAGCTTTGATAATAAGATCTAGTTGTTACTATTCAATAATATTTTGGTACTTTGTTAGTTCTCTCATTAATGGGTGAAGGAATAAGTAAAATCTGAGGTACTATTTGGTCGGAGGGGTCATCGAATACATGTACGAGATGATACAGGACTCGAATGCGCCCATGTGTATGGTTGGAGGATAGTGTGGGTAGATGTAGGATGGGTTCATGCAACATGTGAGAATACTTGTTGATATGCTGATGGTGAGATTTAGTAATGGCCAGATGGGTTGTGTCAGTTGGGCCAACTCGAAGCACGACACTATTGGCGGGCCTGTGCACAAAGACGACCATGCATCAGATGGGTTAGGCAAGCGCGGCATGAGCACCCATGCCGTGCTTGGGTTTGCACCCTGTCTCGGCACGCACAGTGCCATGCTAGGCCAGGCACGGACCAGGCCCAGCATGGCACGTCGGCCTAGCAGCACCGACACCGAGGGTGAGGACCAGACCAGACGGCGGGCGTGGCGATGGTGGGGCGACGCCAGCACAGAGGACATTGCCGCAACTGAAGCACCCATAAAGACTGCTTCAACATCTCTTGTCCTCGTCGTTGGTCTCTCTACCATGACTTGTGAAGACCCGACAGCAGTAGTCTTGGCCTTTTTAGCTGGTGGGGTTGGCTGCTGGATCCAGCTTGGTCAGCACCGCTTTTTCTACCATGCATGTAAAGAAAAAGAAAAAAAATCAACTACAATCTTAGCAAGGATTCAAGATTAAGGCTGTATTTATGCATACCTGCATTCATTCATTTATGAACTCTACAAAGGCTCCAATTAGGCTGAAAGGCTGGTCGTTGAAAGAAATAGGCTCCGAGACCATCTTTCACATTCTTCAAAATATTAGAAGTCCTTTCTTTGACTTTTTCTTCTAGCAATTCTAAAGCAAGAAATACAAATAAACTTAGTAATTTGTATGCTGCTAAGTTAAACATTGCTTTAAGGAATTCAGAGAGTAAATATACCTCTAGGACCATCTTTTGTCAAGTTCTTAGTCCCTTCAAGCATCCAAGCATAACAAACCCTTTTGTTTAGGGGGCTAATTCTATGTTGGAGGAAGTCATGAATGATTTTTCGACCAGTCATCCTGGCTTCCACGAGAAATAACTGCATCGACCAGTATTTTCTCTTTGGTTGTCAACTTTAGGGAAGCCTTTTCGTTTTTCACATATTGTGCAAACCACGTTGCAGGAGGACTTCCAGTGTACTTAAGACGTCTACCTTTAGGAAGTTCATAGTAAAACCACTTCTTCTAATAGTCACATCACACATCTTTAATTGGAAGGGGAGGGTATTTTTTGGCCATTTAGTTGTGGAGCTTTAAGTACATGCTACCACAATTTCCCTGACCTCTATTATTACTACGAAAAAGACGAACAGAGGGGAATGCAAGGAAAGCTTCACAAAGATGCGAAAAGACGTCAAGGACCAAAATCGAATTTAGCCCGAGGTGAAATAGTTTTATCCTAAAATAATCTAAAACATCCGCTAGGAACTAACTCTCAAGCAAGTGAAAACCCAATTTCACAAAAGAAGCGAAAAGGACGATCTGACCTTCTCGAGGAATGTGAGCTGTTTCGTTGCCGCAATTTTCAAATGTGGTTCACAGGAAAACATAAATCTTTTCCTCTCTCACAAATTCTCATTAATTATTGGAATGATTGTGAAGGATAAAATCTTCTCAGTGCACATTTTAAGAAAACATAATATTTTTTATTTTCTTAAGCCATTGGGACTAGCTAACGAGGATTCTTGACCAAGTCAGTATTTTTTGGTCAAAGTCAAAGTTTCTATAAAAAAGATCCACATATTAAGGGCCCACTTTATAACGATTATATACATACGACCACGATTAAAAAGAAGCCTAATCCCTTTTATTATAGCCAAACTAGTCGTAGACTAGTTTGAGTCATAAGACGACCAATCATGGACACCATGCAACTAGACATACGGTTTGGGCCACTCCTGACCAGAAAAACTGGTTGAAGGATATGACAGTTTCTGACGTAACTAACATGAGAGCAGTTATTAGCGTATCTGGCAACTTATGACAGTTAGCTAAGAGACGCATCGGTTCAAGACTCCACGAAGGCACATGCGTGAATACAAAAGGCATCTTACTATGTCCATGATAATAAAGGTCTCTATTTCAATCATGTTCTCATATTTTATTTCCCCTGGATAAGAGGCCCTAGGTCTCGATCATGGACAGTGGCAAAACGAGATGATAACAATGAGGCAAAGGTCATGATGGTTGTGAATTGGGAAGAGATGGACCTTAGACATGCCTATGTTGATTAGCGGTGACGTTGGAGATTGGGGTGGTGGTGGCAGCGGTGCTACTAAACACAGGAGGAAGAACCACTCGCGTCAAAACGTAGGCAACGACAAGGGGACTTTGTTGCGAAGATATTGAAATGAAGTTCAACAGAGATGATGAATGGTGGCGATGAAGATGACTAGTGCATGAACAGAAGTCAAATTAATTTGGGGTATTAGTTCATCAAAGGGTAGAATACAATGTGACATGGACAAATGTCGATTGGCCATGACAATGGAGTTTTAGGTGGTTCTCAAGTTGTTTTGGAGGGAGAGGATGTGAGCACGGGTTGTTTTGGGCTCGATTTGAAGGCGAGCAAGCGTGGGGGCTACCGATGAGGTGCACCACCCTCCCTTGCGCCAGACGAGTCGGGACACCATCGCGGTGGGCCTTGGCATGCTACCATGGGTGCCCATCTCATCTCTCTAAGGCATGGTGGGACACGACAACTGCTCGTGATCGCCACCCCCTTGTTGAAGCAGCGGGCCACACCACGTATCACGCGCCGCTTGGGGGCACCACCACCCTCGTTGCCTGGAGCAGCACCACGCAAAGCTGAGGCCGCCATCGTTGTGTGGTGTTGTGCTTGCAAGAGGAGACCGGGTGTCCATTGTTAGCCCAGGCACCCGGCGAGAACTCACACATAACTTCTTGAAACATAAACAAAGACGAGAATTCCTCACGTGCTTTTCATACCCCACAATGAAACAACTGGTTACAATGCTTTTTATAGCTATAATATGGCATGTAACCTCCCCACTAACACATTCAAGTAGACCACTACATGCACTAGCTCCACTACATGCAAATTCAATTAACATGCAAAACTGTAGGGATACTGTAACAACCTGGCTATTCGAAAGCCAAGATGTTACCTAAATAACTATCATACAACCAAATTTCGGAAGAATTTAAACTGTAATTCATCTAAGAACATATAGAGACCAACTTTAATAGTAGCATGGCAAGAATAAGGACTGAATTTCATAAGAATATAATCAGTGAGTAATTTAAACAAACCACTAGCAACAATAAACAAGAAACAGAACATGGAGTGAAACATCATGCCGTCTTAAATTTATTTAGTACAGTTCCTCAGTTAACAAATGGAAAGCATAATCAAGCTTATTAACAAAGGTAGATTATGGTGAACTGTGTGACAAGTGCTTGTCTACCCCCTCCCAATATTGCCATCATCAACGTTCACCTAAATAAATACAGAAAACAAGAATGAGTCGAAACTCAGCAAGTACAGTAAACAATTGAACATACCATGATATGAACAAGTCAATCTCAATACGAATTACGAATTACGAATTAATCTCTGAAAGCTTATGTGTATGAATAGAATGAATGAATGGATGCATTGGAAGGAATGTACTACACACATGCTCATACCGGTATAGCGAGTGATACACCTGTCGGTGTTCACTTAAGCCCGTACTTAACAAAGTCTGGGGACCAAAATTGCCGTATGAAGAACATTTCATACGGGTGTTCGAAATTACCCACATTGGAATGGTGGGTCTTACATGTCCATACTGGAGTTGATGAGTCTTTACAAATCCACTCCCATGGACGGAACATGAACAACACATGAATGGAATGAACATATGAAATGAAAGTTACCATTTTCTTCCACATGGATTATCGAATAAGAACGGGATGTATAACATGGAATAGGAACATGGATCATAAATTATCAGCACATCAACCATCCACGAGCATTCAACATAAATCATATAACATGGAGTATGAACGTGGACCATAAAATTATCCGCACATCAACCATCAACGAGCATTCAGCAGAAATCAATATATCTTAGCACATTGTACTTGCCTTCCGCGATGTGTTGCACTAGGAGGCAACGAAGGTGCTCCTACACTCACCGCCTCACCTCCTACACAAATACATATTCGAAATAAGGATAACATGGTACGACATAGCAACAGGTGACCTACACTAACCCTCCGACTAATCAACACGATCGACGGGGTTAAACTAACATTACACTATTCAGGCACCTGCCCATCCTACTGGACAGCGGTACAAGAAAATTCATAATTAATTATATGGAACTCGAAACGACATGAAACCAATGCCCAATGAAACTTAACGCACAGAACTACGAAACTCTAGTTGGCGGGGTTTATCGATTCGGCCAAGACAATTGGCTAATCAGCAGTTGAAAATGTCTGACAGGCATCTGTCCAGACCACATAACAGCAGTAAAGAAAATGGTATAACTTTCATTCTACAGATCCAATGGAGGTGATCTTTATCAATCTAAAAATATTATTAAAAATTCTACAATAACCTATTTAAGTGGAGGTCCTGAAGCTTACATTAACAAGGTCAAAACTAAGGATCAAACAGACAGTTCCTTCTCGTCAGATAGACAGAACAGCGCACAAAGAATAACTCATATCTCCTAAACCGTAAGACGGAATCTCGTGATCTCGGTGGCTATGGAAAGATAAAAACCTGGGACACAAAACTCTAGGAGACGAAAATATCAGATTCGGCCTGTAAAGACCTGAACCTGTCCGCACAACCTACTGCACATAATATGGAATCCTACAGTAGCTAATACGATTCAATCCTACCAATCAAATCCGCATTCCAACAGCACCAAACGGCAATACAAATGCGACATTACCCTTGAAGACTCGCCGGGAGATGGAGATCAACCCTCCGAAGAAACCCCTCCCCTTCCTCTCCCTTCCTTCTTCTTTGGGGGCCGGCCACCATGCTGCACAAGGGGAGGCCGACTGGGGGAACCAGGGAGAGGCGACATGGGGGACCTGGAGAGCGACGCCGAGGGGCAGCAGGGCCGAGATAGGGCAGGAGGAGGCACCAAGGAGCAGGGGGCGGCACTGGTTTGGGAGGAAAAGGGGGTGGTGGCTCAAGGGAGGGAATGGGGAGGGAGAGGGGAGAAGGGAGAGGGGAGAGGGTGGGGCGGCTAGGGCTAGGGGGGAGGACACCCCCTTGGTCGGCCCCCCTCTTGGGCCTCTTGGGCTGCGGCCCAAGGCCCAGGTTGCCGGGAAAAAAGCGGAACCCCCCCTGGAAAAATGAAAACTCAGACTTTTTTATTATCTCCTTGTCCCGAATTCTTTTCTTCTTTCCCGATAAAATTTTGGGTATTACAGATACGGGTAGGCTACACTAGCTGACAATTTAAAAATTCTACCACCTAAACTAGGAAGTGCAAACAAGAGATCATAGACCGTTACCACTAGACATGCAGCGCAGCGAAAAAAGAGTTGTAGCAGTCTGATCCAACGTCGAGCACTTCGATGAAGTGATCATAGTCAATCATCCAGCGCTCTCGGTGTCGATTGTCTCCTCTAGCAACCAACCGCGTTCCTTGTTTAGGTTGAGGATCGTCCTCGATTAACGCAGCAGCGCCTCTACAGTATCCACATGTCGAGGGATGGAACACCGTACGCTGGTGTGCTAGCACCAACTCGCATAGTAGGGCTCTCGAGAAGATGACAACTAGGGTTTTGGTGGAGCAACTCCCGTCATCCATTGTTTTACCCAATAGAGCATCTTCTTATATAGTATAACATCCCGAAATTTGGGCTTATTTTCAAAAATTTGAAAGTGTGAACTTTTTAAAACTTTTGATGGATCTTATTGACATTTGCTTTTCTGGGTTTTATTGTAAGACTTTTTGTCTAATAAAAAAGTTAAGAATCAAATTATGGAAATACAAAACTAATTCAGGATCAAAATAAATTGAAATAAAATATGATAAATAAAAATCCAAACGTAGTGAATTTATACTGGTAATAAAATAGGGAAATTAATTAAAACATGTTTCAATTAACATGTGGGTCTCACAAGTCACAATGTAGTTTTGTTATATATTTAATTTTCAGACTCACTGCCGTGTATTTGGCCACGTCATACACCATGGTGAGAAAACTGCCTCAGGTTGGTATTTAGACGTTTTTTCATAGTTCAGGGGCATAATACCTGGTTTCATACTTCAGGGGGGTTATAATGCAGATGAATCACCTTACTTGAGGGGCCAAAGTAGGCCTTTTCCATTTGGGAATTAGGGACTGAGCCGATGAAGTAGTTTGGGAATTTAGGACTTAGGGTTTTAATGCTAACAAACCTTATTCAATGTCTTATGAGGACCTAAGTACAAAAAAAACCAAACCTGCAGTGGCGGAGAAAATCCCGCCATTACACCCCCATGTCATGCTGGTAACGATCAACACTCCACAACAGCAGTCAAGTCCAGCGAATCGTCCTTTGGACCACAAGTGGCTCACTCAAAATAAGTTGAAGGGCACAAATATGCAATTTTACAGCTTAGGGACCTAAATGGACCTTTTTGACAAGTTTAGGGACTCACAGTGAATATCAAGGTATAGTTACATACATTAGAATTTACGATGAACATGATTAATTATTCTCTGTATGGTCGGCTTTACCTTTGATTCCTTCTTGAAACTCAAGAATATTTATCCACCTCTTGTTTTAGGGGGGTGTTATGTTTACATACATTGTCGTCTTTGATTTGGAATAGGTTTACTTTGGATTAGTTCCACATTGTCTTTGATTTGGACTCTTGTGTACATATGTGCATTGTATATAGGCCTACAAGTTTTTAAAAGGTCTTTGATTTGGACTCTTGTGTATATATGTGCACTACATGCTTACTGGTTTTGAAGGATATTGGCGTTTTTCGTTGTACCATAATTTTTTCTGTTAACTTATGCAATCAAGACAGTTAGTTTGTCAGCTTACCAAATAGATTTATGGCTATGCTATGTATTAAAGAGGAAAGATCCTGTAATTAGTTATTTGACCATTGATACTAAAAAAACTCCTTGTAGATAATTTTCTTAATATAAACTTAAGAAAAAACTTGCTATGTAAAAGAAGCTAATTACACAGAAGCACAATCTTTTATCATTTGCTGAACAAATCGTGAATTGGTTAGCATTGCAAAATACTTTGTGGAGCTAGTTCTGATTTGTGCAATTACTGATGTTGAGCAAATGACGTGCATTGAAAAAAATTGTATTCACATATAGATCTAATTTGTGTGTTGCACATAGCTGATGGTACTTGGTGGGCGATAGATTATTAGATCCGTAGAAATACCAAGCTTGCAAATAAGACAAAACAGCTGGGAAAGTTTCTTATATGCCAGTCCAAAGTACTGCAAAAATAGCACTAAAAAATTCTACAGAAATATCATTCGAAAGTTCAGGCTTGAAAATATGCTATTCAAAATATATTATTGCCTAGTGAAGCTATATCATGCTAAACTAATTTTCCCTATATTTCATCAGGTAAGACCGTAAGAGAAACAGTTGGATATCAAGTGCCATAATAACCAGTCGAAGTAGCGGAAAATGAAGATGTGGGGCTGCCATAGTACCAAACCTACAATGTCAAACACTACCAGTTTCTCACTTGGCTGTGACAGTAGCAGTAATTTTCGTGTTTGTTTTGTGACTTTAGTATTACCAAGTTAGACTTCTGAACTGTCAGCCTTTACATGCTTGCTTTTCTATGTACTGATCCTTTGCAAGATCAATGCAACTCTTATATTCTGCTTTCTGCAATGTACTACATGCAGGTTAGGTTATCTGTGATTCTGTGCTCCCAGCTCTAGTTTGTTGGTTCCGGTTACGTGTGCATCACACTCTAATGAGCAGGTCTAGATTCTCAAATCCAGATTGACATGTGCTGTTCCAGATCATAAGATTTTCGGATTGTGTGCAACCTCTTTGGAGACGACAACAATGCTCGTGTATTCCAAGTCATGATGAGCTCCCTGATCAAGAGTGCAGTACATTCAGATGCTAAGTTTATGTACTTGGAGGTGGATGGTGAGCTGGGGATTGTGAGGTGGTCTTCATGCATATTAGGATTTAGGAGCTATCTCCAGAGGATGACGGTATGTTGATTAGGGTCCCTTCATGATGGTCTGGTCTGGTCTGGCCTCCCTCCTTCCCAGCATAACGAGGTAAATGAATGATGGATAAAGTATGGTGCTCTAGGCACCTAGCTGGATCACTTGAAGCTACCTATGTGTTATTCTGCAATCTTCTACTTCTTGAACTCAATTGGCAATCCCAATATGGTGGTCGTTTCTGATACATGTGAAAAGTGAGATTTGATGGCTGTTTAAGTAAAGATCCTTCTGTCACCGCCATAACCATACTAGAACAAACATCCACTACTACAAAAGAGTCTATAGCAGACGGCCCATCACAGACGGTTCCTAAGGAAGCGTCTGTGTTGGGTCAGTCTGGGCCTTGTTTTGGCGCAGCGGGCCTATCACAGACGGTTCTATTTCGTAATCGTGCGCGATAGTCAATATCGCGACGGTTACGATATAGAACCGCTGCGCGATATTGATTATCGCGCACGATTACGAAATAGAACCGCCTGTGATTTCTGCGCTTCATATAAATTGAGCCGAGACATCCCACCGCATCGCTGTGTGTCTACCGCTCCAAGCGCCACTTCCTCGCCTAGCTCCTCACTGCACACAGGTCTACCGCTCTAGGCGCCACTTCCTGCCCTAGCTCCTCCAACTGCGCCACTTCCTCGCCCTAGCTCCTCATCTGCAGTGTGTCTACCGCTCCAAGCGCCACTTCCTGCCCTAGCTCCTCCAACCTGCGGCTCCTCCTCTAATACTGGTATGAGCACATGATCGATCTTGCACCGTCAATGTTGGAATAAATAATATTAGCCCCGCAAATCTTAGTTTTGAATAATGGTTTCCCTTATAACTAATGAACTAAAATTTGACTTAGGAGTGGTAACTTAATAAAATTGAATTAGGTCTAATAATCACTAAAATTTGAGTTAGGATAATTAATTGGCTTAAAAATAAAATTTACACACCGGTTCACAAGATGCGGTGGGGTATGGGTCAAGCAATATTGCATTTATGCGGTTCCGGTATTTCGTGTTAATAAGTGTTGTATGAGATGATGCCTATATTTGGGTTGCATGATTGTTCAATTGAGATAGATATCGGTGTCGAGAGGTAGGGATCATGGTTGTGGCCGTAGGCATGGCTACGCTATGCCACCGCGTCTGATACTTAACTAGTGAAGACTTTTCTTTCAATAACCTTAGATGCAAATGTTGGAGAATGAGTTTATATTGCACATTTCGTTTGCTATAAATTAATCGCTAATCAATTTGACACTAATTTGTTACATGCGTAGTGTAGATGGATCGAATCGGATGTGCGGTGTGAACCGTGAGTCAAGATTACATTAATGGCGTGGTTGCTTTTAGAAGAGCCACGAGCGGGGATATGTTGAAGAAGGGATAAATTTTATGTCTTGTCCGTGCATTGATTGCGTAATCAAGATGTTTAACAACGCGGCGCAGATCGAAGCGCACTTGATTCGAAGGGGTTTCAAAAAAGGGTATACATGTTGGACCAGTCACGGTGAAGAGCAGATTATACCAGAAGTTAATAATGACGATATCGCCGAGGAAGTCAACGATTTGCGGATGTGGTGTGCTTTTGATGAGGATAGGGGGCACGATGACAATCTGGATCAGATGCTACGCGATGCAGAAGAGAACTACAGAGAGAGAGTTTTGTAAATTCGAGGGCTTAAGGGAGGACTCGGTGAGACCTTTGTTCCCTGGCTGCAAGCCGGAATACACAAGGTTGTCAACCGTGCTTGAACTCTGCTGAATTGAAGGCAAGCAATAGTTGGTCCGATAAGAGTTTCACGGCGTTGTTAGGTCTCCTAGCGGACATCCTTCCGAGGGAAACGTGTTGCCCAAAGACCACCTATCAAGCAAAGAAGGTTATTTGCCCATTGGGAATGGAAGTAGAAAGAATACATGCATGTCCGAACGATTGTATCCTCTACAGTAAAGAGTATGCAGACATGCATTATTGTCCGTGTGCAAAGCATCCCGATACAAGCGTCAAAATATCGCTAAGGTGAAGCAAGGACCTCCTGCTAAGATGTTGTGGTATCACTGTAATCCCACGTTTGAAGCGTTTATTTGCGAACCCAAAGGAGGCAAGATTGCTGCGTTGGCACTCGAGAGGAGCGTGAGAGAGATGGAAAGCTAAGACACCTGCGATTACGCCTAATGGAGAAACTTCGATCGGAGCTCAAGAGTTCGGTGCGGAACCGAGGAACATAAGGTTAGGGTTGAGTACGGATGGAATGAATCCTTTCGGTAACATGAGCACCGACATAGCACTGCCCGTGAATCTATGTATGTACAACCTTCCTCCTTGGCTCAGATGAAGCGGAAGTACATTTTGATGTCACTACTTATCCAAGGGCGAAGCAACACGGGAATGATATTGATGTGTACCTAGCACCATTCTTTGGAAGATCTTGTGACACCGTGTGGAACGAAGGGTGCAGGTATGGGATGCGTACAAACGAGAGAACTTCACTTTACGCGCCATGTTGTTCTCGCACCATCAATGATTTTCCGCCCTTGGTAACTGTCGTCAGCTTCAATACAAAAGGAGCCAAAGCTCATCAAGACCGCTTAGATGCTACGGAGAGTGTATGGTCGAACAACTCGCGCAAAATCGTATATGCGTCACCGTAGGTTCCTTCCGAGGAGTCACCCATACCGCAAGATGAAGAAACAATTCGACGGAAAATAAGAAGCGCCACGTAGTTCTTCATGGAAAAAGGAGGATTGTCGGAGTTGAGAATGTAGTGGACGAGGAAGAATACAATCAATTTGACGAGTTGCCACCTTTCGGAGACGGCATCAGGCTCGAGGAAGAACCCAAAGAGGAAGCTAGCTATATGCGCGTCGATCATCATGAAGGGTCAGTATTTTAATTAAGAATTTAATTACTCCATTGTAATTAATTTATTTATTCCATTGTCATGTGTTAATGTGTTATGGACTTGTGATCTTTAATATTGATGTCAATGTGGATATTCATGGTAATGTTGAGTTGAATTAGATATGAACTTTTGAACTCAAACTTGTCATCATACTGCTTATCCAACAGATCATACATGCTGTAGTGGGATATCACAGACGGTTCTAATATAGAACCGTCTGTGATATGCACACATCATGATTTGTTCTAATATAGAAGGATTTTGCTTCAAACCATCACACATTTACACCTCTACAAATATTAGTTAGCAAGATGCAAAACAACCTAATTAAAATGGCGTGAAAGATGATCTGTGATGTTATTTTTAATAAGTTAGCAATATTGCTTGAGTATACCTTCCTGAACAGTGCTTATGGTTAGTTTCAACAGTTTTCTTAAAAAAGATTAGCTCAATTATATATCTTTCTAAAACATATATAGAATTTTTTTGGTAATAGGTTCACAGTTTTCAATGGCACTCAAACTTGTCACATGCTGTTTTGGGCCGTCTGTGATGGGTTCACATCACATACGGTTCTATTCAAGAACCGTCTGTGATGTGTTCATATCACAGACGGTTCTAATATAGAACCGTCTGTGATGTGAACCCATCACGAGCGGTTCTATATTAGATCCGTCGTGATATGAACACATCACGCAGCGGTTCTTGAATAGAACCGCATGATGTATTCATATCACGACGGTTCTTTCGTAGAACCGTCGTGATATTATATCATAAACGGTTCTACTAAAGAACCGTCTGTGATGTTATTTTTAATAAGGCCGGGACCGCTAGGGTTTTGCTTATTCTTCACCTCTCACGCGCCTTCATTGTCCAAATTGCTCCGCCTCCGGTTCCTCGGTCTTGCTCCTGCGCCTCGGCCCGCCTCGATTCTGCGCCTCCTCTGAGATCTCGCCTCCTCCTTGCCGGCGCGGCTCCCCGCCCGGGCCGCCTGCCTCGCCTCCATTGCCTCGGCCGCCTCGGCCGGTCGCTCGCTCCTGCCCGGCTCAGCGCCTCTGCTGCTGCCGACCTCGCTCCGCTCGGCCCCGGCACCGCCGGCGTCGCCTCTACTCCACCGGCTCGCCCTCGGCTGCTCCTGGCCCGATCCCCTACCCGTGGTACTCCTAGTTGCATATTAGGTTAAAGTTTGTTCTGCACGAAATTTGTTCTGATATGGAATTAGACTGCTACTCTTTTTTTCTGTCCATTACCCCGCTGGCTCAAATGGGATGATACGGTCGCGCGGGCGAAGCCGTTGCTCAAGACGATAATTCAGCCTCACTATGTCCCTCCAAGCCTAAGTCCGTAATGTGAAACGATGGCTTGGTCATGAATTCTTGGTTTTAGCATTTGAGTGATTGCATGCGATAAGATTGTGGATAGATGACCTGGTGGTAAATAAGTTTAGTTACTCATGTATTGAGTATTGACTTTTAATCATTTTCTTCGCTCACCGCTTGCTTAATTTATGTATGTTGGTCCGCTACCAAAGCTTGGTATTATGGTTAGAAAGCCCGGATCTCATTTGCCTCTACCTTACGTATCCTTGCTTCTAGTCTTCTACAGCACTACCTCTACCGGTACATTGGACAGTTACCCCTGTTCGATGACTGAGCAAGATATATGGACATGCATGCTCCTCTGTATTGGGTTGGGGGATATAGAAAGGGCCATTACTGGCTCCAGAGTTTTGTAGTTAAGGCTCTATAGATATGTGATTTATGTTGGTGGTGGTAAGTTCAGCCATTGTACTAACCATTGAGTTACCAGAACTCTGTTTCTTGTCTAACATGAAACACAGGGTGTAAACCCACATTAGATGGTAATTGTATCTTGTGTTTACCTTTCCCACTTGGTGCATTACTCTAAAGGGCCCATAAAACTTAGTAGCAAGTTTAAGAGCATGTTTGAGTCCAAAAGCAGCAGAGTCCTGTAAGGTTGCATCTTTAAGTAAACCATATCCCCCACTGCTCTGTTTTTGGTTTTTGCAAATCTGAAACTGCGATTTGATTCAAACAAAAATTTGATTTTAGTGTTAGCAAATGTTAAGTGATAAGTTAGACTTGTAGTTGTACTTATCTAGTCTGTAGCTCCATCAAGTATACCATTTTGTGATAGTCTATTGGAGCATTAAATCTTTTATCTTTAATCATCTGTGTTTGGTTTAGGATGTAATCTCTAAGTCCAGTCAAACTGAAATCTGTTCTTGAGTTACAAATCTGATACTGTAGCCATGTTTTAACCGAACTGGTCAATGCTTGCTAGTTGGTGGTATGTGTTGAGATGAACTTTAATTATTACTCATTTAGCCATGAATTAATCAATGATATCATTTTGCTTAAAATCATGGCTCATTAATCATTTTGCTATTTATTGGATTTTTGTGTTTTAGATTCTGGTTCTTCTGAAGTGATTGAATCAGTTACTGAGCAACCAACCCTTGAGGCTTACCTTTAATCAGATCATACACTCAAACCTAGGGTAGTGTTTTTAAACTAATCAGATCATTCTAGCTTCTTAAACAACATCATTAGAAAGATTGGTCTGCATTTTGAATTTATTAATTCAAGGATGTCATATATATCTTTATTAATTCATCTCGCATATTCTTGGATTTCTTAATTAATTTTCGCATCTGAAACTTGAGGTATAGTGCTTAGAATGATGAAAACCTATGGAAGTAAGGCGGTGCGATTTACTAGGTTGGCCTAGGTATCATGGGTATCCGGTCTTGACTAATGCTGGTTAGCCTAGGTGACTTGAAAAACCAAGATGCCGGTTGACCTAGGTTGGTGTGGGTAGTCTCGATACTTAGAGTGCCGACTAATGCTGGTAAACCAGGGAACCGTGATGATTCTTATGGTACAGCGACGGCAATTTATTTTATTTTACTCGAGATGGCAAACGTTGATTATATTTGTTTATATTTTTGTGCAATTTCCCATATATTATATACTATGTAATAATTGCGTGCGTAACTTATATAGATAGCAAGTAAGCGAGATGGCGAGGCACCGTCTTCGCCGCCGTCATCGACGTCGCCAAATCGTCTGGATCTCCGATCAAGGTGGTACGCAGCGAGAAGGCGAGGAATATCCAAATTGCCCTCGGGCGCATGACGATCACGAGGTCGATGGCGTCGGGATCCCGCCGAGTCCCAAGCGGTGCGAGATTCGGACCGTCTGCGGGGTACTTGTAAGGAGCGGGTCCCCATAACCACCCCAACTCGAAGTGTCCGCGGATGTCTGAGAGACCGATTGTGGATGAGCTTTACGCCTCGTTCACTTTCCCCGGCGGACAGACACCGTGTGCGATGGCACGCCTTTCGCGATGTGCCACGCGTGGAGGACCTTCAAGAGCCTGCTTGTCACGCAGTTTGTGAACACTGGTCGGACGCCCTTCACGAAGTATCCTTTCTTGTCGCGGGATACATGGGATGCCTTCGTGCAGATGAAGACGACGGCGAATTTCGGAGCAAAGTGCGGCGCCTGAGCTCTCGGCCCAAAACACTCACCCCACAAACTCGGCACCGCTGGGTACGCGGGTAAAGCCACGAAGTGGGCGGCGGAGGACGAGACCGATGCCCGACCGTTTGCTGGGATCTCAGACGAGCGCGCTCGAGCCTGGTTAAGAGCGAGGGCATCAGCCACGTCTTCGGGCAGCATCTCTTTCGCAAACCAGGCAGACGAGGCAGTGTCCCAACGCCTGGTAAATATGTCGAACCACTTAGTTGTTAATAAGTCCATAACTTCATGGTGTCTATAATAACATGATGTCCTCTTGCGAGAAGCATTGACTTCGCATCTTCCCAAGGTTCCCTCGAAGTGGGCGGGAGAAGGATGTACTATCTACGGCCAGGGAAACAAGGAGCACCCGGTCGCACGCGAGGCGTTGGGGTTTACGTACCTTGGAGGATGGATTCCCACGACTCCGCCACATATAGGAGTAGGAAGAGATCCAAGGACCAAGACGACGCTCTACCGGAACATGTCATTATTGAAAATTTCAAGGACAAATAACAAGTTTACGAACCAAGTAAATGAACTCATGAGGCGCAAGCACCGTTAATTTGGGAGCAAGTCCTCCTCAACATCGGAGTAGCGTCGCGTCCACACATAATTCGGACATGACGGCGTGCAATTACCGATCGGCGACATCGAGGTAATGTACATCTCGGAATGCTCCAAATATAGACATATAGGATGCCTTAGCTAATTGTGTACCGTTTTGTAGGAGCCGGCGCCTGCAAGCTCCAAGTGAGAATGGTTGGGTCGATTGCTATTGAGGTCAATTTGGGCGGGTATGGTGTATCCATACCGGAAGAGGCGATCGAAGACGGTGCCCCGTGGCGCAGGTTACGCTAGGTGCGGTGGACATGGTACATGACAATTTCATGGCCATCCGCTAGAAATTCCCGAACGAAGAAATCACAACACTAGGCGATGCCGTGCACACTTTATCCGATGGCCCAAGAAGGACATCGCCATCGACCTGCGATGGACGCGATATCGTCACGACACCCTGCCTCTCCAATAGGACCCTCGATGAGTCCGCCCGACCTTCGCTTGAAGCCCGCCTCATCGGTTCCGTCGAGAAGGCGCCAAGGACAAGACAAGCGTGTCACCATATCGGTCCACGAGTCATCTCCAGGAGAAGGCGTATCGCGGCGTGTCATTACGAACAAATCGATATCGAAGAAGATTCAAGCGCCGCCAAGCCCGCAATACTCCCTTGGATATCCGTTGGTCTCGACAAAGAACTAAGCGGCTCGGGACTAGCTTGTCAATCTTTGCATGAGTGGTACATGCGCAAGACCCAAGAGGAGGAGCCATCTTTGGAATCGCGTCAAATACGGAGCGAGCATTTTCATCACGAGGCGGGCCACTTCGTCGTGGGCTTCGAGGACTTATTCGACCTATACAACCTAAGCGCCTCGACGCCTCACTTCTACGATGTTGGACCTTTGTAAGTGTGTACAATCAATTTCTACACTCACGTGATAGCGATAAATATTACAACTCATTCCTTACGTGCGGATACATTATGAAATGTGCCCGTCGAATCAACGAACCGGTGGGTTTCCTCGACCATACGTGATCTCGAGCAAACAATAAACCAAGGCGCATCCTACGTCGCGAATTACATAAAAATGGGATTGCTTGCTCGAGCGGCAAGGAGTACATAATGGTGCCGTATAACCGAGTAAGTGCTTCACTACTTGCTACACAAAATTCGTTTGAACATATATAGGTTTATGACTATAGCGACATACATGAGTAGGTTCCACTTTGGATTCTTGTGATTATTGTGCCAAAGAGGAACATGGTATTGTACCTTGATTCTCTACTCAACAAAACCATGACTTCACCCTTCTTAAAGGAATACTCGAAAGGTACGATCATTTCCTCCGCATATAATTGTATTGTAGTCTTCCTTCATTTGAAATGGACGAGGATAACTTTTTGGAATCATGTAGGGCGTTCATCGGCTATGTTCTTGAGGAGGTTTATACAAGGAACAGCGCCACACTAACCCACAAGATGCGATTTCGATGCGTAATAATATATCATACTTCAGTAAATATTGCATCTCGAATACTGTACCTATATATGTATATCCATTTTTGCAAAGGTCACAAAGAAAAACAAGATCACCTATCGCATTCTATGTATGCCATCATATGCGGCTATTGATTAATTCCACGACACACAATCCCGTGTAGGTCAATCTCGCTATAGTTATTTTCTAATTATAAATTTAAATATATATTCTTACTACTTTACTCTTGCTAGCGATGGACTTAAACCTAGAGTTAAAAGCACTCCGTAAGAACGAGGTCATACATGTTCGAGGGTTGCTCTGCTGCTTCATCAAGTCGAAATCGTTAACCCGACGGAGAGTTTCACGTCGTCGACTAGTTGTAATTGATTCAATATTGTAACTCACTTTGACTAGTTGTAATTCAATTTGTAACTCTAGCGACAATACTTCAAACATTCTTTTTTAATTGATTTTGAGTTAAATGAACACTTTGAGTGGTCAACAATAATCTGTGATGTAGCTGTTTCTGCTTGTTTGTTTTCAGAGGGCATGGCTAGCAATTCCTGAGGCTAGCTGAAAATACGATAAAAACTAGTTAGTGGAAGGACATATCACGCATCGCTTAATCCAAGAACCGCTGCGTGATATGCAAATCTCACAGACGGTTCTTAGCTCAAACCGTCTGTGATACTTCAATATCACAGACGGTTTTTTAATAGAATCGTCTGTGATACTGAATTATCACAGACGGGTTCTATTAAAAACCCGTCTGTGATATTGAAGTATCACAGACGGTTTGAGTCAAGAACCGTCTGTGATACTTCCGTATCACAGACGGTTCTATTAAAAACCGTCTGTGATATCGAAGTATCACAGACGGTTTAAACCAATAACCGTCTGTGATATTTCAGTATCACAGACGGTTCTATTAAAAAACCGTCTGTGATAAACTTATCACAGACGGTTATAAAACCGTCTGTGATAACCGCCTGTTATCACAGACATAAAAATTCAGACGGTTCCGAACCGTCTGTGATAAGGTTTTCTGTAGTAGTGATCTGCCTGTGATGGGCAATTTTGCTCACTCATGTAGATGCTGCTTGGACACTGAATGAGAAGTGGTCTAGGCACTGCAATTACCAGCCATGGTTTTTTTGGACTAATTGCCAGTTCTGATTTCCTGATGTAGTAAAACGGTATTTTTTTTTCTCACTATATCTTGTTTAAGCCAAATTCACTGATTCAGCACCTTTTTTTTACGAGACACAGGTCAAAACACCCGGGTCCCATTTTTATTCCAAAAATAGAACCAAAGCAACAAATAGCAGTTCAGGTTCGAAGACAACAGGAACTTCAAAATAACTAGCTAGCAACTAATTCATGGGTAGCAGTATCTCTTGTGGCTGTGATCTGATTTTAGCAGTACGAAGTTAGACTTATGTGGCTGTTATGTTGTGCCTTTCTTGATGTACTAATGCTTTTGTGAGACTTATGCAGCTCTTACCTGCTGCTTTCTGTCTCTCGTCCTCCCGGCTCTAGTATGTTGGTTTACATTAAAAGTGGGTTGCATTTCAACTCTAATGTGACGGCTCAGATTATTAGTTCCATATTTACGTGTGCTACATGGCACAACGCTGACTGACTCCCAGCATGGACTTCTTGGAGATGGATGGTTCTTGGTGCATTCTCGCCATCTCGTGCATCTGTAGTAACAGCAGCGCCGTGGCGAAGATGTACGAGATATCTAGATCGGACGGCTGACAATCGTGCATAGGCAGGGCACTGTAGCCCTCTGCCATTCTTCTGTGTTAACGATCAGAGGATGTGATTCCTTCTCTTCATGATTGAGAATAGTCTGTGTAGCATCCTAATTTTTAGGATTTTTTGAAAAAATTTCAAAATAAAAATAACCTTTTGATTTTCCTTGAATTGTTAAAGCTTAACAGGAGATTTTAGGAAAAAAAATAAAAATAATTTAATATGAATTAATCAAACTTCAATTAATTCAAATTTGGTTTAATTGGGTTTTCTGGTATTTAAAGTCAAAAAATTTATTTGAAGTCTTTTCTTCAATTTTCGGATTTCTTTCTTTTTCCTTTTTTTTTTCTCTCTCTTCCTTTCTTTTTCCTCCCGTGGCCTTTGCCTATGCTTGTTTCCTTCCCGATGCAGCCCATCCCCTCACACCCCTGTCTCCTCCTCCCACCTACCCTTGACTTTGCCGCCCTGTCCATGACCTAGCTTCCCCTTTCCCACGCTACCTCCATCCCTTGCCCATCTCCTGTCCCCCTCCCATGTTGCGCGTCGCTGTGCCCACGCCGACTCCCTGTGCTGCCTCCTCCCGCTCTGCTCCACGCCCCCTTGCTCTCTCTCCTACTTCCTTTTCCTTTCAGAGGACGCCCATGCCTCTGCTTCCCTGGCAGCCCCTGCCGCCTCCCTTTTCCCCCATGCCCTGCATCCCTTTTTCCCCCGCTCCCTAGCACTCCCTCCCCGTCCCTTCCTCCGCCTGCCTCGGTCTTCTCCCCCACCTGCCGCCTGCCATCTCCACATCGTCGCCCATGCCACCCGTGCGCGAGCTCGCATCACCACCACTGCAAAGTCACCGTCCCCGCCAGGAATCCCACCACTCCATCTTGTCGTTCGGTCCTCCTCCTTCCTCTATAAATGGAGCACCAGGACCCCCTCGTTCCTCTCTTGCTTCCCTCTCTCTCGCCTCGTTTCGCCGTGCTTTGAGTTTCGCCGCCACAGGCTGGAGCTCGTGTCTCTGCCTCTAGCGCCTCCGTCGAAGCCCCTCCGCCGTCGTGGTCACCTTCGTTGGCTTTGCAAGGGCGCGTTCGTCCCCGTGCGCACCTCCTCGCCGCCGAAGCTCTAGCATCGCCGCAAGCTGGATCTCGTCACCGCTCTTCCTCTCGCCTCCGGTCACTCCGTCGAGCCTCGCCGCTGAAACAGTGCACCTTGGGTTTGCCTCACTCCCCCCTCCCCGTTGCTACCTTCACTGCTGCTCGCCGTGGCGCGTGGCACCGGCGAGCCATCGGGCCAAAAGAGCCCCGCTGGTAGACTTCGTCGCGCTGCCACTTCAGGTTGTGGTCGAAGTCTCCTTCCGACCGTTTGGTCGAAACCTACTTCCGACCATGTGGTCGAACCCTCCTTGATAACGTGTGGTTGAACCCTCCTTGCGACCATATGGTTGAACCCTCCTTCCGACCAGGTGATCCAAACCTCCTTCGTCGAACCTCCTTTTGACCTTGTGTTTTCAACTTCTGAGAGCCCGTTCTCTTTTGCCTGAGCTCTGATTCGAGTGATTCAAATTTCTAAATTTAGTACCTTTCTTTTGATTCTAGTTTGGTAATTTTTGGATTTTATTTGAAATTGTTGTATTCATTTGGCCCTTTTCGCACGTGTAGATTTCGACTTTTCTGAATAATTCCTGGAACCATCTGCCGGAACAACTCAAACCGTCAACAAATGCGAGTCTTAGAAAGGATCATATTGAACTCATTTTATAAAATTATATTGTTTTATATCAGCATGTATTGCTATTTTTATATTAATTATTTTCGGGAATAGTTAAATACCTACTTGACAATATGACTCTTTGAATAATTGTGAATGACATACTGGCATGTACCCTTGGACACCATAGGTTTGGTAATCTTAGTTGGACATTATTGTAATACCAATATGGGTGCGTATTATGCTTAGTCATGCTTTAGTTATGCGATGGTCTTTCGATCACATGTTCATAAATGATTAAACTTGACCTAATGATATATATGGAATTGGCACAATGCCACTATTGAGCAAGCGTGTTTGCGAAGTCACGATTAATGTCAATTGAGGTGTGATGCCACTGTTATAAAATCTTGTGCTCTGGCAGGGGTTGTCGTTGGTTTGGGTGCACAAAATGATTTATACTCGAGCGAGTGATTGTGCAGTAAAGAGGGAGCGCAAGGCAGTGCGAGAGGCATATTTTTTGGTGCGCGAGGCACATGGGATGAGGTAGTCTCACCTGAGTAGTCACTAAGGACTTAACTTTGTGCGCTATTGATCTAGGCCTCACTGTACAACCATTAGTCCATTTATGGGGTGGACCTCGCCAACTAATTAGTAATATTTTTGATTCGGTTATGTTTTGGGTTGATGAGCGGCACAAGAGGGGGTCAGATCGAGGCGAATCCTTAGCGACCAGCACCGAGTCAAAACGGAGCTTTGTAAAAGCCTTGTGATAGTGTCTCCTTGAGTCACATGTCTAAGGAAACATATGTTTTTATCAAGATGATTATCTCTTATTGGTCAAGTTGTACAACCTCTTCAGAATGTTAAATTTTTTTCGAATAGTCATGTCCTCGGTTATAGACAATGCCTCGTGATTTTACACGAGGGGTAGATTTTCATAAAAAAATTGGAACGATGGTTGGGAAGCGATCTGGTTGTTGGTTGAGAAGTGAACAGGGTGTTCACTAGTTGTTTCAAAGAACTTATTTACTTATGTACTTAATCTTTGAAATTATGCTCTTCAATCTATTTACTGTCAATATTGTTTTCTGAAAAAATAGCCATAAAACTACCATTGTCAAGCCTTGCATAAATATTATTTGCATACATTTATCTACGACTTGCTGAGTACTTTATGTACTTACAACTATACGTCATTTGTTGATCAGTCCCTACAGAACAGGATACTTTGAAGACTATGCGAATTACGATGCGTTCTCCACTCAATTGTATGTGGGCATATCGGATGGCCACCACGAGCTGTTTCATTCCACTGCAAGTTTACTCTTTTATCTTAAAACCTTGCGTGGCAACCTCTGTAAGACTTGACTATAAGGTAATTTTGCTATTAAGTAATATTATTTTGTCTACTTCGTTAGCCACTTTGTTTTATGGATATGATAACATCGATATTGTAAACTGTTTGAATTAGCTATTGATCATGGGACTAGTTCAAAATACACAGAAGGCTCGGATCCAACGACTCGGGTCCCAATAGTCCAGCCTCTGGCCTTCCAAGCTGAGCCGAGGAGCTGGTCAGATGAATTATCTTGGAATGGGTTTTGCCTCTTGCCATCTTGGAGCTTTGCATAATGACGCAAACATATGCTATGTACTTTGGTCTCTGTAACGAGGGTAATGGAATGATGGATGAAGATGCTATGTACCTTTGCAAGATCAATTCAACTCTGAGATCTTCTATTCTAGTCTTTGACTCAATTGACAATCCTGACATGGGAAGGCTAGATTAGGTGGGCTGTTTAGACAACTTATGTCTATAACCATAGTAACACTCTTCTGTCTGATGTGCAGAACAAAACTTTGCCCAACACAAATGCTTCTTGGGCCCTGAATGTGAGAAGTGGCGTAGACGTTCTTACTAAATCTCCTGGTATAGGTTCCACCCATAATTCATGTTCAGGCCAACTTTCGAATCCTGATCTGCCATTCTTATGGGCTGGAACTTACTATAGACAATAATCTTTCAGGCGCAAGCGTTGTTCCAGTGAAAGAAATCTCAAATATGTACACATCGGTTTGCCCTCCATGTTATAGAAAAAATCTATTAAGGCGCTCATTTGGATGGGTCAGGATCGCTTACAAGACACTCATATATCTTACTGAAAAACTATTTGCTGATGCAGTAGGGCAAAGGTTCTGTTACAAGACGCCCACGTATCCTCACATTATCTAACAATGCTGGAAGTTCAGATAGACCAGCTGCTACACTGGACTGTATCCACAGAAAAGAAATCAATGTCCCGGCGAATGACAGTAATGGAGGACTACGTGTATGTAGCACTTGATCGCTCTTTTAAAGGGTCACCGATTTGTATGTATAATTTAATCGCTCTTTTAAATAGTCGCCACTCCTGATAGGTGGAAACCTGAAAAGGTATTAACTTTTAAAAAGCATGAGAAGTAACAATAGACCAAACTAGTCAAATGTTAAGGTAAGAGAAGAGGACCTTGGTGGATAAGCCTCACTGCAACAACATTCCAAGCACTGGACCACTAAATCAGGGTTTGGATCAAGAAAGAAAGCCACCTGATATATTAGAAAACTTGTGTAAAACATATGTACAATTCCTCATTTTTAAATGGACCAGTAACATTAACCAAGCAATATACTGGCTGTAGTACTCCTAGATCACTAGCGGTGGTTTCGCCCATGAAAAAAAGGAGCTATCCTGGATTCTTAAATAGAGATGTAAACAGAACTCAATCGGTGTTGAAACCCCTAGAGTAGGAAATTCAGAATTCAGCAGTCAGTATACTCACAGAATATCGCTCTTTACCAACAGCGACAACACGATGCAGTGTAGATCTACAAGTTACAGAAAAAGCACATAAGAATCAAAGCTAATACACATGGCTATATGTTCGTAGACATGACTTCGAACAGAAGTGCATAAAAGCATCATAAAACAGAACTCCAAAAGAACCTTATCAATAAAATTTCAGTAACTGCACTGCCAAATTCTAACATGTTCGCCATGTTAGTCACATTACCTAGAAGGACATATTCATGATATTGATAAGCCAAAACCAACTTATGGTTAAGAAATGCATTGTGTCCTTTATCATATTTAGTGACGAGAGTTGAAGAAAAATGTTCTCTACATGCAAGTAGTCGTAACTTTTACTATAATAGATAATGGCTTCCGCACAACTACATAATGGATCGACATGGATAACAAAAGATGATACCTGAAGACACAATTCGTCCACCTTTCCAGCAAATCACCAATGTTAACAATAAGGGCACTGCAAGTACATCAAAATTGGTGAGATCATATCATACAGGAGAGGAATTATCCAATGAGTATGAAAAATAGGGAACAAGTTAACAGAACAAAAGGAACAAGCAAAGATAAATAGAAGTAAAGCATTTAAAATGTCTACAATACACTCACTGTGACAACCAGACTACTATATTTGAAATTGTTATTCATGAAAATCACGAAAGAAATATTTACCCATCAATGTGATGAACATCTTCCCAAAGCTGGGGATGCCTATCCTTCTCCCTGCATATCTGCACACTCACAATAGTGTAAATCCAGCATATGCATGCAAACACAATAAACTTAAAAATACATGCAAACACAACAAACTTAAAAATACATGCAAACACAATGAGGTTACTATTCTATTTTTATAAAACAAGAGCACTATTTCATTGCTGAAAGTGAATATATTGTTTACATGAGTAATTAATAATTAGCCAAAAAAAAGATGGCATACCTGTAGGCCAGGGATGCCATCAGTTGCAAGGAGGGTCATCATTCCAAAATCTGAATGAGCTGATGCACCATAATTTCCATTATCAGACTCATTTACTTCACCTGCATTGAACTGATAAAATATTATTTTCCATTTTTGTAAATCAAAGAAATAAGATGTGAGAAAATGATACAAAGTAGCTCAACTGGCTTCGCACATTTATTAGTGGACAGATTAGTAATGTTCCCCCAGCCCCCAAACACCCAAGCAACATCACACAGGAGGATGTAAAATTCTCCATTATTTAAAATGACACATGCTGCATCCATTCATGTTCAAATAAAACAGAAATTTGTTGAGATTTCAAGGGAAAGAAACATGTGTTTCCGTTCTTAAATTTCTATTATGGGGGCATGGCACATATACAAAAATAAGTGCAGAGGAGGCCATCCAAGCAACTATTGGCAATCATGAAATGGCAAGAAGATAGTAAAAGGCAATATGAAGCATGTATCTAGGAGTCCATCACTCCATTGCACATTTAGAATAGAACTTTCATTCTTTCATATATAATAAAAGGAAATACAATGATGTACCTGGGTAGTGCAATAACCGAAGAAATGCTGACGGGCAGTTAAATGCACCACTGTTCTGAAAGAATTCAGCATCGAGGTCCAAACTCAAAGCAATTAGAGACATTATCCTTTTGCCAGTAGCCCTGGTAAGGAAGAATAAGCAGCAATATTGAAATAAACAGTTCTTTGAAAACAACATACAAATGCAGATTGTACTACAATTGTTTAATGTTGTTTGCTGGGATAGTAAAACAAAGAAAACTTACAATGCACTTGCACGGTACAGCTTCATTGTCTCTTTCCAGGAAGGAAAGCATTCTGCAGATAATTTAGCCAGATAAAAATAGAAATTATTTTTATTTTTTTGAAAAATAAAAGCCCCAAAATAACATTAGATCAAGTGAATGATGTCCATCAGATATAATGCAGGATGGCAATTGACAAATTGTATCAGTCCTGAAGAGATAACAAAGCAGACAGATACCTTCAGAAGGCCATTGATTCACATCGTTCTGCTTATCTCCCTCTCCCATAGGCCCAATGTAGAAACTCTCCTTGAGGTCTCCTCGTAGGTAATGACTATTCATAATTAGAGTTCTAAATTGTATAATTATTACAAACACAAGAATGTCAAAGGTAAAATATTCAAAATATGGTCGCTGTTTCAAACAATAGGCAGTGATAATGTGAGGAATGGGTTATTCCACACTTGACCGCTCCCTTTGGAACTATCCTTCTACAATTGGTACCGACTCGAGAGTTGCGCACAACCTAAATAAACAAAGTAATTTAAGCACGACGCGATCTACCAAAAGTACCTGAAGATCACCTCACACATCTAGCTATCTTCAGGGCTCCAAAAACAAGCAGTGAAAGACCTATTGCTGCCGGAAACGAGCTAATTGAACTATAACAACGGTTGTTTCTAGTTCAGCAAGTTGATCAACTTTAAATGTCAGAACTCAGAACCAGTAGGTCATCCTAATTAACAAAATAATGTTTCGCGACAAGCAAACCCTCTGCTACCATTTTCCCTTGTTGATAAATAATATTAATCTGACAACAACCTAAATTTAACAAGGTGGGCAGTGCAAAGCGCAAATTAAGGAGGAGTTGGCCTGATTAGCATCCAATCAAACCTTGGAATTTGGATGAGGCGTCGAGCTTCTCAGAGTAGGGCGGAGTATAGCCTCTGTGGCTGCTGTTCCTCTGCAGCGCCATCTTCTCCTCCATCGGCAGCTCGAAGAATTTCTTGCTCTCCGGAAACACCCTCTCCAGCAGGGCGTCCTCGATCCCGTGGTTGGTCACGTAGAAGAAGCCGTACTCCACGCATGCCTACCAGGCCAACATCACACGCGTTATGCTTGCTGCTTCCATCAAACAAAGATCTCGAAGAAATTCTGGGAAGGGGCGAGAAGAAAGAGGAGCAGATTCCAAACCTGCCGGATGGATTTGGCAGCGGCGTGGAGGTCGGAGGATGCGAGGTCCACCACGGGGAGGTCCAGAGTCCCGGCCATCTCTGCTGCTTCGTCCGCGTCTATTCTTCTGTCGGGTTGCATCTATGGGCTGGGCGTCATCTCCCTCGCCAAACTGTTCATCGTGCTCGCCAGGTTCACAGTTTCCTATCCCCTTCCCACACCTTACCCCCGAGCTAGGATTGGCCGTGCCCGCCGGGGCCAGCCCAAAGCGCGGCATTATTGGCCCAGCGCAGGTATGACATTATCTATACTATTTATAGGTTGGATTAGCAAGGCACGAAAGATCAAATTGTGTTTAGGTTCATAATTTGGCATAACACGAACAGTATCGTACCGTGCCAGGCATACCACAAACCCGACACGGCACGGTGGTCCGGCTACGGAGAGGGCGAGTAGGAGGAGGCCTAGGCGCCAGGAGGTCAGGGTAGCCTTGAACGAGCAAGGCCGGTCTGGGGAAGAAGGGACGGTGCGGGACAAGCGAGGTCGCACGGGAGGTAGGGGCGCTGGCGCTGGGCCGCACGGGGGGAGAAGAGGGGACATGTGGAAGCTGCGTGGAGGTGACTGCTGGCAGGGCGAGGCCAGTGCAGACATGACGAGGCCAGCGTGGGGTGGGCATGGACGCGTGGGAGGCAGGGGTGGCGATGCGACGTGAGCGCAGTGTCGCACACGCCATGCGCACGAGGGAGAAGAGGGGACGGGGGTGACGGGCCGGGCTGGCATGACACGATTACGGTCGTTGGGGCCATGTCGGCATAGTAGGCCGTGCCCGGCACAGCACGACACAGTGGGATTTCGCTTGTTGGGGCCCGTTTGGCACTATGGGCCATGCTCGACATGGTCCATCTGGCCCAATTAGCCCCGTAACGTTCGGATTTTTAAAAAATCTGATCGTTGTGTGACCGTTTGGAGCTTTTAAAATAGTAAAAGAATTCAAAAAAATTCTAAATTTTTTCTATAAATAGCCACCAAACTCCCCTCATTCAGCACCCATCTATTCCTCAATCTCTCTTTCGAATTCAATTGTGCAAATTTAGTTTCGTTGTGAGATAATTTTGGAAAAATTCAATTTTCGGCAATAAGTCAGCAAAAGGGGCACAATATTTTTTTTTGCATATTTTTATTGTTATTATTTGTTATGCTAAGAGGAAAGAAGTAATAGTGTAAGTTTCAATTTTGCATTTTTCGTTATGAAAAATTACGATAGCTTTGCTCTCAGTGATTACAGACTTTCACTAGAGAAAATTGCATCTATGGAGAATATCGCTACCTCAAACCAACCAGAGTTGTTAATGGAAGGGCAAGGAGGAATTCCGACATCAGACCCTACGACAGCATCTTCATCGACGACAAGCGGAGCAAAGAGGTCGAGGTCGTGTACATCGGGAGTCTGGGAGAATTTGGATGGGACAGCAAGCCAAATGCACAAGGAAATCACGTACCATGTGTTGTTTGCAAAATTTATCGTCATAAATTGTTTGTAAAGTCTTCAGGTGAAATGTGGTATTTGTTTAGATAAGATACAAGATGTAAGGCTAAGCAAGGGTTGACGACGATGAGGCAGACACAGCTGTAGTACAACTCCGACGGTATGGTACGTAGTTGGGACTACAATGCTGAGGTGGTCCGTCAATCTTTTTGTCATTTAATTGCTCATAAGGATTTAAGCTTTGAGGAGTCCACTGCTTTCGAAACTTACATTAGTACTACACATAATTCTAGATTTTTTTAATCATTTCTAGACAGACAATAACTAGGGATCTAGTTAAATACTATAATGAACGTTGTTATAAATCAAAGGATATATTTAGTATGTACACATTTTTCGTGGCCTTGACCTCGTACATATGGAGTGGTCGGGATAGAGAGGATTATCTTATTGTAGTTACTTATTATGTTAATGATAACTAGGAAATAGAGAAAAGAATTATAGATTACAAATTAACTAATGTAGCACACATGAGTGAGAATATTGCGGAATGTATTATCAAAGTCTTGAAAGACTTTGGTCTTACAAACAAAATATTCTTAATTACTTTAGATAATGTCTCTTCAAACTCTAGGGCTATGGATATTCTTGATCCCGTGTTGAGTACACACGCTGGTTCCTTCTTGCTACATCAGCGATGTGCTTGTCATATTATTAACCTTATAGTAAAATATGGTTTGACTTCATATATTAAAGCTTTCTACAATGCGATATCTTTTTTTAATAATTCTAACCAAAGAATACCAGCATATAAGAACTTATGCAGGGCAATGAGTATACATCTAAGAAAGTTTAGTTTGGGCATACCGGTAAGATGGAACTCTACTTACTTGATGCTTAAGAGTCTTTGACCATATAAAATCATTTTTTCTATTTTTATTCAAACACATTATTTGAGCACTAACGATATTGTACTATTGACTAAGCTACATTGGTTTATTGCTGAGAAGATAATTCAGTTTTTATAAAAAATTTATGAGGACACTGTTGCTTTGTGCGCTGTCTATTATCCAACATTTCCTCATATTGTGCATAGTATTTTGCAGATTGCTAGTCAATTGAAAATGTATGAAAATATCATAGTTTTACGAGAGGCTATTTTTGCAATGAAAAGTAAATACCTTAAATATTGGAGAGAAGTCCATTTCCTATATTCATTTGCATTTATTTTTGTTCATAGAGATAAAATTCAAGGATTTGCTAATGTTCTTGATCTTCTTAGTGATGCTACAGGACTGTACTATTCTAACTATTTTGCAGATGTTCATTATCGATTACATGAGATTTTTGGATTGTATGAAAATAAGTTTCAGTGAGCCCGCTCGCAACGACCTTCACTAGCACCCACCTTAATTAACAAGACAAATCCGTGGGGCAAAATCTGGGGTGCAAGCTCTTCCTCTAGGTCCAGATCTTGGTCTTGTTCTTCTACAATGGCACCTTCTCAACTAAGTCCAACCTCTCACCCAAGGAGTGGAGAACTATCCGCCTATCTAGACAACGATACAGTGGATTTCGACGATGAAGGCTTCGAAATTTTGTAATGGTGGCATACCCATAAGTTAACATATCTCATCCTATCCATACTTGCATGTGATGTGTTAACTGTTTCTGTCTTGATGGTTTCCTCCGAGTCTGCTTTCAATATTTCTAGAAGAATATTGGAGAGAAGAATACGTATCATGAGTGAGATGTGGAGATATTTCTAACTGTGAAGGACTGAGAACAAGCTGATTTAAGCATACAACACTGTAAAACACCAACTAACAAATCTCATCTTGAACCTTGGATCAAGAATAGTAGCAACCATAACATTGTTTTTTTCAACCCAATACTTGTTGAACTTATCCAACATTACTTTACCCATACTCCTCAAATGTTGATCACTAGAAGTACTTGCAGCCCTCAATACAATCTTAACATTCACTATATGAGGGTATAAAATATTTATTTTGGGGTATAGAGATCCTCAAAATGCAGGAGTTACTTCTGCCAATGCCTTCAATATTGGCTGAATTTTGCTATATAAAACACATTGTTCACTCGAAGGAACCCACTTGTAATTAGCATCTGAATCAACATAATACAATAATTCATCCTTATAAGGAATGCTAACATACAACATTTTATATGTTAAACTCCACCTTGTTGATACATCAAGACTCAACCCTTTTTCAACTTCCAAAGTAATAGATTTACAAACTTCTAAGAATTTGTACATGCGGGATGGAGACTTCTTCATGTACTTGACATATTCCCTAAGATTGCTTATCAAAGATTCCAATGGTGCCATGCCATCATTCACTACCAAATTCATTATATGACAACATCAATGAAACTGAAAATATTTAGGAATGAACTATGCTGGTCCCCTAGCAATGAACTTGTCCATCAAATTCTTAGCGGCAACATCATTTGAGGTTGCATTATCAAGAGTGATAGTCATAATCTTATCTTCTATTTTCTATTCACTAATGCATTCAAACACTGCCTGAGCTATCACATTTCTTGTATGTGGAGGGTCCAACTCAACAAAGTTCAAGACACGACATTGCATAGCTCAATTAGTATCTATGTAATGCGCAACCAAACTCATGTAGCAAAGGTTGATTTGATGTCTACAAATCACAATTAAAACTTATATTGTTGACACCTCTGAGACTCTTCTTAAGGAGTGATTTTTTTGATTCATAAACTTTTATGCATTCACTTCTTATAGTCTTCCTACCAATAAACTGATATGATGCATTCATATACCTTATCAACTCATTAAACCAAATATTTTCTACTATCTTAAAGGATACTCATGGACAATTAAAGGATGCAATTATTTTACGGGTTTTCTCATGATCATATTCAGTAAGAGTAACTACAAGAGATGAACCTAGTATATCTGGATCATAATTGAGTGTATCTTGAGCTTTCTGTCTCCCCACTTTGTTCAAATAGGGTGTGCACTTCGGTATATGCCTTAAGAGACTTGAAGTTGATCCCCCTAGCTTGTAAGAAAAGAGCTTGTAGCAAAACTTGCGCTTGGCCTTTGTCTCACTCTTCTCTTTCTCCTTCTTGGATGCAATGTTGACCACCTTAAAAAGCTCCAAACATTTGAACACTTTCCTCTGCTCCTTTTGGAAGGAGACACTGGAATACCTTTATGTCTTTTGGCTCTTCTCTTTGCCTTGGGAGATCCAGATACACCACCATCATTTGACACCTCATCTTCTTTCTCATCATGAATTGCAGAATCAATGGACACATGTCAAGGTTCGTCCTCAGATGAACCATCAGGCATGTCAAAATAACTATATTCAGAGTCTTGCACAGATACAAACCATTAGTAAATGGAAGGCAACTAATAAAATGGAAGGTTCTCATCATTTCTGTTTATGAGATACAGTCCATCGGTATGGAAGGAAACTAAGCAATAATTAGTTACTACAAATAATAAATGGAAGGCAACTAAGCAACAATTAGTTAGTGGATGTAGTAATAACTAACACAAGTACACAACCATAAATCATGCCCTTTTTCACCAATCACCAACAAATAGAGGAGAACATGATATATCTATAACTATATGACATCCAAATCAATTTCCTTATGTGCTTTCATTTATTATTCATATTAGCACAATAGCTTATCTTATGTTCCGAACAATTACAAAAAGGCACTTATATCAAGGTGACAGAAAACATATATTCATTTTTGTGAGTAACATGTCATACACTTATTCATACAAGTCAACATTTAATTCAATGTATAATCTAGACCAGAGGAGAGTAATCTGAAGTGAATCATGGTACTCACCGAGGGGACATCCGCGGTAGGGGTTGGTGCCGGACCTGTTGGTTGGCCAGGGCGAGGTGGCTTTCTAGCGGACGAGACAAGGCAGTGAGGAGTTGCACTTGCACGGTTTAACACCGGTGTTGAGGCAGAGGGTGAAGCGGAGTCGGAGGCGGACAACCTCCTCCCTCCGCGGTTCTTGGACTCCAGGCTTGGTTATTGATCCATCGTAGGAGCTGGAGGTGGGAGGCATAGCATGGGAGGCGGGAGGCGAGAGGCCTAGGGCCAAGCTCAGGAGACCGACCCGGAGCCGAGTAGGGAGGCTGCATGCGGAGGGCCAAAGGCCATAGCAAATGAGGGAGGCTGGATCCGGAGGCGGGAGGCCACAGGCGAGATTTTGACGCCGGGCAGGAGGTCGCAGCCGGAGCGGGAAGTGGAGGAGGTGGGAGGCCAAGACCAGCCAGGGCGTCAGGCGAACAAGGGGCGGGCGGACGACGACGGTAGTTCGTGTCTTGTCAGGTGTGTATTGTAAGGCGGCGGAAAGTCGGCCAGAGCCAGTGGGTGCGAGTGGATAGGAATCCCTTGCGGCTTGCTCGTGGCGGCATGGGCTAGGGAGTGGGGACTGGGGGTGCGGGTGGATTAGGGTTACGCAGTTGGCAGTTGCGTTGGTTGGACCTTGTGTGAACAGTGGGTTTCTCTTCTGAGCTTGTTTGGTAAACGAGCTACTCACAAGCTGACTCGAACTCTGCTCGTTAAAATAACAAGCAAAAATACCAGTCGGCTTAACCCATTTATAACCCGAGTTCGAACCGAATTCTTGGACTAGTTTTAAGCTTTTTTTTTTTCCCCCATCCTGTGTCCAACCATAACCACTCAACTCACCCATCCAAAAGCCACAAGTCGGCACGTCCCCAAGAGGCACTGGCCGAAGCCCATCACCCCGAAGCGATACACCGCCGCACCTCCCTCCCTTGCTGCTCTCCACCCCTAAACCCTAGCGGTGAGCCATGGCCCGCAAGCGCCGCGCGCCGTCGCCGACGCTGCCGCAGGAGGAGGAGGATTTCTCCGAGGAGTACAGCTCCGGCGAGGAGGAGGAGGCGGAAGGCACCCCCACACCCCAAAAGCTCCCCCAAAACCCAAAACCCCATTCCGCCGCCGCGGCCAACGACGTCAACGCCGACTCGCCGGAGGGAGGTGACGAGGAGCAGGACGCTGAGGAGTCATCCGACTCGGAAGTTGACGCTCAAGTCTTCCAGCTGCGCCAGGTTGCCCGCTCCCCCAGCAAGCCGCCGGCTCCGGCCTCCAAATCCGAATCCGACGCCAGTGAGGAGGAGGACGACTCGTCGGAGTCCGAGCCCGACAACCCGGAGCCCGTCCAGAAGAAGGCGGCAAGGAAGCCCAAGGCTGAGGTGGAGAAGAAGAGGCCCGCGCCTGAGCCCACTCCGTACGGTAAGGCCAAGAAGGCCAAGGCCGAGGTGGGGAAGGCGGCGCCTGAGTCCACTCCGTCCGGCAAGGCCAAGAAGGCTAAGGCCGGGGTGGAGAAGGCGGCCCCTGAGCCCAGTCCGTCCGGCAAGACGAAGAAGCCCAGGGCCGAGCTGGAGAAAGCGGCACTGGATTCCTCGCCGCCCAGCAAGTCTGAGAAGCCCGCACGATGGAAGAGGGAGGACGAGATCAAGATCCTGGAGGCCCTTGTTGCGCACGTCAAGAGTCAGGGCATGTATCCGAAGGCTGATGACCTTATTGCTGCTGTTGGTGATAGCCTTGACAGGAAGAACTGCAGTCGGACAGAAATGTATGAGAAGGCGCGAAGGCTCAAGCAGCGGTACGAGATCACTGCCAAGAAAGTAGCAAGCACAGGAGCCTTGCCAGGCAAAGATGATGACCTCCGGATGTATAAGCTCTCGGAGGCAGTCTGGGGAGAGAATGCAAAAGAGGTTGCCTCTGCCTCCACATCTCAAAATAATGGTGCTCTGTCAAAGAATAAGAAGGGGAAGACTACTGCCAATGGAAATGGTGCTACTCTGATAGGGAGTAAGAGGGGACAGGCCACCAAAGAGAAAATAGACAGAGATACAAAGAGCAAGTCATCAAAGGAAGCTACCAATACTGCTACTCCAGCTAAAAATAAGAAGTGGGGAAATCACAAAGAGGAATTGGACGAAGATGCAAAGAGTGGCACATCAAAGGAGACCACCACCACTGCCACTCAAAATGGCGGCACTTTGATTAGGAGTAAGAGGGGAAAGTCTGACAAAGAGAAAACGGATGGAGATGCAGAGTGTGTTATGCCAAAGGAGGCCACACCTGCCACTCAAAATGGTGGCGCTCCGACTAAGAGTAAGAAAGGGGAAACTCAGAAAGAGGAAGCAGACAGAGATGCTAATGTGCAAGGCATACACAGGGGGGTTGATGAGTTGCAGAGCTTGTATCCCAACCTTGCTTCTTATGTGGAGAGGATCGAGGCCCAGCATCCGTGTGGGGAGACACTGAAGAGAGCATTTGAGTTCATTGGCGATGAGAAGGCTTGTGCTCTGGAATCCAAGATCAAGAAGCAAAACATAGCAGAGGTGAAGACGCAGATCCGTCGAGCTGACACAAAGAAGGAGGTTACCAACATATTGATAGGGTTGCTGGACTAAACCGTTGTGGTGTTGTCAGGCCTTTTATGTGGTATACCATTCTTCTTACCTGCCTTATTATGTTTCCTGTTGATATATTGAAGAAATGTTATAACTCAATGTATAACTTGAGAAAAAGTATAGCCAGATTGGGTGCATGCAAGACATGTGGAAGTTTTATTGGACATATATCAAACTGCATTTTTGTGTAGGGACTGGGGGTAGTGAATTATTCGCAATTGACACCAGGGGCATGAGATGCATGTCTCATCTCATGAATTCTGCTCTTATTGAAATATAGCTTCACCCAATTCAAATGCACAGTTTCGGTTTTACTAGATTATTTTTGTGTAGCAAGTTCTAATGTATTCAGTATTCACCGATGAATAATCAGTTTTGGGGTGGTTTTCCTTTGCAGTACTGACATGTGATGCTTTTCCTTTAAGTATTGATCAAAGTAGTGCTTAATTTTAGTTTATTTAGATGAATTTTGTATTATAAGAGTCACAGTGTTGTTTACAATCAAACTGCTGGTAATTTTGTTTGCTAATTTAGAGTTTAGACCCGTATTGATGGCTTAACATTTGAACATATGTTCCAATTTTCAAGCTACTTATGAGACCATAGTTGATTAGCTCAATGCATTAAATATCTCTTGGCGGTCATTTTTGGTTGGTTGCCCCATTAAGAAGAAGAACAGTTGCATACTTGCATTTTTGTTCAAGTTGGCCATTAGTTCTGACAACACACCTGTCATGTCTTGCGGAAAAGTCCTGATTCTTGAAAGTCACCAGACTTAAAAATTCGTCTGAGCAGAGGTTAAAAGCTAAGCTCAATTTGGGGTCTTGTTTTGATACGTGAAATTGGGTTGCGAGGTTCAGTACAGATGTGTTCCTCTTAAACCAAGTTGTTGAAGCAACTCTGGAAGTTCTCGTGCATACAGATTTGACATACAAATGAATGAATGTTGAGTCCCAAATAACATTTGCGTACCTAATTTGTAATTTTGATTCATGTAGCTTGTTGGATTGAGGATCATACGCAGCCTAAGATTTGTTTGATATATGCTTTAAAAAGTGAGCAACCTCAAGTTTATGGCTGAATGCCATGCAACTTTGGTCCACTACCATATTACAGCACAGAGATGTAGCCTTGGCCTCTTATTGAACGAAATAATTAGAGCTGTTTTTTTAAGGGTCAGTAAATCTGCACTTTGTTTTGCAACTGATGATCCCAGATAAGCATGTGCATACACACTTAGATCTTTGATGTGTGTGCACCCTGGGCAATACGTTACCCCTTTCTGTACTTCAACTGTAATTTTTTTTAATGAAATAAATGTGCCTACTGGTAGTTTTTTTTTTCTACATTACATTTCAATTTTACTGCAGTTTATGACGTTTGATTGTGGATGTACTTACAGTTCTGTTCACTGTTCATAACCAGATGGCTGGATAGAAGATTCAAGTTCCAAAGGATGATTGGATATGGAACCAAGGGATGAGACGGTGACGTGTTTATGTTTAACTGCCGGCTGTATGTCTGTAGTTGTTAACTGCTATCTTGTTGATGACTGGTGGTGGTCAGATGATTGTATTTCTTTTTGAAGTTATTGCTTGAGCTTATGACTCCGTCTAACACCCGTACCTATGATAGCATTTGGGTTTAGCAGGTGTACTTATTAATAGCTTGCCAACATTGAAATTATAACGCCTACTTTGACTTGAAACCCCCTTGATCTGTAGATCTAGTTTACGTGATTCACAATTGTTTCGTTCTGTTGTCCTCGAAAGTGATCTGCGGTCTCCATGTTCTGTTGTACTCGAACAAGATCTGCCGTTTTGAGCCTCATCCAGAGACGGAGGTTGTGTTTTTTGAAGGAGAGGTTTCGTGGTTTCTACCTTCGGGAGGTTCTCGTATCGGGCGGGAGGATGTCTCCCTGATAGCGAGAAGCTATCCTAATTCCTACTGTTAAGAAACCGGGCCCAGGACTCTGGAGAGTCGTGGCCTAGTACGGGCCCAGGACCCCGGAGAGTCCTGGGCCAGTTGAACTCCTCATCTCGTAGTCTATAAATAGAGGGTCTCCCCTTCTCATTGTAACCTTGATTGTTACGAAGGAATAAAGCAGACCCTGAAGTCCCGCATATCTCTGTGTTCATTCTATTATTGTGTTCTTGTGTTCTTCATCGTTCTTACGATTCTGATCATTGTATACGAGTACCGTTCGATTTGGACTCGCCAAATGACGGTTACTCAACACGTTATCGGACGATCGACTCTCCTCGCATCGAAGGTAACCGTCAAGAACGACACTCATAGATTGAATCGTATTTTCTAGATTGCTTTCAATTCTGCAAATTTGCTTTCTAGATTGATTTTCTACGGTACAAATCTGTTCTAATCTACCGCGAGCTGACTTGAAGTCGCCGACACAATGTCGATCGGGAGATTGTATGAAAGATCGATGTCGATTGTAACGTAGATTGAAATTGACACTTCACCGCGAGCCACTCAAGTCGCCGATCGGTAAATTGCATGAATGAAAATTACATCAAACAATACTTGTTGTATAAACAAGAAGAAGAAAAAGAAAGGCTTGGCGCCACCGACCCCACCGCCAAGAATTTCTGGCCATGTGCCAACCCAACCAAGAAGAAACCCGCCCACCGGCCGCGCACCACCGACAACTGGAGCAGCCGCGGTGGCCATGACCACCTCCCAAGAGAACATTACAAAAAAAGGGGACGGATCGGTCGTGTACGCCGCCAAGACGCTGACCTGCTTGAACCGTGACGCCGCATCACGTAAACAATCACAGAAAAGGGAGAGGAGAAGAGCGCCGGGCGGGGAGAAGAGACGCTCACGACGGCCAAGCACCACCCTGGCCGGCTTGAAGCCGCAGCCGCGCAGTCGCCAAGAAAGAAGGGAGGAGAGGAAAAGTGCCGCCACGGCCGGCTTGAAGCCGCCGTCGAGCGCCGGGCGCCTCCTCGTGTAGCGGCCGCCTCGGACCGCGCCGCTGTGCGCCGCCGCCTGAGATCGGCACCGTGGCCGTTGCTTGGCGGCGCTCGCGCCCCACCGCCGCCGACGGACCGACCACCCACTTGAACCGGCCGTCCGCCAGACGGTCGCCGCCGTGGTGGCGCCTCGCCCGGCCGACCTCACCAGTGGCGCCTCCTCGCTTGGGCCACCGGCCGCTGCCTGCACCGTAACCACACGAAAAAGGGGCGAGTCCGCCACCGCCATGGAGCCCGCCGGCCTCCTCGCCTCTCTCCTCATCATGCGCCTCTCACGGCCTCCTTGACGAGCGCCGCCGCTTGAATCGCAACCGCCTCCACTCGGCGCCGGCGCCACCGCCTCGACCACGCGCCGGACTCACGGACGCGGCTCCCATAGAGGCGCCGCCGCCACCGGTGAGCGAGGTGGGAACCCTACCCGAACACCCTTAAAAGGCAGCAGAGATGGTAGAGAGGCTACCATTTAGGCCGGCCGAAGCGTTTTCGCCAAGAAAAAAAAAAAGAAAAGGCTGTTTTGCAAAAAGGCCCTCGGGTTTTTCGTAAATTGCACGAAAAATTTCTCAGAACTGAATTTTTCACGTTTTAGCCCTCGAAATGCGAATTCACCAAAATTCATATTCCAGCAGAAAAGGGCCTCAGGAATTCAAATTTTGAATCGGTTTTTGCATTTGAATCATATTTTACCTTGTTATTATTATTTCTATGCAATTTATTTATTGTATTTACTGTTTTTGATTATTTGTGATTATTTATATTGCTTTTAATCACTGAAAATAGCAGTAAATCATGAAAATGCATGGAAAAATACGGGATCTCGAACTGGGAGTTCGAAAAGCATTATAAGAATTTTGTAATCATTTTATGGAAATTACCATCAGTAATCTTATGAAATTTTTGCATGAATATGAAAAATGACTGGCATCACGAACCAGGAGTTCGAAGAACTGACCCGGCATGGCTAGAATTTATACAATCTCCAATTATGTGATAATGTAATCACGAATGAGCAGAAGATTGAAAAGACCATCTCTACCTTTACCCGAATGCGGTGCAATCCGCACGCAGTTATTGTCAAAATGGCTACAAGTAGTATGCCGCAGTGATTGACATCATGAAAATTGTGGAAGCTCAAGATGATGTTCTAAGGAAGAATTACATCTCACAGCCACCTAGTAGCAATATTGGTCATGAAGCCAATACTAGCAGCTACAAGGTGATGAAGCCTCTCACGAAGGAGAAGGGCAAGAAGGGTAAGGTCGTGAGTCGCACGTAATTGGTGTTTTACAGTCTAAGAAATGGGGCAAAGGATAGTATGAGGCACACCTCACCATTGCAGGCACGGAAGATCCACACCCATTAGTTGCACTTATGGATGTGGACAGCCTAGTAGCAGCCCCCATCATGCCTCCTTTGGACATAGCAGCCGCCACGGTAGTAATTGCCCAAGAGGAGAAGATCGCCATGTAGCGATTGAAGCGAAGTTTACAATAATTATTGATTCGATCTAGTGCACGCATTGCACTTAGATCCTTTTACAGTCACTTGCATTTTGTGATTGTGATGAGACTTTGAATAATGGTTGTAGGCTCTAGAAGAGCAAAGCATTAAATTCTTATGATGAGTCCTGCAAGACTTATATTTTCCGTATTTATGATAGCAAGTTATGTTCTAATATCTGAAGTATTTTATTTTATGTGCTGCTGGATTTCTGCTACATATTAATAAAGTACATTATATTAGAACGCATGTAGCGCCCTATGGAGGAAATGTGCTTAGCAGGTAGTGGCACAATGAATACCACCTTGAGAGAGATGGAATTTTTCAGTCGATCAGTAAGAATGCTCGTAGCCTTACGACAATCGCAGGCAGCGATACATGTATAATAGGCTCAGGAAGGGCCACAATTATACTCCCGACGGACATAACTTTGGTCATTAAAGAAGCCATGTTGTGCCCATAATCGACTAGAACTCTCAAGGATATTTGCGTTAACGGTTTCCACGTAGAGACTGAAGAAGAGCATGGTAAGGAATACCTGCTCATTACAAAGCGTGACGAAAATAGTAGAATAATGGTATTAGAACGACTTCCTTCATTTGAAAATGGGCTATACTACACTAATATTAAGGCATCTACACCTATAACGCCTCGAAAACTATATTTAGAAGCTCTAAACCTCTTCTATCTCCGCATGATAGATTATGCCACTTAGGTCTTAGGATGATGAGAAATATAATTAACAATTCACGAGGACATAGTGTCAATGTAAAGAACTTCCGAATCCTAAGATTTTGTGTGCCCTGCATGTACCATCGGGAAACTGATTACTAGACCCTCTACTCTGAAAGTAAAGGACGAAATCCCTGCATTCCTGGACCGTATCCAGGGAGACATTTGCGGTCCTAAACAGCCTCTGTAAGGGCCATTTTGGTATTTATGGTGCTCATCGATGCTTCCTCAAAACAGTCGCACGTTTTTTTATTATCTACGAGAAACCACGCTTCTGCAAAGCTCATCTCGCAGATAATTAACATTAAGAATAATTTCCCTGATCATCATGTGAAGTCCACCAGAATGGACAACGCCGGAGAATTTACTTCAAGGGCATATGATGATTATTGTGTGAAAATGAGAATTAAAATTGAGCATCCCGTACCGCATGTCCACACCCAGAATGGACTAGCAGAATTGTTATTTACCAACTACATGTTGGGGACACGCAGTCCTGCACTCAGCAACTCTCATCAATTTTAGACCACCGACATATAACATACATTCACCTATGCAACTAGCGCAAGGGTCAACACTGAAAATTTCTCATCTTTGAAGGTTTGGTTGCAAGGTTTATGTACCTATACCACCACCACAGCAAACTGAAATGAGCACTCTCCAAAAGTCTGGGATATACGTTGGTTATGAGACAACATCCATAATCAGGTATTTGGACCCCACGACTGGAGATTTGCATGCACCGCAACCGATAGCATATTAGATGAGAATTATTTCGTCATTAGGGGAGGAAATCAACCCTTGATGTAAAATGTCGAAATAGAAGTCCGTAAGATAATTGAAGTCTAGAAGATAATTGAAATCCATACATATGACCCGCACTAGTGAAGCAAATAGAGAAGTCCAAGATAATCAAGTCTAGAAGACAATTGAAGTCTAGAAAATAATTGCGATCCGAAGATAATTGATTTGCAAGCATTAGCGAATCAACCGCCTAACCACTTTAGTGATTTGAAGAGCGTGACCAAGTTGCATATGCACACGCAATGCACGGAGAGGGTTGAAATACCGATGAAGGTATCCCTAATCCCGCCCTAAGGCCTCTGAAGAACGAGAACTCCTACCTCGAATCAAGTAACCGGGACGCTGGTGAAAAAGAATAAGAAGAACTTGACACACCGATCACCAAAGTACCCAGACCGGAAGGGAGCCATTGAGACTGCACCGTATAGAACCTTCGTAAAAGGCATACTAGAATTGAACATCCCCATGAAGGAGACATAAGCATGGATGTGTGCGCACACATCGGTGAAAAACTAAAGGACTTGCCCCGCAATTGAAAGTAGCGGTAAGCAAATAGAAGCATTAGAAATATCGCCCCTTGAAGATTGGAAGAAGGCAATAGAAACTGAATTGTTCTCTCTGAATAAAAGAGAGGTGTTTGGGCCTGTAATCCGCACACCTCCCCATGTGCACCCTGTAGGGCATAAGTGTGTATTTGTTCGAAAGAGAAATGAAAGAAGCAAGGCTCGTTGCACAAGGTTTCACTCAACGTCCGAGAGATTGTTATGAAGAAACCTATTCCCCGGTCAAGGGCGGAATTACCTTTAGATATTTATCTCAATGGCAGTGAACTTTGAAGTTAGAAGTGAAATTGATGGATGTGGTAACTGCATACCTTCATGGAAATTTGGATTCGGACATTTATATGAAGATACCTGAATGTATCCCTGTCCCGAACCAAGATAGAGCAAATAGAAATATATATAGTGTGAAACTCAGAAAGTCACTGTATGGACAGAAGCAATCAAGCAGAATGTGGTATGATCGCTCGAAGCGACTTTCTATGCAAGAAAGGCTACACGAATAATGAGAATTATCCCTGTGTATTTATACGACAATCCCAGGACGGATTTTGTATAATCTCAGTGTATGAAGATGATCTGAATATCATTGGAACCCTAGAAGGTATTAAGAAAAGCAAGCTCTTACCTTGAGTCAGAGTTCGAAATAAAAGATTTGGGTCAAAACCAAATATTGCATAGGCTTGCAGCTTGAGCATACCCCGGAAGGGATTTTAGTACATCAGCCAACCTACACTCAGAAAGTATTGGAAAGGTTCGACTTTGAAAAGGCATATCCTTCGAAAGTGCCGATGGTCGGGAGATCCTTGCAGCAAGACAAGGACCCGTACAGACCTAAAGAAGAGGGGGAGGAAGTCCGGGACCAAAATTCCCATACACGAGTGCATGAGGGAGCACTTATGTTTTAGCAAACTGTACTAGATCAGGCATTGCAATTGCCGTAAACCTATTAGTAAGGTATAGTACAGAACCTACCAAAGGCATTGGCAGGAAATAATGGACATCTTCCGTTACCTCCAAGAAAGCAAAGAACTTGGTCTATTATACAGAAAGAACCAAGACTTGTGTATGAATGACTATGCAGATGTTGGGTTCCTGTCGGACCCACATACAACCAAGTCGCAAACAGGCTATGTATTCCTATGTGGTGGAACTGTAATTCCGTGAAAATCGTCTAAGCAAAGTCTTGTATCGACTTGACGAACCACTCACAAATCATAGCACTGCATTTAGGCCTCACAAGAATGTGCTTGGCTTCATGGATGATTCACCACATCCAAGCGATCATGTGGATTGAATACTGTGCAAACTCCCACTATTATCTATGAAGATAATACAGCTTGCGTCGCACAAGAGTAAATGGGTTATGTGAAGAATCCCCTTAAAAAGCATATCAATCCCAAGTTCTTCTATGCTCACGAAATGCAAAAGATGGACGAAATTAAGGTACTGCATACTAAGTCATGTGAAAATCTTGCAGATTTATTCACTAAGTTACTTCCAGCATCTAGTTTTGAAAGATGCATACGTGGAATTGGAATGATAAGACTTAGACAAGTGCAGAATTCAGGGGGAGAATCTTCACGAACTCATTATTGAATCTTGATCACGAAGATCAAGTACCCAAAAATTAAATCCTGGAGATTAAAATGAAGCAGGGTGGATTGTACTCTTTTTCCCTTAACGAGTTTTTCTGAAGTTTCTCGGCTAAGGTTTTTAATGAGGCAATTCGTGCAACACAGCAGAACGCATGATATGTACTCTTTCTCCAAATTTTTTCCACTGGGTTTTTATGGAGTTTTGACGAGACATGAACATGTTGGATGAGTGTTCAAGGGGGAGTGTTAAGAAACCGGGCTCAGGACTCTGGAGAGTCCTGGCCCAGTACGGGTCTAGGACCTCGGAGAGTCCTGGCCCAGTTGAACTCCTCATCCCGTAGTCTATAAATAGAGGGTCTCCCCCTCTCATTGTAACCCCGATTGTTACGAAGGAATAAAGCAGACCCTGAAGTCCTGCATATCTCTGTGTTCATTCTATTATTGTGTTCTTCATCGTTCTTACGATTCTGATCATTGTATACGAGATACCCGTTCGGATTGAACTCGCCAGTGACGATTACTCAACACCTACTACTTACCCTGTCTCGGAGATCCGAATCGCTATCTTCGTTTCAAAAAAGGGTCCCGAATCGGTATCCGGCGTCGGGTTCGGTAGCAATTTCGCTCTCTCCGAATTTTTTATAATTTGTTTAAAAAAGTTCAGAAATATTTTATTTTACTCTCCCTGTACCAAGTCGCAACCCCCCACCCCACGCCACGCGTGTACGAATCTAGGGTTTCCCGGAACAAGATGTTGGAGGAGCTGCTCATCTTCACGCGCGGCGGCCTGATCCTGTGGACTCTCGGCGGCGGCGCCGCCCTGAAGGGCTCGCCGATCGACGCCCTCGTCCGGTTCTGCCTCCTCGACGGGCGCCCCGCCGAGGACGGCTTCTCCCAGGGCCCGCACGCGCTCAGGTGGGCCTTCCACCACGCGCTCGGCCTCGTCTTCGTCGCGGTCTACCGGCGGGTGCTCCACCTCCTGTACGTGGACGACCTCCTGGCCGCCGTCCGGAGGGAGTTCTCGCGGATCTACCACCCGAGCCGCACCTCGTACAACGAGTTTGGGGAGAGATTCCGGCAGCTCCATCTCGAGGCAGAGGGGAAGAAGAGGTCTAATCCACCCCGCCCACCAGCACTTGTACCGGAGAAGCCTTGTCCAGGTACACCTGGCGGCACTCGTCGGGGTGGCGGTGGTGGCCAGGAGGAGGGCGAGTCTAGGAAGGATGACGACTCCGGGAAGGAGGAGCACAGTTCGGCAGATGGCAGTTTCAATGGCCTTGAAGAGAATTCTCATGCCGGCAGTGGTGTTGTTGTAAAAGAGGAAGAGAAGGGAGGCCCCAATGATGGGGCCTTTGATGTAAATAGGTTGCACGAGTTGCGATTCAAGGTTCGGCCGAACAATGGTGGAGCCAAGAAGGTGATTAAACCCAAGCCAAACAAGAAGACGAAGAAAGACAGGGTTTGGTCCCTTAGCGGTGTTGCTCCTCCCAACGAGAAGCTGGATTTCACTGACCCGGCTGATGGGAGATGGGATAAGCAGGCGGCTGTCAACCTGGGGGCAAGCATGATGGACAAGGATGAGGCTGTGAGCCCAGAGAAGAAAGGATGGTTCTCCTCGATGTTTCAGAGCATTGCAGGTAACAATGTACTGCAGGAATCTGATCTGCGACCTGCAGTCAAAGCTCTCAAAGATAGGCTGATGACCAGGAATGTGGCAGAGGAAATCGCAGAGAAGCTCTGTGAATCAGTTGCAGCTAGCCTCGAAGGCAAGAAGCTAGGATCCTTTTCAATAATATCCTCTACTGTTCAGGAAGCTATGGAGGAGGCTCTCCTTCGAATACTAACTCCAAGGCGATCTATCGACGTACTTAGACATGTACATGCTGCCAAGGAGCGTGGGAAGCCTTATGTCATTGCTTTCGTTGGGGTCAACGGAGTTGGCAAATCCACCAACCTCGCAAAGGTTGCTTATTGGCTTTGTCAGCATAACCTCAGTGTGATGCTGGCGGCATGTGACACCTTTAGATCTGGTGCTGTCGAGCAGCTGCGCACTCATGCCCGCAAGCTTCAGGTACCTATATTTGAGAAGGGATATGAAAAGGATCCAGCGGTTGTGGCGAAGGAAGCTATTCAGGAAGCCGCTAGGAATAAATCGGATGTTGTTCTTGTCGACACTGCTGGGCGTATGCAGGATAATGAGCCACTCATGAGAGCACTCTCCAAGCTCATCAATCTTAACAACCCTGATCTAGTTTTATTTGTTGGGGAAGCATTGGTTGGAAACGACGCTGTCGATCAGCTCACTAAATTTAACCAGAAGTTGGCAGACCTTTCCACTGCTCCCACCGCTAGACTGATAGATGGTATCCTGCTCACCAAGTTTGACACCATTGACGACAAGGTTGGGGCGGCACTTTCCATGGTGTACATATCTGGAGCTCCGGTCATGTTCGTTGGCTGCGGTCAGTCTTACACCGACCTCAAGAAGCTCAATGTCAAATCCATAGTTAATACCGTCCTGAAGTGAATGCTATGCATATGCTGTAGTCCAATATGTACTGCCTATAGGTCTTTGTTATCTTCAATTCCCCCATGACCTTGTCATCTTCATGTTGGATGTGGATTTGTGTCCCTAATAATTATATTTTTGCAGTAGAAACAGCCATGGGTATTAAATCATGTGAGTACTTGTATCAATGGGTTTACTTGGTTGCCTTAGAATATAATAATGTATGCTACTTCAAATTGGTAATTTGAGGAATACTATTGCCCACACGCACACAAAAAAAATCCTGGTCAGTTAAGAATGTACTTCTACTTCATAAGATTGAGGTCTTCGTTCTAAAGCCTAAACAAATCATTTTGGAGCGACTCTGTGGTCTTCATGTGGAAGTGAGTCATCCATGGTTTGCTAGTTAAGTATGTGGGGGGTTGGAACTTGGAACAAGAGATTTGTGAGTGTGTTTTAACTTTTAAGTATTTGCATGCATGTTTGTTCGACTGATGTTGCTAGTTATAGTCAGTGTTCCTATAGGTGCCCGAGACAGCAGGTAGGCGCCATACTGAGTTACATATGACAGATGATTGTTGCAGCGCTAGTTATTTCATGGCTACTTGATGTTTGGTGCAAGAAGATACATAGTTCAGATAAGCCAGGCTCACAATCGTGTTTGTGTTCAGTTCAGTTCATTCTTGGTATCCTTATTCGGTGCAATGTTTAGTTCGTTGAACTAGGTGAGGTGAAATTGCACACTTTTGATGAGTTTGATCAGATTTCATATGCAACTGAAATGTGATTAAAAAGATGAGACTCGAAGTCATCAACCATGAATATTGGTCCACACAACTGAATCATTGAAACACAATCAAGATAGAAATGCAAATGGTGCCATCAGTACAACCCTTTCTTTGATTAACTGCTCCTAGGGGCGATTTAATTCTACCAAGTACCACCCTTTCTTTGAGTTTGTATGCAGTTACTTTTTCCTTATTAATATGTGATATCCTTTTCATATTGAATTCTTTCAAGCACTACTTGCGTGTTTCCAGACATTTCTCTGAAGTAAATTGCTCAAAACGTCTCTCTTTACATGCAGGTAACTTGATTGATAAAATTCCTAAATGAGATGTTTTATATTTTTATATTAGTATAGAAAGTAAGCCAGATACATTGTTAGGAAATTAAAATTTGTGATTTATTTAATACATTCTCAATAGTAACTCCATTCACACCAAATAATTATTTGCACCATAGAAAGCTAAAGCTGCTAATTAATTATTTTAATTTCGGATCAGATGGATCGGAGCTGGATAATCAACACCCGGCCATTTACTCCCTCCCGCCTTTATCAAAGGGGGCGAATCGATTCATGCAATTTGTCCAGCAAAATTTCAGAGAAAACGACAAGATATTTTGTCCATGTCACCAGTGTCTTAATCGTAACCTCAGATCTCAAGCGAAGTGAAGGATCACATCTCTTAACTTTGTGAATCCAAAATCTTAAAGAAAAAAAAATAGAATGGACATTTTTCTCTTGTTTTAAAAAAATAGACACACGCCTTTTAGGAGGATTCCATCTCGGCCGCAATACCTTTTAGATTATAACAATAAATACAAATAGTGTGCACCACCGTGTATACACATACCCTAGCCCGACCACAACTCCGTCTGTCCATTGCCAGCCCCTCTCCCCTCTACTCCGGCGTTGAGTGGGTGGGGACCCGTTGAATTCCAGAAGTAATTTTAAATTTCTTTAGATTCTTCTATTTTGTTTCCTAGATCAATTTGTTGTAGTTTTGTTCTTCTCCGATGAGTTCTTAACCATGTATTTCTTTACCCATGATGGGTTTTATCCAGGAGCGAGTCCACCGTGGATGCTAGTGGGTGCTCGAGCACCCCTCCCCACTCTGGGACCCCTAGACCTAGTACCCACTGAGCACCAGTGACTACGAGTCGAAGGTTGAAGAAAGGTGCGGCGAGTTGTGTCTTGGTGAGTCTCCCTCAGAGGTTGAAGAAAGTCTTCCCTTTCCCGGGCCAGACATTAGGAATGTGGGGCTTAAGGCCCAGTCGGCTGCCGCCTGTTGGCCCAAAAAAATAGATAAGCTCACTACTCAGTGCTCACTCTCTCAGCCAGAGCCCAAACACTCACACCCCAGATCCAGATTCGAGAAATCGAGAGATGGAGAGACCGAGAGAGACTCACTGAAGCCTGAGTGGGAGGCGGTCGGCGGTCGGCGGTGGAAGGCGGTTGGCATCACTCGCCCGGCGCGGTTGCGACTTGGTGGCCTGGCGGCCAGCGTGGAGGGGGGGCTCAAAGCCTCAAAGGGCCATGGGCGCTGGGTAGCGGGAGACCATTGGAGACTCGAGGTCGCCATCAGCTATGAGGAGGCCGGACACACAGACGACTAGGCGTTAGGCCGGAGACTCCAAGGCTCGGAGGCTGTGAGGCCGTGAGGGCGACTCTAACTCAACGAGATCGCGACTACCGACTGGGTGAGGGCATGAGGGCTGAGGCAGTGGCCAGTAAAGTGAGGCACTGAGTAAGTGAGTGAGTTTGTTTCTCCCAAAAATTCCCCATTTTGCTTGTCTGTTCCAATATTGACTGGGGCGCTTGACTTGAGTCTTGAAGATTGATGAATCATGAATTGATTATTGATGCAAATGTTTAATTAGTGGTTGACTGGTTATTATTTAATTTGTGATTGATGAATTGATGTAAATTTGTTGTTTAATTGATTAGTGAACATCATGACAGTAGCCGATTAGCCCATTTGTTTAATGTGTGGTTGACTGGTTGTTTAATTTTTCTTAGATTTACAAAAATGGCTCAGTGACTTGATGGTGTGCTACACTGAGTGAGAGATATTTAGAAGCCTTGATAATAAAAAATCATTCAACGCTTTCAAGACATGAAAACTCATAGAGTGAAATTGCGGCGTAATCAGATTTAGTTCCTTAGTGGTATATTTTTATTTTTATTTTAATGTTTATGAATATTCACAATTTAATATTGTATCACTAAATTTGATATTTCTTATCTACAGATTGGTACTCATATATTTATGGACATTTGGTGGCATATTATCTATTAGCGAGGTACTAAATTTATTGTATTGTACATTTTTAATTGGTCCTCTTTCTATTTATGTATGAATTTGATATTCTAATAGCAAAAGACCAGTAGATGTAGCTTTGATATGCTTATGTTATGCTATAGCCTAGTAGAGCCCCCCCTCTATTTTCATCCTGGATTCACCACTGGTTTTATCGGACTGACTTACCTGGACGATAATGGCGACGCCTACATAAGAGATTGGCACTGGGTTGAGTTGAGTATAAATAAATCCCTTCTTATTTTCTTTCGACGAACAACACTACTACCGAGGCGTAGGCACTACACATCAATAGAGATCATCAACATTCTACTTCCCGTTGCCATGATTGTTGGCAATCATGATATTATTGCAAAAGATACAGAGTCTACGACAAGGAAGATAAAGAAGTCTAGCATGTTTATCGACTCAAGGACTTGATAGTGACAAGTTGTTTATCTAGAATCTTCTATTTAAAAGTTAGGTACTTATGTACCTTACCTAAGCTATTAATATAAGTTGGATGCTAGTTTTCAAAGAAAAAACCACCATGTACACACATAACACATACACAAGTGCGCCCTCTAGCACACATGGGTAAATAGCCAAGCTGGATCAAAGGGCATGCAGTTCCCTACTTCCTTGTCCCGCTAAGCGCTTATTTGGATAGAGAGGGATTAGAACCAATCCCTTCGAATTGGAAAGGATTTTAGTTTAAATTCCGAGTAAATCCGAAGAAATTGAGTCGGATCACACTATATCCAAACATGCCCTAAGTGTTAGCCTTCTGAAAACAAAATTACTATATCAACATCTTGCGCCAAGTGGGTGCAAACCCAGCCCACCCTAATCCTGCTTTCTTCCTAATTGAGTAGTCTATCAAGCCCAAGCCACAGTGCACACGCAAACAACATCAAATGCGACAAGGATGATGCATGTTTAGTGGCCCATTTCAGATAAGACTATTGTTAGTGGTGGAACTACTTCAGCTACGTACACAACATACACTAGACATAGCAAGTCAGCAACAAAAAAAAAACCTCAACACAATTCCTTCTCTCTTTTTCTCTCAAAGGAGATGTGACCACCAACACTGAATTTGTCGACTCGAAGTGCTTAATTGATACCAAAGTCAGGTCGCCAGTCAAATGTACGTAGCACACTCGGGCTTAGGGATGACAATCGGGCATAGCTCCGTGCGCTCATATCTATGCCCATGAGCTCGGTTTCCCCCATAGGCATGCCCGCAAAGGGCGACGAGCGGAGAATCTCGCTCATGCCCATCGCCCGTGGGCATGCCCATGTGCCCGCCCGTCACCACTCCATCTAGCTAGCAACACATCACAAATCACAAAATACAAGGGACATATCAACATACAAAGGAGTAGTTCATGACAACCAAAAATGAACATAATAAGGGGTATTTCAGTTCAACAATTAAACTAGAAATACAACTAAATGAGTACTTCAGTTCATCACAAAGCAATAAAAGGGGTAGTTCAAAACTTAAAATGGGAATACAAATCACAAGAACAGATCAGGATTTAAGACAGGGGACGAAAGAAAAGCATACCTGGCGGTGATCCTGTCCGTTGCGCCCGATTGTCATCCCTACACCGGATGTTGTTCATGGAACTAAATTGATTGCCATTACAAAATCACCTGATACATGGTAACAGATTCTTTGATGCACAGTGAGAGACCATGTGAGAGGTGTTCCCAAGTGAGTGATGAGTATTTGACACTTTTGTTGACTAGTTTGTGATTTGGTTCCACTACATTGTGCATTGCCATTTTGTTTACGTACTATGCGGAACTTCCGCAGGAATCTTGAGTACCGATCATCGAACTTCGCATTGGGAAAGCGAAACTTTCGATTGACTGGCGGTGAGTTGTGATTTGGTGCTTGTGCGGAACTTCCGCACAGAATGCGGAAATGCCGATCATCGAACTTCCGCCAGGAAGCGGAACTTCCGATTGACTGGCGATGAGTTGTGATTTGGGTTTGTCGTAGCTTCATACAGGAATGCGGAAGTACGATCTTGGAACTTCCGCCTTGGAGAAATCGGAACTTCCGTTTATGCGCAGAACTGAGCAGTGAGAGCATAGTTTTTGATTTTGAGTTGTGTGATTCATGAATGGTTTTGAGACTAATGCAAATGTTGATTCTTGTATCTAGAGCAATGCTATGTGATGTGTTTCTTATCTGTCTTTGGTTGCAAGGCGTCGAGGCGAGTCGTGGTGAGACACGTGGAGACCGGACTAGGCAGGTGGCGTCGAGTCGAACGGTCAAGGTGTGTCAAAGGCGGCGTCGCGATCGAGGTGGTTGCAGTCGTGGACAACAAGAAATGCGGGACCTTCGGAAAGGTGCAGGAGGCGAAGGGTAATTTCGCAAGGCGGCACAAGTGGAAGCGGGATCCGTTAGGGTTTAGCCGGCGTAACGGGTTGGAGACCCGTTAGCCAAGGACTATAAATAGAGGTGAAGTCTTGGTTGTTTTGAGACTTTTTGAGAGAGAGGATTAGGGTTAGCCTTTTCTAAAGATCCTTTGGAGAGGTTGTTTTGCTTTGTGGCTTTTGGTTGTTGAGATGGAGAGGGAGAGGATGGATTGAGTTCTTTGTAATCATTCCTCTGTGTGTGTCTCTGTAATCAATTGATGCAAGGAATGAAAAATCTCTTGTTTACATTCTTGTTCATCCCTCTGTTCTTTTCTTTCGTTAAGGCTTGATTTTTGATATTTTGGTTTTTGGTTTGATTCTGGTTGGGAAGTGCCAAAATGGGTTGCTCTCTGTTGGGATGATACCACAAGATCTTTTGATCAACTTTTTCCAATAGCAAATCAACTGTAATATCAGTTCTTGATTTTTGGCCTCCTCTGTTCGTCCTTCCCGTGCCTAGGTTTTGTATGAAAAACTTGTTTCCCTTCTTGAGATGGCATGAAACTTGACATGTTGAATCTATAGGCTATTAAGTAGCTACCCTCAAAGTTTCATCACTCAAGAATCCAAGAATCATGCGGATTTCAGTTTTTGGTCTTTCTTGTCAAATATTCAAGAAATCCGATTTCACTTCGATTAATGGATCTTTGTCTGTGATTCCTTCTCAATGAGGTCAAGATGTTGTTTAGGATGATGTCCTGTGAGACTTGACCCGAGAAGAGCAGCAATCTTTGAGTATTTCGAAATTTTGGAAAATTCCAGTACGTGCTGTTCTTCTGTCTGGGAAAATCGGAACTTCCGCTATTTACACGCCGAAACTTCCGCGTGCGGAACTTCCGCACTGGAAGACCGGAACTTCCGATTTCCAATAGAACATCCCAGATCTCTTTTCTTTTTCTGTTTTTGATTCATTTCTTTTCTCTTGAGTATCTGAGGGTATTGTTTATCAAGTTGAATACTTAAGAGGGGAAGATCTTATTTTTTTTAAAAAGGCACCATTCACCACCCCTTTGTTGCCATTTCGGTCCTTCAATTGGTATCAGAGCCGGTTAGCTCTTTTCGATAGATCTTTAACCGGTCTGTGAGCCATGGCAACAGATAAGTATTCCACCAAGCCTCCCGTCTTTGATGGCTTGGATTACCCTTTCTGGAAGAGCCGAATGGAAACATACATCCAGGCTCAGGGGTATGCCATCTGGCGGAAGGTGAAGGTCAGATTCGCTGTTCCTGCCGATGAAAACATCAATGTGGGGAACATGCCCGATGTTGAGGCCAATGCAAAGGCGAGGAACATTATAATCCAGGGGTTGAGCCGAAGCGAGTTTGATCGCATTTCTCATCTGACGTCGGCTTTCGACATCTGGGTGACCCTCGACGCTTACCATGAGGGTACCACCCAGATCAAGACAGTTCAACAGGACCAGTTCAAGCGAGATTACAACAAGTTTGAAATGCTCGCTAGCAAGTCTCTTGATGAGTGCTTTGCACGTTTTCACAAGATTTTGAGTAACCTCCGAGTGGTCAGTCTCACATACCCCGACTCGGACAATGCTCGTCAGATGCTCGCAGCTCTTGATTTGCGCGTTTGGGAGATGAAGGTGACTACCATCAAGGATACCACGAACCTCTCGACCTTGACTCTTGACGCACTTTACTCGCGCCTCAAGACTCGTGAGATTGACATAGTTTCTCGAAGGTCGAAGTCACAGTCGATGGCTTTAGTCACCGATCCCACTTCTGGATCTTCTTCTTCTGAGTTGCTTTGCGGTTTCTCCCTGGCTGCTCTCTGCGACATAACTGATGATCAGTTAGAGCAGCTTGCGGATGAGCAATTAGCCCTACTAGCTCGGAAGTTTTCCCATGCTTACAAGAGAAGGAGGGATTGAAAAAGAGGAGGACCCGGGATTTGCTTCGAGTGTGGTGGCCCCAACCACATCCGAGCAAACTGTCCCAAGCTGGGGAAGGGTAAAGGTGACTACGGCGGTCCAAGCAAGAACGACTACATCGACAAGAACCGCAACACGAAGCCCTCAGCACCTGCTGAAGGCAAGAAGAAGTTCCGCAACCTTGGGAAGGCCAAGAAACTCTTCTGCTCCCTTATCCTCTGCTGTTCCTTCTTCCCCCTGCTCTTCTTGCACCTCTCTCTTTCGGGAGTGTCAGTATCTTATGAACACTCTCGAGAGGTTTGTAGGAGGCAAGAAGAAGCTCAACCTCATTCTAGACCAATCTAAGATTTGCAGATTTAATCTGGGTCTAGGATACGATTTCCATGAGGACATGAGAAAGCATCCACCTGTCGTGCTCAGAACCATAGCATCAGGTGTGATCAAGACTAAGCCTAGGACTGAGAAAGTCAATTTTAAGTCGGCAGGTCTTGTTCAAGGGATCTATGACAGCAAGGTGATTCCACCTGCAGCTTCGGCCTCTCAGAAGGCGAAGTATCATTGCACCTTCTGTCAGAAGGATGGACACTTGCTCGATCACTGCTTCAGGCGCGCCAAGATCGCACGTAGAGACCGTGTTGAGTTTCTTAGGCGCATTCAGGGTCAGCCCGAGACCTTGAGTGCACCTAAGACCAACACGAGGTCTAAGCTTGCTCCATTTGATGGTTTTGGGCAGCATCGAGGTCTTGGTTTTTCCGAGTTTTCTGGTTTTCGTCCTCATGCTCCCTTTGGTCGTGACTTCCGTCGTTTTGAGGGTAGATCTCGTTTTCTCTTTCGAGATGGCTACCCGCGGCGAGATCAGCATGTAGCCAGCGTTTCGACTCGCTCTTCCATAGCAGTCGGATCCAGCAAAAGCTTCAGGTCTGCACACAGACCTTCTTGCTTGTTGAGTAACAGCGAGCGTAGGGTAGATAGAGGTCATTCTTCTTGACTACTTCATCTGTTCGACGTGTTACTCAGTATTGGGTGCCAAAATCACTTTTGATTCACCCAGTACTGAGACTTTACTCTCTTTGACTTCGAGTTCGCGGGCGAGGAAGGAAAGGTTTGGCTTGTAGATTCGGTTGTTCTCACCATATGACGAGAGATTCTCGTTGGTTTTCTTCCCTAGCCCGTGCTCCGGTGATGAGGCGATCACCTTGGAGATGCCGTTTGGACGCCGTCATCGCTAAAGGTCTTGTCGCATTAATGATTCATTTATTACGAAAGATGTTGCCTTAGTAAGTAAGGCTGCGATAATCGCTTTGATCTCTCGGCTCCGATGGCGATTTGAGGTGAGTTTTAAGAAAAATAATTGCAAAATTTTTATTCTTGGTGATGCGGTTTCTTGGATTTCGTTATGGGAGGATCTTTCGTCTTTGATTTTTACGAGTCTTACGGTGATCCTCTCGGTGTTTAATTGCTTCGAATCCGTGATTTGACCTTACGGCATAGGAGAGTTGGTCATATAGGATTTGATCATTTGACCCGAGTTAGCGGCCACGATCTCATTCGTGGTTTGCCGAAACTCAAGATGGTCAAGGATCTTGTTTGCGCTCCATGCCGGCACGGCAAGATGGTTGCCGCTTCTCATTCTCCAGTCACAGTAACAATGACCAATGCACCAGGACAGCTGCTCCACATGGATAAAGTTGGCCCAGCTCGAGTGCAGTTAGCAGGAGGAAAGTGGTATGTTCTTGTTGTGGTCGATGACTTCTCGAGGTACCCTTGGGTGTTTTTCTTAGCCTCGAAGGATGAGACGTTTACACATTTCCGTGGTCTTTTTAGTAGGCTTTCTGTTGAGCTCCCAGGTGCATTACGAGCAATTCACAGTGATAATGGCACGGAGTTCAAGAATTCCTACTTTGAGAGTTTCTGTGGTGAGACAGGCGTAGAGCACCAGTTCTCTTCTCCGCACATCCCTCAGCAAAATGGCGTTGTGGAGAGGAAGAACCGTACCTTGGTCGAGATAGCCAGGACGATGCTAAATGAATATTCTACACCTAGGAAGTTTTGGGCTGAGGCTATCGCCACTGCATGCCATGTTTCAAACAGAGTTTTTCTTAGGGCACTCTTGCATCGCACTTCTTATGAGTTGAGATATGGGCGAAAGCCCAGCGTCTCGCATTTTCGTGTGTTTGGTTGCAAGTGTTTTATTCTGAAGTCTGGAAACCTAGATAAGTTCGAGTCACGATCTTGTGATGGGGTCTTTCTGGGTTATTCAACTTCTTCTCGTGCCTATAGAGTCTGGAACTGCGAGTCTAGCAAAATAGTAGAAACCTGTGAGGTGACCTTCGATGAGGCCAGTTCGGGGACTAGGCCTGATATTTCAGGTTCTCTAGAGCAGCCCGAGACCATCTTTGTGGATGGTGAGGAGGACGGAGATGAGGGTTGTCTACCCGATTCCGTTCCTTCTCCTTCTCTTGAGGTGCCGTCTTCTACCGCACCTCGAGAAGATCAGCCTTTGCCTTCTGCTTCATCTGAAGCTAGTGGCATGAGATAGTGGCCACTTCTTCATCTCATCCTGGACCTCCTAGACACATTCAAAAGGACCATCCTTCATAGCAAATCATTGGAGATCTTTTTGAGCGAGTCACTCGTTCAAAATCTGGCATGTCTCTCTTCTGTCTCCACTTTGCCTTTGTTGCCTCATTTGAGCCTAAAGACGTCTGTCATGCTCTATCTGATGAGTCATGGATTAATGCCATGCATGAGGAATTGAAAAACTTTGAAAGAAACAAGGTCTGGTCGCTTGTTGAGCCCCCTCGAGGTCATAATATCATTGGGACCAAGTGGGTGTTCAAGAACAAGCAAAGCGAAGATGGGGTAGTCATTCGAAACAAGGCTAGACTGGTAGCTCGGGGCTTCTCTCGGGTTGAGGTCTCGATTTTGAGAGACTTTTGCCATCAGAGCGGACTTGAAGCTATTAGAATCTTGCTTGCCTTTGCAGCTTCTAAGGGCTTCAAGCTTTACCAGATGGACGTCAAGAGTGCCTTTCTCAATGGATTTATCGAGGAAGAAGTCTATGTCGAGACTGACCTCGGGTTTCGAGAACCCCAAGTACCCTAATCATGTCTACAAGCTTTCCAAAGCTTTGTATGGACTTCTAAGGAGCTCCTAGAGCCTTGTATGAAAGGTTTAAGTCCTATCTGAGTCATGGTTTTGAGATGGGTAAAATAGACAAGACCTTATTCATCCGTCGTCATGGCACCGATCTTACGCTTTCGTCGGATCTATGTGGATGACATCATCTTTGCGCTCCTCGCATGCTCTTGTTTCCCGCTTTTCCGATGTCATGAGCTCGGAGTTTGAGATGAGCATGATGGGCGAGTTGAGTTTCTTCCTTGGCTTCCAAATCAAGCAGACTCGGAAGGTACTTTTACGCACCAAGGCAAGTACACTCGTGATCTTCGAGGCGCTTTGACATGAGTGATGGCAAGCGATGTCAACTCCAATGGCTTCTCTGACCTCACTTGACCGGATGAAGGCGAGCAGTTGATCAAAAGGAGTTGAGTATGATTGGCTCTCTCTTGTACCTCACGCCTTGAGACCGACATACATTTCTCCGTGTGTCTGTGTGCTCGATTTGAGCTTCTCCTCGCGTATCTCACCGCCAAAGCAAGTGAAGCGCATCTTCGGTACCTTGAGCTACCATTGACTATGGTATGTGGTACTCTTCCTCTTCTTGTCTATCTCTTAGAGCCTACTCCGATGTAGATTTTCTTTGGTGTAGGATAGACGGAAGAGCACTTCAACACTTGCCAATTCATTGGCACTTCTCTCGTCTCCTGGTCTTCGAGGAAGCAGTCCGGGGTTGCACAATCCACCGCAGAGGCCGAGTGCTTTGCTGCAGCCAGTTGATGTAGCCAAGTGCTTTGGATGGTCTCGACCCTGCGGGACTTTGGGTTAGAAATCGACCGTGTTCCACTCTTTTGTGATAACACGTCTGCGATTAGCATTGCCAAGAACCCGGTCGGCATTCTCGGACCAAGCATATTGATATCGATATCATTTTCTTGAGACCATGTAGAGAAGGGTGACATCGTGCTCGGTTTGGAGAGTGACCACCAGTTGGCTGATATCTTCACCAAGCCTTTGGATAGCTCTCGGTTTTCAGCTCTGCGGGGAGAGCTTGGGGTGGTGTGTCCTTATGGACTGTTGTGAGGGAGAGTTTGTGCTTTACTACTGTATTATATTTTATTATGCTTTTACTCCTTTCTGGTTGCATAGCATTTGGGTGCATTGGGTATAGTTCTTCCAGCATAGGTTAGAGTGGTTCTCTTGCTAAGTTGCTTAGACTGCTTGTTCTTATCTTGTGCTTCTAGGATGCTTCTTAGTAGCTGCCTCTCTTCTCACTAGGTTGAGCTTACTCACTTATAGGTTCTAGCGAGGGTCGGGCCACCCTTGGGTAGACAAGGATAGTGTTTGCTCCTTAATGTGTTAGTTGACCAGCTGATAGTCCTGGAATCATATGGGGTAGATAAGAATCAGTCTGAGCCATAGTATCCTCTATATCTTATCTATGCTCTAAGGACTGCCTTTTCTGTTTCTCTTGCCAGTTTCTCGTTTTTGTTCCTTTGGTTCAGGGGAAGTTCATCTTGATTCTTCTAGTTCTTAAATTTTGTCATATCTCAACCTGAATTAAAAGTGCATCTCATTCTGAAGGGGATCTGGTTTTTCGTGCATTTCATTCTGCATCGTAATATAATTACATGGAGCTTTGATTATTATCCCTTATGATCTGTTTTCAATGTCTTACATCTTGCCATGATCTGTGCTAAATTGCTAGATTTATCATGACTTTTTATGTGTAGTCTAGTCTTTGCCTTGATAAGGTGACTAAAATTGCTCAACTTGAATTAAAATATTGTCATGATAGCTCTTGAGTCTAGTCTGTTGAAGTTATCCCTTATGATTCTCGCCATGTCAAGTAGGCTGAGTTGAGTCCTGAATCTCTATTGAGCTTTAGATTGGGCTATGTCAGTTCATTAAGAAGCATGTCTTATCATTAAATCTTTGGTCTAAAAACATCAAAAGCAAAAAATAATTTCTTTTGTGCGAAAAAACTGATCTCACCAATTCTTTCTCATGAGACTGCTTGCCATTGCACTAGGCATGAACTCAGGGGGAGTCTTGGATGACCTAAGATCACTTCCTTAAGTCTGTTGCTTGGAGTGATCGCATAAGGATTGGGATCTAGCACATGGTTAAGATTGGAAAAATGGTTGAAGCTTAGGAGGCAGTTGTGGATGGCTCCTAGTCCGGGACTTGCTTTACTAAGATAAAGCCATAAATGCTTTAAAAAAATGTGATAAATTTGCTTCTCTTCAAAGAGACCAAGTTCTTGATCAAATGAGTCTTTCTTAAAACTGGTAACTCTCTAAACTGTTCAATATTTGCTTCTTGGTTTCACTTAGATTATTTGACATGGCTTGTATCATCCTTGGATACCTTTAGCTAGACTATAATCTTGGTTGCTTTGTCATGCTAAGAAATTGGACAAATTCTCAGATTATGCCTTTCTTGATTTAGCTACTCTATACATCGATTGTCATGATCTTGAAAGCATTCTTATGTGTTATGGCTTGGTGTAATACTCTAATGGTCATTTTGGATAATCTTCATGGCTCCAAATGCTTAAATTGAATAACATATAGTGATTTTCTCTCTTTAATGCATCTTGATGTGTTTATTGCCAAAAGGGGGAGAAGTTTGAAAAAAAAGTCTTCTGGAGCTTTACAGAAAAATTTGATCTTTCATTTCTAGCTCCAGTATTTCTCTTTTGTCAAACATGGTCTTGAGCTTCCTTGATTCCTAGTTTAGACCGTGTTTGATCATCATCACAAACTCAACTTTATGCTTTTTCGGTGTTTGTCAATATACTCATCAAGGGGAAGATTGAGAGACCATGTGAGAGGTGTTCCCAAGTGAGTGATGAGCATTTGACACTTTTGTTGACTAGTTTGTGATTTGGTTCACAAGATTGAGAGACCATGTGAGAGGTGTTCCCAAGTGAATGATGAGTATTTGACACTTTTGTTGACTAGTTTGTGATTTGGTTCACTGCTGTTGTGCAGCTGCCATTTTGTTTCTGTACTATGCGGAACTTCCGCCCTGGGAATGCGGAAGTACCGATCATCGGAACTTCTGCATTGGGAAAATGGAACTTCCGATTGACCTGAGCAGTGAGTTGTGATTTGGTACTGTGCGGAACTTCCGCCCTGAGAATGCGGAAGTACTGATCATCGGAACTTCCGCATTGGGAAAGCGGAACTTCCGATTGACCTGAGCAGTGAGTTGTGATTTGGGTTTGTGCGGAGCTTCCGCCTTGGGAATGCGGAAGTACCGATCTTCGGAACTTCCGCCTTGGAGAAACCGGAACTTCCGTTTATGCGCAGAACTGAGTAGTGAGAGCATAGTTTTTGATTTTGAGTCGTGTGATTCATGAATGGTTTTGAGACTAATGCAAATGTTGATTCTTGTATCTAGAGCAATGCTATGTGATGTGTTTCTTGTCTGTGCTGGTTGCAGGACGTCGAGACGGAGTCGTGGCGAGACACGTGGAGACCGGACTAGACGCAGGTGGCGTCGAGTCGAGCGGTCAAGGTATGTCAAAGACGGCGTGCACTCGAGGTGGTTGCGAGTCGTGGACAACAAGGAATGCGGGACCTTCCAGAAGGTGCACGAGGGGCGAAAGGGTAATTGCGCAAGGTGGCACAAGTGGAAGCGGGATCCGTTAGGGTTTAGCCGGCGTAACGGGTTGGAGACCCGTTAGCCAAGGACTATAAATAGAGGTGAAGTCCTGGTTGTTTTAATACTTTTTGAGAGAGAGGATTAGGGTTAGCCTTTTCTAAAGAGCCTTTGGAGAGGTTGTTTTGCTTTGTGGCTTTTGGTTGTTGAGATGGAGAGGGAGAGGATGGATTGAGTTCTTTGTAATCATTCCTCTCTGTGTGTCTCTGTAATCAATTGATGCAAGGAATGAAAAATCTCTTGTTTACATTCTTGTTCATCCCTCTGTTCTTTTCTTTCGTTAAGGCTTGATTTTTGATATTTTGGTTTTTGGTTTGATTCTGGTTGGGAAGTGCCAAAATGGGTTGCTCTCTGTTGGGATGATACCACAAGATCTTTTGATCAACTTTTTCCAAGAGCAAATCAACTGTAATCTCAGTTCTTGATTTTTGGCCTCCTCTGTTCGTCCTTCCCGTGCCTAGGTTTTGTATGAAAAACGTGTTTCCCTTCTTGAGATGGCATGAAACTTGACATGTTGAATCTATAGGCTATTAAGTAGCTACCCTCAAAGTTTCATCACTCAAGAATCCAAGAAACATGCGGATTTCAGTTTTTGGTCTTTCTTGTCAAATATTCAAGAAATCCGATTTCACTTCGATTAATGGATCTTTGTCTGCGATTCCTTCTCAATGAGGTCAAGATGTTGTTTAGGATGATGTCCTGTGAGACTTGACCCGAGAAGAGCTGCAATCTTTGAGTATTTCAGATTTTTGGAAATTTTCAAGATGCGTCTTTGTTCTTACATGCGGGAAAATCGGAACTTCCGCTATTTACACGCCGGAACTACCGCGTGCGGAACTTCCGCACTGGAAGACCGGAACTTCCAATTTTCTACAGAACAGCCCAGATCTCTTTTCTTTTTCTGTTTTTGATTCATTTCTTTTCTCTTGAGTATCTGAGGGTATTGTTTATCAAGTTGAATACTTAAGAGGGGAAGATCTTTTTTTAAGGCACCATTCACCCCCTTCATTCTTTGTAATACCGGATTGGGTCGGGTAATTAAGCGGTGGGAGGAAAATACAAACAAGAACTGAAATTCCCTGAATCGGCGGGGGGTTTTCAGCGATCTTCCGACAACCTGGGCCTGGGCCGCAGCCCAGGAGGGGCCCATGAGAGGGGCCAGCCAAGGCGGGGTTTTTTTTTCCTCATCCCCAAACCCTAGCCTATCCTCTCTCTCTCCCCACTCCCCTCCCCAAGCCGCCACCCCCTCCTCCCCCTCTCCAACCGGCCGCCACCATCCTCCCTGTCGTGCGCCAGATTTGTTCATCGGATTTGGGTACGTTCCATACGTTTTCTGATCTTCCAACCTCTTAGAAAGTTGTAGCCCTTAATCTTAGCTTTCTTTAGGCACTGAGATCATCTGATTTGGAGTTACGGTTTAGGAGATATAGTAGTTTTACCGTGACTGTCCAGGACAGATGACGTGTTTTGGCAGATTTTCTTGTCGGGCCATTATGAATTACTTAGATGCCGAATCTCGGGATTTCGTCTCCTAGAGTTATGTTCCTGGTTTCCTTAGCTTTCTTTTGGGACCGAGATCATGAGATTCCACCCTGTGGTTTAGGAGATATGAATTTTTAACCGCACACTACTCTGTCTGTCAGAGATTTTGGAGACTGTCGGTTGCTCCTCGGTTTTGATCTAGTTATAATCAGATTCAGAACTCCCACCTAAAATAGGTTATTGTAGCCCTTTAAATTATATTTCCAAGTTGATAAAGATCACCTCCATTGGATCAGTATAATAAAAGTTACATCATTTTCTTTACCACTGTTCTGAAATCTGGGTAGATATCTGTTAGTGTTTTCAACTGTTGTTTAGGCTACTGTTTTGGCCGAATCAAAGGATTCCACCAACTAGAGTTTTGTAGCCTGGTGCGTTAAGATTATTTGAGCACTGGTTTCAATTAATTATGAGTTACGGATATTTAATTACAATTTTTCTCGTACCGCTGATCAGAAGGGCTGAAATCTGGCTGAATAGTTTATTTTCAATTCGGGTCTGTGCGGTATATTGGGTAGTCAGGAGATATTGTAGAACACCGGTTGTAATGTATTTCCACGTTGTTCTTATTTCGGGAACACTTGTGTAGGCGGTGAGGCATCGCGTGTGGGGACACCTTCATTGCTTGCTAGCGCGTCGCAACGCGAAAGGCAAGTACATTGAATCTTTTACATTGATGAATGATGTGTTTGTGTTCATGCTAATGTTTCTATGATTCATGTTTTCAATCAACGAAGTTACTCAACATTCATATTCCAGTACAGACAAGTACTGCATATTAACTTGTGGTGTTTTCAATTGAATGCATGACAATGTGATGTATACGTGTATGTTCTTGCACTTGTTCATGATGTTGATATGTTTCAAATTGATAATTGAGAAAAGATGATGACATTCATATTACTTACTTCATTCCATTCATGCATGCTTTAATTTCCGTCCACGGGAGTGGAATTTTGAAAGACCCATTAATTCCAGTATGGGCATTTGAAAGACCCATCAATTCCAGTATGGGCATTTGAAAACCCATCAATTCCAGAATGGGTACGTGTGATCCACCATTCCAATGTGGGCCACGTTGGACACCCGTATGAAACGTTCTTCATACGGTAACTTTAAGTGAACACCGACGGGTGTTACACTCGCTATCTGCAGATAAGTGTGATTAGTCCATTCCTTCAGTGCATTCTTTCATTCCATCCATTCATGTATTCATTCCATTCAATCATGTATGAGATGCAAGATTTGTTCATAATTCAATTGAATTGATTTGTCCACTATTTGATTGATTATTCTAGTATGGTACTTACTGAGTTTCGACTCACTCTTGCTTTCAATGTTATTTAGGTGATCCACCATGATGTTGATGATTTTGGGAAGGGAGTAGACCAACACGTTGCACTCAGAACATTACTTGATAATTTCATTAATGGTTTCAACTTTGATATTCCTTGATGAGAGATGGACTATATTAAGTAATGTTTAAACTTCATGTCATGTCATTCCATGATTAGTTTCTTGATTATTCGCCACTGATGTATTGGCTGCTTTCACCTCGTTATCCTGTTATTGATATTTGGATAGATGCATATTGAATCTTATTCCGTAAATTGTTCATATGTTGTTTCCTTAGGTGGCATCTTGGCTTCCGAATAGCCAGGGTGTTACAGTTGCCATTTCGGTCCTTCACACAGGCACACACATTCAATTAAAAAAAAGAAAGTACCTGATGTTATAATTCCAACTACACTCATTCACAATTACAAGCATTAATCAAGGATTGTGGTTACTTCGATTCATAACTACAAGCATCAGGCACTGTTGGATGTCAGGAGTAGAGCCTTGGGGTGGTGGTGACTAAGCGACCTGGCCAGCGGCATCGTGTAGGGGATAGCAGATGGCGACCCGGGGCGGCGCATCCTGGGGGTGAGCAGATGGCGACCCAGGGTGGCGTGTCCTGGGGACAAGCAGATGGCGCCGTCGTAGGACTAGGGACGGGAGGTCTCCGAGTGGGGGAGAGGGACTGGGGAATGAGGTAGACAATCGAGGAGGATGGAGTCCACGACATGCTACGGCTGGCCGCTGGCGAGAGATATGCAAGGAGGACAGAGCACAGGTGGGGATGTCGAGTAGATTTGGGAGGAGGGAGTTGAGGGGTGCTCAGGTAGAGTTTGGTGTGTGGGGTGTGACACCGAGTGGAGAGACTGGGGCTGAGTCTAGAGTAGAGGGGTAAGGCTGAGAACCTATGTCCATGCCCGATTATCTATCAGGTGGAGTTTTCTTTCCACGAATATGCTCGTGGGCACAAAATGAGGAACATACCTACCTCTAGTAGGGTTTTTGCCCGTATATAATCGGGATATCAGGCAAGATTTCCATCCATACTCAGGCTCCATGCAAGAAGGACGTCCTTGTTTCATTCAGACACGATCGATCATGGTCAATGCATACGCCTGTTTGCCGAGCAATTTTGCTGACCCTATTGACTCCAAGTCAAGCTCGCCATCGGCTTTTGTCTGTTTTTTTTATTTTGAGGTCTTTGTATTAAGCAAGAAAAATAACCAGAATAACAACCCGTTCAAGAAAAGTTGTCAATACCGTACCAGAGGTCATACCGGTTTAGTCCTTAGAATGGTACATTTCGGTACCGGTCCATACCGGCGTACCATTTCGGATTTAATATAATTATATGAGTATATATATATATATATATTTATAAGTATATATTTGTTTAATTATATGCACACCGAATATCATTTGTAGTACTATTCCAAATACATAGTAGTACTATCAAATATAACATATAGTTCAATAAATGGTACTATCAATTCCACCGGTATGGCTGGTATTAACAGGTATCAAGCCGGTATCGAGTCGGTATTGATCGGTATCGAGGCCGGTACGGTACGTAGGGCTACTTTGTACCGATTTAGAATTTTTGGCTGTACTGGCACCTTTTTGCCTCGTATTTACAGGAATGACTGTGCCTGAATTTTTTTTGTTGCAAAAATAGTGCCCTGTCGCACGGCCAACGTGCGGTAGGCCCTCACAACCCACCCCGTAGCCTCCTACCGCACGGCCACCGTGCGGTGGCATTGCCACACGGCCGCCGTGCAGTTGCCCTCCTGCGCCCGCCACATGTCCTGGGATTAGGGTTTAGGCCGAAATAAGGGTTTAAGTTGATTAGGGTTTCCGTGTTGTTTGTAGAAATTTTAAAAAATAGCAAATGAGTTCAAACAATTATGAAATTTTATATGGAGTCTCTTGATACACGTACAAATATAGCAAAACAAAATATGAATACAAATTTACAAAAATATAATCACATAACACGGGATACAATATGGTTCACTCGTCTGAGCCACTACTATCTGCCTGTTGCGGCTTCCTCCACATGCGCTTGGATATTTTGCATCGAGCATGTCCCTTGGGATACGTGAGCTGATCCAGAGAGTGCGTGTCGGACTGAGGGGGTACGGAGACCGTTAAGTATGTTGAGTAGGCGGAGGTGCACATGTAGGCTGAGTCTGGCCCAATAGAGTTTGGTAAGCGTACATGTCGTCCTAATGAGGCATGTCGAGCTGGGGGCCACCTCTGAATAATTCATGAATGATGGACTATATAAATTCACTCTCAGGTTGTCCGCCCCCAATGTTTGATGCATGCAACTCCGGTCATGCGGATGAGCTCTGGCCTTGAACGTATGGTGTGCCAGCCCACCCAGAGGAGTTCTGGCCTTGGGCGTCTGATGTGCGGCCACCACCGGAGGAGCTCACATCTGCGACGCTCCAAACCCCTGCCATGGTCCTGAACTCTGACGGGGTATACTGCTCCCTTGTAGGAGCTAGGAGGCCCGTATCGTCATCATCAGTCAACGTGAACTGGTCATGATCCCCAGGGTCAACTGAAAGCCACAAGACAAAACGATGTTAGTATAGATAAACACTCTGGATGTAAACTGAGAATCTCGTACCACCCGGATGTGTAGTGCAGATGACCAAGGGGGAGCGCTAGTCTATGTACCGAACACAAACAGTAGAAGTGATTCATCCCGACGGACCTGCGGTGGGAGGACGATATAATGTTAGCGAAACGTAAGGCATAACCAAAAAACATAATTTAGATTTGTACATAAATTACCTCCTCGCCGATCTAGCTCGCGGATGACCGACGGGGTACGCTACGACGTCGGCCGGACTCGCTAGGTTGTGGTGACCGAGCAGGTGAGCACACCTCCCACTTGGTGTCCGATGCACAGGACATCGTCCATTGAATGACCGCAGCTCAAGTTCTTTATTATCTTCTTCAACTCCACAGAGATGTACTTCAAAGTTTTTAGCATCCCTACCGGTGTTGTGTCTGGCCTGCGGATGGCGGACTCCAATGCGTTTGTGATGCGTTGTGCCCACTCCAACTATAGTGATATATCTAACAGGTTCATTAACGAAGAGTACAAATATCATTAATGAAACGGCCAGAGGTTGTAAGTGTCTTACGGCGTCGTCACGCCGCGAAGCGCTGTGACGATCGAACGAATGGCGGAGGCTATTGTCACAGCCCAAAAATTTATTAATGGGTTTTAGATGCAGCTCATGAACATTTCATATCATTGTTGGAGCATCATCATAAATTATTGAAATTTAAAACTTTCTAATTAAAGAATAAACATTAGGGTTAAAATTCAATCCTAAAACAAATGCGAATAAATATTCATAATGATCTCCAAAAAATAATTTATTCAAATACTAGAATAATTATCATGAATAAATATGAATTTTGTTAAAATTTTGGAATTTAATTTGACCTTGGGAAAAAAATGCAAACTCACTCCTTAAATAGCTTCTGTAATAAATTTTAAATAAGTGATTAAATCATGAACAATATTTTTGGAAAAATTTATATGGGTTCTACCTTGTCCCAGGAACCCCTCTTAAAAATTTTGCATTTTTATAAATTTATTTGATAGGTTTAAACCTCAATCAAAGTTGAAAGTTTGTATTTTGATTTTAGTCAAACGTTCGACCGGACCGAACCTGATGTCACTATAGCGACCGAGCCTCCCCGTCTTGATTGCACCATGCCAGCTCACTACATCGGATTGCGTCGCGCGCACAACGCCCAACCGCACCGCCTCCGCTGCGTCACTGATGGCCCGGGCCCACCCATCAGCACCGCCTTCTATCTCCTGCCGCTTCGGCTGCGTGCGCTATCGCTCTGCATGCTCTCCACCGATCCCTCGATCGCCACCTCATGTCCTCATGTCTGTCTGTGAAGCATCGTCGTGGCTCCTTAAAGCTCTGGCACCAAGCCATTTCCTTCCTTTTGCCCTCTCTCGCCTTCTTCGCTCGACTCCTTGTCTCGGTCGTGGAAGTCGACAAGATAAGCGCCGCTGCGTTGTTACCGCCCTCGAGCCTGCAAGCCCACCAGCGGGTTCAAATTTTGAAGCCGCACCCATTTTTGCCGGTCCATCCCCTGTTCGTCCACTGAGTCGATGAGTAAGACTTCGTCGTCCCCGCCTCCGGCCACCACGGTCTCAAAGCTCTCGAGTGCTCTGGTGAGCCATTTTCTGTGCCATCTTGTCCTATGTGGTCGCAACGCTCTACTGAGTCCTTGGGCTAAGTTAATTTGAATTTGGTGTTGCACCGAGATCGTGCCGACCATTCTTCTCCGACAACAGTGTGACGCCGTTGTCACATTTTTGACCGCCGCCGACCTCCATCGCCGACGATGTCTGGTGCGCTGCGTTCCTGAAGCTGAGGCGACGCTGATACGCACCTTCCCGAAGCTTCTCGACCACCGTAGCGCCATTCCTTCAGGCGCTGCTTCTTCGTCTCCACCTCCGACCACTGGGAGATTGCCGCTGTCAACGTCCGGACCTTGCGTCACCGTCATCGAGTTCGTGGGGCTGCCTCGCATCTTTTGGCGTTGATTGCAGGCTCAGAGATCGCCTGTCGCGCCGAATCACCATTCATGACCACGTCGCCGCTCACGAGCCCTCCGGTGAACCGCTGGTGAATTTATGTAATCAATTATCATTAGCGTTAATCAAGGTGCTTAAGGACTGTATGACAGGTAGGTCCCACCGTTAATTAACGTGATTAGGTTTTTAATTAAAACTCTGAGTCTATTACATGTGGGCCTTCTCTCGGTTAGTTAAGTAATTACGCAAAATGTGAAATACGTTTCCTAAGTTTGGAAAGCGTAATTTCTAGAGTAGTTTTACTGAAGTACGCTTTGGAAAAAACGAAGACGTCTTCTTGGAATGCGCATTCGACGTCGCCTCAACTGGGGCTAGGTTAAAGCTGACCCAGTCAACGCCCTCGCCTCGGGTCCCACCAGACAGTGACTGTGGCTAGCTGAGGGTCGGTATCAAAAGTATTTAGTGTTTTTAGAATTTTCGAATTATACTTCTTTTACACTAAAAATTCAATTAACTTAGAAAATGCATAACTAATTCAAATTGGCTCCAAATCGAATGAAACTAATTTTGTTGGTTTTCATTTTTATTGTACTTTTAAATACAATAAATTTTATGTATGTTTCTGTTACATAAAATATTGAATTGAATTAATGTCTAAGAGGAATTATTTTTACACTATAAACTGATTTAAACTTTAAAAATTAATAAGTAATTAATTTTAACTCCAAATTGAGTAAACTCAATTTTGTCAGTTTAAAATTTTGTTGTATTTAAATTGGAATAATTTTTGAACATGTTATTGCTACATAAAAATATGATATTTAAAATACTTGAACACTGATAACTTTAACCTTGAAAAATCTATAGAAAATCGAATTGAACTCCAATTGAATTAAAAAAAATCATCTAAATTCATAATCAATCATCATCTATCTACTATAATATTTTCATGCATTTTTTAGTATTTTTTATTTTCTCGTTGTTTATTCGATAACGTGTTTTCTTTAGAATCCGAGTCGACCGAAGCGGGCGAATAGTCATACGAGAGTAAACAGTTAGCATTTCAGCAAGGTGCAAGCATCACTTTTTACTTCTATTTTTGCATACATGTTGATCCCAATATTTTCTACTTTAGTGTTTTGAAATGCAAATATTACTTACATGCATGCTATTTTCAAGTATGATTACTTTGTGAAGTTTAGTTTGTTATATCCCAACTGTTGTAGGCTAACCTTGAATTCTCCTTCACAGATATGCCTAAGTTAGTTGTGTGTGATGTTACTTACCGTTGGTATTTATACTTAGCCATGCAAGTCAATAGTCATGTAGTTCAGTTGACAGGGTTATCTCGTCAATCTTGGGAGACACTGAATAATTATATTTATGTTTTCAATTCAGATCTTTGAATCTGATTGTGGAGTCTAAATTTTGTTCATTAAAAATAGATTTAGATCTGGACAAATGGCTAGTAGTAAGGGTGCCTGCGTGCACGAGAATTGGGTATTGTGAAAAGATTTGTCCGAATCATTAAGGACTGAATTTTGGGCTTTCATTCTAAGTATCACTCATACTTCCATACGCGGTGTATGCGCGCCGCTTGGTTGAGTAAGGGGAAAGTCTTATTGATTTGAAACACAGGTGGTGTGAGGACATGGGACCGTGAAATCTCATGTTCCTTAGGAACCCAATGTAAGAATATAATGTGTAAGTGAGAGCTATTTTTATTTTGATGTTGGGCGGTCGACCCACATGCTAACTCTTTACATTGGCCCCTCCGACATAACTTGCATGCCCTGTTATTTAGTGGGCGGTATAGCTAGCACTAAGCGGGATTTTATCATGTAAGGGTGGTTCACTTCAATATGGTCTTCTTGCTGAAAAATACCGAGTCTTGATTTCCTCGGCCGACACACCAAAGGAAGTGTGTTATCATCCGGAGGTTTACGGGCTGATCAAGTCGTGTGGGTAAAGATGTACTCCCCTGCAGGGTTATAATCTATTCGAATAGCCGTGTTCACAGTTATGGACATCACTTGGGACTTGATTGACATCATTGTTAGACTCTAAATTAAAACTTGACATGGGATAACTTGGTATCGACATGACAGGTGTGTCATGAATTTAGTTTTTCAAAGTGGAGCTGCCGCTTTGATATTGTTTGAAATATGTCTACCTTTAAGTTATTAAATTTTCTTTTGTTAAACAGTCTATTGTTAAAACTACTTTATTAAACTAGAAGGTGTAGATTGAGTAATGTTGCATTTCTGCAAAAACTAGAGCCACTATAACCTCTTTTGATCACCCCTAGCTTGTATAAATTTTTATTTGTGTAAGTTTTGCAAGTACAACTTTGTACTTTAACGGATTGTCCATTTGTTCAGGTGAGGTAGATTATAACACAGATCAGTTCGTTAGCGCCAACTTCGGCGACGCTAACAAATAACGCTATTTCTGGCCTCCACTCTGTTGCCTTTGGGAAGGGCACACCCTGTTGGAGTTTTTGTTCTTAATGCTTTATTTTCCGTTGCGTACTTATGTTATTGTTTAAATTTGACCGGTCTGCCTCTGTTGTAAATTATGGCCATAAGCCCTTATCTTGTACAACATGTGTAATATATCTGCATGCTTTGTGTATGACTACGAATCTACGATCAATGTTGATTGAGATATGTGTGTGTTAGCCTTGATCCTTGGGAGCTAACACGAGACACATATTCGAAGATTTGAAATGTTTCTTGACTCATGTGAGTATGGTCTCGAACTGTCCAGTTCGACGTATCTCCATGGGTTAAGTTGGATTTTAGAACTTGGAGACCTAGAGTTATTTACATATGATCTGGAGGACTATGATCCTATATAAATAATTCAGAATCCCACAGCGTTGGTATCAGAGCCATACTGACTGTAGGTTAGAAATAGCATGTCGTTAATTTTTGTGAGTCTGCATTCAAAACACATTTTCAACTAACAAAATATTTTCTAAAAAGCTAAGACAAATGAATCTTTTATTTCTCGTCCATCTTAGAATCAATTTTTATCCAACTTTCGGTTAGATCTACCAAATAATTTTCCCACTTATCTTGTCTTTCTTGTATGCAGATGAGCAGTTGGTTTTTAACGAAGAAGACTCGGGTCGAAGACGTAGCCGTTTTTTGAGTCAGAGGCCAAGCCACGGGCTGTGCCGCCCATTTGGCTATTCACCGGTGCAGCGACTACCCTAGGAAAATAAGCAGAAGAAAGAACGCTCGATCGCTCACAGAAAAAAAAATCCAATCAAGCGTTTATGCGGTCGATTTACGATCGGACGGCTCCCCGTCGGTCGTAACAAACTCTTCCAGCCCCAAAAGAGGAAATAACCTTCTCGCTCGCTCTCTCTCACCTTGGCGTGCAGGCAGCCGCAATTTTCTCCTTTCCTCCCCTTTCGCGAAGGCGAAACCCCAGACCCAACCCCCCCCCCCCCTCTCCCTCCCTCTCTGTCTCCTCCACCCCACCGACCGATCGAGTTCGACGATGACGCTGGGGAGCTCCGGCGCTGGATCGAGTGTCGTTGGTGAGCAAGGAATCTTTAGGCCCAGGATCGCGCGATCCGATCCGGTTTTGTTCTACCCTGTGTTGTGTGCTTGTGCTGCCCGATCTGGTCGTGCGTGGTCTTGATGCGAGTAAGGCCTGAGAGGAAGGGATGTTGGATAGGTGCTAGTTGGTTTGGAACTTTGGATTGATTAGGTGATGTGCCCGCTCGATGCGGATAGGCCGGTAGTCGATTGAGAAAGTGGCTGTTGTTCGATGCCTGGGGGATTAGATATCGTATTGATGTCTGATACAGATGACGCACCAGTGGTTGTTTATCTAGGAAGATGGGATCGCTTCTTTGCTAGGAAGTAATTCCTTTTGGGCATTAGATAGGACAAGCAGGGGGTATTGGGTATTTGTGCGGCTAATGCTTTTGTTGGCTGATTGTTTGCTTGCCCTGTTGTGAGAGTTCTTGCCTGCTATGTGATATCCCAAATGGATTAGAGGTTGTAACAATAGGGGATTAGGTTAGTGCTACCGTGGCATCATTGCAGTTGAATTGGTGATTTATAAAGGAAAATAGCGATGCTATGCTTTCTCTTGATCATCATGATGCCGATAGTGGAAACCCATGTGGTTGATTGTGTGTCTCATCACTGACAGCAGGTTCATGTGCCCGCCATGGCACTTTCATCATTTGTCTGGGCAAATTTGTTTTTGCTACAGGTGTCCGTTCTCTTTGATAGCGAGTGAGCCTAGACTTAGTTGTGCTGAATGTGTATAGTAAATGAGACCAAGGGGAGAAATGGAGCGAATGCATGCAACCCATGGATATTAAGGCGTCGCCTAAGCGTCGCTTAAGTGACGCTTAGGCGGTAAGGCGGTCGGCAGCGCGTCGCCTCGCCGTCGCCTTGCCAAGAAGGCCTAAGGCGTCCGCCTCAAGGACAAGGCGTCGCCATGGCGTCGATTAGGCGGCGGGAACCTCCAAGGCGGCCGCCATAAGAAGGGGTGGAGGAGATAAAAGAGATGGGATGAGGGGGCAAGCGGGGGAAAACCTGTCGCCGCGTGCGTGAAGCCGGACGACCGAAGCCCTAGCGCCGCCTCCATCCCCATCGCAGCCTCCATCCCCATCGCAGCCTCCATCCCCGTCGTGGCGTCGCCCTCTGCGCTCTAGCCTCTAGATCTAGGTTTGCTCCATCCCCTCCTTCCCAGCCTCCACCTCCACCTCCACCTCGGCTCGGCAGCTCCCCCTCCCTCCCCAGTCTCCACCTCCACCTCCCCCTCCCCGGCTCCCCCTTCTCCCCGCCGGCCTCCCCCTCCCTCCCTTCTCCCGGCGGCGACCCGGCCTCCCCCTCCATCGCGGCCTCCCCCTCGGACATATGGAAGGGAGGCCGGGAGGGAGGGGGAGGCGGGGAGGCCAGGAGGCGAGGAGAAGGCCGGGTTGCCGAGCAGCAGAGAGGCAAAGAGAGCCGAGTGAAGGGAGGCGGCGCAAGGAAAGATGAAGCAGCGCAAGTGGTCGGGCGGGGGAAAAAGGAGATGAGGGCAGCGGGCAGGCCGGTCAGGCGGGCGGGCGGGCAGGGCAGGCCGGTCAGGGTGGGATCTTCTGTGGCTTCAACATTGCGGGACCTTCAGCGGCCTTCCGGTCTCTCGCTCTGCTGCCGCCTTAGGATTTCTAAGGCGTCGCCTCGCCTCGCGCCTTACCGCTTAAAAGGTGTGAAGGGGGTGAGTCGCCTCACCTCGCCTTACCGCCTTAATAACCATGATGCAACCTATATTTCTTCTGTTATTTGTGCTGTAAGAATGATTTCTGGTATTTATAAATGAGTTGTGCCATTGTGCTTGTGGATGATTTGTTACTAAAGAAGTTCGAGGTGGTCCTGTGGTTTGGTGTTGCAGAAGCTGACTTATAGTTCGCATTACGTACTAGAAGATTGTCTAGACTAGGAGATGATCAAATTGCATTGGATCCACTATTCCACATTGCTCTCTTCTTTTTTGCAGATATGATCACAGAAATGTATTGCAACCATCGATAACAAAGTATGCCATAAACATTGATGACGATGAAATGTCGGTTTTTTAACAATCATGTAGATGGTTAGGAAGTACCCTTGTGATGTAACGCACCAATGACCACAGTTCAAACAAATAAAAATGACTGTGCTACGAATTTCTGGCATTGTATGCAAAATCATTGTCGGTGTTATTGTACGTTTCTGTAGTAGTCTTTTTTTCGTTTTTGTTTCCTTTGTGGTTCTGGTCCTTTGTCATTCGTGTGCTTACAGATGGTGCATCGAATTTCTTGTTCTTTCTTGGATTAGCCCCATTACCATTCTGCATGACTGGAATGCAGTGATTAATGTTGCCAATTGCTTCATACGTAAAGAGAAGTTCTTTGATCCAGTATCCATTGTGTGGAAAGTGGTATATCCTCTTAAATATTCCTTCTCATTCGAATTTCACTTCCAGTTCTTGCCTGCTATGTGATATCCCAAATGGATTAGAGGTTGTAACAATAGGGGATTAGGTTAGTGCTACTGTGGCATCATTGCAGTTGAATTGATGATTTATAAAGGAAAAGAGTGATGCTATGCTTTCTCTTGATCATCATGATGCCGATAGTGGAAACCCGTGTGGTTGATTGTGTGTCTCATCGCTGACAGCAGGTCCATGTGCCTGCCATGGCACTTTCATCATTTGTCTGGGCAAGTTTGTCTTTGCTACAGGTATCTGTTCCCTTTGATAGTGAGTGAGCCTCGACTTAGTTGTGTTGAATGCGTATAGTAAATGAGACCAAGGGGAGAAATGGAGCGGATGCGTGCAACCTATATTTCTTCTGCTGCGCTGTAAGAATGATTTCTGGTATTTATAAATGAGTTGTGCCATTGTGCTTATGAATGATTTTGTACTCTAAAGAACTTAGTGGTGGTCCTGTGGTTTGGTGTTGAAGAAGCTGACATATAGTTTGCATTACGTCCCAGAAGATTGTCTAAACTAGGAGATGATCAAATTGCATTGGATCCTATTCCACATTGTTCTCTTCTTTTGTGCAAATATGATCACAGAAATGTATTGCAACTATCGACAACAAAGTATGCCATAAACATAGATGACGATAAAATATCAGTTTTTTTAACAACCATGTAGATGGTTAGGAAGTACCCTTGTGATTTAACATACCAATGACCACAGTTCAAACAAATAACAATGATTGTGCTTCAAATTTCTGATATTGTATGCAAAATCTTTGTCGGTGTTATTGTACGCTTCTATAGTAGTCTTTTTTTCATTGTTGCTTTTGTGGTTCTGGTCCTATGTCATGTGTGTGCATACGGATGTTGCATCAAATTTCTTGGTCTTTCTTGGACTAAGCCCCATGCCCATTCTGTATGAATGGAATGCAGTGATTAATGTTGCCAATTGCTTCATACCTAAAGAAGTTCTTTGATCCTATCCATTATCTGCTCTGATGCACCGATACTCTGACCAATAGTGTACGGTATCCCGATCGTGTATCGGATCAGTGCGGCTCCAATACAACGCCGATACGTATCGGGAAGTATCGGAAACATTTATGTTTTAAAAAAAGAAAACAAAAACCCGATACTTCCCAATACCTCTATACGGCCCATAATTCAAGCCGAGCCCAGTCGATATGTCAGGTTGCCTAGTTTTGAACCACATTCAGTGCTTTGAGGTACATACTTTCATTGCCTAAATATATATTCGGTGTTAAGAGAACTAATGTTGTAAATGTTATTTAGGCTTATACATATGCTTGGTATTCCCTCTTATTAAAGCTTTCGTAATGCATATCTTACACTTCAATCGGAGCAAACAATTTGGTAATGCACATGGGTAAAAAAAACATTCTTGTTGTTTTGAATGTTCCATGATCCATAGTATATTATGTGAGCAGCCAATAAATTATTCTCCATTTTAAGAAACTAAATTGTAACTGATCTTGCAGCATGATTTGAGATGGTTTTTTGCTCATGGTTCTATTCTATTGTATCGTCAACTGACCTTGACTGAAACATATCAAGTATCATATTTTATATTTTTACTATTTTTAATATATATTCATCTGTATCGCCGTATCGGTTTTTTTTGGGAAATGGGGTATCGCCGTATCACTGTATCTGTACCGCTGGACCGGTATTGCGTATCGGTGCATCATAGATTGTGTGGAAAGAACCATGTCATGTAACTTTGGGAATATATTGCAATACCTGCTTATTTAACTGACAAATATTTTTTTAAAATGGTAGTTCCTCGGAACTTCAGGCTGCTAGAAGAGCTTGAGCGTGGGGAGAAGGGCATTGGTGATGGGACAGTGAGCTATGGAATGGATGATGCAGATGACATTTACATGCGGTCATGGACTGGTACCATCATTGGCCCACACAATGTGAGAGCATAATCTCCTCATCCTCTTGTGTAATTCCTTATTGCCTTTCATGAACTAAGCAGGATGACCATTGCACCGTTACTTTTCTTTAACTCCTATCTGCAACCTTCATTGCTACCTAAGTTCCTATATTTTGTTTTTCATTGAATATTTTTGCCGGATTGTTGTACCCTAGATTGTACTGTAGAAAATACCAATGAGAACTGACAGTAGTGGCAGTAGATGCATAATAAGGATTGAGCATGATGGTTCTTTTGAAGATATACATCTGTAGGCTCCGTCCCACGTTTACACGAGAGACCAAGAAAGCTGCTTGTTACCAATTGAAATCAATGCATGTGCACAGAGGCAGTCTTATCCGACAAATGTGCTACTTTTTCATCCATGAAGTTGCATCTCAATTTATCTAAAACCCTTGGTTGTTCCTCTATTTGTCAGACTGTTCATGAGGGTCGCATCTACCAGCTGAAGTTGTTCTGTGACAAGGACTATCCTGAGAAGCCACCATCTGTGAGATTCCATTCAAGAATCAACATGACATGTGTTAATCATGAGACAGGAGTGGTAAATCTCTCTCTCTCTCTCTCTCTCACACACACACACACACACACGCCCGCCCGAGCACAAGAACTTGTGGGTCTAATTTTCTCATCGATCTATCCATTGGTTTGAGGGCTGTAGGTTGACCCAAAGAAGTTTAGTTTGCTAGCAAACTGGCAGCGGGACTACACAATGGAACATATCTTAACCCAGCTCAAGAAAGAGATGGCTGCCCCGCACAATCGCAAGCTAGTGCAACCTCCAGAAGGGACATTCTTCTAGAGAAGCGTTCGCTGGCCCATCTTGATATTTCAAAGCAGTAACTTATATGTTGTCATGGAGGCTTGCAAAAATAGCCTCAATATCCTGTGCCAGCGCTTGTGTTTCCTCCCTTTTTTTATGCTGTGCCCTGCTATCTGTGAACAAAGCTGAAACAGTAAAAGCTCGGCAACTTGCAGGGTTCTAGGGATGTACTTAAAGAAACTGCCGCGTTAAAGAATATATATAGACAAATGCAGCTTCTTATAATATAACCTGTGTGCGTACAATTTACAAGTATGTTTCTCTTTGAACTGTCCAATGGCTTTTTTTGCCCAGTATTATGTTGTATCTCGGTTGGATTGGATTAGCGTGTTGCCTGGTATATCTGCTGGGTAGGATTTGGTGCCTCATATTCTCCGGCTATATGCCTATATTTCTAACCATTTATAAAAAAATACAATAGAATTCAATATTACCAATGCAATGGAAATGCACATTATCCTACTTCGAAATGAGAACTCACCTCTTGTCAAATTCTACGAAATGAGAACTCACTTCTTTCTTGCAAATTCTAATTCCGGTTGTACGTCTCGCCAAGGCCATGGGCCAGTTAGCATTCTTCTCCAAGCGAAGTTCTACTTCCGTAATGGTTACCATGGAATCCAGCAGTCCATTGGAGGTAGTAGTAGTTTGCATCTTTTCTTGTGTTGTAACATTCTTTTTTGTTTATGCTTATTTTTTAGAGAGAGTATTTTTTGTTTATGCTTATTTTTTAGAGAGAGTAAGAGGCACCTGTCGATGACACACTCTCCCCCCATCTTCGTTAGGATGAGGTCCCCACATTCTAGAACTTTAACTAGTCCATACAAATGTAAGACTTTATCTACAACACTCCATACTAGTCATGTATCTTACTCACCGACCTCACTGGAATAGTTACATGACTTTCTCACCGACCTAGCTCGCACACTCTTATCATGATGAATGTAAATGATACAACATCATAATTAATCATTTACACAACTCATCTCATTAACTCAATATCTTATTCCCATTATCTTAATGTCATAATCTCATTAACTCAATGTCATCAATATCATGTATATGAATAAGTTTAACGAAAGTATAATAATAACATAATAAGTAATTCAATGACAGTGGTGAACAACCCATTGTTCACCACTATACCATGTATTTGCCTCTTAGCCTTTAGAAGCTAGGTGATAAGATGGTGGCAAAGTAATTGAGACAATACTCCCTGGACAAGCAATTAAAACACTCTCAAAAATATATCACCATAGTACCAAAACATCAAACAAATTACTGTCGCACCTACACACATAATCGACGCCCTTAACTAAACTCCACCTGACAAACTACCCGATGTCTTAGTGGTAAAATGAAAATAACCCCCCTCTGAACTCTAATAATAGCAAACTATACATTTTCTATAAACCCCACGACATTCTCTATAACATTATAGTTATGCAAAAATTTTGAATTCGTCGTTTAGGTTCTCGTTTCCAACCCCGAAGATTAAACCAGAATCAGTCAGAATAGTCTACTTCACATTTTCATATCTATTTTTCTATAACATAAAAAGTAGTAAAAATGGTATTTCTTGAATCTACTAAGAAATATATAGATTATTTAAGTTATGACCACAATTAAAATTGTTGGACCGTAAAGGCGACTAGAGGGGGTGAATAGGAGCACGCTCACTTTTTCACAAATTATGAACTCAATACAATTTCACTCCAGTAGCTATTAGAAAGCTATGAAGATCAATATACCAGTACAGCGGAAGACTAGTATTGAATCCAATTAAATCCCCTAAGCAAAATAACAAAATCAACTAAGATTGCACAGACTCACAGCATGGGCGGTCAGACCTCTGTACCCAACCGGTCGGACCGATTGCTTGCAAGCGGTCCGACCGTGATGTCTTGGCGGTCGGACCGCTCCAAAATTGGTCCGGACCGGTGATGATCAAGCGATCGGCCGTGATCGAACCGATCTGAAACAAAGAAAATCAGCCCGATGACGAAGTTGCAATTAGGTGAAACTTTTGATTCTCAACTCCAATCTTTATGAAACTTTGCACACACCTTCTATATGCTATTGAGGACCTATTCTAATCGAATATTATGATAATTCTTGGAACGATCTTGAGCAATTTCCAATTGATTAACAGAAGGTCTAAAATCGGGCAAAACGAAAACTTGATCTTAATGCTTGTTCGTGAGTGATTGATGATCAAGATGATGCTAGATAGATTCACACATATCACAGCAAGCTAATTCACGTGAAAGAATCAATCACAAACTCGCGGATCAAAGAAAGCCCTAAAAACACGAAATTGAAAGCAAGAACGAAAAGAGACTTATCTCAAGCAAACCTTGCATAGATTGATTTCGTGATTGTTCTTTGGATTACATCCACACCATCATGGATCGATGGACAATCAAAGATCACGAAATTCACCACAAACCATCAAGAGCCCTAGCCTCCACCTCAACTCCCCAAAAGACAATTAGGGTTTTGAAACATAAAAAGGCGAGAGAGAGAGGGGTGCAGCCACCACCTCCTCCTATTTATAGTGGAGGCCTAGACTCCTAGGGTTTGACTCAATTGGGCTCCGTTAAGGCCCACTAACAAGCGGGTCACACACGCACGCTTCACAAAGCGCCGTCTTTAACTTTTGACCTAAACCGCTTCACCATGCGTCATGGATTTGCCAATAGGTCACCATTGTCCATCTTGTGTCACGCTTGAGTCGTTGACCTCACCCGGCATCGTCGATCGTTCTGGACCTCAACTCTTCAAGTCTAGTCCCGATCCTCCTCGCCGTTGACCGTCGTTGACCACCAAGCAACTCCGCACAACCATAGACAAGCAAACACGATTCGGGAACAAGTTCTTCACAACTTGACCCATGTTAGTCAAAACATGCATCATGCAAACCATATGCCACGATACCAATGACTTTGACCTAACAAATCAACATCGCCACGGTTGGCCGACGTTCAAGTCATTCACGGTCCGACCGCTCCGGGTGAGCGGTCGGACCGCCTTTGGCCGGTCGGACCGCTCCTCGTGAGCGGCGGACCGCCTTGGGACTTAGCCAATTTCAACCCCGAAAATCCGAAACCTTCTGGAAACTTTAAACCAATAGAACTTTTTACTGGAGACTCCAAAAATCATGAGACCAAGTGCATTGGGATCCCCTCACTTGCCTACAACACATATTTTGGCCCAGCTTGTTTTGGCCACTTTGGTCACCGCCGGTCCGACCGCCCCACATGGCCGGTCCGACCGATTTGGGACCGGTCGGACCGCCCCTGTCCAGTAAGCCTGTAACTTTGTCGAAAACACGTGAAATGACAAACCGTAAACGCCATTGCCAATTGTCACATCATCCTACGATCTGGAACATATCCCCATGAAATCCACAATCTCCCCCTTGATGAACACATTGGCAATTATCCAGAAAATGTAAGTAAGAGGTTTGAAAACGAGTTTACTCGCAGTTTTCACACAAAGGCGCAACTTGGTCCATAAGCAAGAAAAAGCAATGAAAATGACCAAGCTGGCATCAGAATAGTATAGGCATGTGAGACAAGGCAAAAGAAAGCATAAAAACTTTGATTTCCAGAAAAGGGTCAAAATTCTCACATGAGGTCCATATGAAAGAACAATTGTTCAATTGACCTATTGATGCGTACACGCTAGGGGTGGCCCGATCTTCACGGCGTAGGTTGAAGAACAAAGTGAATCTTACTGTGGACAGCGGAGATAACTAGTTGTGAGTAGCGGAAAAGGGTAACTAGCTTTAACCTGCCAAGGTTGGATGCGACCAAGCGTTGGGAGAGACGATCCAAGCCTTACGGACTCCGACCGCTATCCGAACAATCGCAGAACCACAATCCGAACTAACCCACACAAAACGCCCGGAGCGTAGAGCACGAATTAGGGGATCCCAGAGGAATCTTCTTGCAAATCCAAGAGAACTCACAAGAGCAAAAGGAGCAAGGAACTCAAAGATCTTGCTGCAATTTCATATATCGGTTTGTTGAAATATCAAAAGTACCTCCATGGATGGGAGTAGGGGGTATATATACTAGGAACAACCCTCCTAGCTGGGTATGAACATAAGTCACCACGTTTGGAAGGTGGAAGGCCAACTGGTTGAAGCATTCAAGGAGTCTTCTCGGTTTCTCATGCGTCTGCTCAACTTCTCGCGATCTTTAGTAAAATAGCAATAACTCTCTCCTCGGAAGTCCAAATGACGAACCGTTTGTTGGAGGTGAAAATAGACTTGATTATCTTTCCATCCATATAGGATAGGCATAGTGAAACGTTCCAGGTTGGTGTGCAAGCACTTAAGAAGACTTCAGTTTTCGCGCAGTCATTTTCAGCATGTGCATTTGTTACTAAAATGATCATAACTTTCATTACATAACTCCAAATAATGCACGGTTTGAAGCGTAGGAAAATAGACTTGACAAACTATCCAATGCTCTGGTGTATACTGGCTGGAAACATTATAATTCATGCAGATAATGATTGCAAAACTCATTGGTTTTCTGGACCTCCTTGTTCCTCTCCAATGCACCTGAGTTCAATCAAAGAAGAGGACATTGGAAGCACTACTAAGTTATTGAGATCTGGAATAAGTTCTAAGTTAGCGTTCACCTGATCAAGTATTTTTTTAGCACGTCTTCTCGTGATTGGTCCTTGATATTGTTTGTCCTTGAGAATATCTTGGTCGCGGAGATGATCTTCTGTAGCATGGTCATTGAAGGTTGGGATGTCCTCATCACCTATGATCATTGTGAGTATAAAAGAATGCAATTCAAGTTCAGAATATTCAATAAGACAATAAGAATGCAACTCAAGAACTCCCCCTCACTATGATCCTCAATTTTCAAATTTTCGCTCCCTTTGTATAAACTTCTCCCCCAATAAAGTAATATCTTCTTATTAACACATCTTCTCTTCTCATTTAGCACATCTTCTCCCCTTTGACAATGGATTCATCAAGGAATCACGCCTTCCTCTCATCCAGAGATAATAAATATAGAATAAAGGAAGAAGCAGAAACAAAAGAAGCATAAAGAGGAATATGCATGAAGTGCAATGGAGTGGCTTCAATTTTTGTATTTTTCAATTTTTGATTACAAGAAGCTTTGAAGATTACCCAAAAGAACAAGCTAGTATCTCTAATATTGCACAAACAAGATATCAAGCCCGACAGTAGCTAGCAAGATCATGGTAAGACATATATATCACAGCTAAGCACAAAGGCTCAAAAGTAAAGCAGTAGATTTGATCAATTTAAGAAACGCTTCAAATTCAGCAAGTTCATCAACAGGGATCCTAACGTGAAATTGGCCATGTCAAAATGTCAAAGTGAGATAAAAAATCTAACAAAGACCACATTAAGAGTCAATCAAGTCCCGTATTGAATCATTTTGCTCAAAATTTTGTAAACGCCCATTTGTCAATATTTTTCTCATTTGCATTGAATATTGAAGTTGACTAATGATCTAACTTAGTGACAAGATCCTGGACTAGGAGCCATCCACAAACTCATCCTAAGCTTTGACCAAAAGTTGATTAAATGTATATCTTAGTAAAGAAGATCCTGGACTAGGAGCCATCCACAAACTCTTTCTAAGCTTCTACCAGGGCGACAAATCTTGAGGTTCATGTCATTTCTGACAAGCAGTCCCCATGAGATCGTCTGGTTCATCAAACTATCTCCAAGTTCATGTCATTTGACAAGCAGTCTCGTAAGAATAGTTTGGCACAATTTAAGCATAAGACAATCTTGATTTTCATTTTTCACATGAGCAGTTTTAGAATCTCAAGAACACAAAAGCTCAAGTAATGGTCAATTTTAGATCAAAGAGCTAACAAAGCAATTCTGACAGGGCCAATGTCACAAGAGGAGCACTAATTGCGCAACTCGCTAAAACATCCACAAATTGCAATTTCTTAGTTTGAGTTGTTTAAAAGGTTCTAGCTCATATAGCAAAGACTTAGCTACACATGTAAAAGCATGATAATTCTAGCAAGTCAAAGAACTAGACATGACATTGAGCAAGAATTGAAATACAAAAGCTCTAAAGGGTAATAGGCAAAGCTTCATCAATTTTTAAAAGATAAGCAGAAAATCTTATATTTCAATGCATCTTTTTGGAGTTTTTTTCATACCATTTGTTGTAACCACTTATTGGAGTTTTCATATGAATGCAATATGACACAATGAGATGCAATTAAAAAGCCTAAAAACCTAAAAAGTTCGAAAAGATCACTAAGTTCGGAAAAGAACAATAAAAGATCAAAAGAACAAGGAAAGATAAGAAAAAGATCAAACTCCCACTCAAACCAACCCATAAGGATAAATTACCCCTAACTCGCTTCTTAAGGAGGAAAATCTGGTTTGATCTAAAGGCTTGGTAAGAATATCTGCTAATTGAGTTTCGAACTCTACGAAGTGCATCACAATATCACCTTTTTCAACATGATCTTTAAGGAAGTGGCGAATGTCTATGTGCTTAGTCCTAGAATGTTGCCTTTGGGTTTTTAGCAATATTAATAGCGAAGTGTTATCACGAAAAGAGGAACACTAGCAAAGTTTAACCCATAATCTTTCAAAGTGGACGACATCCACAAAATCAAGCTCTGACAACTAGCGGCCTACAAACTCCGCTTGATGGATTGTGCAATGTAAGACTTCCTAGAAGACCAAGATACAAGAGAAGTGCCTAGGAAGTGACAGTGCACGAGGTACTCTTCCTATCTAACAAACGACCGCAAAATCGAATCAAAAACCTCTAATGGACAAAGTCGAGGAGCAGAATACCAAATGACATATAAGAGGGTAGAGTGTAAATACCGAATATGCGCTTAACGGTTTGGCGATGGGAAGTTCTCGGAGACGCTGAAATCTTGCACAAAGGCATACCGTGAAGTGAATGTCGGTCTCGAGGCCGTCAAATCTGAAGGAGCCGATCATGTCTTTGCGGTACTCGCGTTGATCCACGACTTCTCCTCCTCATCTGGATCCAAAACGATCGAAGTTGCCATGGGAGTGGAAATTAGCTTGCAATCACCCATGTTGAAGCGTTTGAGTAGATCTTTAGTGTACTTAAATCGATGTATGAAAGTTCCTTCCTTGCATTGTTTGATTTGAAGTCCCAAAAGTAATTAAGCTCTCCCATCATACTCATCTCAAATTCCTGGACATAGTGTCGTAAAAGTTTGAAACAAGAGCATTAGAGGAACCACCAAAGATAATATCATCCACATAAATTTGAGCAAGCGTGAAGTCATTGTCACGTCTAAGAATGAATAGAGTTTTATCCACTTTACCCATTTCAAAATTATTTTTAAGCAAGAAGGTCTTAAGTCTATCATACCGTGCTCTAGGGGCTTGTTTAAGACCATACAATGCTTTAGATAGCTTGAAAACACGATTTGGATATTTAGGATCCTCAAAACCAGGGGGTTGCTTAACATACACTTCCTCATCTATGAAACCATTTAAAAGGCACTTTTAACATCCATCTGATATAATTTAAAACCTTTTGATGTAGCAAATGCAAGCGAATCGAATGGCTTCTAGTCTAGCAACAGGAGCAAATGTCTCATCAAAATCTAACCCCTCAACTTGGTGAAACCACGAGCTACCAATCGGCCTTGTTTCTAACCACGAACCATCCTCACCTTGTTTATTCTTAAACACCCAACGGGTTCCTATAACATTATGACCACTAGGGGTTCTACTAGGTTCCAAACTTTGTTTCTTTCAAAATTTTCTAACTCCTCATGCATGGCATTTACCCAGCTAGAATCAGATAAAGCATGTGATATATCGCGGGGTTCAAAAGAAGCAACAAAAGCCGAATGAGAGTAGAGATTTGGATCATTATACCGAGCGAGTGACTCGCTCATGTAGATTACCTATTATCATTCCGGAGGATCTTTGTCTCTGAATGCGAAGTGGGCGCCGGGTGAGATCTGCTTTCTTCGACCTCCGCAGTATGCGATGATGAAGATGCAGCAGGAGCCTCAACTGAAGGTGAAGTAGACGTAGCAGGTTCTTGTATTAGTATGGGCGCTTCAGTAGCAGCAGATGAAGGAATGATATTAGCTCCGTCCTCATCTTCCTCCACAAAAATGCTCTCTGTCACTGTAAATCATCTCAGAGCAATAGATCTAGCTCGGGCTAGTCTCATCAAAAGTGACATTACAAGTCTCTGAATAATGTTAGTCTCGAGATTAAAAACCGAAAACCCTCGAATGAGTAGGATAACCCGAAATAACCCATCAAAAGTTCTTGATTCAAATTTATCTAAGTTGCTGTCTTAAGAATAAAACATTTTGATCCAAAAACTCGAAAATGCGAAGCAGAGGGTTTTCTACCAAAGCGAAGCTCATAAGGAGTCTTGCCTAAAGAAGGTCTCAAAAGACACGATTTGCAATATGGCAAGCGGTAGCAATAGCTTCGCCCAAAATCTCCTCGGTGTGTTATACTCGTCTAGCATCGTCCTAGCCATTTCGACCAAGGTCCTATTCTTCCTTTCCACTCGCCATTTTGTTGAGGGCGTGTGGAGAGGAGAACGATGCTCAATACCACGCCAAGGCACAAAAGAAGCAAAAGAAGCATTTTTGAACTCCGTGCCATTATCATCTGCGAATCGCTCTCAAAGCACCAGAAGCTCGAAGCCAAACGAAGAACAAGGTCATGAAAATAACCAAAAGCTTCATCTTTTGAAGTAAGAAAGAACACCCAAGTATATCTAGAAAGATCATCGACTATGACAAGAATATACCATTTTCCACCGATCGATCGGACTCTAGTAGGACCAACGGTATCCATATGAAGCAACCGCCAGGTCCGTCGACCATAACCATAGTCACAGAAGGGTGTGGCGGCAACTTGTTTGCCATGCCTACAGGCGCACATACTGACATCCTTGATACTTTGAGTTTGGGCAAACCTCTCATGAGATCAAGGTTGCTAACTTCGTGTCGATGATCAAAACCAATGTGCCCCAAACGTCGGTGCCAAAGCCGAAATCGAAGAAGATGTAAGCAAACATTTAAGAGATCCAAGAGATTACGAAAAATCACCTCAAAAATTCTACCAACTCTAGAGATTCCAAACACAAGCTCACGGTAGAATCAAGCACACGACAAGCATTTTTCTTAAAAGCAGTCTCATAACCATCATCAAGAAGTCGAGAAAGCGAAAGGAGATTATACCTAAGCTTGTCTACAAGAGCGACATCCTTTAGAATGAATTTGTTGTTCACCCTAATTGATCCTGTTCCTTCAATTCGCCCTTGTGTATCATCTCCAAAGGTGATGAAGTCATCACTGTTGCCGCGTGAAAGAGGTGAACCATTTTGAGTTTCGGTCATGTGGCGTGAACACCGGTCGGCGAACCACGTGTTCTTCCCTTTCCACGGTAGTCCCGAAAATCAAGGAACAAAGAACGATGTGTCTCAATCATCGGGTTAGATAAACAAGATTTAGGAATCCATCTTCGAGACACACGTCCCGCAAGGAGTATACAAACCGAAGTACTATCCTTGATTTCATCTAACATTCGGTTATGAGCAATGTTTAAATTGACATGAGACTTAAATCGTCCATGGCGGTCGACCGGCGTTGTCTTGTGGCGGTCGACCAAGCGACCAAAACGGTCGATCCGGTGACCACCAAATGGTCGGACCGCCAAATCTGATAAACATTAGAATTAGGATATCTAGAAACATAATGATTTGCATGAGAGAAAATCCTAATCCGTGTTTATTCTTTTCGGTGTTACCATGTCTTATAGAAGCTCTAGGTTGCATGAATGAAATTCTATCAAAATTTTCCTATCATTTTCAACCTCGCCAATGAATTCAATCAAATGCTCACCTTTCTTGCAATAAGTGCAATGGCACTTGGTACCACTAGAAGAAGCACCATTTGAATTAATACAAGGTTGGGCAAAACCTGCAGATTTAAAAGATGTTTTTGCGAGGTTGGGTTTTGAATTCAATTAAACCTTTTCCAAGATTTGAATGACTTTTGGTTTGAATTGTCTTGAAAAGAATTGAATCCTAAACCTTGCTTCTTATAAGGAGTTTTAGACTTGTCAAGAATCATGTTTAATTGTTTCTTACCTTTAGAAAATTTCTCTAATGTATCATGAAGGTAAGAATTTTCTTTTCTCAAGTTAACACAAGCATCACAAGTATTATTCATGATTTCTCCTTATACAAAGCAATTTCAAGCTTAAGAGTGGAACATGAAGCACAAGTAGTATTTTCAATATCGTCCTTAAGCTTAGCATATTTGACTCTAGCAGCTTCTAAGATATCTTTGATTTCACGTTCTTTTTCTAAACATGAAGTGCAAGGGCTAGAATCAAATACATCAAAAGCAATCAATTTACTAGATTCTAAACATTTTTCACAAGGAGCACTTTCAATTTCATTTAGTTCGGATCTAGCATTCTCAAGTTGTTGTACGAAATATTATGAGCAGATTGTAACTTGGTAATTTCAATGCATAGCATGACAAGATAAACATTCATCGAGTTCAAGAGTCTTAGCATTTTAAGCTCTACTTTCAGTTTGCTAATTTTGACTCTAATTTCTTATTTTTGTCATGACAAATTCTAGTGCTTCATCTTGACTAAGCAATTGCTCAACTATAGAATCATATTTAGCGTAAAGCTCATCATAAGAAAAAGATACCTCATTATCATCAATGTCGTCAGTGTCGACCATGAAGCACATCCAGTGAAGTCTTTGGCCTTCCCTTTCTTTTTGGCTTGAGGGATCTCCTCCTCCTTGTCCTCCTCACTCCCGGTATCCACATCGCTCAAGGATTGATCCTCAAAGCGGCAAGGACCCGGTGAGCAACCTTCACAAGCTTATTAGCCTCATACCTTGATTTGTTGAAAGGAGGCTTCTTCCAAGTCGCTTTCCTTCCTTATGATTGCTCTTACCTTTCGACTTGGGGCAATTTGCGGATATGATTGAGCTCACCACATTCATAGCATGTCACCGACCACCTCTCTTTTGTTTCTCACATTATTGTAGGCCGTGTGAATTTTTTAGCTAGAAGAGCTAACTCTGTTTGAGAATACTTTCAAGCTCCTCTTCATGAATAGCGGATAAACAGCAAATGAAAATCCGTAAGAAGATTCAAAAGAGTCATCAAAAGCCTTTTGAGAGGATCGCTACCAAAGCTAAATTATCTTTCTTGGGATGATCAACTCTTTTAATTTCATGAGTCTTGAGTTTACTATAAAGCAATTCTAAAGTAAGACTTGAAAGATCAACATTTTCCTCTATAGCAGTAGCCTTCATCTCCCACTCCTTGGTGTTGATTGCGGCCAAGAGATGGGTGGCATTTTGATTGAGAATATTCAATATCAACGACTTTCATTTGATTAATTACTTTATTAAAGCGATGAAAATGTCATCGATGCTCTCTCCAGGACGCATCTCGAATTTATTGTATTCACGCTTGTAAACTGTTTGGCGCACCTTTTTGATTTGGGACGAACCCTCATGATATGTTTCGAGAGTGTTCCAAATTTCATACGCAATTGAAAGATTGCAAATTCTATCATATTCTTGTCTACCAAGTGCACCATATAAAAGATTCTTAGCCTTATTGTTGTTAGCCAAAAGAATTGCAGAAGCAGGTGTAGCAATTTCAGAATAACCAATGGGCTCTAACAACATCCCAAATAGCTTGTCCCTCGCTCTCAAGAAAGACGCGCATACGATTCTTCCAATAGGCATAGTCGTGCCCATCGAAGATATGCGGTTTAGTAGAAAACTTATCCATCGCCAAAGTTCAGTGACCGGTTAAGATCAAGATTGAACTAACCGGGCTCTGATACCACTTGTTGGACCGTAAAAGCGACTAGAGGGGGGGGGGGTGAATAGGAGCACGCTCACTTTTTCACAAATTATGAACTCAATACAATTTCACTCCAAGAGCTATTAGAAAGCTATGAAGATCAATATACCAAGACAAATGGAAGACTAGTATTGAATCCAATTAAATCCCTAAGCAAAATAACAAAATCAACTAAGATTGCAAAGACTCACAGCATGGGCGGTCAGACCTCTGTACCCAACCGGTCTGACCGGCGTTGTGCTGGCGGTCGGACCGCTCCAAAATCGGTCTGACCGGTGATGATCGGCGATCGACCGTGATCTGAACCGATCTGAAATAAAGAAAATCACCCGATGACGAAGTTGCAATTAGGTGAAACTTTTGATTCTCAACTCCAATCTTTATGAAACTTTGCACACACCTTCTATATGCTATTGAGGACCTATTCTAATCGAATATTATGATAATTCTTGGAACGATCTTGAGCAATTTCCAATTGATTAACAGAAGGTCTAAAACCGAGCAAGAACGAAAACTTGATCCTAATGCTTGTTCGTGAGTGATTGATGATCAAAATGATGCTAGATAGATTCACACATATCACAGCAAGCTAATTCACGTGAAAGAATCAATCACAAACTCGCGGATCAAAGAAAGCCCTAAAAACACGAAATTGAAAGCAAGAACGAAAAGAGACTTATCTCAAGCAAACCTTGCATAGATTGATTTCGTGATTGTTGCTGGATTACATCCACACCATCATGGATCAGTGGACAATCAAAGATCACGAAATTCATCACAAACCATCAAGAGCCCTAGCCTCCACCTCAACTCCCCAAAAGACAATTAGGGTTTTGAAACATAAAAAGGCGAAAGAGAGAGAGGGGTGCAGCCACCACCTCCTCCTATTTATAGTGGAGGCCTAGACTCCTAGGGTTTGACTCAATTGGGCTCCCGTTAAGGCCCACTAACAAACGGGTCACACACGCACGCTCGCAAAGCCGTCTTTAACTTTTGACCTAAACCGCTTCACCATGCGTCATGGATTTGCCAATAGGTCACCATTGTCCATCTTGTGTCACGCTTGAGTCGTTGACCTCACCCGGCATCGTCGATCGTTCTGGATCTCAACTCTCCAAGTCTAGTCCCGATCCTCCTCGCCGTTGACCGTCGTTGACCACTAAGCAACCTGCACAACCATAGACAAGCAAACACGAATTCGGGAACAAGTTCTTCACAACTTGACCCATGTTAGTCAAAACATGCATCATGCAAACCATATGCCACGATACCAATGACTTTGACCTAACAAATCAACATCGCCACGGTTGGCCGACGTTCAAGTCATTACGGCCCGACCGCTCAGTGAGCGGTCGGACCGCCTTTGGCGGTCGGACCGCCTGGGACTTAGCCGAATTTCAACCCCAAAATCCAAACCTTCGGAAACTTTAAACCAATAGAACTTTTCTTGAGACTCCAAAATCATGAGACCAAGTGCATTGGGATCCCTCACTTGCCTACAACACCTATTTTGGCCCAAATTGTTTTGACCACTTTGGTCACCGCCGGTCCGATCATTTCACATGGCGGGCGGACCGATTTGGGACCGATCGGACCGCCGTGCAAGGGCCGGTCGGACCGCCCCTGTCCAGTAAGCCTGTAACTTTGTCGAAAACACGTGAAACGACAAACCGTAAACGCCATTGCCAATTGTCACATCATCCTACGATCTGGAACATATCCCCATGAAATCCACAAAAATATTCTATCTACTATATGTAATTGACCTATCTACATGACATCTGCCATTGATGGCTGATTTCTAGACAGAGACTTTCCCGAGGCCATAACTTTTCACTCATAACTCCAAAATTAATGATCTAGACTTTCCTGGAAAGCTACTGAAATTTCCCACAACTTTTCTAATTGGTCAAAATGCTGATTCTGAACATAAATACCCTTAATTCCTCTTGCAAAGTTTTGCAGCATAGTTCGACGAGGCACTCGAGTTCGTCCCTCCTTTTTACCTTCTCTTTCTCTTCTCCTCCTTCCTTCCTCCCTCCTCTTTGTCAACTTCTTGCTGGACCAGTCCCTCCTTCTTGCTAGGTGGAAGCAACACCGCCACCTCCACTCGTGGCAGCATGGGCGCTGCAGGAGGTGCACGACCAGTGCGGTAGGGAAGGAGGCAATCTTGATAGCGAGGGCCGCAAGGGGCGGCCAGGAAGGTGTTGGCAGGGGTGGGTGGTGGCTAGGGTTAGGAGTTACCCCCTCCTCCACTTATGGCTGGCCGACCCCCCTTGGACCATGGACCGAAAGGCCCAACTCTATCCCCTTCTCAAAATTCTGAATTTAATTTATTTTTCCAATTTTTTCATTTTTATTGCAATGTCTTAAAAAATAAATAGGATATTACATTCTACCCCCCCTCAAAAAGAATTTGACACCGAATTATACTCACGACAAACGACTCGAAAGAACAACAAATATGAAAATAATAATGACTAATATGTAATCATCATGAACAACTCTGGGTATTGCTCGTACATGTGAGATGTAACATGCCAATTTTTTAGTTTCAAATATATTTTGTGTATTTTAGCCCTCTCGAAATTTTTACCAATTTTTGTCGAATTGATAAAGCTTACATGGGACTTTTTAAAGTCAAAATAATTTAATGTGAATAATTTGAACATAAATTAATTCCAATATTATTTTATTTGAGTTCTTTGTGCTTGTAAGTCTTTTCCATATTTTTCTGGGAATTTTTTGAGTTTATTTTCTATATTTAATTTGACATTAATTTTATCATAATTTCTAAAAAGAAAACTAATTAAAATCCCAGGAATATTGGTGGGCCACTTCCTTTACCATGGCCCAATTCTCTCTCTATCTCTCAGCGTAACTGTAACATCCCAATTTTTGGTTTTTGAAAACTTTTTTTTAAGTAGTTTAGCCCATTGGAAAATTTCACCAAATTTTATTTGAATTGAATAAAGCTTAAATGAGACTTTATCAAAGTCAAAATAATTTAATGTGATTAATATGAACATTAATTAATTCCTAAATTATTTTATTTGTGTTCTTTATGCTAGGAAATATTTTCTATATTTCTTGGAATTTTTCCGAGTTCATTTGTTATTTTAAATTTGTCATTTGGATTTCCTGCATTTTCTAAAATAGAAAACATAATTAAAATACAAGAATTACAACGGGCTGAATTCTCTCATCGGCCCACTTCCTTTTCACTCTCAAGCCCAGCTCGGTGGCCCAAACCATCGCCTTAGCCCACTCCCCCCCCGCGCGTGTGCCCCCGGTCCCACCTGCTAGCAGCACTGTGCTGTGAGCGGCGCGGTTTCACCCGAGGCACAGTCGCTGACATTTGGATCCTGCCTGTGTATCGTTCATCATCTCCGTCTTGGACACGAGCTGGACTCCGCCGCTGTCCCGCACACAGACACTCCCATTGCCCCGCTAAAAGTATTTAGGCCCTCATAGTTGGTTTTGGTAATTAATGGCAATATTATGCTAAAAGACTAACATGTGTGCTAAGTTGTGTTATAGGTTAAAGTCCGATGATTATTTGATGATAAGGTCATTGTCAAGACGAATATAATGAAAGATCAGCATGGATCAAGACAAAATGTATTATATAGCTTAAGAACCCTTTTGTAGTTTTTACCGATCTCGGTGTTTGGAGAAAAGATCGGATTTATAGGATAAATACCGTACTATAAAAAGGGATTGTCAGGACCCAAATGTGTAAATATGGACCCTCTGTGTATACTGTACTAGTCCAGGATCACACTAGTGCACACAGTGACAACATCGATGAAATATCATTTTCATATGCAAAGTTGACTAATAAATAGACAGATAACAATAATTATCAGAGTAAAGACATTAAGGTCAAAGCTTACAATTAATGCATCAGAAGGCGAATGGCTCAATAAAGCTGCAGCAGAATGAAACAGAATAACTTCAGTGAAGCCCATCCGTATGCCCGCAGGCAATCGAATGGGGTAGCGCGACCTAGTTCTCCACGATCCTTGAAGTAGACCATGTTGACTAACGATTCCTGCACTTCTGTTAATTGATTATAGTAAGAATGAGTACACAACTGTACTCACAAGTCATACCACAAAATACAATTTATAGATGATGGTTTATTCCAAAGGAATGACTTATGTGGTTCTTTTGCAGAAATGTAACATTTGCAATTAAATACAAATAATAGATTGAAAATAATATTTAAAACAAATAAATAATAATAATTTGATATTTGTTTTCACAAAGGACACGGTCTAAACAAGTTATTCACACAGTTGCACAAGTTATCTCACACAGCTGACCCTTCCCAATTATTTTATGAAAATATACCCCTTGTGTGAAATCCCCGAGCATGTCCATGACCGCAGATGGGGCTATTCGAATAGATTGATTTAACACTATACAGAGATTGTACACTTTACCCACAAGATGCAATCAACTGTATTAGGGCTGATCACAACAAAACCTTTCAGTAACTTCATCTTGAGCATTGACACTCCCGATGTGCTTTACCGCCGTCTAATTTGTACACACAGCCATTGGAATGACACACACCGTTGGATCTAAAAACGACGAACTGCTCATAGATGTGACCCAAACACAGCGCAGTACACACCTTCCACCCTGTCACACAGCCTAACCTATCTGCCTGAGTAGTCAATGTCAAGACTCCATAACTTACTAAGTTAGGCTCATCCTATACCAAGCATGTGGTTGTACAGTAAGGCTCAGTTCAATGGCGCACAAAGTTAAGTCCTTAATTGACCAAGGCAAGACTTCCAATTTCTAACTAAATGTCACACAAACCAATATTTCCATTCACACAATATCCACCACTTGCATTAGTCTAAATCTTTTCCCACCCTGTTGGTTAAGTGCAACACATGCCATCAATGAGTAATAGCACACAACACACATAGTGTTATCACATAGTTCCATAATACTTAATCAAGTTTATATTTGCAACTCACATGAGATGATGACTTGTAGCATGGCAAAGCAGTCAACTCGTATCTAACCAACCCACGTTGGTGCTACGATAATACCAACTAGTAATGAATCAACCTAAGGTGACAAAAGATCATGGCATAACAATAGACAAGGTGGATATAACAATTTGGATTAATAACTAAACCCAAAAGCATTTAATAAATACTTAAAATATAATGCAGTAAATTGAAACAAAGTATTTTGAACACTGGGTTTAATATGATCAAAGGTATAATTGGCCTTGCTATAGCCATGATGGATTTATTTATCTTTGATCTTCCACTTCTTTGAATTTCAGCTCATTCGGATGATTCTAGGACTTCGACGTGTAACGAGAAAGAAAGTGCAAAAAAAAAAAATCCAAAAATATAATTCAAATAAAATCCAAATTGAAATTGAATGGTACTAGAATATAGATATTTAATTTAGATGAATTTAGAAACTTGAATGAGTTCAACCAGAGTTCAGACGAAGAAGATATGGCCTTCGGAAGTTTAAGATTCACATGAAATGATGAAAATAAAAAAGGAGAGAGAACTGACAAGTGGGGTCTACGGAATATTCTCAGAATATTCTATTCCAAAAATATTAGAAATCAGATGAGTGTATGACATGTGGGACCTACTGATATTTATGGATTTCTAGAATTAAAAATAATCCAGAAAAAGATAGAGAGAGCGACATGTGGGACCAATAAGATAAAGAATTTTTCAAGAATTAAATTAATTCTCAAAAATAGGATTAGGGGTCGACATGTGGGCCACTTGTCTATGGACCAGGAGGGTTGACCAAGAGTTGACTGAATGCGGGACCCACATGTAGGAGAGCTAGATAATAGGGTTTTAATTGAGTGGATAACACGTGGAGTCTACATGGAAGAGAAAGGTAGGGTACTAGAGAATAAGGTTCTGGACATAGGAGAAGAATCAACGCAGAAGAGTCAACAGAGAAATAGCGTAAGGATGACATCTGAGACCCAAACATCAGGGAAAAGAAAGATGAAACGAACCAGATAATAAATAACAGAGAAGGAAGACAGGGAACAGGAAGCTGCTGTCGTCGGTCCTTGGCGCAAGGTGGAAGGGGATTTGGTGCTGCAAGGATTAGACAATAGAAAATAGAGAGCAAGAGATCGATGAAGCCAATTGAGAACACAAACAGACTAACCTCCAGAGAAGAAATCAACATCTATGTTAGACATGAATAGGAACGAAGGCCAACAGAGTGCATGCGGCTGACTCATTGTGCAAGGAGGTGATGGCATCCAGAGGTGAACTAGCGATGGTGAAAGGGTAAAACGGAACAGCGACGACGAACCAGAGATGATGACACGGTCCAGATGTCGAGAATCAGCACCGTGCACTTGCAGCGAGGCGAAGAACGGCAGTATGCGATGACCTCGTGGGCACGTACCACTTCGGGTGATGCTCTGCGAAAAGGGAGGTGAGCACAGAGTAGAACGCGGCGACACGAACCCAACGGTGGTGGAGTCGAAGGCAGAGGATCAACAGTTGAGGAGTATTTGACCGGAGAAGGAAGATAGGCCTAGAGGAGAGAGAACGCTCGATTATCAGTGTATGGTGGATGAAACTTGAATCTAAAAGATGGAAAATATAGGTCTCGACGGGAGCTACAAGATGACGCGGTTGGATTTTGGAAAAACTCATCAAGGAGACGAGGACACGAAGAACATGTTTTGGCTTTATGGCTTGACATGGCCGACGGTGCTCCGACAATCTTCCGGTGAAGGGGACAGAATGTAGACGTAGAACACGACGACGCGAACCCAACACCACAGACGGTTCGGCCACGGGACGTCGGATGATGGCACAATTCGCCGGAGAAGACCTTTAGTTAGAGTTCGGTTTTCTACCGATTGCGACAAAAATAGATTGATTTGGAGGAAACCGAATCAGGGGATTGGGAGAGGAGATCAAGAGCTTTGATATGATGCGAACGGTTTGCTTTTATATGCACCAAGGGGGAGATATGATTTCTGAAAGTTTTGGTTGAAAACGTATACGCGCTGGACTACCTGTTCGATGTTGTTCATCTTGGGATGAAGATGAACAGTACCTGTACAATAATGTAGCAATCAAGAGGAGAGAGAAAAGGGAAGTTTTTCATAATTAAATAACAGGCTAAAAATCAAGGAGATCAAATAACTAGCAAATAAATCTAGAAAAATCTTAAAAAATATCAAAAAATTCCTTGGAACACAAGGAAACCAAATAACACAGGTTTTGATTTAATTAATGTTTATCTTAGTTAAATTAAATATTTTTAATTTAGAAAATCTCAACTAAGCTCTATTAATTCAAATAAAATTAGTGAATTTTTCTAGGGATCTAAACTACTCAAAGAATTTTTGAAAAGCCAAATTTTGGGATGTTACAGGGATCATGGCTAGCAACTTGAGAAACTATTTTTGTGCCATTATTATCAACTAGGGTTCATGTATTGTCTTAATTTGAGCTTCTGAAAAAATATTTTGAAAATTGCTATGACTGCTGTTGATAAGCGGTACTATCGCAAGTCGGTAGTACCGATATCTATATGGCAGTACGTATTTTTCAAAAAGTGTGTTTTTGAGTGGTTTGCTGCTCTTTAAAAAACGGAACAACCACAGTTTAGTTGCGGTACTACCACAGGTTGGTAGTACTGAAAAATACACGGTGATACGTATATTATAGAGAGCGTATTTTTGGGTGTTTTGATCCCCCTTGGATCGGTATGACCGCAAATCCCTGAGCGGTACTACCAGAGCGCGGTATTACTGAAGTTTACTTGGCAGTACGAGCAGTACGAGTTTTCCAAAGAATGTGTAATACCCCGGATTCGGATCGGGTAATTAGAAAAGCAGCTAGGGAGGGGAAATGCAAACAAGAACTAAAATTTTCTGAATCGGCGGGGATTTTTCAGCGATCTTCCGACAACCTGGGACTGGACCGTAGCCCAGGAGGGGCCCATGAGAGGGGCCAGCCAAGGGGGGGGGGTTTCCTCATCCCCAAACCCTAGCCTATCCCCTCTCTCTCCCCACTCCCCTCCCCAAGCCGCCACCCCCTCCTCCCCCTCTCCAACCGGCCGCCACCCTCCTCCCTGTCGTGCGCCAGATTTGTTCGTCCTATTTGGGTAAGTTTCATACGTTTTCTGATCTTCCCACCTCTTAGAAAGTTGTATCCCTTGATCTTAGCTTTCTTTAGGTACCGAGATCATCTGATTTGGAGTTACGGTTTAGGAGATATGATAGTTTTACCGCGACTATCCAGGACAGCTGACGTGTTTTGGCAGATTTTCTTGTCGAGCCATTATGAATTACTTAGAGGCCGAATCTCGGGTTTTTGTCTCCTAGAGTTTTGTTCCTGGTTTCGTTCGCTTTATTTGGCACCGAGATCATGAGATTCCACCTTGTGGTTTAGGAGTTATGAATTTTTAACCGCACACTGCTCTGTTTGTCAGAAATTTTGGAGACTGTTGGTTACTCTTCAGTTTTGTTCTATATAGAGCCAGATTCAGGTAGGCCACCCAAATAGGTTTTTGAAGATAATTTCGCCATGTTTCCAGATTGATAAAGATAATCTCCATAGGATCAATAGACTGAAAGTTACAGGCTTTTCTTTACATTACGAAATCAGACAGGTTTCTATCGGTGTCTTCTTGGGCAGATTAGTCCTCTGTTTTGGCCGAATCAGAGGATCCCGTCAACTAAATTTCGTAGCCTGGTTCGTTAGGATTAGCTGAGCACTAGTTTTAGGTCTTTAGGAGTTACAGATATTTAATTGTGAATTTTCTCGTACAACTGCCAGTAGAGTGGTAATCCAGCCTTTTGGGTGAAGTTGTCAAATTGAACCTATGGTTGTGTGGGATGGTTAGAGGGTATGGTAGAGCACATGTAGATACGTCATACCTTGTTATCCTTATTCCGTGTAAATGCTTGTGTAGGCGGTGAGGCGATGGGTGGAAGGACACCTTCATTGCTTCCTAGTACGTCGCAGCACGGAAGGCAAGTACCTTCTCTTATCATATTGAAGATTGATGAAAATGTGTGGATGAGTTGCTAGTTTGGTTATTCATGTTTGCATGCTTGTATTATTCTTCATTATGATGTGATAAGATTTCGTTGCATGACTTTCATTTTGGCCATGCATTTGATTCCTGCCGTCCACGGGAGTGGAAACTTGAAAGTCCCATCAGTCCAATATGGGCATATGAGACCCACCATTCCAATGTGGGTAGCGTTGACCACTATTCCAATGTGGCAACTCGGACACCCGTATGAAACGTTCTTCATACGGTGATTGGGTCCACATGCTTTTGTTAAATGCGGGCTTAAGTGAACACCGACGGGTGTATCACTCGTTATCTGCATTATCTGCAGATTGAGAGGTCCATTTTTCATTCCATGTATGCATTCATACTATGCAGTTTCACAGATTCGTAGAAGATATGTTCTACTGTCTTGATTATTGATTTGTTTCTTTGTACACTGCGAGTTTGATGTTGTGCTTGCTGAGTTTCGACTCACCCTTGTTTTCCTGTGTTTATTTTTTTTAGGTGATCCATGATGATATAGTTGCTAGTGGGAGGGCGTAGTCCAAGCACGTTTCACACACCTCAAAGATTCACTTATTTATAAAGATGTCTTGATAAGTTATTTGGTTAAAGAGATGAACTGTAATTTTAATTCCTTGGTTATATTCTGTGGTTGAACGGTTAAATACTCTTCGTTACTTTGTCTTGACTATTTAATTTTGGTGCAAATTGATTAATAGTTCCGCAAATGAAGTGTATGATGAAACTTTTGGTAGCATCTTGGCTTCCGAATAGCCAGGGTGTTACAGAATGTGTTTTTGAGAATTCTTGAGTTCTGGAAAAGGGTAGCTCCGTTCTAGCCGAGTGGTACGACCGTGATGCGGTAGTACCGATTTTTAGTTGGCGGTAGTACCACAACTTTATGTGTAATGGCTAGTTCAGAGCATTAAATGCCACTGTTCTGACTGTTGAGCCGAAGATCGGTAGTACAGGGTTTTCAACAACGGTACTACCGCAAATCCTGATTTTTTCAAGAATGCGGTCGTAACGACTAGTTTTGTGGTTGGGGGCTATAAATACACCCCCACCTGCATCAAGACAAGTACCTTTGGTCATATTGAATACTCTTGAGGTTTTGGTGCTCTCTCTTCTACTTATTTGCATTCAATTCACCCTTTGAGGTGGTTGAGAGCTAGTCAAGTGCATAGCTTTTATTAGTTGATCTGTTGGCACTTGATAGTCTTCAAGCACACACTGTGATTTATTAGTCTTGGTGCTTGCCAGCACCTAGATGGCTTGAAGAAGATGTGCGGTGATCACTTCAAGAAGCTTGTGAAGTGACGGGGCAAAGGTTGTGATTGGTGTGGGAGCGAAGGAAGAGCAACTATAGTGATCGAGGGTGAGGCTCAATTCGTGGAGCCGACTTGATTTGTTCAAGTTTCCTCAACGTGGACTAGTGAAGAACGACCAGTCTTCGATATCACGGGAAAAACTTCATTGTCTCCACTGCGGTTCAATTTCTTGTCTTTACTTTTCTGCATTTACAATTCTAGTATTTTACTTGTGTAGAATTTTCTAGCTAGAATTGTATCTAGTTCATAATTGTGATAAAATTTGTAATTAGTTGAAGTACTTTAATAACCTTCTATTCACCCCTCTCTAGTTGGTTATCTTTGATCCTACACCCGCCACTACAGGCTATAAAAGCCCTCGATGTTCGTGTCAAATCGATCACCTCAGACCTCGCTGCTAATCTCTTGAATCCTCAAGCACTAGACCACCATCGTTTCATCGGATTTGGAGATCCAACCCTAGCACCACTGCCTTAGGATTTCTTGATTTGGTCGCACCGGTGAGCCTATCGTTGTCTACACATGGCCAAACCGCTGCGTCGTGTTCTATCTCATGCGCACACCATCTTCACTGTAGGAAGTTTGTAGCACTGTAGCACCATTGAGGCCATGCTGCTGTCCTGCATTGTCATCGTTGTCATGTTCTCATTGCTGCCAGTGACCATTAGGTCCCGTGTGCCACCCATTCGCGTCGCCCGAGTCTCAGGAACCCCTTGTGCGTGTCAATGACCTAGCCGGAGCCCTTCACCGTTGTTACGCCATCGACCTGAGCCTTCGCCATCACCCTCACTGCCATTGAGCCCTTCACCGATCTTCATCACCGCATCTGAGCCGAGGGATGGCTTTGCCGAAGCATAAGCATGCCAACGATGGCCTTCTTCCCTTGCTGCTCATCGGGCCGTGGTAGCTGTCGATTTCAATCGACGTGGCTATCCACTTGTTAGCCACCATGCCGCCATGTCAGTGCCAGCATGTGCCATGTCATCTTCGCCTCGTGTAGTGGCCACATCAACATCCTCATCCGACGTGTTGGCCCGCCATGCCTACATGTCTGCCACGTGTGCAAATCAACTGCCACCACACCAAAACCTAAACCTAACAATAGGTAAACCTAGTTTATCGTAGACCTAACCTGTGACATGTGGACCCTACATGTTAGTGCACTATGCTATAGACCCATTAGCCATAGACCCGTGGACCAGAATTCATGGACTCGGTCAATAGACCGTGGGTCCCACCTATCAGTCGCTATTTCCTATTTTTGGGATTTTTGTTTAATTCCAAAATTTATTGATGATGTCATGATGATGCAATAATTTAGGATTTACTTTAGAAAGAAAATTCCAAAATTTTGAAATAGTATTTGCTTTCTCTTTTTCTTAGATTTAAATATTTCGAGAGCCCATTATTCCTCATACGAACTCCGATTGAGCCCATTCAAATATCTAAATTTATATAAATTCAAGCTCTACCCTGTTGTAATTTTTATTTAATTTTTGGATTTTATTTATTTACTTTTTGGTATTATTTGAATTTTCTCTTTCGTTTGCATGTAGACGTTGATACTTCAGGAGTTTGAGGAAGGAGGAGTTGATCAAGCTTAAGACTACTGTCAAGACTTATTTCAAGGCAAGTTGTACCTTTGACCATATTGACGATGGGTCAGCACCAAGGGACATTGCCAGCACGAAGCGATAAAAAAGACTCTAGGGACCCTAAGGAAACTCACCGTGGTGAAGTTGGGGGCAGAGGAGCACCAGAGGATCCTTGTCATCGTTAATGGCGCCAACGACAAAGAGCTCAAGTGGGGAAGGCACCCTGAGCGAAAAGAAAGACCATGAGAGTACGGGAAAACACCAAGGAGCTTAGGGGACGGTGTCATTGCAAGGAATCGGAGAAACACTCACCTCGCCAAAGATGAGAACGAAGCTAGGGGTTTTCGGCTGACACGGGAGAACACTTGAAATTCCCGAGCTCCCGTAACGCAATACAGAAATCCATAGAGGGAAAATCATTACCATTTTCATGAACATGTTCTGATGTGGAAAGACGGGGAAAAAGTTCACCGAGATGGAATAATGGCGCAGTGGTGCTTCCAGAGACGAAGAGGACACGTCGGCGTTCCGAGTGCTACACCGTGAATGATGAGCTTGGGTTAGCAAAAATGGAGACGGCGAGGGAAGAAGATGACGAGGGACAAGAAAGTGAGGATCCTACCTGAGAGAAACGCTCACACGAGCGTCCCTCTCCTCGGCCACCGAGAGGAGAAGTGAGGAAGAAGGAGAGCAACACAACTGTTTTGTTTGAGCTTGAGGATGGATATGGAAGCGGTGTTAAGTGGCGAAGCTCTGCGAGTGGCTGTCGTGGGTACTGGGGGAACAACGTGGGCGGTTGCTGATGGAGGCGCGGCAGAGTTCGCTCGTCGCGTGGCGCGCTGTTTCTGCTCAAGGTAGACAACGCTGTTGGCGAGTGGGCCCGTCTCGTCAGCGGGTCGGCAAAGGGGTGCAGTCAGGGTCTGGTTGAACCAGGTTGGCTAGATCAGAATTGTACTAGGGTTTGGTCGGTGCAACAGTGCGAGTGTTTTGAATTCCAGATTTGACAAAAGAAACAATAGGTTTGACCGAGCCTTTAAAAATAGTAAATAAAATCTAAAATTTTTGACAATTTTTTTGGGTTCTCTCAGCTTTAAATATAACCTAGGAAAATTTTCTTCAGGTACTGTTCTTAAACTAGTTCTTAGAATTACTTTATTTTTAGATCTGCAATTGTAAGTTGGTTTGAATTTTGGTGAGGTTAGTTTGACTTCTCAAAATTTAGAAAAATTCATATTAATTCAAGATTAATAATATAGTATTTGAATAAATTATTTCTAGAAACTTTTATGCACACATTTTTTGTTTCAATTGGAAGCTTGTTTTCAAAACAGGTTTTAAAATCTGAGCGAAATTAATACAACAACAAAAGTTTAAAATTGTTCCCAAAAAAATACACACATGATAAATGAGATGCTCTAATAAACTAACTTAAGGATTTTAGGGACGTTACAAATATACTGGGCTCTCACACCCGAGTGTTCGTTCTCCTTCATACGAACTCCGATTCAGTAGATTCTTGTTCCTAAATTCAATAGCCAAACCAGAGTTGGTTTTGCTGCTAATGATTCCATCCATGTTTGTGCCCGCTCGATCCCCAACTTCATCTATAAAAGGGAGCCCTAGCACCCTCATTCTCCCCACACCCCTCTCCAACTCCCATATCCTCCGGAGTGACATCACTGCTGCAAGCTTTGTCTTCCTAAGCGCCAGCCGCCACCCCCATTATGTGTTCCCACCACTCCAGTGATCTTCTTGTGATTCCATTCGCATCATCTTGTATTCTAAAGCACCTAAGTATTTCCCCTAAATCAATTTTGGGTTTTATGGTAGTTTGTTGTCGGATTTGGTCGTCCTCCCCGTCGCCAGTCAAATCACCATCGTACGCACCTCATGTCATGTTCCCGGTCTCCCTCAACCCATCTCCCACCTCCTTTCGGCAGCACCCTCGTCGTGTAGTGCCGCCACCACCATCTCCCCACCACCGGCCGCTGTAGCCACACCACCTCAGCCTACCTCGGGCTATCCCCGACCCACCCAACGCAACCTTCGTGGTCACACCATGCTCATGTTCTTGCCCCTTCCCCAGTACGCCACCGCACCACCGGCGCAGGAGCGCGTCTGTGAATCCTTGTCGCCGCAGCCATTGTCATCACCGCCACAGTGTTGGCCCGGCCGCGCCACCCCCACCCGGAGGACCACCACCCCACCGCTGTTCCATTTTGCCAGTCACCGGTTGCCGCCGCGCTGCCGTCCGCCGCCGACGCCACCATCCCGAGCCACCTCCTCACTCCTCTATTCTTCCCTTGTTTCCTTCCTTCTATACCTCTATGACTCATTAGCAAGTCGGGCCCAACTGTCAGTTCCGTGTTTTAATCTTTTATTTTTGAAAAGGAATATTCCAGTGAATATCCCCTCTTTCTCAATTTTCAACAATTTCTATTCTGAGAAACTTCTGGATGTTCGTTCTCTTTCATACGGAGTTTGATTCAATTGATTCTTCCTCCAAAATTCATAATATCTCTATCAGTACCTATTATATATATATATTTGGATTTATTGTAATTTATTTGTCTTATTTGGCGCGTATAGAATCTGGCGCTGCCGAAGCCAGCTTGGATCAGTCTATAGGAGTAACTCCAATCTTCAACGATGGCAAGTCGTAGACCTTTGGTTATGTTGTACCCATTATTGTAAAATTATATTGTTTTGTATCAACATGCAATATAATTTTATATCAATTGTTTCGGGTAGCTAATTACCTAATTGATATTATGTCACCTTGAATATTGTGAATATCAAGTATCCTTCAACACCATAGTAATGGTTGATTTTAATTGGACATAATTTTAATACCAACAGGGGTAACATAGCTACACTTATCCATTCTTAGTTGTACTTCGGGCTCTCATTCACAAAATCAAATATTGAGAACTTGACTTAATGAGATATAGAATTGTGGAGAGACCACTGTTGTAAAATTTGTTGTGCCATGGCAGGGGATGCCATTGGGCTTGGATGAACAAAAATGATTTTCCTCCATGGGCGAATGATCGTGCAGTAAAGGGCACGTGTAGCACATTTTTGGATGAGATTGTCTTGCCTGAGTAATCATTAAGGACTTAATCTATTGCACCATTGATCTGGGCCTTATCGTACAACCACATGTCCAGTATGAGATGAACCTGGCTAATTAATTAGTAATGTCTTGATTTGGTTCAGCCATGTGTGGTGTGGGTTCCTAGATGGACGGGTAGATTCACATGGTGCAAGAGGGGGCGACTAGGTGCGAGGTCCATTGGGTGGTGAAGCCTTAATGGGCAGAACTAAATTAAGACAAAACTTTGTAAAGACCTTGTGATAATCACTTAGTTGCATGCCTTCGAAAGTGTGTCTTGGCCTACATATTAAGTTGATTATCTCTTGTGGGTAAAGCTGTACAACCTCTGCAGAGTGTTAAAACTATTCGAACAGCAGTGTCCCCAGTTATGGACAATGCTTAGGGATTTCACACGAGGAATAGAGTTTCCATAAAATGCTTGGATAGTGGAATGGATAGGAAGTGAACGAGTAGTTCACTGGTTGTTGGCTAGAAAGAGAACGGGTAGTTCACTATTTTTTTCAAAGCAATTGTTTACTATATGTATATAATCTTTTCAATTATGTTTTTCAATCTATTTACTATATTTACTAGCAATATTACTTTCTGTAAAATAACTATACAACTATTCCTTTATTCAAGCCTTGCACGAATATTAATTGCATACTATTCCTTACGACTTGTTGAGTACTTTATGTACTCACAACTTTATGCCTTGTTGATCAGTCGCTGAGAAAGATCTTGGGAATCCAGAGTTCCACGAAGAGGAGTACTATGAAGACTATGTGAACTACGATGTGCCATGTCGGATGGCTACCACAAGTTATCTTATTTCTGCTACAAGAGTTCTATATGTCTTTTAAGCACTGCGTGGTAAACTATGTAAACTTTGACCATAAAGTTCGCTGCTACTATTTAATAATAATTTGTTTCTTTCTTACCTATTTCGTTTTATGGCTATGAATTTCATCGATATTGTCACTATGTGAGCTAGCTATCTATCTTGGGACTAATTTAGAACACACAGAGGCTCCAAATTTGCAAGTTTGGGTCCAAACACAGTTACCCATAGATGATCATGGTATGACGAGGAAGACAGGGCGCATGTCAAATGCTTCTTAGACTGGATTAAGCACGAGCCTAAGGCGAACTGGTCGCTGCTACATGACAAAGATGGTGCTCAATATGGTGTCATGATAACTAATCTAGTTGAGGTGTACTGTAACACCCTGACCCAAAATCGGTTCAATGCCCAGCCCACCGTGGGGCGGACCCGCCCACACATAGCATCTCACTTACATTTTCGTCCTCGCTTCGTGTAAAAGGGTTAACCCGAGGTGCTATGTTTGGATCCAACAAGCATTATATACTACTATAACTCACTTGAGACAAGCAATGTGGGACTAATCCCACCACACAACTCCTCATGGGCCACATGGGCCATGCTACGAGCAGGCCTGGGTATTACACTCACCCCCCTTAAGGGCTGACGCCCTCGGCAGCATACCACATACGTAGCAAATGCCCATAACCACCCCTCGGTACACGTCCGTGCGTCCAGTGCCGGCACATATGCTATGCCATGTGTCCACTCCGGGCCCACATGTGCCATGCACCATATGCCCGCCCACATCCCTGCAGCGCGCGTCTGTGCAAGGTTGATGCTCTGATACCATTTGTAACACCCTGACCCAAAATCGGCTCAATGTCCAGCCCACCGTGGGGCGGACCCGCCCACACATAGCACCCCACTTACACTTTCGTCATCGCTTCGTGTAAAAGGGTTAACCCGGAGGTGCTACGTTTTGATCCAACAGGCATTATATACTACTACAACTCACTTGAGACAAGCAATGTGGGACTAATCCCACCACACAACTTCTCATGGGCCACATGGGCCACACTACGAGCAGGCCGGGGTATTACATGTACAATTGGGTCATGCGCCACACCAGGTGCCTCCATTTGGTTGGTATTGTAGAACCAATTCCCCATGGTACCACGAAGTACTTTGTTGACCGAAGCAACAACGCATCGCTCTCCATAGCAAATGATAGAGTGTTGTACTCCGCCATGATCACTAAGTACATGGAGAAGAAGAGCAAGAAGGGTTAGATGCATTGGGATATTCAAGATGGGCACACGGGGGCTTCGCTTCGAGATACTGTGCAAGGAGAAAGGACATCGCGGGACGAACCGTGAGAGGATCATACACGAGTGCACGCTACGCTGCCACATGTCATGGCTACATGTTCGACGGTGGCACGACATTCCGGCCAATTCCTTTCTTAATATTTCACCAAGAAAGAGGTGATGCAAACCTAGAATGTAGAACTGCATGGTTACAATGTGGTTGGCCATTTCACTGGCCATCCTACCTGGGAGTAACTGATCCGGGCCATGGATATTTCTAGGCTGAAGGGTAAAGTTGGCCGGCAGCAGGTACGGCGTATGAGAAACGACATGGATGAAGCAGAAGTCGGGGCGTCGCACGATGAAATGCTCAATTTGCAAGGAGTCCGGGCATACCTTTAAGAAATGCCCTATTAGAAATGCACGGATTAAGGAGAGGTCGGTAGTTCGGACGACGTCGTGGGAACCTTATCCGATAGATCCACTCGAGACGGGCACCGTGGAGGTCGACATGGCGAATGTTGAGGTCACAGCCGCAGGAATGGTTTGTCTTGTTGAAATATGTTGTGATAAATGTTTTGTAATGTCATTATGATTTGTTAACAAACTATGTGATGACGTTATGCTGAAATCTGTTGTGCTAATATTGTTTCTTATTAATGTTTATTTTTGCTTCTTATTATGTCGTGCGTCCAATTGTAATATGCACTTCTCTTGTTTCTGTTTCAATCAGCCCTAACGCCGGCCCTCGAAGAAGAGGATGCTCTTGTGTTGGGCGTCGTCGTAGTTGTGGTGCCTAAACACCATCATCGCCAATGCCACATATAGTAGTAGTAGCGCAACTATAACCACCACCATTGCCTTCGCCAGCGATGCTATTGGAAGGAACATTGACATTGGTGGTGGTAGTTTAGTTGGTTGGTGCTGTGTAACGGTTCGGACGCTGGAGCGGAGTGGACATGAAGGGCTAGTACAAAAGTTGGAATTTTAAAAAAGATTTATGTACCCGGAAAAAACTGTAGAAAAAATCGATGGCGAGAGAATCCTATCGCCAATTGAACTGGTGGTAGGCTCCTATAGCCATTCCAAATGGCGGTAGGCTCAACCAGTTCAATTAGCGACACGAGCCTCTTAGCGTGGTGCTAGTGGTGATATGGCTTTTGTCGCCAGTTAGAATGACAACATGCCAATTTTGTCATTTCAAATGACGAAAGTAAACCATTTTTGAAAAAATATTGCATATTTATTTTTGTATTTTTTTTGTTAAAATGATATTATTTAAAAAAATTCAGAAAATAATAGTGACATGCGCATCACCTTATTGGTGCTGGCCTACTGGGCCTCAGATTATTAGACCTAGTTTGGGGAAGTTTCCATATAACCATGATATCTCAACGGTGGGGTTCATAGAAGTATTTTTTAAAGTCGGGATTTCAAATGTTCGTCATCCACTTACTACTTTTTTTTATAAAAAAAATCGTTAGCCACTTCATTACTGCTTTTTTAATAAAAATAATGTGCAAAAAATGTCCCGGCTGTCCATATTTGGATGAGTGGTTCAGATTTGAGCTAATGCCACGGATGAAGTGGTTTATAATGCAGAGAATTTGCGTCCCCACTAGCCTCCCTCCAAACCCCAGCAGCCCGTGAGAGTACGTGCGCGGAACGAGGAGAGATGGGGCGGCCGTACGCGGTGAAGGGGCGGAAGAAAAAGCGGAAGCTCGACGACGGCGAGGCTTCCCACGCCTCCCCGGCTGCCGATGAGGCAGAGGAGTTGCCGTCGCCGGAGGAGGAGAAGGAAAAGGAAAAGGAAAAGGAAAAGGAGGAGGTGACGGAGGAGGACGCGGCGGCGACCGCGGAGGTGGCGGAGGGGCTCCCGGTCGTACCCCGGCCCGTGGACGGTAAGCGGCGGCTCGGCGCGATCTTCGTGCTCGAGAGGGCCTGCCTAGAGGTCGGCAAAGTCGGCAAGGTATGCTAGTCTGGACTCTGGAACAAGAACTCGATCTTTTTCTTGCGATTTTTGAACGATTCTTTCTGGGTTGGAGGTTAGATTACGGATTTAGGCCTGGAGACAGGAGGGGGGGGGGGGAATGGGTACAAATTTGCACTCAATCCTGGAATGGTTTGCTTGGAGAAGCATATCTGGCCTGTATATGCATCTTACAGCGAGGAAAAGAAAGAATTTTCGCAAATTTGCTATTTTTAAGCAGCATTACTTGCAGAATACTAGAGTCGAATTAGAGGATTGTCGGTATGCTTTTTATCTGGGAATACTTAGTATCTTGCAATCATGAAACAGTTGAAGAATTTATAATTTGATGAAAGAGACCCCATTTAGTAATATCGTATACTGAGCTGTTTGTGAGTTATATAGGTGTATGATCAAAAGTTTATTTTGGCCAGTTCCATAGTTTTCCTGCGTTCACATAATCAATATGATAGAGAGGGTTGAACAAGTTTTGTCCTGCTTTCTTTGGGATGTGACGGAAGCAAATTGCTGGCATATGGGAATCCTTCCCCGGCAAAGTTTTTGCTCCCCCAATTAGAACTTTGATGTTAATTGAGATTTATCATTCACTTCACTGTAGACTTAGTGTGGTAGATTGTTTGATGTTCTTCTTGTTAGAGATATGTTAGAGATAGAGTGCTAGAGATATGTTAGAGATAGAATCTATCTCTAACATATATTTATCTATACCTCTTGTACCTTATATATATTGCCCTTTGGGCCTCTTCAATATACACACAATATTCATAACATGGTATCAGAGCATAGGTTAGGGTTAGGGTTCCTTACCTGCGCTGCCTCCTAGCGTCCGGCCGCCGCCGCCGCCCCCGGGAGGAGCTATCTTTACTCCCGGGGCGGCCTTCTCCTTCTCCTTTGTGCTAGGCCCCGGTCGGTGCGGCATAGATATCGACGGTGACGGCCGCGCGGGAGCCGTCGGCAAGCGCGTCCTCACGCATGCGGAATAGGAGCCGCTCGTGCCACGCGGGTTCCACACCGCCAATGCGATCGGGCCGCGTCTGGAGCCGGGGGCGGCCTCCTTCAAGCAGCAGCTGCCTACCTCCATCGCCTCCTTGGATCGAGCGGCCGCCGTCGTCTCGGCTCCCCTACGACGCTCACCAGCGGGCTTGAGGAAGACATCACACCGCCTTCCTCGTCATCTTCCTGACCTGATCCACTAGGATCTGGCCGACAGCCGCCCCGTCCTCTCCCAAATCTCCACCGTCGTCGACTTCCCGGGCTCCTCTGCTCTGGGTGCTGCCCGGTCTCAGCACCCGATGCACCTCGCGGTCGCTGCCCGTGGCAACGTTGCCGTGTCTCCCCAGCCTCCGATTTGGCCGCCGGGTTCTTCCCCGCCGTTGGATCTGGGCTCCCCGCGCCGGATCCCGCCGCCACTGCCGGCGTCGGCTTCTACTTCCGGCTCCTCTTCGTCGCCTCGGTGGAGGAGGAGTGAGATGGGACAGAGGACGCGGGGAGGAAGACGTCGTCGCCTGGAGCTAGCTAGCTCGCAAGCACTGAACGAGACGGTAGGGAGAGGAAGAGATGGGACAAAGAGCAAGACGATAGGGCCAAGAGTTTTTAACCAGATCAGATTCGGCTTGACCGGCGCTAGCTTCTCCTCAGCTCCGGACTTCGGGCTCTAACTTCTCCTTAGCTCCGGACTTCGGGCTCTAGCTTCTCCTCTTAGTTTTAGTTGGCTTCGGCTTCTCCTTCTCCTTGGCTTCAACTTCTCCGACTCTAGCTTCTTACAACAGCTTCTTCCGCTGTTAAAGACGGGTGCTACTAGTTATATTTAGTCTACTCATTTGAGTCCTTTTTTACCTTCCGTTGCGTCCATCCAAGTCCGTATCGCTCTATCTTAGAGTTCGTCTAAGCCATGCGAGTCCACAAATTTATTGTCAGTCATAGAAGCATAGGAATTGCCTTATGCATAGCAGCAGCCGCCGCTCCCGCTCTTCTTTCCGAGCCGCGTGCAGATCGTAAAAGTCGTTATGATGCCGCCGCTTTCTTAGCCGCCGCCCCGAGCTTTTAAGGCCGCCACGCTTCTTTCGCGCCGCCGCCGTCTTGGGCTTCGATCTGTGCTTCCATGCTTCCACCTATTCCTATTCGATTTGATTTGACTGCACTCTCTATTCATGTTGGTTTTATCATCTTCTTCGACCTGTTGCAGTGGTCAACTTTGCTCCCGCACTTTGTGCTTTATGAGCCGTCGCACGACACCAGATGGGAGGAGGTCTTTTGATACTCGACATATTTTTCAAGAGTTGCATGCTACGACGACATTATCATGACTCAGACTTTGGATTTTCCATATTTTAGTGTCAACCCTTTCCAAATACAATGCTATTGCAAATGCCTTGCATTTGAGGGAGGGTGTTAGAGATATGTTAGAGATAGGGTGCTAGAGATAGAATCTATCTCTAACATATCCTTATCTATGCCTTTTGTACTCTATATATATTGCCCTTTGGGTCTTTTCAATATACACATAATATTCATAACACTTCTATCGTGTGAAAAATCATCTTGTGACTTTGAACGTAGTTATAATTTTAAACATCAGTAATAATCCTAATTTGTTCGGTGCTTCAGTTCTATTGGAAAAATTCAAGCAATGTCTCTATGGTCTTCTGTTTGTTGCTGTACTTCCACAATTTTTTTATATTACGATTCCACGGATTTGGAGGACTGATTCAAGGATACTGACATTGTTTGTCAGTTCATTGTCTACCCAAATGGAATTAAGATTGTTTTCTTCTCTTTCCTTTGGTGCGTGCTGTGTGCATATGCATGTGGGTGGGGTGGTGAGTGCAGGTACATGAGTAGGCATGCATGGATGGGTGAAAAATTAGTGGCTGTTGGGATGTAAAGAGCAAGTGGTCTGTATATTATTTTGATAATTTACAAGGCTATGTTGACTACACTATACCAGAACCTTTTTCCCATTGAAAGTTCTGATGATTAAAGAGGTCAATAATTTTTGTATTAAACAACTGTTTTTCATATATGTATATTAGTTTTGATGATTCTTTTTAAAATTGTATAGACTATGCAAATCTTGAACTCGGATGATCACGCTAATTATTTGAGGAAGCAGAATCGCAATCCAGCCGATTATAGGCCTGATATCATTCACCAGGTATTGTGAATTTCTTGTCGCTTTTAATTTCTTCGGACTACTGGTATATGAATAAGCTGCCCTATACTCCTATTTATCTTCCATCCAAAAATCCTTTTCAAAGTCATAGGAAAGCAAACTAAAAAATTTCTGCCCTCTTGTACCTTGTTTTCTCTCTCAAATTAATGATGTCTACATGCCATGGCATTTGTTTCTTCTCTTTTTGGGGCCGGCCTCCGTTTGTGCCTCTGAATATATGATTGTATGATGGTTCCGATGGACATAGTGTCTCAGTGAGGTTGCTCTTGGAAGGTGCTCTTTATGTGATTCAAAAGAACATCTGAATGATTTTGACAACAAAAAATGCCGATTTAGCCAGCCAATTGTTTGGCTCATTTCTTCCAGACCTGTTTTTCCAAAAGGTATGACAAATTTGAATTATTGTTCTAAAATATTTTGCAGGCTCTACTGGCGATATTTGATAGCCCGCTAACTAAGGCTGGGAGGTTACAGGCTGTTTATATTAGGACTGAAAAGGGAGTGTTGTTTGAAATCAAGCCTCATGTTCGCATGCCACGAACATTCAAACGCTTCTGTGGTTTGATGTGTAAGTTACTAATAATAAAAGTAGTATATATTGTGCATCTTTTGTGTTTCTATTATTTCCTGAACCGTGCTGAAGTGCAAGTAATTGTACAACATTGCAGCACAGTTATTGCAAAAGCTGAGCATTACAGCAGTTGGGAAGCGTGAGAAGCTCCTTAATGTTATTAAAAATCCTGTTACCCGTTATCTACCTGTTGGCGCACGGAAGATTGGTGAGAAATTCTATTGTTTAGTAAAACACTTTCCAAATCAGGTATTGTTGCTAACTGATGTGTTTTTGATACTTAGGCCTTTCATACAGTGCAGAGAAGTCAGTTAATTTGTTTGACTATGTTGCCAAATCAAATGATGATGAACCCCTTGTGCTTGTGGTAAGTGTAAAAGCTGTGATATTGAGCTAATTTATTTTTGATCCCCTGTTACTTCCAGGTGCTTAATCCCATATTGTCTGCACATTGTTCCAGGTTGGTGCCATGGCCCACGGAAAGATTGACAAGGAATACACAGATGATTACATACAAAGTAAGTAGCCATCTATTTGAAAGAAAAAGAGTATGTGTCCTGTGAACTACTTGCTGTTCAGGGTGATATTCTATACTTGTCGCATTCAGTGTGCTTTTCCTGTTGTTTGGATCTGTTAGAGTAATAATGTTACATAGAGGTGTTAAACAAGTTGAATTTATGATACGCTTGTTCTTTGTATGTTAGGTTTGGAATCTAGTCATGTAAGAAGTGTACCATTCCCTGTTGAATTACCTGAAAGTATTCATTATATTTAGTTTGTCCCATTCAAACACTTCGTATTTTCGTGGGAATGTTCAATGCAGTGATATCTCACAGAAATGTAACAAAAGACTTAGGAAACTGAACATGTGTTGTTAGTGTAGGCTTTTCTCTTCAAAAAAAAAGTGTAGGCTTTGCAGATAATGGCTATGGATTATGCCCAGCAAATATATTATAAAATGGACACTTCTAGCACATTGTTAGTTGTAACCAGCAAAGATCAGCTGAATGAGTATGCGCTCAACTGCCTGATGATTTTGAATTAGTGCCAACTATTACATAGGGTTTTTTCTGCTATATGGACTGCAGAGCTGTCTAGAACAGGGCTCTTAACATAACACCTGAAGCGGACTAGTCTCTATCGGTTAGCCAGAAACTGTGTAATTCCTGGATTTTTCTCTAACACTCTCAAGAGCTATTGGCCATAACTTGGGATAACTTGGTAGTAACTTGGAATTTTGGCTGGTGGGAACTTCGGGTTAAATATCATCCCCCTTGTGGCTGGTTTGAGCATGAGTCAGCTTGCTGGTTCCAATTTCTTTTGTTAGAACAGGAAACTGGTAACTGGATTTGAGTTCACAAGTATATGCTTAGATGTTGCATCTAATTGAATGGTCAAATAGATATTGCTACTCTATCTCAATGTGTATTATTCTACCTTCTATTTTCTTGGCAGTACAAACTCGAAATAATATACTATTTTCTTGGCAGTACAAACTCGAAATAATATACTATCTGCGTATTTCCAGGACCCTATTTCTTTCTACTGTGGTGACCTTTCAACTTGTTCTTGCAGTTTGCAATTACCCTCTCAGTGCTGCCTGCTGTTTAAATCGAATATGCAGTGCCCTGGAGCAGAAGTGGAACATCCAATGAAGGGAAATTTTGGAAACATTACAACCTCATGATCAGATTGTTATGTATTCATTACTGGATTCTTTTTGGTCGAGACTTCAAGCTCCAGCAGTAACAGCATTTAACATTGAATGTTTCGTTGTGACACACTGAATTGTTGACTTCTTACGTTTTAGACATATGATTGACTATGGTGCTTATGATTCTTGGCATTGACTTGGGCCGGTTGAGTCGTTTTAGTGAAAACTCCCTGTTATTTGCTTGAAGCGACCTAACCAGAACGCACTACACTGAACTGACATTTAAACATAACCAGACCACATTAACGTCCAAAATCTTATGCCTTGTAGTGGATGTGGTGTTTGGTTTATTGCCACATTTTGCCAAACTAAAGTTGAAGTTTAGTTCGTAGTTCAAGTTTCTTAGAGCATTACTGGACCCCAACTCTTATGCCTTTTAGTGGGTATTTGGTTTATTGTGACACTTCGATTACTTTCTTCATTTCTAGTCACGCTTGGTTAGTAATTACAGTTTCTTAGCACCCTGGCCACCCATCCTGGGTATTTTTCATAGCTTTGCATGTCCGTAGTACCCTGTTGTTGTACAACGTAATTGATTGCAATGACTTAGAACAAGAAACACCACTTCCACAGAAAACAGTATCACTTCATATCTCCTACTATGGTTAGAAATCTATTTTTTAAATAATACTATTTTAAAAGAATTATATAAAAATTAATAGTCGATTTTTTTTTGAAAACTAGGTTGCTATTATCATTTGAAATGGTGAAATTGTTCTGTCATCATTCCAAATGTTGTTGTCATTTCAAATTACGACAATAGCTTAGGAAATGACAACAATAGCTTATAACAGTGCAGAGAGGTCATTGTCGCCAGTTGAAATGGCGATATGGTCCTATCGCACATGATCCTATCGCCATAGATCCCCTAGTTAAAATTTTTTAATATTAAAATTTCGGACAATTGTCAATTCAAGTGGTGACTGGGATCCAGCAAGTCTCTATTGTTTTTAATATCAAAATTCGCCATTTCAAATGCAATAGGGATCCCGCAAGTCCCTAATTTTTTAATATTAAAATTTATAAAAATTACTATTTAAAATTGCGATAAGGATCCCGCAAGTCCCTATCGTCATTCAAAATGGTGACACAATCTGATGAGGATATCCTGACTAATTATGAGGCTGTTTATGAAGCAAGAGCTACATTCCTGAAGAAACAGATGCAATTCTTTCTTAGCAGGTTTCTTTATGTTTTTCGTGAGAATTGGACACTACGTAAAAGCAATACTTTGTGCATTTTCAGGTTCGACAAGCTTAAAGTCTTTGGAACCGAGAGGGAGGCTGGAGCCAAAGCAATAGAGGAGCACAATGTAATACTCTGAAAATAATAATAATATTAATAATCGCGTCTTAAGGATCGGAGCGTAATTAATTAAATAGTAACAGTAAATAATTAATTAATAACGTTTTAAGGGCCTGTGTGCAATTAAATTAATTAGTATATAAAAAATAGAATTTCGGAATTTTTTTAGAGCTATATAAATAGTGGTGGATTTTTTAGAAACCCTAGCAACCTTTTACTATTTCTTTCCAAGCCGTGCCGCCCCAGCAAATTTCCACCGCAGCCGACTTTTCTTTTCTTTCTGCTGCGCAGGTGGGCGCGTCACTGCAGCGTCTTCTTTGCGGTCTGCTAGGGCTCCCCTGCCGCTTCTTTGTGCGTGGTCTGCGTTCTTGAAGCTTCGTCTTGCTTTTGCGTGGAAGCGGTAGCGTGGGCTCTGCTAAGCCGACCTGATCTGTCATGTGCTCTGCTGCTTGCCATTGGTTCACCGTCTAACTGCGTCATCATTGCGCCAAGCCGAGAAATTGCCGATTCTTGTTGCTCCAGCGTTGCGGTTGCCTTGACCAGGCGCTGCGCGTGGGGCGAAGCCAGCGCTTTGTGCGCTGAGGTTCTTCTTATTTCTTCTTTGTTTCCTTTGTTCTTGGTTTACTCTCTTGCTTTCTTTCTTCCATGCGCAATTTTCTGCTGCGATTGTCCCGTAGAGCCGAGCTCTTTGCCGCGTGGAGGTTAGATTGTTCTCCTCTGGTTTGCTAGACACTGTTAATTAGAGATTATAATCGAGATTAATTGGAGAGGTTTTATAATTTTCTAGTCATAGGGACCGATTTATGAGTCCGTTAGCCTGCTGTTCGGTGGAACGATTTATTCGGGTATCTTAATGGCGAATGTTGAAAATATCATCTACTAGTTAATTGTAGATAATTTCGATATCTTTCTATAGCATATTTTATCATGTCAATCGGACAAGTAGAATTTGAGTTATGATTTTCGGAAGGCTGCTGTTTTTACGGTTGTCGTCTTTCGGCGCTGGTTTGGTAGACTGTAGAGTAAAAATAGTAAATAGCTTAATTAGAGTTTTTGATCTACATGAAAGTTGTAGATAATTGTCCAATGGTTCTGTAGAATCTGAGAACGCGAATTTTGGTTGAGTAAAACAAACGTTATGAATTTAGTAAGACTGCTGTTCCGAAGCGGACAGATCGGCTTTTTGGGCTAAATACGGAGGGATAGATGATTTAATTAGAAGACTTCGTAATCTAAGAAAATGTGGATAATTTTATAAAGAATCCAGAATGGGGTGGTTTGTGGTGATCGGACTTTCGAGTCAAAAGATACGTTCGTTTTAATACTAAGACAGCAATAGGTAACTTTTGATGCAGAGTAACGTGGTATATTTGGGGGCGTGTAGGAGCGATGTCGATTGATTGTTGTTCTTATGATGCTGTAGCTTGTATTGAGATTTGTGTATTTAATGTAGGAGAGGCGTCGTACTTGTTGCCATCTGCTAGTCAAATTGTGCGTCGCAACTAGTAAAGGCAAGTGCATGGTAGACAGCGATCAATGATTGATCACTGTTTTCTTTATCTTCTATTACCATTATTGTTGTGCTTTTATTTTATTTAATTGCAAACAATGAATTGGTATGATTATATCTTTGTTGATAAACATGATGAAAAGTTGGATATGATGTTTATGATGTAGTTTGCATGTTTGCATTCATAAGCATCTTTGCATAAGAGAAGGTGATCATGATTGATCACAACTCCACGGGAGTGGAGGAGGTCCCGATCCTTATGGAGGAATGGGCTTGAGAGTGAATGTTGTCGTGAGCATTCACTCATGCTATCTCGATATCTGTGAAAGAAGTGCATGTGGACATGTAGACTAGATTTGCATTGGTACATGAGATTAATGACTGAGAATATTAATGAAAGTACCTGTGATGATAATGAAGCTATTGAATGCTGTTGATTTATTATTATTCGTTGTATATCGATGTGTTTGCTGAGTCGTGGACTCACCCTTGCTCTATTGTTGTCTTTAGGTGATCTTGAGGATCTGAATGGCGAGAAGCGAGTAGAGCACATGGACAACACATGATCATTTGCCATAAGAACCTTTTCACTCACAATTGGATTACTCTTGGACATGTTAGAGGTTGAATAAAGTTTAGGACATCATTTGGACTAGACTATTTGCTTTAATAATTTGGATTCATTGGTTGATGCTATTTTGAATTTATTTACGGTTTTATTCCACTTGATTCTTTATTATCGTTTGAACCATAATTATGCATGTTCGTTTGTGATCCTTGGATATGTTTATTGATGATTTATTGATGTAATTTTATAGTGTGTCGATATTTATTAGTTGGGAGAGTAGTGTGGTGGCATTCTAGGGTCAGTGTTGGGCTGGGGTGTTACAGTTGGTATCAGAGCGGGCTTTAGGTCCGTGGTGAATAGATTAACAACATAGGCAAACTAAAATTGTTAAAATTTGTTTTAGTATTAGTAAATCAACTAAAATATGCTAATGGTTAACTAACCTAAAATTTGACACACTACTGCACAGTAGGTTAGAGAGAGGTACGAATATAGTTTTACGCTTCCGTTATGTTGTTTATTGATGGATGAGTTTATTTTGAGCTTTGAGCTCATTGTGTATTGTTGATTGTGGTTGATAGCTATGCCGAGGGGTAGAGGGCGTGGTCGTGGTGGCGCGATCGTGGAGGTCGTGGCCATGGGCGAGGTTCAGTGGAGCCACCTCCTGTGATTGAGTCGATGGCCAGGGGGTTCTTTGTTGACCCGCCTCGGTTGGGGCCCAAGATGAGACCCCGCTTTCTTGAGAGAGTTGGTGGGAGAGATCCGTGCTCTTCGTCAACAGCGGATATTTGGTGGGAGGTCGTGTTGTCTTCGAGGACCGCCACTCAAGGTCGATCACTTGGGAGGATTTTGTAGATCAGTTCAAGGGAAGTTCTACCCCTATTCTTGTGTTGAGAAGATGGAGGTTGCCTTGGCGACCTTTGCTCGGGGAAGAGATCTATTCTGAGTATGAGGTGAGTTCAACAACTTGGTTCGCTTTGTCCCTTGATGTGACGATGATCTTCGAAAGCCAAGAGGTTCCGTCGGGGTCTCAATTAGAATGCAGGCATGTGTTGGGAGCTACTCCACTCCGTAACTACTGACTCTGTGGTGGAGCAAGCCGGGGGCATGGAGTTGGAGATGCGACTCACAAAGGCGGCTAGCCTCTGTGGGTGATTGCTTCGGTGGTGACGGAAGAGGAGCTCTAGTGAGGGAAGTGGGTGCATTCACGACACCTTTCAAGAAGTTCAAGGAGGACGCGATCTTTCAAGTCTAGCGATCGAGGCCGTTCCTTCTTGGCGCCTCGTTCCTTTGCAGTACTCCACTCTTCGTCTGTTCGAGGCGGGCATGCTTTGCTTTAAGTGCGGTGATGGACACCGCTGCTGAGTGCGCAGGGCGGGTGATTGCCGTCGGTGTGGCGGCCGGTCACAAGGAGCGGGTGTGTCGCGAGAACCCGCTAAGCGTGATCAAGTGGGAGCTGTGCCATCTTCTTCTTGATGGGTCTGCTCGAGGATCTTTTGGATGATGATCGCTCCTCCAATGATGCCATTTCCTTCACTTAGGCGCCTCGGTAGGGTACTCTTGGCGGCCGCCACCTTCAAGACCGCCAGGTTGCCGACCGGCGTTACTGCACCGCCACACGCAGATTGTTGGGGCTCGCGCCGCCGTCGTCTTCTTTCGCCATGGCGCCACAGGGTGTCGCCATGCCTACTGCAAGTCTGTGGTCGTCTGGCGTGGTGACGAGTACTTTGCTTGTGGATTCGTTTGATGCTTTAGTCCTTTTTGATTCGGGGCTACCTTTTCGTTTGTGTCGGCGGCGTTTGCTAGGAGAGCGAACTTGAGTATCTGATGGATTTCTCGATCGGTGTTAGTTAGTTCTCCGGGGTATTATTGCTAGCTCTCTTGTTTGTCTGGGTGTTCTATTGTTATTGATGGAGAGAAGTTCACGGCGAATTTGATAGTTATTCAAATGGAGCCGTTCGACGTTATCTTGGGTATGGATTGGTTGCACTCTTATCGAGCCGTGATATCTTGTTTCTGTAGAAACGGTCTTTGTGCGAGACCTCCCGCAGGAGACTTTGACTTTTCAGGAGTGCGCCTCCGCTCTCTTTCGATGTTGGTGGGATTGTTCGGTCGTGCGATGAAAATCGGCTTCTTTTAGCTCTTGCTTGAAAACCAAGTGTGGCCCGCAGATTGAGGAGATTCGGTGGTTAGTGATTATCGGGCGTGTTCCCGGTGATCTTAGGGTTTGCCACTGCGCGAGGCGTGGAGTTTCGCATTGATCTTGTTCGAATACTCGTCCCATCTCGATGTCTCCATATCGATTAGCACGTCCGTTTGGGACGAGTTGAAGAAGCAATTGGATGATTTGTTGGCTAAAGGTTTGATCGGCGTAGTGTATCGCCGTGGGAGCTCTGTTCTATTCACAGAGAAGAAGGATGGGAGTTGGCGCATGTGTATTGATTATCGTGCGCTTAATGCGATCACAATCAAGAACAAATATCCATTGCCCGCATTGAGGACTTGTTTGATCGCTTGAATGGAGCTCAAGTGTTCTCCAAGATCGATCTCGATCGGGTATAATCAAATCCGTGTGCGTGGCGAGGATGTAGAAAGACTGCTTTCTCCACGGTATGGGCATTATGAGTATAAAGTTATGTCTTTTGGATTGACTAATGCACCTGCTATTTTATGGAGACCATGAACAACATGTTGCACAGTATCTAGATGATTTCGTGGTGGTGTTTATTGATGACATTCTTGTCTATTCAAGACCAATGAGGATCATGAGCGTCATTTGAGGTGGTTTTAGATACTTTGAGAGACCACAAGTTCTATGCTAAGTTGAAGAAGTGTGAGTTCGGATTTGAAGTGGGTTTTACGGATCATGTGATTAACCCTCGTGGTATTCTTTGTTGATCCTAGCAAGGTCTCCACGGTGGTGGATTGGAAGAGGCCGACTAGTGTGAAGGAGGTGAGGAGTTTCTTGGGATTGGTTGGTTATTATCGGCGTTTTGTGCGAGGATTTCTCTATCATTGCCAAGCCGATGTCCCGGCTACTCAAAAGGTGTGAGATTCGGTGGGTGATGAGTGTGGCGCGGCTTACGCATTTTGAAGGACAGGTTGGTGACCTCTCCTATTCACACTCTTCCCGAACCAGAAAGCGGTTCCGATCTTTTCGAGATCGTCTCGAGTGGGTCTTGGCTGTGTTCTCATGCAAGGCGGTAAGGTGATTGCTTATGCGTCGAGACAGTTAAAGAAGCACGAGCAGAATTATCCCACTCATGATTTGGAGTTGGCTGCGGTTGTTTTTGCTCTCAAGATTTGGAGGCATTATCTATACGGCGAGTCTTGTGATATTTTCACCGATCACAAGAGTCTCAAGTATATCTTCACTCAGAAGGATCTGAATTTGAGGCAAAGGAGGTGGTTGGAGTTGATCAAGGATTATGATCTTACTATTCAGTATCATCCAGGCAAGGCCAATGTTGTTGCGGATGCTCTTAGTCGCAAGGCGACTCCCGCTACTCTAGATTGCCTCATTGCTGATTTTGATCGTATGGGAATATCTTATTGTTATGCGGGCACATCACATGTTGAGACTCGATTGATTCGAGTCGGCTATTCGGCACGTGTCGCGGAAGCACAACAGAGTGACCGGCTATTACAGGAGGTTAGGAAGCGTCTGGATGAGGGTAAAGAGGGTGATTTTAGTATGGATGATTCTGGTGCTTTGAGGTTTAAAGGACGTCTTTGCGTGCCGCAAAAGGCGGAGGTCAAAGATGATATTTTGAGGGAGGCACATCGTACTCCGTACACTATTCATCCTGGTGAGACTAAGATGTATCGAGATCTGAAACAAAATTTTTGGTGGAAAAGAATGAAGGTGGATATTGCTAACTACGTGGCTTCTTGTGGTGTTTGTCAGCAAGTGAAAGCTGAGCACAAGCGTCTGCAGGTTGTTGCAACCTTTGGAGGTTCCCGATGGCCTTGGGATGATATCTCTATGGACTTTGTGGTGGCGTTACCTCGTTCGCGCGAGGAAGGATGCGATTTGGGTAGTGGTGGATCGATTGACAAATCTGCGCACTTCATTCCTATTCGCACGACAAATTCAATAGTGATCTAGCTCCTATTTATGTGCGTGAGATAGTAAGACGCATGGTGTGCCAAAGACCATCATTTCGCGAGGGCCAAGTTTGTCTCAAGTTAGGGAGAGTCTGCGAGTGCATTGGGCACACACCGCTGAGTCTGACGCTTCACCCAGACATGATGGGCGGTCGAGCGTACTATTCGGACTTTGGAGGACATGTTGCGATCTTGTGTTCTATCATGGAAGGGTAGTTGGGAGGATCGGCCCACTTGCGAGTTTGCTTATAATAATAGTTACCATTCGATATTAGAGCCGCGCCATTCAAGTTCTATATGGGCGGAAGTGCGGATCGCCACTTTGTTGGGATGCGATTGGAGAGAAGGCAATTTTGGGTCGGGACCGATTGAAGACCGTTGAGCGTGTGGCCATGGTGAGGAGAATCATTAGCGGCTGAGTAGACGAAAAAGTTATCTTGATTTGAGGAGACGTGACTTGGAGTTTGCGGTGGGTGACCAGTGCTCTTGAGTGTCTCCCACTAAAGGTATTGTTCGGTTTGGTACCCGAGGGAAGCTTAGCCCGAGGTACGTTGGACCGTTCGATTATTGCAAGAATTGGGAAGCTAGCTTACCGCTGGACTGCTGAGTCCATGCGTGGAGTTCTAATGTGTTTCATGTCTCGATCTTGAAAGTTTTTGAGAGATCGAGCATAAGATTTCATTAGAGCGTGACTATTGAGCAAGACCTCACGGTTGAGTCGCGTCCGTGGCGCGATACGGAGAGGTCGGAGCGAGTCTTTGAGGCACAAGGCGTTGGTATCGTTAAGGTCTTTGTGGGCGCATCGGTCAGAGAGAGGCGACTTGGGAGTTGGAGTCTCGCATGCGCGAGCAATACGGAGTTGTTCACGTCGCACGTGTTATTTGATTGTTTAATTTCAAAGATGTAGTTTTTATTTGAGTAGCTCGTGAGTAGAATTCGGGGTCGAATTCCGTTAAGAGGTAGAATGTAATACTCAAAATAATAATAATATTAATAATCGCGTCTTAAGGATCGGAGCGTAATTAATTAAATAGTAACAGTAAATAATTAATTAATAACGTTTTAAGGGCCTGTGTGCAATTAAATTAATTAGTATATAAAAAATAGAATTTCGGAATTTTTTTAGAGCTATATAAATAGTGGTGGATTTTTTAGAAACCCTAGCAACCTTTTACTATTTCTTTCCAAGCCGTCGCCACAAATTTCCACCGCACGTATTGACTTTTCTTTTCTTTCTCTGCCGCGCCGCGTGGACGCCGTCACCTGCGCGTGCTGCTGCGGTCCTGCCGGGCTCCCCTGCTGCCGCTTGCGTGGCGTGGGTCGCGTTCGTTAAGCTTTGTCTTGCTTTTGCGTGGAAGCGGTAGCGTGGGCTGCTGCCGAAGCCGACTATTGTCTGGCATCTGCTGCTGCTGCCATTGGTTCGCCGTCTAACTGCGTCATTGCGCTAGCCGAAATTGCCGATTGCGCTGCTCAGCGTTCTGGTTGCCTTGACCGGCGCTGCGCGTGAGGCGAAGCGGGCCTTTGTCGCTCGAGGTTCTTCGCCATTCTTCTGCTTTGTTTCCTTTGTTGCCGCCTGCTCTCGCTTTCTTTCTTTGCCATTCTTCTGCTTCTTGATTGTCCCGCCGAGCCGAGCTACTGCCGCGTGGAGGTTAGATTGTTCTCCTCTGGTTTGCTAGACACTGTTAATTAGAGATTATAATCGAGATTAATTGGAGAGGTTTTATAATTTTCTAGTCACAGGGACCGATTTATGAGTCCGTTAGCCTGCTGTTCGGTGGAACGATTTATTCGGGTATCTTAATGGCGAATGTTGAAAATATCATCTACTAGTTAATTGTAGATAATTTCGATATCTTTCTATAGCATATTTTATCATGTCAATCGGACAAGTAGAATTTGAGTTATGATTTTCGGAAGGCTGCTGTTTTTACGGTTGTCGTCTTTCGGCGCTGGTTTGGTAGACTGTAGAGTAAAAATAGTAAATAGCTTAATTAGAGTTTTTGATCTACATGAAAGTTGTAGATAATTGTCCAATGGTTCTGTAGAATCTGAGAACGCGAATTTTGGTTGAGTAAAACAAACGTTATGAATTTAGTAAGACTGCTGTTCCGAAGCGGACAGATCGGCTTTTTGGGCTAAATACGGAGGGATAGATGATTTAATTAGAAGACTTCGTAATCTAAGAAAATGTGGATAATTTTATAAAGAATCCAGAATGGGGTGGTTTGTGGTGATCGGACTTTCGAGTCAAAAGATACGTTCGTTTTAGTACTAAGACAGCAATAGGTAACTTTTCGGTACCGGAGTAACGTGGTATATTTGGGGACGTGTAGGAGCGATGTCGATTGATTGTTGTTCTTATGATGCTGTAGCTTGTATTGAGATTTGTGTATTTAATGTAGGAGAGGCGTCGTACTTGTTGCCATCTGCTAGTCAAATTGTGCGTCGCAACTAGTAAAGGCAAGTGCATGGTAGACAGCGATCAATGATTGATCACTGTTTTCTTTATCTTCTATTACCATTATTGTTGTGCTTTTATTTTATTTAATTGCAAACAATGAATTGGTATGATTATATCTTTGTTGATAAACATGATGAAAAGTTGGATATGATGTTTATGATGGAGTTTGCATGTTTGCATTCATAAGCATCTTTGCATAAGAGAAGGTGATCATGATTGATCACAACTCCACGGGAGTGGAGGAGGTCCCCGATCCTTATGGAGGAACGGGCTTGAGAGTGAATGTTGTCGCGAGCATTCACTCATGCTATACCGGTATACGCGAAAGAAGTGCATGTGGACATGTAGACTAGATTTGCATTGGTACATGAGATTAATGACTGAGAATATTAATGAAAGTACCTGTGATGATAATGAAGCTATTGAATGCTGTTGATTTATTATTATTCGTTGTATATCGATGTGTTTGCTGAGTCGTGGACTCACCCTTGCTCTATTGTTGTCTTTAGGTGATCTTCGAGGATGCCGTAACTCAGAGCGAGTAGAGCACATGGACAACACATGATCATTTGCCATAAGAACCTTTTCACTCACAATTGGATTACTCTTGGATATGTTAGAGGTTGAATAAAGTTTAGGACATCATTTGGACTAGACTATTTGCTTTAATAATTTGGATTCATTGGTTGATGCTATTTTGGACTGTTTACCTGGTTTTATTCCACTTGATTCTTTATTATCGTTTGAACCATAATTATGCATGTTCGTTTGTGATCCTTGGATATGTTTATTGATGATTTCTTGATGTAATTTTATAGTGTGTCGATATTTATTAGTTGGGAGAGTAGTGTGGTGGCATTCTAGGCTCAGTGTTGGGCTGGGGTGTTACACACAAGAAGGAGGGTAACCATATTTGTTGCCTACTGATGAAGAACAAGAAGGTCAAAGCGGTTGGGAAGGAGAAAATCAAGCAGCCCATGCGGCTGATCAAGGAGGAAAGAAGCCCGTGTGATGGGAGAGGAAAAGGGGACTTAAAACTCAAGTTTTGGATAAGATTTTCAAGCCCAATTCAGATCTCCCACAACCCCAACCGAAATCAAATTCGGAGTAAACCCAGAATCAAATTCGGATTCGGAATCAGCATCAAATTCGGATTCGGAATCAGCAGAACAGTCCGAAGTAAAACGGTCATAACTTTCTCATACGAAGTCCGATTTGGGTGATTTTGGGCTTTTTAGAAAGCTAACTTCAATCCCGATCCAACGGATCCTCCCTTACTCCAAAATTCCTCATGAGTCAAAAGATATGACCGAAACAATATGACGGTTGTAAAATTAGAGTTTCCTTTTTTTATTTTAGATTGAGTCAGAATTGGAGTAGGAGTCCTAATTCCGAATTAGAGTAGGAGTAGGGCCTCTTGGCCAGCCATGAGGAGGACCTATATATTAAGGGTTAGACCCCCATTGTAACCTCAGACCAGTTTATGCATAAGAATAGAAACATAGCTATTGCTTGTTCTTTCGAAACCAGAGTTCATGCGAGGACTTTGAGAGAGGACTAGGCGATCCATTGGTTCGTTCTGCAATTCAAGGTCAAGCCGTCGTTCCATTGGGAATTGGGGACTTGGCGATCGTCGTTCGTGGTCTCGCGAGGATCAACTATCTGGTGTGTTTTGGGCGTATTCCAAAGAGTTGAGGGTTCGTGCATTGGCGCGAGTGTTCAGCTAGTGACATCGTCTACTTCGCATCAGTTATCCACGGTTACTCATCGAGAAGATCGGGCATCCCCCGTATCACAATCTACTCTATAAAAGACCCTAAAATTCTGACATAACTCACTTTTATTCAGAAAAAAGAGAAAGATGGGAGGTAAGGGAGAGGGGTAGAGAGTAGAGAGGAGGAAAGAAGTTAGCAAAGTGCTGCCCATCCGGTCGTCTACGTTTTAGTTAAAAAAATTTAAGCGAATGGATTACATAGTTTTAGATGTGCAGTTAAGTCATGTAGTATGTTGTACATAATTCTTTTCAGGGGGTAGTTTAGTTTTAGATATATGGTTAATTGTGAAAATCTTGTTTATAGTACAATATGTCAAATATGTCGGACGCAACTAATTTTAAAATTTACTACGGTCAGGAGACTATTCTTGAGGGTCCCACAGAGATTGATTTGTGTTATTTCCAATCAGCGACTGTGACCCTAATAAGATTAATGCAGCGTACATAGGGCGCTGTGATGCAGTGGTTGTTCCTCACATTCCATTTGGATCATATTGTGTATAATCTGAGATTGAGTTGCCTTACCAACCAAGCACCACAGGGCACATATTAGGAGTTAGTGCAGCTCAAGGGAATATGATCATGCCAGTCATATGTACGTAGGGCGAGGGAGAAACGGTGGGATTTGGCCCTTCTGGCCCAGGCATATGTCGAGCCGACTACTTTATCGATGGCTGAACAAGAAAGGGGTGGTGATGCTGAAGAAGAATTTGGAGACTCCACCCACAGCGCGGCGTACACAATGGTCGAAGGTCCGGGAGTTGCTGATGCTATTAATGAAGACTGTGTGGAAAGAGCTCTTTCAGTCATTCAAGCTACTTGGCTTGCTGACGCGGGTGAGGAGCTAGAAGCCCTAGTCTGAAGGTGGATCTCGAAGACCAAGACTGCATGTCATTGTCAAAAGATGAAGGATCTGATGACGAGGATGATGTGGAACAGCAAGCGGTTCCATCCGAGTGGAATACAGACTAGTTCGACAACCTCGTCGTTAACAGAGGCTCCCGTGTGCCGTGGGAGTACAACCAGAGTAAGGTCAGGTGAAAAGCTATGTATAAATGCAAGGTGGTTGTGCAGGAGACGGTCAAATACTAGGTTTTGTCGGTGAGGCGTACATTCACAGTCGTCAAGTCTAACCCAATATGCTACGACGTGAAGTGCGACATTGAGGGATGCCCTTTGCGAGTGCACATATTTCAGTCTAAGTGGGACACCTACTGTAAATACTCTATAATGATCTCTCACACATGTGTCATCGCTGAGTCAGTGTAGTCCCACAAGAACCTGTCACCAGACTTCATCACGAACATCATGTACAGAGAGATTGTGGATAATCCATATTTTAAGCCACGATCCATCATTAAGGCGATTGAGGTAAGGTTCCAGTACACAATTAGCTATGCCAAAGCGTGGAGGGCAAAATATAAGGTATTGGAATAAAGGTTTGGTACATTCGAGGACTCCTACCACAACCTTCTCGGCCATCTCTAGGTCATACAGGATAGGAATCCCGGTACTCATGTTGCCATTGAAGATTCTACGCATCCAAAGTGGGGCAATAAGAAGGTACTGAAGCGAGCATTCTTCGCCTTTGGTCCACACATCAATGCATTTTTGTACTGCCATCCAATCTTGTGCGTGGATGACACATTCCTGACTAGAAGGTACAAGGGTCCAATACTGACTACAATAGAGACGGACGGGAACAATCAAGTGCTTCTCGTGGCATTCACATTCATTGAAAGCGAGAACACGGACAGCTGGTTATGGTTCCTGAGGAATTTGAGAATTTCTGTTGTACAGAGACGTCCTGACGTATGCGTCACACATGATCGGTATGTGGACTTGCTAAGTGCAATAACTCAACTACAACAAGGAGACAATGAACCACTTCCATGGATGGTTCCGCAGAGCAGGTGATGCATGAGGCAGTTGGGTGTAAACTTTTACAAGTAGTTCTGCAAAAAAGACTTTATGAACCTGTTCAAGCGGCTGTGCAACCAGAACCAGTAACGAAAGTTTGACGCACTTTGGAAGATTATGGATGAGCGAACTCAGACGCATAGAAAAGAGGTAGCAAAAAATGCAGCTACAAGCACTAACCAGGCCCTCGATGCATTGCCACAACTACCCATAGATGGTCCCTGTGTGGTGAGAAATATGGGGGTCCAGGTGAAATGCTTCTCGGACTAGATTGAGCATAAGCCTAAGGAGAAGTGGTCGCTACTACATGACAGGAGTGGTGCTTGATATGTTATCATGACATCCAATCTAGCCAGGATGTACAATTGGGTCATGCACGGTCCTAGGTGCTTCCCTTTGGTTGGTATTGTAGAGCCAATTCTCCGCGGTGCCACAAATTACTTTATTAACAGAAGCAACAACGTATCACTCACCCAAGCAAATGACAGAGCACTGTACTCCGCTATGAAGACCAAGTACATGGAGGAGAAGACCAAGAAGGGTGAGATGCACCAGGCATTCAAGATGGGCACAAGGGAGCTTCGCCCCGAGATACTGTGTAGGAATAAAGGATGTCGCGAGACGAACCACGAGAGGATCACCCACAAGTGGACACTACACCGCACTAGTTGTGTATGCACTTGCAACATGTCTCTTCTTTTGCATAGGCCTTACTCACATGCATGCCTGCATGTTCAATGATGGCACAGCATTCCGACCGGTACCTCTCTGATTATTTCAACAAGGACAAGGTGATGCAAACCTAGAGTTGTAACACCCTGGCTATTCGGAAGCTAAGATGTCACGCAAAACTATCAAACTACTAAGAATAGCATTCAAGCTGGATTATACAGATTCAATCAACAATAATTTCTAAAGAATGACAATAAACGATCACCAGATTCATGGAAAAGAATGGATAAACAGTTATAATACCACGAACAGTCAAGCAATACCAAAGTTGGATTATTACAAATCTGGAAATTTATTTAACAAGTTGGCTTGACTGAAAGGTAATAATAATTATTCTGGTTGGATAAAAGTGAAGTGCAGTGTGCCGAACTACCCCACCAAATCATCTTGTCTTCTCCTCAATTACCTATTTAAAACATACAAAGCAAGGGTGAGTCGAAGACTCAGCAAGTACATACAAGAATAATCAAACATAGAGTGGACAACACAATCCAGTTGAATTACGAACAAATCTTGGAACACATATATGATTGAATGGAATGAATACATGAATGGATGGAATGAAAGAATGCATTGAAGGAATGGACTAATCACGACTTATACTGGTATAGCGAGTGTAACACCGTCGGTGTTCACTTAAAGTTACCGTATGAAGAACGTTTCATACGGGTGTCCAACGTGGCCCACATTGGAATGGTGGATCACACGTACCCATTCGGAATTGATGGGTTTTCAAATGCTCGATCGGAATTGATGGGTCTTTCAAATGCCCATCTTTGGAATTGATGGGACTTACCAAAAGAATCCACTTAGTGGTCATAATGAATTTTATGAATGAACATGATGATTTCTCATGGTATGAATGAATATCACACATTAGTGGAAAAGGCACATGGCATTCAACAACAGGTGTAAACAAGTATAAGTATGCATTCCCACACAACATAATATATCAAGAATGCCACACAAGTTAGTTACATGTAATGGAATGCAACCACTGAAATGAATGTTAATTCTTTAATCACAAGAATAATCTTCTTGAAATGAAATAAACATCAGGATGGATAGAAAAAGGCATTCACAATTTATCCCGACATCAAGCAAACAATTGGAAACATCACCAAACAGCATAGGGTACTTGCCTTCCGCGATGTGACGTAATAGGAGGACACGAATATACCCCTCCACTCACCGCCTCACCGCCTACACAAATGTATAATCGAAATAAGAATAACAAGGTATGACATTGCTTCAAGAGCCCTTCCATCCCCTCTATCTCTCCCACACATACAACGGGATCAATTTTACCAAGTTTACCCAACAGCCCGATTACCGCTAAACTGGCAGCGATACTAGAAAAATCACCATTAATTATCTGTAACTCCAAAAGACCTGAAACCAGTGCCCAACTACTCTTAACAGCCCAGGCTACAAAACATTAGTTGGCGGAATCCCCTGATTCGGCCAAAACAGAGGGCTAATTATCAGCTAAACACAACCCATCTACGTCTGTACAGAATACAGATCAGAGATAAAGAAAATGGCGTAACTTTCAACCTATTGATCCAATGAGAATGATTCTTATCAGCTTGGAAAGATAATTTTAAGGGCTAAAATAACTTAGTTGGGTTAAGGTTCTGATTCGGCCCTTAATTTGAACAAAACCGAGGGACAAACCTACTGACCTCAGTTTTCATACAGACCGGACAGTTCGTAATCAAAAATTCATATCTCCCAAACTACAGATTGGATTTTCCTGAGCTTGGTGCCAAAAGAAAGCTAACGTTCCCAGGAATAAAACTCTAGAAGGGCAAAATCCCAGATTCGGCCTCTACAGTAGTCTAAATAATAGATGAAAACACTAACATTTATCTGCCCAGAATTCAGAACAGTGGTAAAGAAAATATCATAACTTTCATTATACAGATCCATTGGGGATGGTCTTTATCAGCTTTGAAAGATAATTTAAAGGGCTACAATAACTTATTTGGGTAGAGGTTCTGGAAATGCCTCTAACTAAATCAAAACCTAGGATCAAGCCTACAGATCCTTCTCGTCAGACAGACAGAACAGCGCGCACTAAAAAAATCATATCTCCTAAACCGTAAGGCGGAATCACGTGATCTCGGTGGCTATGGAAAGCTAAGAACAATACCTACAACTTTCTAAGAGATGGACAGGACAGAAAACGAACGCATATTACCCAAAATCGACGTACAAGACGGCGCACAGCAAGGGGGAAGGGGGGGCGGCGGCTCCAAAGGGGGGAGGGGGAGAGAAATGTGGAGTTTAGGGTTTGGGGGGTGGGAACCCCCCCTTATGGCCGGCCACCACAGGTTGCCGTGAAATCACAGAAAACCCCCCGGTGAAAAGATGATTCTGGTTTTTTTTCGATTAGCTCCCTCTTCCGAAACTTCTTCTAATAAGCCGAATCACCTTCGGGGTATTACATTCTACCCCCCTTAACGGAATTCGACCTCGAATTCTAACCGGCAACTAATACCAGCGAATTTCCAAGGAGATGAAATCAACGGATTTAACTGTACGAAACAAGCGGTGCGATCTTGCTCGCGCATGCGAGACTCTATCTCCCAAGTGGCCTCTCTCTCGGAATAGAGAAACCACAAAGCAAAGATGTGAAGCGACGTCTGACCTAACAATCAACTTGAACTTTCTAGGTACACTTATCAGAAGAGGATCGAAGGTAAGACCTTACTCGATGGTCAACGTTTTTAACAATCTCCAACTTTGAATAGTCCTGCTTGCTAAATCGGCACCAAAGACGCACCTTGCGTTGCGTGCTTACGCGTATGTACCGTGACGGTCAAGCGATAAGCCGACTTCCTAATTTCTTCTCTTGCGGAAATGAAGAGAATCCAACTGAAAAAAGAGAGTTCTCATCGCAACCACGCAATGTTAACTCTTCACCAAAAAGGTTAAATCCCAAATGTGACAATTCATCAGTAAAGCAATTCCACTTCCAATGAATCAATTTGCGAAAGAACACCACGGAAACCAAAAGAGAAATTTACTTGAATACTCAAATCAAATATTTCTTTTACTCATTGAATGGAAAGATTCGACCATGCCAACACTGACCCCAACTCAAAGTCGTAAAACACTTATCAACGACACAAAACCCAAGCGAGAAGCAAGGAAGCATCATTTTCCAAGAAAACATCATTTCTTCCGCTTCTCTCTTGAGGAGTAAAACTTCTCTCAATATTGGAATTGAATTCATCGCATACCTCAAGAGATTAAACCTCTTAATTGAACATTATCAAATTATGCTCAAACTGAAATACATCATCCACACCATGGTGGAGAGACTCCATTGAATTTTTCGATTGCTCTAGACATCTCGTTCTACTATTCAACCTTAATTTGATTAAAGACACCCAAAGCGCCACAGGGATAGATACCACACAATCACATTACCTCAAATTTTCAAGAACAACTCGAGAATCGTCGATCGCATGCTAATGTCTTTGCTTCAAAAGGGTCCTAGCATAAACATGTTCGAAACTCATTTATTCCACCCTCTATACACACAATCGATGCGTGACCAAAGGTCTAGCATAAGCGAATGCAAAGCCCGATTTAAATTCCAAAACCTCTACAACAGATTGCTCTTATAGCGATAGTGAAATCATCGAATTAAATATCCAACATTACCACCATTCTAACATACTCACTCATTGACATCATCAGAAATCACCCACACCATCTCGCAATGCTATCCAATTGCGTTACTCTAAAAATTCAATGAAGGTTTCCATACCTCCGATAATCACCAACCTTTCAATCTCGAATTGAAGTTACGAATTTCACTATACCGGTGTTAATCAGCCGTAACACTTTTCAGACTTACTTCGAAGTCAAACATCTCAGGTGAATCAATTTCCCTCCAAGGGATACAGATCAAAACCATTTCACATTCTACTACTCCTCCGATAACTTGGTAGCAAAGTATCATCGCTACAATTACTCATCCACCACCAAACAGTTGCCAAACTTTCACCTTGCAAACACTTCGCAACACAAAACTGTGATCCTTTCTCAAAAGGAAGAGGCGAACAAAAACAATTTTATTCATACAGGAAAGCGTTGCTCACCACGGCGGCCAAGAAACCAAAAGAAATATTCTGCTAAAGGTGATCTTGGAAAACGAAAATTAAGTTCGTGGTTGAGGGAACACATTCCTCAGAAGATAATAGCAAATAACAACCGATAAGAAAACGACATTACGATTGAAACTCAAAATATTTTGAGTGAAAAGGGCAGAAAATTTAGGCAATGAACTCATTGAACATAGGTGGAGTCCACAATTGAAAACATGAGCCTCACAAGAAGAGAATGTCGGATCTTTACAGATAAGAACAACGAGCATTCAAGATCAAAACGCTTGCATCACTGAAGAACCATTATAACTCTGCAACAAATCGTTTTACGTGGCAAACTTCGTTTATCACAATAAACTGGGACCTCCAATAGGTCATGAACACAAAACTCGAAATTGAATTATTTTAGAAACATCAAGAAAGGTGGTCAAATTTCTTCTTTCTCTATAAAAGAATCAACCTTACCCTCACATTACTGATCGTGTTAATAAACCTTCTAAAGGAAACATGACAAATCAGGTCATAAAAATTTTCAGCATCAAATGGAATTGTAATAACAACTTATTCTAGAAAAGAATTCTGGTACAAAAACCACAAAGTTGAACAAACGTCACACCCAGCACTACAAAACTCTAGAGAAAGGGGGTTTCGACACTTTTCTTTTTAAAGGGAGGTTCTAATCTCCAACACTCCAAATATTCCAAAGAAATGAACATAGTCGAAATTTTCTTCAATGAACTTTGTGAAAGGAAATTTTCATTCTTCGAACTGTCAAACGGATAACCGAGCTGCCCTTATCAACAAGAGAGATAGAACTAACATAAAGAGAACGATCTTGTCAAGAATAGCGTTCACAACAAAGAATAAGAGCTCATGACGGAAAGGCAAGAAACTATTTTGAAAAACAAATACGGTCTAATAGAAACCCGTAGCCCACAATCTTTGTTTGGATGCAACCCCCGACTTAAGCATAACCAAGCACTCCAAAAGGGTTTTAACGCTTTTCTTGAGTAAAGGAGATGCATCAAATTTCAACAAGCGAGGGTTCCAAAAGGAATACATTGAGCCAATGCTTTCGTGTTAACGATCTTGCAACAAGAATTCTCATTAGGCAAACCATCAAGCGAGTAAATGAGTCGCTATTCTCCAATGAGAAAGAAAGAACAACTATGAAAATATCAATGTTGCCAATTTACAAAGATCATTCGTAGTAAAACAATTCGACAATCGAAAAACAATAATATTTTCGGAGTACCATTAAAGGCCTATTTAAACTCGTCTACCAAAATCATGAACCCAAGAGAAATTCATCAATCGCCACCGGACAAGAATTTGTCAAATTCGAAAATCAAGGAAGAGAACGACTTACTAAAGCGACCCAAGAGAAACATGCAAGAGCAATACACACTTGATAAAGAACTTGCAAAAGAAGTCTTCCAATCTGAGATTCCAAGCGAGCGAATGAGTTAAATTTCCCAACAGGTAAAACAAGTCTTTTGTGAAAAGAGGAAATCTTGCATTTGAACTATGCTCACGTGGAGCAGAAATATCACAATAGTCGAAAGGGCAATATTTGTTTCAAAGAACGAATCAGAGAATTGCTGGAGCTTGCCTTCTTCATTAAAACCCCAATTTCAAAAGAATTCACAAGCCGCCAGAACCACAACGAGAAACGGATATCGGTTCGAGAAAGGCAACAAGTTCATCAATGAGCTCATGCTCAATCTGAGCTTATGGAGCAGAGGTAAGTAGTTCTCTAATATCATACTACGAGCGGTGGTGTAGCCTGGCAAAACCCTGGACATCAACTACGAACTCAACTGATCAACGCCCACTAGCGAAACGCATAACTAATGCAATCAATTATGAATATATATATTTATATCGGATCATCTCATGACGATCATAGAATAATTTCATAGATAGAGGTTATCACATCATATCATGGATTAACACTTCATAGCATAACACAATTTAACAACGACTCAATACTCGAGTCACCACAATTGAAATGCGGAAGCAACAGTTTACCCAACCCCTCCTAATGTGCACAGTGTGTCAATTTAATATGTTTGAATGAACCACGGACCTAAAGCCTGCTCTGATACCAACTGTAACACCCTGGCTATTCGAAAGCCAAGATGTCACGCAAAACTATCAAACTACTAAGAATAGCATTCAAGCTGGATTATACAGATTCAATCAACAATAATTTCTAAAGAATGACAATAAACGATCACCAGATTCATGGAAAAGAATGGATAAACAGTTATAATACCACGAACAGTCAAGCAATACCAAAGTTGTATTATTACAAATCTGGAAATTTATTTAACAAGTTGGCTTGACTGAAAGGTAATAATAATTATTCTGGTTGGATAAAAGTGAAGTGCAAGTGTGCCGAACTACCCCACCAAATCATCTTGTCTTCTCCTCAATTACCTAATTAAAATATACAAAGCAAGGGTGAGTCGAAGACTCAGCAAGTACATACAAGAATAATCAAACATAGAGTGGACAACACAATCCAGTTGAATTACGAACAAATCTTGGAACACATATATGATTGAATGAAATGAATACATGAATGGATGGAATGAAAGAATGCATTGAAGGAATGGACTAATCACGACTTATACTGCAGATAGCGAGTGTAACACCGTCGGTGTTCACTTAAAGTTACCGTATGAAGAACGTTTCATACGGGTGTCCAACGTGGCCCACATTGGAATGGTGGATCACACGTACCCATTCGGAATTGATGGGTTTTCAAATGCTCATCTTTGGAATTGATGGGTTTTTCAAATGCCCATCTTTGGAATTGATGGGACTTACCAAAAGAATCCACTTAGTGGTCATAATGAATTTTATGAATGAACATGATGATTTCTCATGGTATGAATGAATATCACACATTAGTGGAAAAGGCACATGGCATTCAACAACAGTGTAAACAAGTATAAGTATGCATTTCCACACAACATAATATATCAAGAATGCCACACAAGTTAGTTACATGTAATGGAATGCAACCACTGAAATGAATGTTAATTCTTTAATCACAAGAATAATCTTCTTGAAATGAAATAAACATCAGGATGGATAGAAAAAGGCATTCACAATTTATCCCGACATCAAGCAAACAATTGGAAACATCACCAAACAGCATAGGGTACTTGCCTTCCGCGATGTGACGTAATAGGAGGACACGAATATGCCCCTCCACTCACCGCCTACACAAATGTATAATCGAAATAAGAATAACAAGGTATGACATTGCTTCAAGAGCCCTTCCATCCCCTCTATCTCTCCCACACATACAACGGGATCAATTTTACCAAGTTTACCCAACAGCCCGATTACCGCTAAACTGGCAGCGATACTAGCAAAATCACCATTAATTATCTGTAACTCCAAAAGACCTGAAACTAGTGCCCAACTACTCTTAACAGTCCAGGCTACAAAACATTAGTTGGCGGAATCCCCTGATTCGGCCAAAACAGAGGGCTAATTATCAGCTAAACACAACCCATCTACGTCTGTCCAGAATACAGATCAGAGATAAAGAAAACGGCGTAACATTCAACCTATTGATCCAATGAGAATGATTCTTATCAGCTTGAAAAGATAATTTTAAGGGCTAAAATAACTTAGTTGGGTTAAGGTTCTGATTCGGCCCCTAATTTGAACATAACTGACGGACAAACCTACTGATCTCAGTTTTCATACAGACCGGACAGTTCGTAATAAAAAATTCATATCTCCCAAACTACAGATCGGATTGTCCTGTTCTCGGTGCCAAAAGAAAGCTAACGTTCCCAGGAATAAAACTCTAGAAGGGCAAAACCCCAGATTCGGCCTCTACAGTAGTCTAAACAATAGATGAAAACACTAACATTTATCTGCCCAGAATTCAGAACAGTGGTAAAGAAAATATCATAACTTTCATTATACAGATCCAATGGGGATGATCTTTATCAGCTTTGAAATATAATTTAAAGGGCTACAATAACTTATTTGGGTGGAGGTTCTGGAAATGCCTCTAACTAAATCAAAACCTAGGATCAAGCCTACAGATCCTTCTCGTTAGACAGACAGAATAGCGCGCACTAAAAAAAATCATATCTCCTAAACCGTAAGGCGGAATCACGTGATCTCGGTGGCTACGGAAATCTAAGAACAATACCTACAACTTTCTAAGAGATGGACAGGACAGAAAATGAACTCATCTTACCCAAAATCGACGTACAAGGCGGCGCACAGCAAGGGGGAAGGGGGGTGGCGGCTCCAAAGGGGGGAGGGGGAGAGAAATGTGGAGTTTAGGGTTTGGGGGGTGGGAACCCCCCCCTTATGGCCGGCCACCACATGGGCCCCTCCTGGGCCGTGGTCGAGCCAGTTGCCGTGAAATCACGAAAACCCCGGTGAAAAGATGATTCTGGTTTTTTTTCGATTAGCTCCCTCTTCCGAAACTTCTTCTAATAAGCCGAATCACCTTCGGGGTATTACAAGAGTGCAGAGCTATATGGTTATGGCATGGCTGGCCATGTCACTGGCCATCCGACTTGGGAGCAATTTATCTAGGCCGCGGACATCGATAGGCTGAAGGGAAAGGTTGGCCGACGATAGGTATGCTGTATTAGGAATGACATGGATGAAGCAAAAGTCAGGCATCGTACGACGAAGTGCTCCATTTATAGAGAGTCTGGGCAGACCTTCAGGAAATGCCATAGTAGAAATCCACAGGATGAAGGAGATATCAGTAGTCTGGATGGTGCCGCGGGGACCTAATTCGACTGTCCTACTCGAGGTGGTCGACATGGCGGACGTTGAGGTCACTGCCGTGGGAAAGGTTCGTCTTTTTGAAATATGTGGTGGGCAGTGATTTGTAATATTATTTTGATTTATCGAAAAACTAGCTGATGGCGTTGTGCTGAATGTTTTGTAATATCAGTGTGATTTGTTGACAAAATTTGTGAGGGCGTTGCGCTGAATGTTCTGTAATATCATGGTGATTTATCGACAAAAAAAAGTGATAACGTTGTGCTGGATGTTTTGTAATATCATTGTGATTTGTCCACAAAAATATATGGTCAGAAATAGACAGTAGAAAAAACTGATAGAGATCCCTGTCGCCAGTTGAAATGACAACAGGATCTCGTCCCAATTGGAGTGACGATAGGGCCATATCACCATTTCAACTGGCGACAGTGGCCTCTCTGTACTATTGTAGGCTACTGCGGTTATTCCTTATGCTATTATCACCATTTGGAATGGTGATAGGACAATTTTGCCATTTCAAATGGTGATAGTAGCCTACACTACTACACAAAGGGTCACCACATACGGTTCTAAATCGTCATCACAGACGGTTTCTAAACCGTCTGAATTTATATGTCTGTAATAATAGGTGGTTATCACAGACGATTTGTGAGCCATCTGTGATAAGTCACAACACAGACTATTTTTCGTAGAAACCGTATGTGAAAGCCTACTATCATAGACGACTTCTACCAAAAACCGTTTGTGATACATCAACCATTATAGACTGTTATATGTACCAACCGTCTGTGATTGGAGACATATCACAAATGGTTAGAAAAAATAACCGCTTGTGATATCTAACATATCACAGACAGTTGCTCATGGTAGCCGTCGTGATAGTTCGTTCTATACCTAAATATTTTTTTTCTGTTTTTCGGCTAGCCTTAGGAAATGCTAGCCATGCCCTCTGAAAACAAGCAAACAGAAAACAGATGAATCACATATAAGTGAATTACAACTCATAGCAATTTACAACTCAAAATCAATTACAAAATAATGTTAATGTATTGTCGCTAGAGTTGCAATTGAATTACAACTCAAAGTGAATTACAATTGAATCAATTGTTTGAACATATATTAAGCGGTGTCGACGGAGTGAAACTCTCCTTTCGGGTCAATGATCTCCGTCATGATGAAGGTGGAGAGTCGTCCTCGAACGTCCGAGAGTTCATTCAAATCAAATGTACTTGATTTGATTGTCATGCCCTGTCGCTAGGAGTAAAGTAGTAAGTATATATATTTAAATTGATAATTAGAAAATATATATTGCGAGATTGATAAACCTCTGGATCATTTGTCTTAACACTCATGATTTCTTGCATATGACGACAAACGTAAAATGCACATAGGTTGCATTGTAGTTGCTGGTGGCACTGCAAAAATAGAATTACATATATAGGTATAGTCTGTTCGAGAGGCATTATTACGAAGCGTGATATATGATTAATGTGTTGTAGCGAGTATCGAAAATCGCGTCCTGTGTTGCAGTGTGATGCTCAATTCCTTGTGACTCCCTCCCCTAGTACCATAGGTGCTGAACTACTTACGTGATTCCAAAAATTTATCCTCGATCATTTCAAACGAAGAAAGACTACAATAGAGTTATGTATGAAGAAAATGAGCATACCTGTCGAGTATTTCTTGCACAAGGGTGAAGTCATGATTGTTGTTGAGTAGGGAATCAAGGTATATTACCTTGTTCCACGTTGGTGCAATGACTATAAGGATCCATTACCACCTACTGATGTATGTCTCTATAGTCATTAAACCTAAGTTCGTGTTGCGTATAAAGTACAAATGAAATTTGTATAGCAAGTAGTGAAGCAGTTACCTCTGGTTATAGGGCACCAGTATGTAGTCCTTGTTGCCCTGCCCTGAGCAAGCAATCCCATCGTTATGTAATTCTTGACGTAGGATGTGTCTTGGATGATGCATTGCTCAGATATCAACTGTTGGTCGAGGAAACTCATCGGTTCTCGTGATCGCTGAGCTTCTTGCATCATGTATCTATACATAAGCAATGAGCGATGTAGAACTTGATTGTACACACTTACAGTGTCCAGCATCATAAAAGTAAGGCGTTGAGAGCATCGAGGTTGAATAGTTCGAATAAGTCTTCAAATGCCCACGACGAAGAAGCCTGGCTCGTGGAGGAAATGCCTCTCCATGTATGTGACGGTGATTCCAGTAGGCCAGTTTTTCCTCCGCTCGCTGGTCCTCCGCATGTACCAGGCATGCAAACTCCCACAACTCAATGCAAGGCGGGGTAATAGTGTGTCGGGGACCAACGACTTTCCTAGGGAGTATGCCTAGTGATTTTGAGGTGCCTTGATTTTCTTCGATTTGGTCTTGCTGACATGCTGGTATGTGTTCTTCACGGAAGACGAATGGACATGTTGTTCGTATATGCTCGGTGTGGTCATCATGGGAGCCGATATGGAGACCTGCCGACGTGGATCAGGTGCACGTGGGGACATCGAAGGGAGGGTTGGAGAGGCCGCATGTGAGACCCGCCGGGAGATTTAACTTGTAATGCTTAACCTTCCAAATGGTCATAGCACCACATATTAAATTTCCCGCTCTCGGTGTATTATGTACCTCCTAGGAGAGGTACACATAGACCCTCACAAACATCAATAGCAATCTATACACAAGTTACTACAATACCGAAAACTTCATAATTTACAACATAATGAACATACAAGGTTCAACTTTATACAAAGGGCCGACCGACCAAATAGCATGATAAACTATCAAGTACGCAGCATAAAACAGTACATAAACTAAAATAAAATCAAGAATTGGCCATCAATAAAGTCCCAATGGCTTGCCATAACCCGCAGGGCAACCGACTGGGTCAAACCATAGCAAAACGATGTTTTCCTGCACATCTTTCCTTACTCGATTCGATCTCAACACCTACTGTCCAGATTAGTAAATAAAGTAAACAGTGAGTACACAAATGTACTCTGTAAGACTTTACCAAGCCTATACATAGCTACCTACATATAAGCTCTACTCAATGGAGAAGGCTATAGGGTTCATTTTCAGCACACAACAATATTTCAATTAAATACAAGTAGTTGATTTAAATCGCAAGTGAACAAATATTTATAATACTCCAAATAATAGCGAGTAATTAACAATAGATAACAATTAACAACAACAGGTGGATGCCCCTGTAGCACACAACAATAGCATGAGAACCACTCTCAATACCACCCGATCAAGTTTTAAGTTTAATTTTCCAAAATGTTGAGTCTCACTCTCGCAATTCCAATCCCAAGCGTATCCATAACAAAGGATGTGGCTATTCGAATAGATTTCAACGCTGCAAGGGTGTACAACTGTACCCACACGGTTGACCGCACTTTTGCCACGTGATAAAGCACACTTCCGAAGGTATACCGACATATCTAAGTCCTACGAGACGTTTCCAATATAATGTATTGTAACATCCCAATCTTGAGTTTGTATTTTAAATGTATACAAATATGAATAATTTAAAACTTTTGAGTGAATCATGTTGTCTTTTGAATTCTCTGGATTTTCATTCATTGGTTTTATGATTTTAAAAACCTAATGCTTCAATTCACTAGAAGCATAACCTTTTAAGACTTTTAAAACAAATTATGTAAACTGCCTCTGGAAATAAATTTCCTAGGATCTGGAGATCTTAGTTACTCCCCTGAAAAATGTCACAATTTTTGGCATTTGTTTGCTATTTTAAACCAGTCAGTCAAACTAGCCAATCCAAAGTCAAATACCTAAAACAGAAGCTTACAACATTTCTACAGAAAAATGCACATCATGAAAAACTCTGGACATTTTACTCAAGATCCTATTTAGATTCAGTAACCTTCCATAAAAATTTCAAAATTTTTAGAGCTAAACATCTACCTCTAAAAATTCACTAACTTTTCAGCCTTTTCTAATTTTGGTCAAACTGGCTGAGTTGACTCGATCCGACCGAACCAGCTAACCAAACCCAGCCCAACCCACCATACCTGTGTCGCTGGAGAGTGGGCCCCACTGTACATCCCTTCTTCTCCACGCGGCCTGCACGTCCTCGTCAGCTCGCCTAAGGAAGACGCCATGGCGTCGTCATCACCGCGTCATCCCTAACGGCCACACCCACGGTTCTTGACCCGTGCCCACCGTTTCCCAGACTCGGCCGCATCTCCCACACTCTGCCATGCCCCTGTCACCTCACCCATCTTCTCGGCGCGTCCATGTCGAGCACCATGAGCTAAGCTCACTGACGTCGCACCCTCCTCGCATTTCTCCACCCCAGTGCATATGAAAGCTCCTCAATGGCTTCCTTATCTTCTTTTCGTCACTCCCGAGCCATCCCCCACCTCCATCTCCCTCTTCGATCGAAAGAAACAGCAAAGAACTTGAGCTCTCAAATTCCAGCCACCGCACCCCATCACCGTTCTGACCGACCAGTGGTTCTTTTGCATTGCCCTTGGCGTCATACCGTGTCCTAGGATCCTAGGAGTATTTTCCCTAACTCAATTCCTCCTTTTCTCTTCAGGCATTGTCAAAATTTGCATTTCCTCGCTTCTGGCCGAAAATAGTCCCTTTCGTCCCCGTCTCCGGTAAGAAGGTCCATTGCTCAATTGTTTGCTCTGGCACCGTCTAGTGGTCTCACTTGAGCTTCCCATGCCCTCAATTCCCTCCCTCTTTGCTTAGGTCATCTCCTCGGTTGAGTGCTAAGCCTCCGCATCAGACATCGTCGCCGGCCTTCCTCCGACGGACTCTGTCCTCCCTCTCCACTCCGGTATGGTCCTGGTCACCCCCAGTAGCTAGTGCGTTCGTTCTTTGGTCGAAAGCGTTGCCGAAACGCATTTGCCATTTTGATCGAAACTCCTCATCTGCTCCACCTCATTGTGCCACTGCTTCAGCTCATCTCCGGCGATGCTCTGGTCACCTTCGGGTATATATTAGTGTAGGGTTTCCATTTTGGCCCTTGGCCGGTGCCGCCATGGCCTCCTATGCTGCGTGACGCCTGGCGAAGTCACGAATGAGAGAGCTCTCTGTTGTCAGACGCCGACCATTACTGTAACTAGGCATTTCATAATCCAAATTGCTGTGTTAACAGTAATCATCAGGTAAATTCATTTTAATAGTCGAGTAAATGTTGTGCTGGAGTATGACATCGGGTACAGAAATTCATGTGTTTAGTGTGCTGATTTCCATGTCAAGTCACAGATAAGTGGGCCCGATTTACACAGTAAACCTCGGTGGTCCATAGACCCTTTCTCTGTGCTGTGAACTCATAGTCCACACACTATTTGGGTGAGCCGTGTCTATGACAAGTGGGTCCTGCTTGTCAGTAGCTTTATTCTTTAGGTTTTTAATTAAAAAGAAAAGAAAATAATGGACCCCACAGGTCAGTGACCGTGGCTAGGTAAGCCGCGGTTCAAATAGTATTTAATGCATTTATAAATTCAAAAATAATTTATTTATGCACTATAAATTGTTCAAAATTTAAAATTGCATAGGTATTACATTTTAAACCCAATTTGAGTGAATCAAATTTTGTTGGATCACATTTTTAATGTAATTTATTTTAGTATAATTTTAAAACTTGTCACAATCATAGAAAATTTTGTTAGTAGAACTAATTTTGGTATGTCATTATTTTTGTACTAAAAATTCATTTAAACTTCAAAAATACATTTCTCTGTAACTCCAAATTGAGTGAAAGAGTTTTTGTAGTTTAAATTTTTAGTGTAATTTATTGTGGTTTAGGTTTTAAGCATGTTACTATCACTAAAAATATTGGTTTTCAAATTATTTTGCTCACTACTGTCATAACTTTGAAAAAGTGTAGAAAATTCATTTTAACTCCAAATAAAGCAAACCAATTTTTGTTGTGCTTAAAATTTCTTGCTTTGTCTACCATAAAATTTTTATATTCACCACTATTTTATAATTTTTTGCTAAAAATTTGAGTTCGAATAAACAGTAATCGATACATGATTTTTCAACACTTTATCTATAACTTTTGCATGCAGACTCCTATTCAAATAATTTTTATTTCTAAATTCATATAAAATTAAACTCTACCTTATGTGAAAATTTCATGCTTTTTGATTGATTTTGAATTTTTTAGTTCATTCGGCGTATTTGTTCTTATTCGTTCTTCATGTTTATTCGATAGGTTTCAACAAAATTGTTGATTACGAGAGTGAGCAGCAGCAACAATAAGGTTATCTCTAGTAAGGAAAGCAACTCCCCTTTTGATCATATTGATCCTATTATGTTTGATTACAATTATCTTATTTGCAAATGTATGTATGCATGCGCTATGTGAGTGATCAATTTCTCGTTTGCGATAGTTAGTCCTAAGGGACGCCTGAGCTGTAGGTAAAAGTTTATCATTACTACTGAGCCTAAGTTATCTTCTTGCTAGTGATTTAGAACCCGATGGATGGGTTCTGGTCAAGTATAAATATTGTATACGAATTGTGTAGCTTAGAATTGCTTAGAAAGGTAGTATGGGAATTATCACTTCGGCGATGGTCATTATATCATCACTATTCTTAGATGGGTTAGGGTACTCATGTATGTATTGTACTGGGAAAAACTAAAACTGAAAATAAAAGGATTTGGACTCGGACAATTGGTTTGATGGTGTGGTTGTTGGTGTGTGGTCTGTGCCCAAGTCAACAAGGACCGAATTACTTGTTTCAATGATCCAAGCACTTTTGCGTGCAACCACATGAGGGGGATATGAGATCTCTCTTGACTTAGTACTTTGGAGTGTGTTAATTAATGAGTCGCCGGTGGTAGTTGATTAGGAGAAAAATGTTTTGTTGTTGTTGGGAATGTGTGTTTTGGATCCGAGAAGGTACCCACGCCCAATGAGCATCGGTAGTTGCTGAGGCTTTACCGATGGCTCCAACACAACGTATGGGTTCCTTGTGGGAGCCCAGGACGGGCAGTTCACGGAGGGCTAACCCCCATACGTGCAACTCTTGGTTAATTCATTCCATTGGAAAACGTCTCGTAGGACTAAGCTTTGTTGGCATACCTACCGAAGTGTGCTTGATAGCTTTGCAAAGTAGCGGTCTGACATGTGGGTAAAGTTGTACACCCTTGCAGGGTTTTAAACTATTTGAATAGCCTCGTCCTAGGTTATGGACATGCTTGGTTAGGTCATGCAAGAATTAGACTCAAACATTTCAATAAAATTTAAAACAGGTGGTACGAATGGGTAATTCATGCTATATTGTGGTGGCTGTTGGGAAGTCACGTCTAGGATATTAATTATATTTATAAATGTTGTCTCGATGTTTTTGAAACAAATAAAAACAGATTTGACAAATTGCTTTACAATCTATTACCCTATTGCAAATAAAACTGCTTTATGCTGAAAATTATTTAGTGTAGTAGCCTTTCTTTGATACATAAATACATCTATATATTCCGCTTTTGTAAGGCTTGCGAGTACATTTGTTCTTAACCCGGATGCTGCTTGTTCAGAGGAAATTTACCCCCAAGGGGTTAACTATTGTTGGGACCTAAATATGCAAATCTGGACCCTCTGTGTATTCTGCACTAGTCCAGGATCACGCTAGTGATCACAGTATCAACATTGATGAAATATCAACTCCATACAACAAAATATTAAATAAACGAGTAATTTGAATAACAAATAACTGTTGTGACCTTAAGGTCGAGTTTTACCATTATTAAGCCATGCAAAGCTGACAATAATGAAATAAACTACTGCGGAAACAAAGTAAACTCCAACGGGCTCCCATCAATTTACCACAGGCAACTGACTTTGATCAAGACCCTAACGATCAACCTTCGTAGAATTCCTCTTCAAAAGCTGGTGACGACTCCTCCACTTATGTTGATTTGTTTAGCAAGAGTGAGTACCCACCGTACTGGCAAGTCATACTACAGAATGAAATCACACATGATGGCTTATTCCAAAGGAATGGCTTCTGTGGTTATTTTGCAGAAATGCAACATTTGCAATTGAATACATATAATAGATTGAAACGTAATGGAAAACAAATAAATAATATTAATTTAACAATTGATTTCTCAAAGGACACACCGTCTAATCAAGTTATTCACACATTTACACACGTTATCTCACACAGCTGACCCTTCCCCTTATGTGAAATCCCCGAGCATGTCCATATCCGAGGATGCGGCTATTCGAATAGATTGGTTTAACACTTTGCAGAGGTTGTACACTTTACCCACATGATGAAATCAACCGGATCAGAGTTGATCACAACAAAACCTTTTAGAGACTTCATCTCAAGCAATGACACTCCCGATGTGCTTTCCTGTCGGCCAACTGATACACATAGCGTTTGGTTACGACACACATCGTTGGACAGGGATGCAGCGAACCGTCCCGCGATGTGACATATCACACCTCCAGCCCATCAATAGTTTAAACACAACCTGAGTTATCATTGTCATGACTCCATAATTTACTAGGTCAGGCCTAGCCCATACTAGGCATGTGGTCGTACAGTAAGGCCCAGTTCAATGGCGCACAAAGTTAAGTCCTTAATTGACCAAGGCAAGACTCTTAATTGACCAAGGCAAGACTTCCAGTTTTAACCCAAAACACAAAGTTTATAAAGCACAGAGCTCCACCATTCACATAGATCCACCACTTGCCTCAGTTTAAATCTTTTCCCACCCTGTTGATTTAGTGCAACACATGCCATCAACGAGTAATAGCACACAACACACAGTTTTATCACACAGTTCCATATTTCATTAGTCAAATTCATAATTGCGACTCACATAAAATGATGACTCGTGGCATGGCTAAGCAGTCTACTCGTATCTAACCAACCCACGTTGGTGCTACGATAATACCAACTAATAATGAACTAACTTAGGGTGACAAAAGATCATGGCATACAATAGACAAGGTGGATATAACAAATTAGATTAATAACTATCCCAAAAGTATTTAAATAAATACTTGAATTAGAATGCAATACATTGAAACAAAGTATTTTGCAAACTGGGTGCAACATGATCAAATGTATAACTTGCCTTGAAATAGGTCTAGGTACTGGTCTTGATCTTGAGGTGCTCCTTCTTCTCCAAAATTTCCCGAAGTATCGACGTCTACTCGCAAACGAGACAAAAGAAACAAAAATAAATAAATAACAGAGGCAAAACAAACTCCAAAAATCAAATAAAATTCACCATTAAATAGATCTTGATTTATATGAATTTACAAATTTGAATGGGCTCAATCGGAGGTCGGATGCAAAAGTTATGGGCTTTGGAAGATTGAAAAATAATTAAAACCCTAATTTGGATTTTAATTTGATTTACTGAATTATTTCTATAAAGGAAAATTGGATTATTGCGCAATGCTTGCGTCAGCCGAGAATTTCTGGAAAAATAAATAGATTTTAAAAGAAATTTGACATGTGGGCTCCACATGTCAGTGACTGGGCTCACTGTGAACTGGGTTCACCGAGCCTCGAGAGAGTTGACGCGGTGGACTGGGCCACGCACGCGTGTGTTGGCGCTGACACAGCGACACGAGGGTGACACGCAGGCACAAAAGCTGACGCGGCGGTTGCGGTGGCGCTGACGCGGCTACGGTGGCGAGGGCAGCGCTCGGGATCCGATGGTCACCGGCGACGAAGGGTACAAGTGGGTTGCTGGCGCTATTGCGCACCTGTTGGTGCCCATATCGGTGGCTAGCAACGATGGTGGCGACCAGTGGCGAGGAAGAAGCGGCTGCGAAGGCTCGGGTCTTGTCGGACGGGTGCTCCGGCGATGCTCCGGCGACGAGGAGGGGCGCACGAGGTAGCTGGGACCTTGCTGAACACGATGGTGCAGTCGGTGGGGCAAGGGCGACAACGACGGCGGTGCAATTCGCCGGAGAAGAAGCTCGACGGAAAACCCTAGAACTTGAAATGAGGCGGCGCTAGAGCGATCGGGGCGACGAGCGTGGTGGCTCTAGGTTGCGGAGGACTGGGCGATCCTAGGGGGGTATTTATAGGACCGGGGGACGCCGGAATTGGAAACCCCCAATTTGAGTCCGAAACGGCCGCGATTGGAATTTTCGAGATTAGGGGAGATTGGGAGGGATTCGGTAGCCAAATTGGTTAGGGATGAGTACGGGATAGATACGGTTACAAATAGGTGGGGTCGGCGCGAAGAGTCAGCGACGTTGCGATTTTATCGAACGAAGCTTTGAGCAGCTGCAATGGAGGCGAAGGCGCGGGCGCGAGGAGGAAGAGGGGTCGCGGAGATGACGACTCGGTGGCGGTCCCACCTGGCAGTGGCAGCGAGGCGCGGGCGAGCGAGCGAGCGAGATCAGCGGGCGAGGCCACGCGACGGCTATCCAACGGAGGAAGGCGGGGTTCAGCGCGGGCGTCTGATCGAAATGAGGAGCACGTGTCGTGCATCCAACGGACGAGGGCGCGGGCGAGCGGGGAGATGGGCTGGCGCATGGGAATAGTGTTGGGCTTCGGCCCAACACTGTTCCGAAGGTTTAAACCTGATTTTTCTTTTTAGCAAATCCAGAAAATACAATTAGCAAATAGAAAATAGCAAATGACCTTGGAAAAATTCCAGAAAATTCTATAAAATATATCCGAGCATATAGAATCCAAATAAAATAAGTTTGGCCATTGTTGATATCGGGATTAAGCACATTAAATCATTTTATCATGAAAGTCTATAATAAGTTTTTAAATTTAAATTCAAATAAAATACAAATGGTGAGATTTCCAACTATCAACTAATTATAAAATTTTCAAAGACCAAAAGTTGGGATGTTACAACTATTGTGAGACGAACTTCACTTGCGACGACTAGCTAGGCGTTTTCGGTCGGTTGCCTGGTGGATAAGGGCAACCGGTTGGCTTTTATTTATCGCCATCTTATGGCATATGTTTCCACTGCTACTTTAGTTCTTTATCTTGTCATTTGTCCGGTTGGCCTTATTTTTGTAGTATGATCTTTGAATGTCTTTTGTGTTATAAATTATGAAAACACGGTATTGTAGTAACTTGTGTATGGAAGTGATCATTTTATTTTGTGAGGTGTATGTGTACCGCTTCTGGGAGGTACACAATACACCGAGAGCGGGGAAATTTGATTTTTAATGCTATGACCAATCGGATGGTTATGTATTATAAGTTAAATCACCTGGATTCTCACAAAGTTGGTATCAGAGCCATAGTGACCGTAGAAGCACTTAGTTTGGTTGTCCTTAGGATATTTGAAAATTTTAGCTTCAAAATATCAAATCTTTGATGAAAATCTAAGTAAGTTATCAGATTTTACTCCTTACCTATCTTAGATTTCTCATCTTACCTATTTCATGGTTGAGTTTCGTAAAGATGTTCCCCTCTCATCTCCTTTCAAAAGTTAGTTGGTTATCGATTAAGTTCAGTTTGGGGAATCAATGAGAGTTAAAAATATGAAGTGTTGGCTTTCCTTTGATGAAGTTAGGAGGCACTTGAAGTTCAAATATTCATCTCGGAGCTCGGATACAAGATTTGGACAACATGCACAAGATTTTGATAGCAAACACAAGTTTTGGACAGCAAGCACTTAGCTCGTCGTTAGAGCTAAAAATGAGAGGATAATCCAACTAAAACTCATAGTTTTAAAAGGGTAAGATGTGATATTAGATGGCTAGTACGTAATGTATCCCTAGATAGTTTTTATCATGATCAATAGATGCAATAGGACTTGTGTTGCGTTCTAAGAATTTTCGTCCGAAACGATTGCTCGTTCATTCAATACGAGTTAGTCGTGCCAGGAAGCTAATCTTTTGGCTTATGGTTTTGTGCTAGTTCTTATGCCTTTATACAAATATTTGGAGTTCATTTCTTGCTAATATTTGTATACTCTTGTTAGGGTAATATCTCATTCACCTAGTCGTTTGCTTCTCTATCGCTTTCTTTCGCATCTAGGTTTTGGGTGTTGTTGCTAACATAATTCATCGGAACAGGATGGTCAGAAGAACCCAAAGTGGTCAAGGTCTGTCAACAGCTTGTGATGAGGAGCTCCCGCCTCCTCCCACCATGCCCAAGGTCCTCGCTCAGATCGAGCGAAATCAAATGGACCAGACAAGGATCCTGGAGATCATAACACGGAACACCTCTGTTCCAACAGCCGCATCCGGATCAGGAGGTGGACATCAACCACGGGGAGGACTCTTGGAGTTCCTCCGCACGCAGCCACTGACTTTCTCCCGGTCGAAAAATCCCCTCAATGCAGACAACTGGCTTCGTCTCTTCGAGAGGAAGCTGAACATTGCACAGTGTCAAGATCATGAGAAGGTGTTGTTCGCCTCTGATCAACTTGAGGGGCAGTGCACACATGGCGGGAGAACTTCCTTGCCATGTAATCTGACAGCCGAGAGGTCACTTGGGAGGAGTTTCGCACTTGATGAAGCTAAAGAAGAAGGAATTCATGGCGCTCTAGCAAGGGTGCAAGATGATCATAGAGTATCTCCATGAATTCAACTATCTCTCCCACTATGCTCCTGAGGAGGTGTCCTCAGACACTGCTAAGCAGAAGAAGTTCTTGGATGGGTTGTCTGTGGAGCTGTAGGACAATCTATCGGTTGTAGATTTCCCTAATTTTCAGAATTTGGTTGACAAGACCATTATTGCTGAACACAAGGGGAGAGCGCTTGTTGAGTCTCGCAAGCGTAAATGGGAGGCCCAGAAATCAGCAGGAGGCAGCCTTTCCCATCCTTGCTTCGGGCAAGTCCCAGTGGCCTGTCCTCAGGCTCCACCGCCATTGAGGCCACCGACCTTTGTACCTCACCCTCCGCAGGCTGGGTTTCAACCACGAGCACCTGCGGGACAACAAGTCAATTTCTACAATCCAGCTACCGGGGTCACTTGTGTCAATTACAGAAACAAGGGCCATTACGTGAATAATTGCCCTCTAAAGATCAAAGCAGTTCCTCACCCTAATCTGCGGCAAGTACAAGGGCAAGGACGTGATCATCCCCCAGCTTAGAAGGTGGCCCAATAATTTCAGATGGTTGCACATGGTCGGGTCAACCATATCTCGACCGAGGAAGCACAGGAGTCCACCATGTCTTAGCTTTCTATTTTTCTTACGCTCCTCTGAATGCCAACGCAACAATCTTGCCACCTTTTGGTTCGCAAATAAACTCTTTAAAAGGGGAATTATAGGCAGATACCACACCACCTTAGCAGGAGGTCCTTGCTTCACCTCAATGCCCTCGCCGTCATCATAGTGATTCTTACACTTGTATCGGGGTGCTTTGCACACTGGACAAACATGCATACATGCATACTCATTACGGTAGAGGATACAATCATTTGGACATGCATGTATTCTTTCTATTTCCATTCCTAATGGAAAAAGAATTTTCTTGGCTTGGTAGGTTGTTCTGGGCAACACGTTTCCCTCCGGAAGGATGTGCGCTAGTAGACCTAACAACGCTGTTGTAATACCCCGGAAACGAAAAGAGTAAAGAATCGAATCGAGTAATTTGAATGGAAGTCGGGGAAAGAAAAGACAATTAAAGGAGTAGAAATTCCTGAAAAATAGAAAGAGTTTTCCATAAACTCTCGACAACCTGGGCCTGAGCCACGGCCCAGGAGGGGCCCATGTGGTGGCCGGCCATAAGGGGGTGGTTCCCACCCCCCAAACCCTAAACTCCACATTTCTCTCCCCCTCCCCCCTTTGGAGCCGCCGCCCCCCTTCCCCCTTGCTGTGCACCGCCTTGTACGTCGATTTTGGGTACGATGCGTTCGTTTTCTGTCCTATCCATCTCTTAAAAAGTTGTAGGTATTGTTCTTAGCTTTCCATAGCCACCGATATCACGTGATTCCGCCTTACGGTTTAGGAGATATGATTTTTTTAGTGCGCGCTGTTCTGTCTGTCTGACGAGAAGGATCTGTCGGCTTGATCCTAGGTTTTGATTTAGTTAGAGGCATTTCCGGAACCTCCACCCAAATAAGTTATTGTAGCCCTTTAAATTATCTTTCAAAGTTGATAAAGATCATATCCATTGGATCTGTATAATGAAAGTTATGATATTTTCTTTACCACTGTTCTGAATTCTGGGCAGATAAATGTTAGTGTTTTCATCTATTATTTAGACTACTGTAGAGGCCGAATCTGGGGTTTTGCCCTTCTAGAGTTTTATTCCTGGGAACGTTAGCTTTCTTTTGGCATCGAGATCAGGAAAATCCGATCTGTAGTTTGGGAGATATGAATTTTTTATTACGAACTGTACGGTCTGTCTGAAAACTGAGGTCAGTAGGTTTGTCCCTCTGTTTTGTTCAAATTAGGGGCCGAATCAGAACCTTCACCCAACTAAGTTATTTTAGCCCTTAAAATTATTTTTCCAAGCTGATAAGAATCATTCTCATTGGATCAATAGGTTGAAAGTTACACCGTTTTCTTTATCTCTGATCTGTATTCTGGACAGACGTAGATGGGTTGTGTTTAGCTGATAATTAGCCCTCTGTTTTGGCCGAATCAGGGGATTCCGCCAACTAATTTTTTGTAGCCTGATCTGTTAAGATTCAGTGAGAACTGGTTTCAGGTCTTTTAGAGTTACAGATAATTAATGGTGAATTTTCTCGTACCGCTGCTCAGAAGGACTAAAATCTGGCTGAATAGTTTATTTTCATTTTGGGTCTATGCGGTATATTGGATAGTCAGGGGTTATTGTAGAACACCGGTAGCAGTGTTATATCGTTGTTCTTATTTTGGGAACATGCTTGTGTAGGCGGCGAGGCATCATGTGTGGGAACACCTCCGTTGCCTACTAACGAGTCACAACGCGAAAGGCAAGTACTGTATGTTAACTGGTGTTGAATTCAAAGGAATGCATAATGATATGTTGTTTACATGAATGTTATTGTGCTTTGTTCATGGTGTTGATATACTGCAAGTGACTAGTGTGGCCTTATTGGTACATTATGTTGAGTGTGAATACATACTTATACTTGTTTACACATGTTGTTGAATGCCATGTGTCTTTTCCACTAATGTGTGTTATTCATTCATACCATGAGAGATCATCATGTTCATTCATAAAATTCATTATGACCACGAAGTGGATTCTTTTAGTAAGTCCCATCAATTCCAAAGATGGGCATTTGAAAGACCCATCAATTCCAAAGATGAGCATTTGAAAACCCACCATTCCAATGTGGGTAGTGTTGACCACCATTCAATGTGGCAACTTGGACACCGTGTGAAACGTTCTTCATACGGTGATTGGGTCCCGTGATTTATGAAGTACGGGCTTAAGTGAACACCGACGGGTGTATCACTCGCTATCTGCATATATGCGATCGATAAGTCCATACCTTCAATGCATTCTTACATTTCATCCATTCATGTATTCATTCCATACGTACATGTATGTGTTCCAATAATTGTTCGTAATTCAACCGAATTGTGTTGTCCACTCCATGCTTGATTATTCTTGTTTAGTACTTGCTTTGAGTCTTGACTCACCCTTGCTTTGTATGTTTTAATTAGGTAATTGAGGAGGACGACAAGATGATTTGGTGGGTAGTTCGGCACACTACACTTCACTTTTATCCAATCGAACAATTATTCTTGCCATTCACCAAGTCAAATTGTTGAAATAAGTTCCGTTGTAATAGTCCTATGTTAGTATCGCTTGACTGTTCGTGGTATTATGACCGCTTATCCATTCTTTCCGTGATTCTAGTGATCGTTCATTGTCTTTCCTTAGGAATTTATGTTGATTGAATCGGATAATCTAGTTTTAATGCTATGCTTAGTAGTTTGATAGGTTTGCGTGACATTTTGGCTTCCGAATAGCGTGGTGTTACAAATTGTGAAACTCTTGTTGGACCAACCATTGTGTGGATATCATGGGGATAGGTTCCGATCATAGGATGATGTGACAATTGGCAATGGTGTTTACGGTTTGTCGTTTCACGAGTTTTCGACAAAGCTACGAGCATTACGGATGAGGCGGTCCGACCGGTCCTGCACGGCGGTCCGACCGGTCCCAAATCGGTCGGACCGGCCATGTGGGACTGTCGGACCGCGATGACCTAAAAGTGGTCAAAACAGTGGGCCAAAATAGGTGTTGTAGGCAAGTGAGGGATCCCAATGCACTTGGTCTCATAATTTTGGAGTCTCGATAAGAAGTTCTATTCGTTTTAATTTCCGAAGGTTTGAATTTGGGGCTTGAATTTCGGCTAAGTCCCAAGAGCGGTCCGACCGCTCACGAGGAGCGGTCCGACCGCCAAAGGCGATCCGGCCGCTCACATGGAGCGGTCGACCGTATTGACTTGAGCGTTGGCCAACCGTGGCGATGTTGTTTTGTTAGGTCAAAGTCATTGGTATCATGGCATATGTTTTGCATGATGCATGTTTTGACTAACATGGGTCAAGTTGTGAAGAACTTGTTCCCGAATTCGTGTTTGCTTATGCGTGGTTGTGCGGGTTGCTTGGTGGTCAACGACGGTCAGCGGCGAGGAGGATCGGGACTAGACTTGGAGAGTTGAGGTCGAGCGATGGGCGATGCGGGTGAGTCAACGACTCAAGCGTGACACAAGATGGATAAGGGTGACCTATTGGCAAATCCATGGCGCATGGTGAAGCGGTTTAGGTCAAAAGGTTAAAGACGGCGCTGCGCGTGCGTGTGTGACCCGTTTGTTAGTGGGCCTTAACGGGAGCCCAATTGAGTCAAACCCTAGAGAGTTCTAGGCCTCCACTATAAATAGGAGGAGGTGGTGGCTGCACCCCTCACTCTCGCTATTTTTCACCTCTTTTGTTGCTTTCAAACCCTAATTGGCTTAGGGAGAGTTGAGGTGGAGGCTAGGGCTTTTCATGGTTTGAGGAGAATTTCGTGATCCTGGGTTGACCACTGATCCATGATGGTGTGGGTGTAATCCAGCAACGATCACGTTTTTAATCTATGCAAGGTTTGCTTGAGATAAGTCTCTTTTCGTTCTTGCTTTCAATTTCGTGATTTTAGGGCTTTCTTTGATCCGCAAGTTTGTGATTGATTCTTTCACGTGAATTAGCTTGCTGTGATATGTGTGAATCTATCTAGCATCATCTTGATCATCAATCTCTCACGAACTAGCATTAGGATCAAGTTTTCGTTCTTGCCCGGTTTTAGACCCTCTGTTGTTCAATTGGCAATTGCTCAGGATCTATCCAAGAATTATCATAATATTCGATTGGAATAGGCCCTCAATAGCATATAGAAGGTGTGTGCAAAGTTTCATAAAGATTGGAGTTGAGAATCAAAGTTTCACCTAATTGCAACTTCATCATCGGTGATTTTCTTATTGCGGATCGGTTACGAGTCGGCGGTCCGACCGCCGTCATCACCGGTCGGACCGATTTTGGAGTGGTCTGACCGCCAAGATAACAGCAATGGTCGGACCGCCCGCAATCAGTTCAACCTATTGGGTCCAGAGTCGACACGCTTGTGCTTTGATCTTTGCAATCTTAGTTGATTTTGTTATTTTGTTTAGGGGATTTAATTGGATTCAATACTAGTCTTCCGCTGTACTGGTATATTGATCTTCATAGCTTCCTAATAGCTATTGGAGTGAAATTGTGTTGAATTCATTATTTGGGAAAAAAGTGAGCGTGCTCCTATTCACCCCCCCTCTAGTCGCCTTTTCGGTCCAACACATTGATTGCCTTCAATTTCAGCAGTTGAAGCACGGATGACAACCTTGTGTCTTCCGGCTTGCATCCCGGGAATAAAGGTTTCGCCGAGTTCTCCATTAAGCCCTTGAATTTAGCAAACTCTCTGTCACTATACTTCCCTTCTGCATCGCGTAGCATCTGATCTAGATTGTCATCATGCGACCTATCCTCGTCGAAAGCTGTCGAACCCGGGAACGAAGGATCCCGAATTCTCTGTGTTCATACACTAGTCCAGGATTTCCAGTGTACACAGTCACAAAAATATTATCACAAACATATCCAGCGTGTATATTTAATAAGCATAGAGTTTATTACAACTGGGGCCGGAGGCCAAATAAAACATTAAGCGAAAGCAAAATATAATGGTAAGCCACACGATACGCCACAGGCAATCGTCTGGAGGTCGCTGCCTAATCGTCCTGCTCCTCACCTTCTGGATAGAAGTCTTCTCCTGAATAATAATATTCAGCAAGAGTGAGCACTACAACTGTGCTCGCAAATTACACCCAATACAGAATTTAGAATGCATGCATAAGTTATTAAAAGGAAGGTTATAGGGTTTATTTGCATAAATCAGCATTTTTGGTTTAAATAGTTATACTAAGTTTCAAGGCACATTTTCATTTCATAACTAAAATCAGATTTAAAATGTATCATTTTATAATGGATAACCTCCATATGAAACATGGTGAAGGATACCCTCCTATCACAAGGCTACCCGCCCAAATTTACCATAAGGATTAACCATCCTCAAATCATGTCCAAAGTTATTTTAAAACCAAAACAAATCTAACTTAGAGTGGCTTTGCTCAGCATGTCCGTAACCGTGGACACGGCTATTCGAATAGATTTACACTCTGTAGAGGGGTACAACTTTACCCACACGAGATAATTTGCCCGTTATGTCGGCCAATACACGCTTCCTTAGGCGTGTGGTGGGCAATTATCACAAGGCGTTTCAATGCATTACCTCAATACCAAAATGCCCGCTAAGGTTTCACTTCCATTAGGCTAACCACTGCGGAAACCCCTCTTGCGCCAAGTTGGAATAAAGTCTAGCAAACACCCACACAACAAAAATGGCATAAACAATAATGAGGTAAGACAAATTATTAAGCCCGGTTACGCCCATCTGTGAACATGTGGTAGTACGGTGGAGCTTTTGCAAGATGCGGCTCAAAGGCGGTCCTTAATCTACTTGGGCAACTTTCAATAAAAACCACAGGTCTCGATCCTAACAGACAGGCCCGTGCATAAACCTGCACCCACTAACGGTCCATGTTTGCCCAAGTACAAACTATTTTCTTTTATTTTTATAATTTTCAAAGACATTTGCAAAGTCCACTATGACAAAGCAATGTCATAGGCTTTTATCAATTTATGAAATTTTGGCTAAATTCTCCCAAAGTCAAATATTTCATGGTCTAAGCATTTGCTATGCATATATTTATTTTAAATTCATTTGACTAAGGTTACAAGGAATTGATAATACAACAATCAAATTTGGCTATACAAAGGAATTGGAATAATTAAATATTTAAAACAGAATTTAAAATAATTAAATACAATTATGCATGCAATAATAATTTAAAATAGAAATTAAATAATTTTAAATATTGGGGCAAAATGGTCAATGGTGTAACTTGCCTTGTTCAAATTCACAGTATTCTACTTCTTCAATAGAGTCAAGCTCTCCTGAGTCGTCAAAATCTATCTGTGAAAATATTCCAAATTCAAACATAATTCAAATGAACACAAATAAATTCAAATGAAAATTCAAATTAACTCCAAATTAAATAATTTTGGTTTAGTTAGCTAGATCTTGATTTTATACAAATTTAGAAATTTGAATCACCTAAATCGGAGTTTGTATGAAGAAATACGAGCTCCTGGAAGTTTAAAACCTAAATTAAATCCTAAAATCAAATTTCGAATTTTCCAATTAAATTTCTAAAGGAAATTATCTTTATTGCGCCACCGACGTCGGCAAGATCTTGTGCACCGAGACTGACAAGTGGGCCCGCACAGTATGGGCTGAGTCCACAGCGAGGCACAAGTCCACGGCGGACTCGGCTCAAAGACAGCGATGTGAAGGCCGACTTGGTCGCCACGCACGCCGAAAGCGATGAGGTGGCGCCGAGGTGGCGAGCCACGTCGGCGCCGAGAGAGGAGGCGCAGCCGAGGGTGCGAGCGCCGCGGCGCGGCGAGCTCGGCGAGGGTCGCAAACCGATCGAGAGATGATCTCGAGTGTGATCGCTACCGGCGGCGAGGCGTGGCGGAAGATGGTCGGCGGCGGCGAGGCGGCGGTGTGGTTGATCGTTGGCGCGAAGGAGCTCGGCGGCGTTAGGGTGCGGAGGTGCGCACAGTCCGCGATCTTGGCGGCGGTGGTGGTGCGAGGCGAGCGGGAGATTCACCGGTGGCGGCGCTAGAGCGATGGAGCCTGGCTCGGCCGGCGAGAGAGAGACCAAATCAGGTGATTGGGGCGAGGGAGGCGAGGGAGCTGGGGCAAAAGCTTGAGGAGGAGAGGCGCACGGTGCTCCCTTTTATAGGGCGGCGAGGCCGGGAGATGGAGATCGTGGCGAGTGGCAGCGGCCGTTCTATGGAGGTGAGGGCGGCGGCGTTCATGTGAGTTATGGAAGGGGTAATGGCCGAGACGAGTGCGGGGTGAGCAGCGGGCCCGAATGCGGATGAATGCGAGGAAAGAGAGGAGGAATCACGGGCTTGATGAGCTCGGCGGCGGTAATGGCGGCGGAGAGCGACGGCGCTGGGGGGAAGAAGAAGGCGAGGAAGAAGGCGCCGGTGGGGCCCACTGTCGGCGAGACAGAGAGAGAAGAACGCGGTGGATTGATGTCGGTGTCCGATTTGATCGGACGGCCGCGTTCTCAGCGCGGGAGAAAATGGGCGAGGCAGCGCGCGATCTTTGGGCTTGGCCCGATCTTATGTGAAGAATTTTAAATTCTTTTTCAATTGATTTAATTCCAGAAATTCAAATAGGCTTTAGAAAATAGTAAATGAAGTCCAAAAATTTTGAGAAAATTCACAGAAATTCTATGAGGCATTCTGGACTTAAATAAATTAATTCCAACTTTTAGTTGGTAATAGATTTTGCATATAAATTCTTTTAGCCTTAATATACTTTAGGGAAAAGTTTTTAAAAATTCCAGAAAATCCTCAAAAATTAATAAAGTCTTATTTTTAATCAAATTGAAATTTTGGTGTTACAAACCTACCCCCTTAAAGGGAATCTAGACCAGAGATTGGACTTAGTCGACAAAAGGTAGGGATACTCGGCTCTCAAAACTTCTTCTTGCTCCCAGGTAGCTTTTTCTTCTGAATGATTGCTCCACTGAACCTTACAAGAACGAATGACTTTGCTTCTGGTGACGCGTTCTGCCATATCGAGAATCTTGATTGGTTGTTCCACATAGGTGAGATCTTCTGAAGATCGATGCTCTCAGCGGTGTTTCTTCTTGGTACTCGAGACATTTCTTTAAGCGGGATACATGGAAAACATTGGGAGCAGTGTGAGAGATCTTTGTAGTTCCAAGCGATAAGCAACTTCACCTCTTTTGCCAAAATCTTATAGGGTCAGACAAATCACAGGTGCGAGTTTTCCTTTAGTAAAATCTCTTCACTCCTCGGAGTGGAGTTACCCTGAGATAGACAAAATCTCCCATCTCGAAAGATAGTTCTCTCCGACGATTATCGGCATAACTCTTTTGTCGGGTTTGAGCTACTTTCAGACGTTCTCTTATTGCTTTTACCTTACTTTCAGCTTCTTTTATCAATTCTGGTCCGAAGAATTGGTGTTCTCCTACTTGATCCCAAAGGAGAGGGGTTCTACACTTTCTACCATACAATGCTTCAAATGGCGACATCTGTAGGCTAGCTTGAAAGCTGTTGTTGTAGGAAAATTCTGCATAGGGCAAATTCTTATCCCAGCTTCTTCCATAATCTATAGCACACGCTCGAAGCATATCTTCTAGGACCTGATTTACACGTTCGGTCTGGCCATCTGTTTGGGGATGATATGCTGTGCTGAAGTTGAGTCTGGTTCCCAAAGCTTCATGTAGACTCTGCCAAAATTTTGAAGTGAACTGCGAACCTCTGTCAGACACAATTTTCTTGGGTATACCATGTAGACAGACGATCCTGGCCATGTACAATTCTGCTAACTTATTGCTTATGTAAGTGGTCTTGGTGGAATAAAATGAGCCACTTTTGTTAATCGGTCAATTATTACCCAAATGGAATCACAACTGATTGGGTCCTAGGTAGTCGGTGATAAAATCCATACCAATCTCCTCCCATTTCCACTCGAATTGGTAATGGTTGTAACAATCCAGCGAGTCTCGATGTTACGCCTTAACACGACATACATCACAACGTGCAACAAACTCAGCGATTTCTCGCTTCATACTAACCCACCAATACTTTTCCTTGGATCTGGTACATCTTGGTACTCCGGGATGGATAGAGTAAGGTGATTCATGAGCTTCTTTGAGAATCGGTTATGCAGTTTCATGATGTTTAGGTACACGATGCGGTTGCCAAACCATACTGTGCCTGCTCATCTTGAAAAATCACGGGGCTTTGCCTCTTCTCATGTTCTTCATGATTTCTTTGATGTCTTCGTCTTCTATTTGTTTTTCTCTCGATCGACTTTGTATGGTTGGTTGGACTTCCTTTGTGTTGATCTGACCTTGGTGACAATTTCAGTTCGATGCTTTAGTTCTTCATACAACTCGGTTGATTTTCTTGAACTAACACCGTGTTGCAAGATGCTTTCCTACTCGAGCATCTGCTACCACGTTAGCTTTACCCGGTGATAATGAATTCCAAGGTCATAATCTTTTATCGGCTCTAACCATCTTCTTTGCACGAGATTAAGATCATTGGGTGAAGATATATTTGAGACTCTTATGATGCATGAAAATCTCACAATTTACCAATGAGATAATGCCGCTTGATTTTCAAAGCATGCACAATTGCCGCTAACTCTAAATCATGAGTTGGATAATTTCCTTCATGTGGCCTTAGCGGCGAGATGCATAAGCCACGACCTTTCCTTCTGCATCGGTACACATCCTAGCCCACAAGTGATGCCTCCTGAAAACTTCAAAATCCTTACGTATATCCGGTAAGACTAGCAGTGCAGAGACTAGTCTTTTCTTGACTCTTGAAAACTATGTTCACAAGCACTTGTCCATTCAAATTTCTTTTCCTTCTTGAAGTTGAGTCATGGGTTTGGCGATCTTGGAGAAATTTTCAATGAATCTGCGGTAGTACCCACTAATCAGAAAACTTCTCATACATGTGGACTTGGGTTGCTTCCAATCCATTCTGACTTCAACCTTTGAGGGTCTCTGCAACTCCTCCTGCGACACAATGTGTCCAAGAAAAGCCACTTGGTGAGCCAAAAATCACTTTTCTTGAGTTTGGCATAAAGTTGGTGTTCTCGGAGTTTGTCCAAAATAATTACGAGATGTTTTCATGCTCTTCCACATCTCTTGAGTAGATGAGAATATCATCTATGAATACCACCACAAACTTATCCAAGAATTCCATGAACACTTTGTTCATCATATTCATGAAATAAGCGAGGGCATTTGTTAGTCAAATGACATCACTTTGTGAACTCGCATGATCTATATCCGGTGGTGAAGGTTTGTTTTGAATATCTTAAGGTCGATTTTTAGCGATGGTAGCGACCTCAAATCAATCTTGGAGAAAACACGGCTCCTTTAAGTTGATCAAACAGATCATCTATCCTAGGTAACGGGTACTTGTTTTTGATTGTTACCTCGTTGAGTGATCTATAGTCCACACACATTCTCATACTATTGTCTTTCTTTTTGACAAATAGTACTGGAGCTCCCTAAGGTGATGAACTCGGTTGAATGTAACATTTACTCTGTAGTTCTTCGATCTGCTTCTTCAACTCTGCTAGATCGTTTGCCGGCATTCTGTAGGGTCGCTTGAAATTGGGCGATCCACAGGACTAAGTCAATTAAGAACATTATGTCGGTCGGTGGCATACGGTAAGTCCTCTGGAAAAACATCTGGATATTCTTGTACCACGGGTATATCTTCCAGTTTTACTTCCTTTAAACTGGTCAAGATAGGACTTCTTTCCGTAGAAGTCTTGGGTTGGAACTCTACTGAAATCCCTTGTTCATTGGTGAGGTTGATAGATCTACTAGCACAATCTATCCTACCTTGATTTTTGGCAAGCCAGTCCATTCCAAGGATTACATCCAATCCTTGCGAGCATAAGACTATTAAGTTTGCTTGAGAAAGTTACTCCGAGATTTCAAAGGTAAGATTTGGGCAAAAGAAACTAGCCCTCATTTACGAGCAGGGAATGGATTAACATGGGCTTATCTAAGGGGAGGTAGAGAACCCATACTTTTCCACAAACTTATTTGACACAAAGAATCGAAGCTCGGAATCAAATAAAGCGATCTTTGATCTTGAGTTGACAAGGAACGTACCAAGAACAACATCTGGTGCTGCATAGGCTTCCTCCGCGGTGACATGATTCACACGTCCCTTCATGGTGACCACCGGTCTTGAGGGATCGCCGGAGATGAAGCTACGCTTCTTGGGACACTTATTGGCATAGTGACCCAACTCGTTGCGATGAAAGCAAGTGATTCTAGCCGTGGAAATAGTAGCCTGCTGGGCCATCCTCCGGATGAACTACTACGGAATCAGGGAGTATTTGGTCATGGACTTGGGTGGAACTCGGTGTAGTAGTGCAGGAATCTCCACGCCGAGGTGGTTGAGGCCGAGAAACGAGGCTTGGGTAGTCCTCTGAGTTAAACTTACATTGCCATCCTCCGCTTGCGATTCTCCATTTCTTGATGTTTGCCTTCTGGCGTATGGCCTTATTTACCAGTGCTGAAAGTCGGTAAAATCTGAGAAATCAAGCGAGCAGAGTTCGTCGTTCAACCCTTCCGAAATCGCTCTTGCTGTCTTCGTCTCTGGCTACATCCTCGGGGCATAGCGAGCAAGTTGGTTAAACTTATGCGATACTCGCCATTGAGCGGTTTCCTTGGCGAAGCGAGCGAAACTCCTTCTTTTTCAAAGTAATCATGCGGATGGAATGTGAGATCGTGGAAAGCTTGCATGAACTCATCCCAAGTGATTTCTTGGGCATTAGCATGGGACATCTGAAATTATCCACCATTCGATGCGGGACCAATCAAGCGATGAGAGGCAAACAAAACTCTCTCACGATCTGTGCATTGAGCAATATCCAGCTTCTTACCAATAGCCCTAAGCCAATCATCTGCGTCCATGGGTTCCGTGCTACTAGAAAATGTTGGCGGACGCATCCTCATGAACTCTGACAAAGTCACTCTTGCGGGAGGTGGAGGAGCATGATAGGCTGCTGACGCTTGAGTATTCTGGTTGCTGTGAAGGGACTGGGCTAGCAACTCAATCAGATGAGTCTGATTGGCCATCATTTGGCGCCAGTCAGGAGCTTCAGTTGGAGGAGGTGGTGGCTGTTGAACTGGGTTTTCTTGATAATCGGCATTCTCATTTCCTTGCCCTCTAGCACTGACACTTCCGGTGCGGGTGGTCACCATCTGATGAACTCTTCACAGATTAGATAAGAGAGACATGAATTTCTAATAGTATAGATCTAAAATAGCCCAAATTCAACAAACACAAGGCAAGAACATTTCGGCAAAATAATTTATTTTTATTTTATTAATTCATTATGGCTACTACAAAGGTTTGGTAGCTCATAATTATAACTAAAGGAAAAATTTAAGGTCAAATCTATGGTGTTATTAGGGTATAATCGGCTCACTAGAACTAGCGTCGCCTTCCTTGTAGGAGGCAGTTCTTTTCTGCGATCTTCAACTTTTCTTACGCATCTTGTAATTTCACTTGCGGGAGAGCGGCTCATCTAGTGTATTCCGTAGGCATAATCCATGGCTCGGCGGATCCACGATGAGTGAGATCGGGGCGATCTTCATCTCTAGTTGAGCGAAAAGCACCGTCATGCCGGGTTGGGATGTGCATTGGGTAATAGTGGAACCCGATCTGCCGTTGAGGCGGTGATCGTAGATGTAGCGAAGTCTGCGGGTTGCTTCCTGGCGCATCTGGATGCCTTGGCGAAGGTGTCTCGTCGCATTGGGGCATCGAAGGCGTGGAAGTCCGTGTTCGGCGATAGATTGGAGTAGAGGATCACCTCTACTCTCCACCGTTCTGATTTCCCACCTTATACTTGTATCCTTGATACGTCGGTCTTTCTTCAAAGTCCAAGTCTTGCATCATCTTCGGAGAATGGCGGCCCAATGTCCAAAGAATGACTCCATGGGAAATGGCATTGAACTTGACCATCTACAATTTTGAAAAGGAGATGAGTTAGTAAATAATTTTTCAAGAGAAAAGTTGAGAATGACTCGAAGACCAAGTTATTTTAAATTTTCAAAATAAATCCTTAAGGGTTTGATTTCCTTCTAGGTCACGATCTACGATCGACACGGCTCGATACCACTTTTGTCGAACCCGGGAGCGAAGGATCCGGAATCTCGTGTTCATACACTAGTCGAGATTTCCGGTGTACACAAATCACAAAATGTTATCACAAACATATCCAGTGTATATTTAATAAGCATAGAGTTTATTACAAGCTGGGCGGAGGCCAAATAAAATATTAGCGGAAGCAAAATATAATGGTAAGCCACACGATCGCCACGAGGCAATCGTGCGGAGGTCATTGCCTAATCGTCCCGCTCCTCACCTTCGGATAGAAGTCTTCTCTGAATAATAATATTGACAAGAGTGAGCACTACAACTGTGCTCGCAAATTACACCAATCTGAAATTTAGAATGCATGCATAAGTTATTCAAAGGAAGGTTATAGGGTTTATTTGCATAAATCGACATTTTGGTTTAAATAGTTATACTAAGTTTCAAGGCACATTTTCATTTCATAACTAAAATCAGATTTAAAATTTATCATTTTATAGTGGATAACCTCCATATGAAACATGGTGAAGGATACCCTCCTATCACAAGGCTACATTAAATTTACCACAAGGATTAACCATCCTCAAATCATGTCCAAAGTTATTTTAAAACCAAAACAAATCTAACTTAGAGTGGCTTTGCTCGGCATGTCCATAACAGTGGACACGGCTATTCAAATAGATTTACACTCTGCAGAGGGTACAACTTTACCCACGAGATAATTTGCAGTTATATGCGCCAATACACGCTTCCTTAGGCGTGTGGTGAGCAATTATCACAAGGCGTTTCAATGCATTACCTCAATACCAAAATGCCCGCTAAGGTTTCACTTCCATTAGGCTAACCACTGCCGAAACCCCTCTTGCGCCAAGTGGAAATAAAGTCTAGCAAACACCCACACAACAAAAATGGCATAAACAATAATGAGGTAAGACAAATTATTAAGCACAGTTACGCCCATCTGAGAACATATGGTAGTCTGGTGGAGCTTTTGCAAGATGCGGCTCAAAGGCGGTCCTTAATCTACTTGGGCAACTTTCAATAAAAACCACAGGTCTCGATCCTAACAGACAGGCGTGCATAAACTGCACCCACCAGCGGTCCATATTTGCCCAAGTACAAACCATTTTCTTTTATTTTTATAATTTTCAAAGACATTTGCAAAGTCCACTATGACAAAGCAATGTCATAGGCTTTTTATCAATTTATGAAATTTTGGCTAAATTCTCCCAAAGTCAAATATTTCATGGTCTAAGCATTTGCTATGCATATATTTATTTTTAAATTCATTTGACTAAGGTTACAAGGAATTGATAATACAACAATCAAATTTGGCTATACAAAGGAATTGGAATAATTAAATATTTAAAGCAGAATTTAAAATAATTAAATACAATTATGCATGCAATAATAATTTAAAACATAAATTAAATAATTTTAAATATTGGGGCAAAATGGTCAATGGTGTAACTTGCCTTGTTCAAATTCACAGTATTCTACTTCTTCAATAGGGTCAAGCTCTCCTGAGTCGTCAAAATCTATCTGTGAAAATATTCCAAATTCAAGCAAATTCAAATGAACACAAATAAATTCAAATGAAAATTCAAATTAACTCCAAATTAAATAATTTTGGTTCAGTTAGCTAGATCTTGTTTTTATACAAATTTAGAAATTTGAATCACCTAAATCGGAGTTTGTATGAAGAAATACGAGCTCTGGAAGTTTAAAACCTAAATTAAATCCTAAAATCAAATTTACGAATTTTCGAATTAAATTTCTAAAGAAATTATCTTTATTGCGCCGGTGGCGTCAGCGATCTTGTGCAGAGATCGACAAGTGGGCCCGCACAGTATGGGTGAGTCCACAATGAGCACAAGTCCACGGCGGACTCGGCTCACGGCCTGATGTGAAGGAGCGGGTGCATGGCGCGCGCGTCTTCTTGTTGGCGACCTGTGGCCCGACTTGGTGCGCCACGCCGCCAGCGATGAGGTGGCAGTGGTGGCGAGCCACGTCGGCGCCGGAGAGGGCGCTTCGAAGCAGAGGTGCGAGCGCCGGCGGCGCGGCGAGCTTTGGCGAGTCGCAAGCGATCGAGAGATGATCTTGAGTGTGATCGCTACTGGCGGCAGCGTGGCGGAAGATGGTCGGCGGCGCGAGCGGCGGCGTGTGGTTGATCGTTAGCGGCGAAGGAGCTCGGCGACGTTCGAGTCTTGAGGTGCGCGCCAGTCCGCGATCTTGGGCGGCCGGTGGTGCGATCGAGCGGCGGAGATTCACCGATGGCGGCGCTAGAAGCGATGGAGCACTGCTCGGCCGCGAGAGAGGCAGACCAAATCTGAGCGATTAGGGCGAGGAGGCGAGGAGGCTGGGGCAAAAGCTTGAGGAGGAGGCGCACCGGTGCTCCCTTTTATAGGCGGCGAGGCCGGAGATGGAGATCGTGGGCGAGGTGGCAGCGGCCGTTCTTGGAGGTGAGGGCGGCGTTCTGTGAGTTATGGAAGGGTAATGGCGAGGCGAGTGCGGGGTGAGCAGCGGCGAATGCGGATGAATGCGAGGAAGAGAGGAGGAATCACGGGCTTGATGAGCTCGAGCGTGGTAATTGCGGCGAAGCGTGGCGCGGGAGAAGAAGAAGGCGGGAAGAAGGCGTCGGTGGGGCCCACTGTCGGCGAGACAGAGAGAGAGAGAAGAACGCGGGTGGATTGATGTCGGTAGTCCGATTTGATCGGACGGCCGCGTTACTCGCGAGGAGAAAATGGGCGAGGCGAGCACGATCTTTGGGCTTGGCCCGATCTTATGTGTAGAATTTTAAATTCTTTTTCAATTGATTTAATTCCAGAAATTCAAATAGGCTTTAGAAAATAGTAAATGAAGTCCAAAAATTTTGAGAAAATTCACAGAAATTCTATGAGGCATTCTGGACTTAAATAAATTAATTCCAACTTTTAGTTGGTAATAGATTTTGCATATAAATTCTTTTAGCCTTAATATACTTTAGGGAAAAGTTTTTAAAAATTCCAGAAAATCCTTAAAAATTAATAAAGACTTATTTTTAACTGAAATTGAAATTTTGGGCTGTTACAAAAGCCCAGAACTTGTCTGGACCCAAAAATACAATTCAGGACCCTTTGTGTATTCTGCACTAGTCTAAGATCACGCTATAGCACACAATATCAACATAGATGAATATCGATCCACACAAGACGAATAATAGCATAAATAATTATTTTGAATAACAAATAAGGGTTTTGACCTTATGGTCAAGTTTACATTTATTAAGCCTCATAGAGCTAGCAATAATTAAATAAGCAGCAGAACAAAATAAATTTCAGCGGAAACCCATCGATTCAACACAGGCAACCGATTGGGATCAAGACCTAACGATTAGCACCTTCGTATAACTCCTCGAAGGCAGGCAAAGACTCCTCTACTTCTGTTGATTGATTATAGCAAGCATGAGTACATAACCGTACTCACAAGTCATACCACAGAATGCAATTTATAGATAATGGCTTATTCCAAAGGAATGGATTCTGTGGTTATTTTGCATAAAGCAACATTTGCAATTGAATACAAATAATAGATTGAAAACATATGTAAAACAAGTAAACAGTAGTCATTTAGTAGTTCTTTTCACAAAGACACAAAGCATAATCAAATTATTTCACATAGCCATATGGTTTAGATCACACAGCTCCCATACCAAAGGTTTTATGAAAATCTAACACTCGTGTGAAATCCCCGAGTATGTCTATGGCCGTAAACACGCCTGGTTGTACACTTTACCCACACGATACCATTAGTGTTGCAAGCACTAATCATAACAAAACCTTTCGAAAACTTCATCTCAACAATTAACACTCCCGATGAGCTTTACCGTCGTCCAACCCATACCTAGTGCGTTGATACGACACACACACCGTTGGACCTGAAGACAACAAACTGCTCTTAAATATGATCTACCTAGTAGTTCACACCTCCGCCCTTTACTGAGCTCTTAACCTACAACCTGAGCAATCAATGTCGAGAATCCATGACTTACTAAGTTAGGCCCATCCCATATCAGGCATGTGATCGTACAGTAACAATAAGCTGAGTTAGTCCTTAAACGAGCAAGGCAAGACCTCTAATTTCTAACTATGCCACAAAGATTATTATTCTCATTCACAAAGTTCCACCATGTCACTTAATATCCAACACTTGCCTCAGTCCAAATACTTTCCTACCCTGTTGCAACACATGCTATCACAAAGTAATAACACATAGCACAGAGTTTTACACAATGTTCCATAGTTACTTGGTCAGATTTATAATTACAACTCAAATAATATGTGTGACTCGTAGCATGGCTAAGCAATGCTATTCTTCTAACCAACCCACGTTGGTGCTATGATTATACCAACTAATAATTAACCAAAGTAGGGTCACAAAAGATCGTGGTATTACAATAAGCAAGGTGGATATAAACAATTAGGATTAATAACTACACCCAAAAGTATTTAAATAAATACTTAAAGTAGAATGCAGTACTTTGAATCAAAGTAGTTCTGAAAAATGGGTTCAATATGATCAAAGGTATAACTTACCTTGGAATAGATCTTCATACTGATCCTGGTCTTGGTGAATTCCTTCTTCCTCGAAATTCGCCGAAGTATCAACGTCTACTTGCAAATGAAGTAAATAAATAAAATAAATGACAACAGAGAGGAAAAAAACTCCAAAATTCAAATAAAAATCATAGAAAAATAGAGCTCGAAATTAGATGAATTTCAGAATTTGAATGGACACAATCGGAGTTCGGATGAAGGAGATATGGCTTATAGAAGATCTAAACCTAAGAAAATACCAAAAATTGGATTTTCTGGAATTTTTGAATTACTTTTGTACTGAAAAATTGGATTATGACATCAGCGTGATGTTAGCAAGGATTTTCTAAAATAAAATAAACCCGGGGAAAAGGCTACAGTGGCCGACAAGTGTGACCCACGGTCTATGGACCGAGTCCACAAAATTGGCTCATGGTCCACGAGCTCACGGGTTCACAGAACAATGGATCTGACAATGGGACCCACGTGGCATAGACATGGTGTATGGTGGATTAGATTCACAAGATCTTGAATCTGGTTAGGGTGCGTGAATTCCTTGCGCCGGCGTCCATGGCTGAGGCGAAATGCGCCCACGAGTTGTTGCGCGGTGAGGTGGCGGACATATGCACACATGAGTTGATGTGGCGGTGGTGGCGCACATGCGCTCCGCGAGTTGATGTGGCATGACACGTGTGCTCAAGTTGATGTGGCAAGTGAGGTGGCGAACACGCGTGAGCTCACGAGTTGATGTGGCACGACACGTGTGCTCACGAAGTTGATGTGACCCGCGGGGACAAGGCGGCGACAAGGCGGAGGGCGCTCGGGGTGCATCCGTGCCTGGGTAGAACATGTTATTGCGCACATCTTGGTTCTAGATTGTACGGAGGGCTTGGCCAAAATTGGCGAAGCGGCGGAGTAGGTGCGGCTATCGGCGATGAACACCGATGACATCTCGTGGTCATGAACTAGAGGTAGCTCGGTGATGGTGGAGACAGCGGCGTGGTCGGCGGCGATTAAAGACAACGCAAGAAAATGGCGGCGGTGGTGGAACCTAAAAATTGGATCTGGAATTTTTGAATTACTTTTGTCTTGAAAAATTGGATTATGACATCAGCGTGATGTTAGCAAATTTTCTAAAATAAAATAAACAGGGAAAAGGCTACGATGGCAACAAGTGGACGGTAGGATCGAGTGGCTCATGGTTCACGGTTCCTATTTGGATCGACAATGGGACCCGTGGCATAGACATGGTGTATGGTGGATTGGATCCCAAATCGAGTTCGTTTGTGGTCGAGATAGATTCGGCGGTGAAGCACACATGAGTTGATGGCGGTGGTGGCGCACGGCTCACGATGGTGGCATGACACGTTGGTTGATGTGGCGTGTTTGAGTTGATGACGCGTGTGCGAGTTGATGTGACGACAAGAAGATCCGACGAGGCGCTTCGGCGGTGCATTTAGAACATGGCGCACATAGTATTGGTCGTCGGAGTTGGCCAAAATTGGCGAAGATTTTCGATGAACACGATATCTGTGGTCATGAAGGGTGCTAGAGGTAGCTCGGTGATGGTGGAACAACGGCGTGGTCGGACGCGAGTTTCCAAGCGCGGTGGTGGAACCTATGGCTTTGGAGCTTGAGGTCAGCTTGGGGTTTCGGATCGAGGTGAGGCGGTTCTCGGGTGCCTATTTATAGGGTAAGGTGTCGGTTGAGGATCCCCAAATCGAGTTCGTTTCGGTCACGAGATAGATTCCAAGTTTGAGGGCGTTACGGGATGGGATTTGGTTCGGTTTGATTTGATTCGGATGCGAGAAGATACGAGGATTTAAAAGGTAAGGTCAGTACTTATTGGAGATTACGTCGGACGGAGTTTCCAAGCACCATGGCGGAGGTGAGGCCTTGCGCGCAAGAATGCGGAAGGGGATGACGACCACCAGACGGGCGAGGCCCACCTGGCAGAGGGATGAATGCATGACGCGGTGAGCGGGCTAGTGCAGGAAGATGGGACAGGAAGGAATAGGGATGGGTTTCAGCCCAAGACTATTTCTACGATTATTAATAGATTTTCCTTTTTAGAAAATATAGAAAATGCAAATGGTAGTTAGAAAACAGCAAATGAACTCGAAAAAAATCTAGAAAATATATCCAAGCACATAGAACAAAAATAAAATAGTTTTGACAATTGTTGATGTTGGCATTAATAATATTAAATTGTGTTGATACTGAAAGTCCTTGTTAAACTTTATTAAAATTCAAACAAAATCTCAAGGGTGAATTTTCCAACTACTAACTACCCAAGAGGTTTTTAAAGCTTAGAAAATTGGGATGTTACAAACCTCCCCCCTTAAAGGAATCTCGATCCCGAGATTCAGGCTAGCTAGAGAAAAGGTTAGGAAACTCGGCTTTCCGGTCTTCTTCACTCTCCCATGTTGCTTCTCCTTCTGAGTGGTTGCTCCCGGAACTTTGCAAAAATGAACGGTCTTACTTCTGGTCTGATGCTCTGCGACATCCAAAATCTTGACTAGTTGCTCTTTATAAGTGAGATCCTCTTTTAACTCTATTGAATTTAAAGGAGTTTGTTCTATCGGGACACGGAGACACTTCTTCCAGTGAGAAATATGAAACACATTATGCACTCCTGCCAATGACTACGATAGTTCAATGTAACATCCCAAATATGGGTTTGTGTTTCAAATGTAAGAAAATCAGAAGAAATTAAAATTTTTCTTGCATCTTGAAGCCTTGGTCATTTTTGTAATTCTTTTAAAAAGGATTATGGAAAATCAAATTTAAATTCCTTTTTTTTACTCTAATCAAAAAACCCTCCTTGGCAAAAGTCTTGTGCCAAACCCTTGGAAACCTTTTCCCTGAGTTCTAGGGAGGCTTGGCAACACCTCTGAATTATCTCATGATTTTTAGAAATTATTTGATAATTTTTGGAGGCAAGTCAAACTGGTCAAACCCTATTTCCCACTCTTCTGGAATTTCTGGAGAATAATTCAGTGTATGAAAATCTCTGAAAATTTTATGGAAGGTTCCTCCTGCAGTCAGCAAGCTCCAGTTAAAATTTCATAATTTTTGGAGCTGGTTTGCTATCTCAATTAATTTCCCTAAGTTTGCTCAAGTCACTCTCGGGTTCGAGCCGTCGGTTCGACCGGATCAACTTAACTGCACCAGGCTCGGTCGCCTCGGGCGCTTTCAATTTCGACCGTTAGATCTCGATCGTGCGGTCTGCGCTCTAAGGTGATCGCCCGGGATTCTGATTGCTTGGGCGCCGAGCGATTGAAATCCGATCTGATCCGACGGTCGTCGTTCGTCGTCTTCCTCCGCTCGCGCGCGCTCGGCCGAAGTCAACATGGCCGGTGAAAATTGCAGAGCGTGGCAGCGTCGGGTCATCTCTACTTTCGGCCAACGACTCTCAGCATTAATGAGCACTGTACTGCCGCCTCCGGAGTCGTCGTCCTATTCGAGTGCACTTGCCCCCGTCGCCCTCGGCCGACCTCAACACAGTGCAAAGCCATTTTTCGTGTCGTTGCTCCCCTCTTGCTCCTTCGGCTATAAAACTCTACCAGAGGCTTCCTTAGCATTCTTTGAACACCCTTGAACTTCAGCATCACGTCTAGGGCACTGAGTGAGCTCCTTCGTGGATTTTTCTCTCGGCCGCCATTGTTGAAGCTCCAAGCCCTTCGGTGAAAGTGGCGTTCCCGGCCCTCTCACTCGAATCTGTTGCTTCTTCAGTTACTTAGCATCTCGAAGAGTATTAACCCTCTGTCAATTTTGCTTTTGACAACATAGAGCAGATCAATTTCAGATTGCCCCCTTTTCGGCCGAAACCGCTACTCTTCTTCACCCGAGCCGATTCGACCCTCCGCTGTGCCTTCTTTGGGCTCAGGTAACTTCTTTTTAGCCCCTAGTTGCATGGCACTCGCTCCCTTGGACCGCAGCTGAGCTCGTTTGCGTTTTTCGTTTTCGGTCATTTTGGTCACCGCGGTTATCTCCGGCTTGCCGGCGTTCTAGGCGCGCATGACCAAAACCGCCGGTACCATTGTGTGCGCAAGAGTGTTAGAACCCATTTTAGGCTTTTGCTCGCCGCCCGCGGCAGAGCCGCGCCGTGCGGCCGATCTTCCGTCATTTTGTCGGACGAAATGCGGGGCGAATGCGAGCGTGAAATGATGTGGACCGTCGATCCTAAGATCTACGGCCCACGTTCACGCGGGGTTTTGAACTCGTCGCACGCCTTGATCCGTGGGCCGTTGGATCCAAGATCAACGGTCCCGATTCGAGTCCGCGCGGGGCGTTGGATCCTAGATCAATGGCTCGCGTGCGTGGGCGCGTTCGGATCAACCCGCGCGCTCGGATCCACGTGAACCGTTGGATCCAGATCCAACGGTTGACGATTAGGGTTCGGAGCCGCGCGCGGGCGCGTCAGCGCTGGGACGCGGACCGTCGGATCTAAGATCGACGCTCCTCGTTCGTCCACGTCATTTCGGATTTCTGAATTTTCCGAAAGAATTTATTTATCAACTGAAAAATGTGATAACTTGTAAAATGCATAACTAATTCATTTTAAATCCTTTTCGGGAGATTTAAATTTTGTGGGTTATGTTTTCAACGGAACTTTAATCTAAAAATGTTTCCAACCCCAGTATAGCTCCAGAAATTTTTCCTAATGAATAGTAGCATTTTTGATTTATAAAAGCTGAGCAAAATTATTTTGGCCATATCTTTTGCATTGAGAATCCAAATCAATTGGTTCTTATTGCTAAATTCATTATAAATCAGGATCTTGCTACTGTAAAAATTTTAGAATTTTTGGAGAAGGTTTACTGTTGGGTCTTTGCATTTTATTCGTTCTTATCGGTTGCTTTTTGCTTTCTTGTTAGGATCCGAAGAGCACGTTGATAATATTATTGACCCTCAGCAACATCTTGACCCACAGCAAGCAGGCAAGCAGTTTGATCATAAATGTCCTATTACTTTCAAGTCTAATACTTTGTTTACAAATCATATGTATGCATGCTTTTGTGTCAAATTAATTTTTCCGATTAGAGGTAGTTATTCCTATTGCATTGTTGCCCTCAAATTGTTATCCCCGCCACAAACATAAGTTATTAATATCATTTGGTGAATTAGAGCCGGTGATTTAATTATGCTCTTTATTGTCTTTTCGATGTCATGCTTAGAAATGCTTAGATGTCGGTAGTATTGGCCAGTCATCGACTTAGTCGATGATCTTGATCACACAAATATAATTATTACTCCATTATGTCCAGCACGTTGTGCTTTGTTAATTTTGTAAAGTCAAAAACTGAAAATAAAATTGTTTTAGACTTGGGCACAAAGGTATGTTGGTGTGATCTGTTGGTGTGAATGGAATGGTGCCTAGGTCATCAAGGACCGAGTTACTTGTGTCACTAAGCCAGCGCTTATGCGTGCTAACCACGAGAGAGGATATGGGACCTCTCTTGACTAAGTACTTTAGGCGTGTGTTATCTCACAGTCGCAGGAGGGGGTTGTGTGTGTTGTGTGAAACATGATATGTGTTCTTGTGTTGGGTGTGCGGTGGTGGAGATTCGGGTAGGCTCTCCACCTCGAGGAGCATTGTAGTTGTCCAAGGCTTTACCTGCGACGGGTAGCTGACCGAGGCTTTACAATGAATCCGACACAACGTATGGGTTTCTATCTATACGGGCGGCTCGCGGGTACTACACAATATTGGAAATGTCTCGTAGGACTTAGTCGTGCCGGCATACCTAAGGAAGTGTGCTTAATAGCTTGGCAAAAGGCGATGCAGCGTGTGGGTACATTGGTACACCCCTGCAGGGATAAAACTATTCGAATAGCCTCGTCCTAGGTTATGGACATGCTTGGTAAGGTCGTGCAAGAACTAGACTACAACCTTTTTTTTATTAAAATTTGACATGGTTGGTATGAATGGGTAATTCATGCTATTGTTGTGGTGACTAATGGGCTAGTCACTTCCAGGATTGTTGTTGTCATCTATCTACTGTTATATTGTTGTCATTTACGATTATTTGAACATTAAAAACAGATTTGTTAAATTGCTTTCAATCTATTACATTATTGCAAATGGAAACTTGCTTTATGCTAAAATGAAACATCTGACCTCCACTACAATAAGCTTGCATGTAGTATATATACAGTTTGTTATTCCACATGTAAGTCTTGCAGTACATTCAAAGTACTCACCGGCTTTTCTTGCTTGCTTTTTGTTGCGGGGAGGAAGGTGAGCCCCAAGGGCCTCACTTTTGTGAGATGTCTTTGTGGATTCGACGACTAGCTTGGCGGTCCGGTCGGTTGCCTTGTGGGTTAAAGGCACACCGATTGGCTCTTTTGGTTTATAGCCATCTTATGGCACTTTTGCTTCATTGTTAAATTTCTTTATGTATATGTCATTTGGCGGTCGGCCTCTCTTTTGTAATGACTATCCTTTATTTATGTTATCTTACGGTTTGTTGTTTACCTTGGTTCTATGTGAATGAATGGAATTGATGCATGAATTTTGTAAAGAGGTGTGTATCTGCGTTAGGAAGTATACATGTCTAGAAGACACAGTTATTCCGTTTGTGATGCTAGGGTCAATTGGTGACTAAGCATTACAAGCCCAATAATCGAGGTCCTCACAAAGTTTAGTATCGAGCCATCTTGACCGTAGTAACCCAAGCAGTCGTCTTTAGGATATTTTGGAAAACCTTATTTTCAAAGTGTCAAATGATTTGTGAAAGCTTAAGGAATTCTCATATTTTATTCCTTACCTATCTTAGCTTTCTCCTCTCATCTCACTCTAATTTGAGTTTTGAAAATTGTTTACCTCTTCTTCCTTCAAAGATAGTGTTATCGATTAAATGAGTTTTGGGAACCACTGAGTTTGGCAAATTGAAGTGCTTAGGGTTTTTGAAGTTTCTGGACTGAAGATTTCGGCTAGAGACTTGGATGCGGAATCTGGACAGCACGCCTCAATTTCCAGACAGCAAGATCAATGGTTTCTGATCGGACCACTGAGCTTGGCAAATTGAAGTGTGCCAGATTTTGAAGTTTCTAGAATGGAAGACTTCGACTGGGAGCTTGGATGCAAAATCGCTACAGCAACTTCAACTTCCGGACAGCAAGCTCGATGGTTTCTAATGGGGTAGAAAATGAGAGTTTAATTCAACTAACACTTGTGGGAATAGAAGGGTAAGATGTGATACTAGTTAGCTATGTATCTAACGCTATGTTCGCTGATTTAGCCTTGATCTTGAGTGGTATTAGATCTTACCTTAATCTTCTGATTTTTATCTTCTCAAACAATTACTCGTTCATTCAATACGGGTTAGTTGCATTGGGAAGTTGAGCTTTGGTTGGTGATTCATTACGATTTTTTTTGGAGTCTTTTTATAAGCTGTTTAAGTTTATATACTTGCTTTTTTTGGCTTTCGATTAGAGTGATATTCCATTCCCTAGTCGTTAGCTTTTTGCTTCATTTCGGCTTTGTTTTGGGTCTAGTTTTTAACCCAAGTTTCTTGTAGCAGGATGGCGGGCCTTTTCGTGCGGCCAAGGCGATCGGTGGTCGGACGAGGATCTTCCTCCTCCTCAGACCATGGCGAGGTCCTTCTTGATTAGCGCAACCGTGCGAGAGGGCAGGAGGTTCTTACGGGCGTCATCCGCGCGCAACACTTCCGCCCTTTCGGTGCTTGAGATCCGGGCAAGGAGTGGACACCGGCCGCGTGGGGTCTTGCGAGTTTCTTCGCACCCACCCCACGTTCTCAGTCGAGGACCGCTTGGCCTTGAGCGGTAGCCGTCGGTGGGCGGAAGCTTCGATAGCGCAGATGCGAGAGCACGAAGGCGCTGTTTGCATCGCACCACCGGAGGGTGCGGCTTTGTCTTGGTGGGAGAGCTTTCGCCATGCGACTGGCGCCACCCGTCACTTGGGAGGAGTTCCGCACCGCCTACCTCAGTCACATTCCTTCCGGCTGATGAAATTTGAAGAAGAAGGAGTTCTTGTCGCTCGGACAAGAGCGTTTCTCGATTCTGAATACTGTGCGAGTTTAACCATTTGGCTCGTTATGCTCTGGAAGAGGTGGCCACCGATGAGGCCAAGCAAGAGAAGTTCAAGGATGGTTTGTCAGGAGGCTGCGGGACAAGCTATCCATCGTCGACTTCGGTTTCCGGGCCTTGGTGGACAAGGCCATTGTCGCCGAGCACTCGGGAGAGCGCTTGTGGATTCCATAGCGTAAGTGGGAGGCCCAAGTCCTCTAGGGCGGCTATCCCGCTTGATCTTTCTCGGGTCACGTCGTGAGCTTGGCACCCCCGAGGCCGTCGGCACTGTTCTTCATCCTTCGCAGCCGTGCCCGATCCGTGCACTGCGAGTCGGCAGGTGGCCCCCCGCACCCGGCCGCCGGGTCACTGCCGCTGCGACGGAAGGGGCATTATGCGAACCAATGCCCTAAGAAGGCGGAGCGACCCCTCGTCCTAATGGAGGGCGCGGGCGAGAGGTGGTTCTTCTCGGGACACGAAGATTGTCCCTACTACCCAAGGCGTGGGTAGTGGTCGCGTCAACCTCATCTCGTGAGAGGAGGCACGGGAGGCACCGGCGTCGTCTTTGGGTACACTTTCTGTTAACTCTCATTACGCTCTTTGTTTTGTTCGATTCAGAGCATCTCATTCTTTTGTTTGAGTCTTTTCTTGCTATTAGTGAGCTCCTCTTCACTCCGTTGTTGGTCCGTTGCTCATTCGCTCTCTGGTTGGAGTTGAGAGTGAATCGAGTGTAGGGATGTTCGATTGAGATCGAGGGAGTGAGATTCTTCGCAAATCTTATTCTCCTCCATTCAGCAAGTTTAGATGTAATTCTTGGTATGGATTGGTTGTCTTGCCATAAGGGACAAATCGATTGTGCCAAAGTGTATCTCCTATCTAGTCTTCCGGTGGCGGTTAAGCTTTTCGCCAAGGCGCTAGGTCCGCATCTCTTGGCGCTTGAGCGAAGCCGCTCTAGATATTAGTGAAGTCCCCACGGTTCGTGACTTCATTGATGTCTTTCTGAAGATCTTCGGGGATGCCACGATTCGAGACCTCGAGTTTGTCATTGAGTTGGTTCCCTGTATCGCCCGATTTCAAAGAGGCATTATCGGATGCCACCGAGCGAGTTGGTGGAGTTGAAGAAGCAAACCGAGTGAGCTGCAAGAAAAGGTTTTATCCGCCTAGCTCATCTCCGTGGGGTTGTCTGCAATCTTCGTAAAGAAGAAGGACAATACTTTGTGCATGTGTGTTGATTACCGTCCGCAATGAGGTAGCGGTAAAGAACAAGTATCCTTGCCCGCATTGATGATCTCTTTGATCAATTAATTGGAGCTCGAGTATTCTCCAAGATTGATTTGAGAGTGGGATATCATCAAGTTCGGATCTGACAGGAAGATATTCCAAAGACGGCTTTCTCTACTCGCTATGGCTTGTATGAGTATACCGTCATGTCATTTGGCTTAACCAATGCCCCCGCCTTGTTCATGAACCTCATGAATTCGGTATTCATGGAGTATTTGGATAAGTTTGTCGTGGTCTTCATCGATGATATTCTTATCTATTCCAAGGGCGATGAGGAACATGATGAGCATCACGAGGCTTGTGTTAGGCAAGCTCGTGAGCACCATTGTATGCAAAGTTCGACAAGTCGCGTGCAGTTGAAGGAAGTGGCCTTCTTGGGTCATGTTCTTTCAGCAGGAGGCGTAGCCGTTGATCCTAGCAAGGTCAGCGACGTTCTATTGTGGGTTCAACCTACTTCGGTAACCGAAGTGCGGAGTTTTCTTGGTTTAGCGGGATATTATCGCCGTTTTATCGAGAACTTCTCCAAGATCGCGAAGCCGATGACGGAGTTGCTCAAGAAGGACAATTAGTTCCGTGGTCCGATGCTTGTGAGAAAGCTTCCAAGTACTTAAGAAGCGTTTGACCACTACTCCGTCCTCGTTCTTCCGATATTCATCGAAGCTTCGATATCTTTTGCGATGCTTCTCGTCGAGGACTCGGTTGTGTCCTTATGCAAGAAGGCAAGGTAGTGGCCTATGCATCAAGGCAATTGAGACCTCATGAACTCAACTATCCTACCCATGACACGGAATTAGTCTGCTGTGATTCATGCACTTAAGATTTGGCGATATTACCTAATCGGTGTCGTTGCGAAGTGTATTCGGATCACAAAAGTCTAAAGTATTTGTTCACCCAACCGATCTGAACCTCGGGAAAAGAGATGGTTGGAGTTGATCAAGGACTATGACATGGGTATTCACTACCATCCGGGCAAGGCTAATATCGTTGCCGATCGCTCGATCGTAAAGCGCATTGCAATGTCTTGTTGCTTCAGGAACGCCAACCCACCCTGCTGGAGGAATTTCAGCGTCTCAACTTGGGATTGGTTGAGCACGGTTCCCTCGCTGCCTTGGTTGTGCAACCAACCTTGGTTGATCGGATTAAGATCGCTCAACAATCGGATGTTGGGTGAGCCACATCGGGGAAAATATCAAGAGCGGAATACCAAGTGCTTCTCCGAGGATGAGCATGGTGTTGTAAGGTTCGAACAGCGCCTTGTGGTTCCAAAGGACATGGAATTGCAGAATTTAATTCTCTGTGAAGCCCATGATTCGCCCTTGTCTATTCATCCCGGGGCCACAAAGATGTATCAAGATCTCCGCCAGGGATTTTGGTGGACCCGAATGAAGAGGGAGATTGTGAAGTTCGTTGCCGAGTGCGACATGTGTCGTCTCGTCAAGGCCGAAACATCGTCCCCGCGGATCGCTTGACCTTTGCCAATTCCTCGAGTGGAAGTGGGATTCGATCGGGATGGATTTTATCACCGGTCTGCCTCGTACCTCCAAGGGTAGTGATGCCATCTGGGTTGTCATTGATCGGCTAACTAAGGTGGCGCACTTCCTTCCAGTCAAGACGGATCTCCGTGTAGGTCTTTTGACGGATCTCTACATTGCCCGCATCGTGAGCTTACATGGGGTACCTAAGACAATTGTCTCGGATCGTGGTTCTCTTTTCACCTCTCGCTTTTGGCAAAGTTTGCAAGAGGCTATGGGAACCGTCTTACCTTTAGCACAAATGTACCACCCCAAGCGATGGTCGATGAAAGGGTCAACCAAGTGTTGGAAGACATGCTTCGTGCTTGTGTCCTCTCCTATGGAAAGAATTGGGAGAAATGCTTGCCATTTGCCGAGGTTTTCCTACAACAACAGTTTTCGGGCCGGTCTTGGCATGTCACCTTCGAGGCCTTATGCGGGAGAAAGTGCGGGACCTCGTTGAACTGGTGCGAGACAGGCGAAGACCATTCTTTGGTCCGGACTCGATCAATGAGGCGAAGAGCCAAGTCCAGCTCATTCGTGATCGTTTACGCTCAGCTCAATCCAGGCAAAAGAGCTATGCGAATCGCCGTCGTCGTGAATTGAGTTTTGAGCCTGATGACTTTGTTTATCTCAAAGTCTCTCCTTTGAAGGGCCATCAGCGTTTCGGCGTCAAGGGCAAGTTAGCTCCTCGATATGTCGGTCCTTACCGTGTTACCGAGAAGAAAGGAGCTGTTGCCTATAAGATGGAATTGCCAGCTGCACTCGAGGGGGTACATGATGTTTTCCATGTGTCCCAACTAAAGAAGTGCCTCCGTGTTCCAACTGAGGAAGCTCCGTTGGAAACCCTCGATGTCCAAGAAGATTTGACCTATCGCGAGCACCCTGTTCGCATACTCGAGGAGGCTGAACGAAGAACAAGGAATAAAACCATCAGATTCCTCAAAGTTCAGTGGTCGAACCATTCTGAGGATGAGGCTACTTGGGAAAGGGAAGATCGTCTCCGGGCAGACTATCCATCTTTCTTTACCAAGTGAGCCAAATCTCGGGACGAGATTTTTGTAAGGGGGGGAGGTTTTGTAACATCCCAAATATGGGTTTGTGTTTCAAATGTAAGAAAATTAGAAGAAATTAAAAATTTTCTTGCATCTTGAAGCCTTGGTCATTTTTGTAATTCTTTTAAAAAGGATTATGGAAAATCAAATTTAAATTCCTTTTTTTACTCTAATCAAAAAACCCTCCTTGGCAAAAGTCTTGTGCCAAACCATTGGAAACCTTTTCCCTGAGTTCTAGGGAGGCTTGGCAACACCTCTGAATTATCTCATGATTTTTAGAAATTATTTGATAATTTTTGGAGGCAAGTCAAACTGGTCAAACCCTATTTTCCACTTTCTGGAATTTCTGGAGAATAATTCAGTGTATGAAAATCCCTGAAAATTTTATGGAGGGTTCCTCCTGCAGTCAGCAAGCTCCAGTTAAACTTTCATAATTTTTGGAGCTGGTTTGCTATCTCAATTAATTTCCCTAAGTAAGCTCAGCAAATAACTCAAAATCAGCCTTCACTGTTCCTTGGGCTCAAGTCACTCTCGGGTTCGAGCCGTCGGTTCGACCGGATCAACTTAACTGCACCAGGCTCGGTCGCCTCGGGCGCATTCAATTTCGACCGTTAGATCTCGATCGTGCGGTCTGCGCTCTAAGGTGATCGCCCGGGATTCTGATTGCTTGGGCGCCGAGCGATTGAAATCGATCGATCCGACGGTCGTCGTTCGTCGTCTTCCTCCACGCTCGCGCATCGGTAGAAGTCAACGATGGCGGTGAAAATTGCGAGTGTGGCGTCGGGTCATCTCTACTTTCGACCAACGACTCTCGGCATTAATGAGCCTTTGTCTTTGCGCCTCCGGTCGTCGTCCTATTCGAGTGCACTTGCCCCGTCGCCTCGGCCGACCTCAACACGATGCAAAGCCATTTTTCGTGCCGTTGCTCCCTCTTGCTCCTTCGGCTATAAAACTCTACGGAGGCTTCCTTAGCATTCTTTGAACACCCTTGAACTTGACATCACGTCTAGGGCACTTGGTAGCTCCTTCGTGGATTTTCTCTCGGCGCCATTGTTGAAGCTCAAGCCCTTGGTGAAAGTGGTGTTCGGCCCTCTCACTCGGATCTGTTGCTTCTTGATTACTTAGCATCTCGAAGAGTATTAACCCTCATCAATTTTGCTTTTGACAAAGAGAGAGCGATCAATTTCAGATTGCCCCTTTTCGCCGAAACCGCTACTCTTCTTCACGAGCCGATTCGACCCTCCTGCAGTGCCTTCTTTGGGCTCGGTAACTTCTTTAGCCCCTAGTTGCTTGGCACTTTCGCTCCCTTGGACCGCGGTGAGCTCGTTTGCGTTTTCGTTTTGGTCATTTTGGTCACGCGGTTATCTCCGGCTTGCTTGGCGTTCTAAACGCCGCACCAAAACCGCCGATACCATTGTGTGCGCAAGAGTGTTAAGAACCCATTTTAGGCTTTTGCTCGCACCGCCGTGGCGAGCCGCGCGGCCGGCCGATCTTCCTGTCATTTTGTCGGACGAAATGCGGGGCGAAGTTTGAGCGTGAATGATGTGGACCGTCGATCCTAAGATCTACGGTCCACGTTCGCGAGTTTTGAACTCGTCGCGCGCCTTGATCCGTGGGCCGTTGGATCCAAGATCAGCGGTCCCGATCGAATCCGCGCGGGCGTTGGATCCCGGATCAGCGGCTCGCGTGCGTGGCGCGCGTTCGGATCGGCCGCCTTTCGGATCCGTGAACCGTTGGATCCGATCCAACGGTTGACGATTAGGGTTGGGCGTGCGCGCGCGCCGGTATTGGGATTTCGATTTACGAATTTCCAAAGAATTTATTTATCAACTGAAAAATATGATAACTTGTAAAATGCATAACTAATTCATTTTAAATCCTTTTCGGGAGATTCAAATTTTCTGGGTTATATTTTCAACTGAACTTTAATCCAAAAATGTTTCCAACCCCAGTATAGCTCCAGAAATTTTTGCTAATGAATAGTAGCATTTTTGATTTATAAAAGCTGAGCAAAATTGTTTTGGCCATATCTTTTGCATTGAGAATCGAAATCAATTGGTTCTTGTTGCTAAATTCATTATAAATCAGGATCTTGCTACTGTAAAAAAATTTAGAATTTTTGGAGAAGGTTTACTGTTGGGTCTTTGCATTTTATTCGTTCTTATCGGTTTCTTTTTGCTTTCTCGTTAGGATCCGAAGAGCACGTTGATAATATTATTGACCCTCAGCAACATCTTGACCCACAGCAAGCAGGCAAGTAGTTTGATCATAAATGTCCTATTACTTTCAAGTCTAATACTTTGTTTACAAATCATATGTATGCATGCTTTTGTGTCAAATTAATTTTTCCGATTAGAGGTAGTTATTCCTATTGCATTGTTGCCCTCAAATTGTTATCCCCTGCCACAAACATAAGTTATTAATATCGCTGGTGAATTAGAGTCCGGTGATTTAATTATGCTCTTTTATTGTCTTTTCGATGTCATGCTTAGAAATGCTTAGATGTCGGTAGTATTGGGCAGTCATCGACTTAGTCGATGATCTTGATCACACAAATATAATTATAACTCCATTATGTCCAGCACGTTGTGCTTTGTTAATTTTGTAAAGTCAAAAACTGAAAATAAAATTGTTTGACTTGGGCACAAAGGTATGTTGGTGTGATCTGTTGGTGTGAATGGAATGGTGCCTAGGTCATCAAGGACCGAGTTACTTGTGTCACTAAGCCAAGCGCTTATGCGTGCTAACCACGCGAGAGGGATATGGGACCTCTCTTGACTAAGTACTTTGGCGTGTGTTATCTCAGAGTCGCGGGAGGGGGTTGTGTGTGTTGTGTGAAACATGATATGTGTTCTTGTGTTGGGTGTGCGGTGGTGGAGATTCCAGGTAGGCTCTCCACCTCGAGGAGCATTGTAGTTGTCCAAGGCTTTACCTGCGACGGGTAGCTGACCGAGGCTTTACAATGAATCCGACACAACGTATGGGTTTCTATCTATACGGGCGGCTCGCGGGTACTACACAATATTGGAAATGTCTCGTAGGACTTAGCCGTGTCTTAGCATACCTAAGGAAGTGTGCTTAATAGCTTGGCAAAAGGCGATCAGCGTGTGGGTACATTGGTACACCCTGCAGGATAAAACTATTGAATAGCCTCGTCCTAGGTTATGGACATGCTTGGTAAGGTCGTGCAAGAACTAGACTACAACCTTTTTTTATTAAAATTTGACATGGTTGGTATGAATGGGTAATTCATGCTATTGTTGTGGTGACTAATGGGCTAGTCACTTCGAGGATTGTTGTTGTCATCTATCTCTTTGTTATATTGTTGTCATTTACGATTATTTGAACATTAAAACAGATTTGTTAAATTGCTTTCAATCTATTACATTATTGCAAATGGAAACTTGCTTTATGCTAAAATGAAACATCTGACCTCCACTACAATAAGCTTGCATGTAGTATATGTACAGTTTGTTATTCCACATGTAAGTCTTGCGAGTACATTCAAAGTACTCACCGGCTTTGCCACCGCTTTTGTTTGTGGGAGGAAGGTGAGCCCAAGGGCCTCACTTTTGTGAGATGTCTTTGTGGATTGACGACTAGCTTGGCGGTCGGTCGGTTGCCTTGTGGGTTAAAGGCACACTGATTGGCTCTTTTGGTTTATAGCCATCTTATGGCACTTTTGCTTCCGCTGTTAAATTTCTTTATGTATATGTCATTTGGCCGGTCGGCCTCTCTTTTGTAATGACTATCCTTTATTTATGTTATCTTCTGGTTTGTTGTTTCTGCTTCGGTTCTATGTGAATGAATGGAATTGATGCATGAATTTTGTAAAGAGGTGTGTATACTGCGTTCTGGGAAGTATACATGTCTCGAAGACACGGGTTATTCCGTTTGTGATGCTAGGGTCAATTGGTGACTAAGCATTACAAGCCCAATAATCCGGGGTCCTCACATTCAAGCTGATAGGAAACTTCTCCACGACGACTTAAAATCCTGAAAGGTCCAACATACCTAGGGGTAAGCTTCCCTTTGGCATGAAATCTTTTGACACCTCTAAGCGGGGTAACTCAAAGATAAACGAAATCTTCTAGTTCGAAGCTAAGGTCACGACGACGATTATCAGCATAGCTCTTCTGTTTGGGCTGACCTATCTTTAATCTTTATCTGATCATAGACACTTGGTCTTCTGCCTCTTGAATAATATCTGGCCTAAACACTTTACACTCGATTGTTTCTGACCAATTCAGATTGGTTTTGCGTGCATGACCATATAAAGCTTTAAATGGCGACATTTGCAGACTGGCTTGGTAACTGTTGTTGTATGAAAATTCTGCATATGGCAAACTCTTATGCCAACTGGTAGCATTAGCTAGAGCACATCTGTTTAAGGGTGATATGCAGTACCAAAATTCAGGTGAATTCCTAATGCTTCAAGTAGAGTCTGCCAAAAACGAGAGGTGAAATGAGATCCTTGACCTGACACTATCTTCTTAGGGGCACCATGCAAACTGACAATTCTTGACATGTACAACTATGCAAGGCGATCTCCTGAGTAGGTGGTTTTGACTGGCAAGAAACGGGTAACTTTCGTCAAATGATCAACTATTATCCAAATCGAATCGTTACTTGATTGATTCCTGGGCAAACCGGTAATGAAATCCATATCGATTTCCTCCCATTTCCACTCTGGGATCTTCAGAGGTTGTAACAGACCTGCTGGTTGCTGATGTTCTGCTTTTACTTTCTGACACACGTCATACAAAGCGACGAACTCTGCGACTTCCCGCTTTAGATTCAGCCACAAAATTTATTCTTAACATCCTGATACATCTTAGTGCTTTCAGGGTGAATAGAATACTTTGAGTCATGGGCCTATTTTAAGATTAGCTGTCCTAAACCATCAACGTCTGGTACATAGATACGTCCATTAATCCAAAGTGTATCTTGATCATCCTTAGTGAAATCTTTGAATTTACCTTCTTCCATCTTATGCTTTATGTCCTTAATCTCAGGATCATTTGGCTGGGCTTCACGAATCTACTTCTCCAAGGTGGACTGTACTTCTAGAGGGGCTACAAATCATTTGGTTACAGCTTCCAACTTTAACTTCTGAAACTCTTCATGAAGTTTTGGACAACTCTCCTTTACCTCCAAAGCATTGCGGTAGCTCTTACGACTTAAAGTATCTGCAACTACATTTGCTTTACCAGGATGGTAATGGATGCCGAGGTTATAATCCTTTATTAACTCTATCAATCTTCTTAGCCTCATGTTCAGATCAGATTCAAACTTTTATTATCTTTGTATACTTCACAGCGATTACCAATGAGATAATGACACGAAATATTTAAAGCATGCACAACGGTAGCTAATTCCAGATCATGGGTAGGGTAATTCTCCACATGAGGCCTCAATTGTCTTGATGCGTAGGCAACAATCTTCCTTCTTGCATCAGGACACGTCCTAATCTTTGATGCGAAGCATCCCAATAGATATCGAAATCCTTTCGAATATCCGACATAATTAGTACTAGGGCTGATGTCAAACGTTTCGTCAACTCTTGAAAAGTTTCTTCACAAGCTAGGGTCCAGATAAACAATTTCTCCTTCTTCAACAATTACATAAGAGGCTTAGCAATCGTCGAGAATCCTTTAATGAAATGACGATAATATTGTAACACCCCAGCCCAACATTGAGCCTGACATGCCACTAAGCTACTCTAACCATCTAATTTACAGCAACTTACTATAAAATTACAGAAAGCATATCAATGATAGAACCCATCCACAGGTCACAACAACACAAACATGATACTATGACAATCGTGGATAAATTAGTCCTAGGAACATAGCAAGAGACTAAACCAAGATTAACGTAAACCAAACATATATGGTTATTCAATACCATCATGTCCTGAATATAAGTCGTCATGCTAAAATAAAAGTTTCTCATGTCTCATGTCCAATAAATCAACTAAATGAGTATAGGTTGTGATTCTAAGTGTGCTACCCCTTCCCGAATGAAACGTCATCAACAGTCACCTAAAAAAACAATAGAGCAAGAATGATTCCATGACTCAGCAAGTACAACCGAATAGTATGAACAATAATGAATAAGAACATGACAGTCACGATATATAGAATAAGAACATGGAATGACAGAAATCATATGAATGAATGAAATGCATGATCTCTTAGGGTTTAACTCCAACCATCTTCTCTGTCTCATGTTCAGGTTAGACTAACTGAAAATATACTTCAGGATCTTATGATCTGTGTAAACTTCACAGCGATTACCAATGAGGTAATGCCGCCAAATCTTCAAAGCATGCACTACGGCAGCTAATTCCAGATCATGGGTAGGATAATTCTCCTCATGGGGTCTCAACTGCCTTGACACATAAGCGACGGCTCTTCCTTCTTGCATCAGGATGCATCATAATCCTTGACGTGCAGCATCACAGTAGATATCAAAATACTTGCGAATATCTGGCAAAATCAACACTAGGGCTGAAGTCAAACGTTTCTTCAATTCCTGAAAACTTTCTTCGCGGGCTAGGGTCCATGTGAACTTTTTCTCCTTTTTCAGCAATTGGTTAAGAGGTTTAGCAATCGTTGAGAATCATTCGATGAAACAGCGATAATACCCTGCCATCCCCAAGAAACTGCGAATCTGAGTTACGGTCTTGGGCTGCTCCCAATGTAGCACTGCCTTAACTTTACCGAGTTCAATTGCTATTCCTTCAGCTGTCATCACATGACCAAGGAAATCAACTTCCTTCTTCCAGAATTCACATTTGCTGAACTTAGCATACAACTGATGCTCTCTAAGTTTCTCCAAGATTATTCTCAAATGCTCAGCATGTTCTTCTTCTATCTTGAAATAAACCAAAATATCATCAATAAACACAACTACAAACTTGTCTAAATATTCCATGAATACTTTATTCATCATGTTCATGGAATAGGCAGGGGCATTAGTCAATCCAAAGGACATGACTAGGAACTCGTAATGTCCATATCGCGTCGAGAAAGCGGTCTTCTGTATATCCTTCGAACAAATCTTCAACTGATGGTAACCTGATTGTAGGTCGATCTTCGAGAACACTCCGACTCCTTTCATCTGATCAAACAAATCATCAATTCGAGGCAATAGATACTTGTTCTTGATAGTGACTTCATTCAAGGAACGATAATCAATGCACATTCTCATACTTCCACCCTTTTTCCTGACAAACAGGATTGGCGCTCCCCATGGCAACGAACTAGGTCTTACGAAAACTTTCTCAAGAAGTTCTTCAATCTGTTTCTTCATTTCTACTAACTCATCGGCTGACATCCGATAGGGTCTCTTCAAAATTGGTGTTGTTCCTGGTACTAGATCGATGACGAACTCGATGCCACGGTCCGGTGGCATTCCTGATAACTCTTCTGGAAACACATCTGGGTATTCTGTGACAATAGGCACATCTTCCAAAGATACGGTCTTCATATTGCTAACTAACAGACGCCCATCACGGACGGAGGTGGCTAGAAACTCCACTTTCTTTCCATTGTTATCTTCGATTGTTACAGATCTTCGGCCACAATTTAGCACAGTTTTGTGCTTTGATAACCAATCCATGCCAAGAATGACATCGAAGGTCTAGGTGTCTAGAATAATTAGGTTGGCTAAAAACTCAACTCTAGTTATGAGTAACTTAGCTCCTAAACATCCTACTTTAGAACTTAGCTCTGCTCCAAGCGACTAGACTAACAGAGTATGCCTAAGAGGTTTAACTTTCAAATTATTCTTGGTTGCAAAAACTCTAGAAACAAACGAATGTGAAGCTCCAGAATCAAACAAAACTGGTGCAGGCACTAAGTTTACAAGAAACTTACCTAGTACAACGTTGCGTGCTTCTTGGGCTCCTTCCAGAGTGACGTGGTTGACACGGCCTCTGACCACTAATTGTGGCGCTCCTCCGAATTGACCACTAGCTTGAGAAGTTCCTTGCTAGTTGCTCTACACTGGTGTCTTGACTGGTGTAGCTCCAAGATTGAAGCGTATTGGGGTTATCACTCCATTCTGAGGACATCAGTTGGCAAAGTGTCCTGGCTGACAACAGGAAAAACAAACTCTGGGTCCATTCTGTGGGTTATTCTCTGGATTGGGGTTGGTTGGTAAGGGATTGAGAAAGTTCTGAACAACTAGACGAGGACTGAAGTTGGTGCAGGTGTTCTGAGAGAGTTATGCGGTGGAAACCAGTTGGGTTGTGGAGGAACCGTTCTTGCCTTTAGCTATGGCTGGTGACTTCCTTACTGGGCCATTCTGCGCTTGCGGCTGTCTTCCAACTCCTTGCGTTTATCTTCAAGAATCAAAGATTTGTCGATTAACTCTTAAAAATCTAGTAAGGTGTGGGCAATCAGGTTGACTTGCAGTCTAGTGTTCAATCCTTTCATAAAATGACTCTAATGAGCCTTGTCGATGGCAAGTTGAGAGAAATTATCGAGGTAGTCAGTCAATGACATTCCTCCTTGCTTGAGGGCACGAAACTCATCTTTCTTCAAATCCATGATCCCTTTCGGTACATGGTACTGGCGAAAAGCAGTTGAGAACTCTTCCCAGGTAATATTATGTGGTGTCTCATGCGCTGCACAGAAGTTTTCCCACCATTCGGTAGCTATGCCCTCCATCTGGTGAGTGGCATAAAGAAACTTTTCATGATCACTGCATTGGGTGATCAGCAGCTTCATCTCAATAACACGAAGCCAATCATCAGCTTCCACTGGTGAAACATGCCTTGAAAATATTAGTAGACGAGTTCTCATGAACTCATCTAGCTTGGATGGTCCATGGTGACCATGAGCGACTTGGACTCCATTGTGGTGATTGTTGTTATTATTCTGACTGTTCATATTCTAAATCTGATTTATCATGGTGTACATCATCTTGGTCTGAGCTGCCATGAAAGCTCCAAAATTCTGTAGGTCAATTGGGGTGCTTGAGGTGGAACTGCTCCTGCGAGGGTCTGCTCATTTTCTTCTGACACAAGGGTGCCAGAACTACTTACAGCAGCTTGACGAGTCTAAACCATCTGGCAAAACTCCATGGGTTAGATAAGGTAGCAAGCATGAGATGAGTTAGGAACTAGGCAGGGGTAGGCTAAACCCAACAAACATAGCTCAAGAAAACTCAACTGAAATACTTATACTAATTAAGATCTTGGCATGGTTGCAACAAATGTCTAAGGGTCTTTGCAGCTCATACTCGCACACAAGAAAATAAAAACGAACCTAAACACACCATCTACCACCTAAAGGCTCACTCTCCTAACCTTAAACTGACTAAGCCTAAAGACTCAAGTGAACTACTCGATGAGATTGCCTCCATAGCAACAGGAATAGACGTCCCTGGCGCAGGCATAGCTGGTTCCCCTGGCACTGCGGCATCTACTAGCTCCTTAGCTTATTCTGGGTCTTCTTCTAGGTCTTCTTCTTCTTGATCCTCCTCGTGTTGATACGCCTCATGTTCGTGCTGACCGTAGAGAGCCTCTTCCAGAATGGCAATCCTTTCTTCTGCTCTTTGCAAAGTCTCGTAGGTGCACTCCAGCTCTGTAGCGGCCAATTCTAGTGACTCCTCCTGAGCAGCGGCGAACTAGACAAGATGCACCACGGTGGCATTGCTCTCTCCATCTGTGGACAGGTAACGTGCAGGAACGTCCACTGCAGATGAACGAGGGTGGTAGCGGAAGACAGTATCTCGAAACTCGCGAGCGTAGATATTGCAGATCCTTAAAATTGCAAGGTGCGAAGACTCCTGAATTGCGTCGATCTAAATTGTGGATATTGTGAGGATATGTGCATGATCTCAGGATGATGAGTCAATTGGCAATGGCGTTGTTGGTTTGCAAAATCTCGCGTTTTCGGGTTTGCTCCAAGGCTGTTAGGCCACTGGCGGTCTGACCGGTTGTGCCGGGCGGTCAGACCGCCCGTGGAGCAGTCCGACCGGCCATGGTGGCCGGTCCGACCGCCACAATGAAATTTGGGTTTTTGGAGCTGGGCCAAAAATAGGTTGTGTAGGCAAGTGAGGGGAGTCTCCTGGATGTGGTCCCATCATTTTTGGAGCTCCCAGTCAAAAGTTATATTCGTTTGAAATTTCCAGAAGGTTTCGGAATTTCGCTGAATTTTGGCTAAGTCCTTTGGACCGGTCCGACCAGTTGTGGGAGCGGTCCGATCGGCATGAATCGGTCGGACCGCCCCGTGGGGCTGGCCGGACCGTGATCACTTGGAGGTGAGCCAAGTGTTGCATTGAGTTTGTTACGAGTGTGTTATTCTATGAACTTCAATGCTTTATTGATGTATATTGCATTGCGGGCGATGTGGGTCAAGTTGTGAAGAACTTGTTCGGAAGCGATTTGTTTGTCTATTGTTGTGCGGTGGCGTGCGTGTCAGCGGCGTCAGCGGTGAGTGGATCGGGACTACGCTTGGAGAGCCGAGGTCCATAACGATCGGGGATCTGGGTGAGTCGTGTGACTCAAGCAGTGCGAGAATGGGCAAGACGGATCGAGCGGGTGGTTCGACTGTTGGTTGGATCGGCGGTGCGGATATCGGTGCGAGTCTCTCGGAGGTTCGATGGGATTCGGACAAGAGAGGCTTGGCGACGCGATGAGAACCGTGATCAACCTACACGTGGTGAAGCAGGCGATTGCTTCAAGAGTTAGTTGTGTGTGGGTCCCATGTGTAAGTGACCCCAAATAGGAAACCCTAGCTCTCTAGTATAAATAGGAAAGGGGGAGATGGAAAATAGGCCAAGCATTCATTTAGCCCCCTTCTTCCTTTTTCTAGGGTTTGGAGGAGAGGAGAGGAGAACTAGGGTTTGGAGTGTGCTCCTTGTTGAGCTCTTGCCCTCCTTGGTGGAGAGGCTTTGTAAGCATCTATTGTGAGTGAATAATCTTGTGATGCTTAATTGAAAGATCAATTGCTCCCTTTGTGCTCTTCTCTCTTTTGGATGTTTTTGGTGCTTCCTTGATTCAAAGGTTCATGCTTGGTCTCTTGGCCTACTTTATCTTGCTTTGATGTGTGAGATTACTCCTAGAGTCATCTAGTTCATCAAACCCCCACAAGCAAGTCTTGAATCAAAATTTTCTCATTTCTAGGGTTTGTGCACTTCTTTGGTAAAATCTCGAGAGATCGATTCTGCGAAGTGGATCTGACGGATCGTCGCTAGAAATAGGTCTCCAATATCATTAGGGAGGTGTGCTAGAAATTTGGTCAAATTTTATTGGTTGAATCAAAAGTTGGATCGAATTTCGTTTTGGTTTTGGGTGGAGTTTTTCAAGATTTACTCTACTCGTCCGAAGCCTTTCAACGGCGGTTCGACCGCCCGTGTATTCGATCACTGGTTTGTTGGGTCGAACCGCCCACCGGTCCGACCGCTAGTTAGTTGCCGGTCGGATCATTGGTTGACCGTCGGTCCGGCCGCGCGTGGTAGCGGTCGGACCGCCAGATGCCATGAAGAACAGTGAGTTCTTTTCTCCATTTGTTTCGTGTGGTTGAGGGGTTTATCAAATCCAACACAAGGCTTCCGTTGTGTGCTTACTGATCTTCTTAGTTTTCATAGCTAAAGGAGTAAAGTTCGTGTTGGTTTTGATTTAGGCGAAAAAGTTTTGAAAGCGCCTATTCACCCCCCTAGTCGCCTTCCGGTCCTACAAGTGGTATCATAGCGGTTAGCTCTTCTCATAGATCTTAACCGGTCTTTGGAGCCATGGCGATGACAAGTACTCAACCAAGCCACACATTTTGAAGGAGTTGACTTTGCATCTTTGGAAGGCTCGTATGCAAGCATATATCGAGGCTCAAGGGCACGCTATTTGGCTAAAGGTGAAAAATCCTTATGTCGTGCCACCGATGACGATACGATCACTCGGATGTGGAGGCCAGCAAAGAAGGCTCGAATTATTTGATCCAAGGCCTTAGTCGATCCGAGTTTGGCGTGTTGCTCACTTGCGGTCACTCACGAGATCTGCGGACTCTTTGTGACTATCATGAAGGGTCCATCGCGATCAAGGAAGTGAGACGTAACCACTCAGAAAGTATACTCAAAGATCGAACAAAGGCCCGTGAGTCTTTGGATGAGCCGGGGAAGATTCTCTAAGATTCTTCATGATCTCCGCGCTGTTGACTGGTATTTCTGATGCGAGAATGCACGCCACTTCGGGTGCTCTTGATGTGAAGGTCCGGGAATGAAGATCACTTCCATCAATGACAACATCACATGAGTGAGCTTACCATGGATAAGCTTTACTCGAGGTTGAAGACGCATGAGATTGACTTTATCTCGCGTCTCCCAAGACAGTCGATGGCATTAGTGGTCGACAAATCCAAGGGTTGCTCTTGAGTCTCTTGATTGTAACTCATCCGGTTTTTCATTATCCGCTTTACATTCTTTAAGTGATGAGCAACTAGAGAAACCGCAGAGGATGACTTAGCCCTCCTTTCCACCAAATTCACAAGAGCGTATAACAAGGTGAGGAATAGGAGGAGAAGTGGACCTATCACATGCTTGAATGTGGTGAGCCAAACCACATTCGCTCCAGTGCCCAAGCTAAAGGGCAAGGAGGAGAAGGAGACACGAAGACATCCCGGAGAGGGGATGCTAAACACAAGAAGACAAACTATCGAAGTTTATCGGTAGGGTCCTTGCCGCTCTTGAGAATGTAAATATGAGCGATGTGGACTCGGAAGCGGAGGACGATTTAGAGTGACTCGTGGCAAGAAGAAGGCGCATGACTTCACCGCATGTGTTTCATGGCCAAGAACGACCACGACGACTCCTCCAACAATGAGGATCCTTTTAGTGATCCTCGATGAGGTATGCCCTTCCATTCTTGACATGAAAAGGGCGTTGGTGCTTGCTGAATGAAATTGCATAAGCAAGTAAAAATGATTAAGAAGCGGACATTATGATTGATAATTTGAACCTAGAAGTGGTTAGGCTAAAATCTATTAATCCCGATGATTTTGTGAATCTGCACTAGCTTGCTTAATGACTTGACAAGCTTGAAATCTGCTCATTCCTCTGTCACTAATCAACTTAAGGATGCTCTCGATGAACTAGAATCTCTCAAGTCTAGTTACGCTTGCTTAGATGTCATTTCACTTGATGTGACCGCCATGGAAGCTATCCTTTAACTTGCTCAAATTGTGCTTTGCTTGAATTAAAGCTGGATAGCTCCTTAAAAGAATTGCAAAGATTTGATGCTAGTCACACATGCTCTCATTGTAAGAATAATAAGATTAAGATGCAAGAGATGAAAGAAATGCTAGTTTACTCTAGAGTTGCATCTTGTGAAAATTGTCCCAAGCTTACAATTGAGATTGAAGCCTTAAACAAGACCCTTGAAGAAAAGGCTAAAATTGAAAGATCCATGTCTTTTCTTGCTTCTAAGAAAGTTATTGATTCTAACTCATGTGCTTTAAATCTCAAGTTGAAACCATGATTAATCGATTCAAGAGGCATTTAGAGTCAAATTTAAGGAAGCGATTGAATAGGATTAGAGAATCCTATTGTGTGTCTTGTGAGGCCTTCAAGGTGGAAGTAGCCCTTCTTAAGAGTAAGAACAATGAGGTAATCAAGTCTAGCAAGTGCACTAGATGTGAGGGTTTAATGAAAGAAAATGATTACCTCAAGGTGACTCTTGAGAAGTTTTCAAGTGGAAAAAAGAAACTCAACATGATTCTTGATCAATCCAAAGTGAGTGTGAAAAATAGTGGTCTAGGTTTCAATCCCCTAGAGCATTCCAAGAAAAACCCACCTAGGATTGCTAGAGTTGTGAAGAATGGTTTGTTTGAGCTAGAACCTACTAAGCCATCCGGGGTTGTTTTCAAATCCGCGGGTTTTGCTCAAACTCTTTACGGCAAGAAAGGTGCTTTCACTCGATCTGTGCAGGACCTCTCAAAAGGTCGATGCCATTGCACCTTCTCGCAAGAAAGAAGGCCATCTTGTTGAGTTACCTTAGGAGAGCAAAGCTTGAGAGAAAAGAGAGGATGAGCGTCCTAAGATCCATTAGAGGAGTCCCTTCTCCAGCTGTAGTCTCTAGAGCTAGGCAGCCTGTTTATCGCACCACACATAGGCCTAGATTTGTAGAGAACTTTGTAGACTCTTTTGGTGGGTCTAGGCAGCATGTTGGATTAGGACATCGTGAGGAGAGACCACGGGTAGCACCTAGACAGGGGGAGTATCGATCTTTTGGTAGATCGTTTGGAGAGGTCTAGGTGGTTCTCATGTGCATTCTTGTGATTTTATTCCTGATCATGTTTCTGCTACTTCTACTGCTGCTCCTAGACATCGTGCTTCTCAGTACTGGATCCCTCGATCATTTATCACTAACCCCAGTACTGAGGCACGGATGTTTTCTGATTGTGCTTTTTAGGTCCGTCGTGCGAGGAAGGAGGACATATGGCTTGTTGACTCCGGGTGTTCTCGATATATGACCGGAGATTCTAGATGGTTCTCCTCCTCACACGTGCATCCGCAATGAATTGATTACATTTGGGGATGCTTCTACCGGACCGTGGATCGCAAAGGGCACCGTGCGCGTCAACGACAAGTTCATGCTAAAAGACGTCGCTTTGGTAAGTAAGTGAGGTATAATCTTCTATCTGCTTCTCACCGCTTGATGAGGGTCTAGAAGTGAGGTTTAAGAGAGGTGAGTGCAGAGTTCTAGATTCCTCGGGTGAGCTTGTTTTGAGATCTCAGTTTGAGAAGATCTTACGTGCAAATTTCACATTTCTTCATTTCCAGTCCTAGGTGTCTTGTAGCCTCTGATTCTCATGACCTTGTTTTGTGGCATCGTAGACTTGGGCATATAGGTTTTGATCATTTGTCTAGAGTCGATTGCAAGGACTTGATTAGAGGTTTGCCTAGGTTGAAGGTCATTAGAGATCTTGTGTGCTCACCTGTAGACATGGTAAGATGGTGTGCGCTTCTCACCCACCTCTTACTTTGGTAATGACTGATGGACTCAGACAGACTTCTTCACTTAGATCTGATTGGTCCTTCTAGAGTTCATCACCGGTGGGAAATGGTATGTCTTTGGTGGTTGTGGATGATTACTCCGGTATTCATGGGTTTATTTTCTTACTTCTAAGGACGAAGCATTTGGATTCTTTAGAGATTTGGTCCTTAGAATTCTTTGTTGATATACTGGAGCTTTGAGAGCCATTAGGAGTGACAATGGGATGAGTTCAAGAATTCTTCTTTTCTACCTTCTTCACCGATAGGGAATTGAGCATCGCTTTTCTTCTCCTAGAGTTCCTCAATGAGAATGGTGTTGTAGAAAGGAAGAATGAACCCTTGTAGAGATGGCTCGGACCATGCTAGATGAGCATTCTACTCCTAGGAGATTTTGGGCTGAGGCGATCTCTACTGCTTGTTATATTTCCAACAGGGTTTTCTTGAGATCTGTGGTTGGAAAGACTTCTTATGAGCTTAGATTTGGTCATTCTCCCAAAGTCTCTCATTTCAAGATTTTTGGTTGCAAGTGCTTCATTCTTAAACATGGCAATCTTGATAAATTTGAGTCTAGATGTTTTGATGGCATATTTCTTGGTTATCCTGCTCATTCTCGTGGCTATCGTGTTTTTAATGTTGATACTAACAAAATTGTTGAGACTTGCGGTCACTTTTGATGAGGCTAGTCCTGGTACTAGACCCGATGCTTCAGGTACACAGGTTCCTGAAACTCAAGAAAGCATCTTCGTCGATGATGATTCTGAGGATGAAGACCCAAACCATCCTCTTGCTACCTCTGAGAGGGGTGGAGAGCCTGCTACTACTACTTCAATTTCAGCTGAGCAGCCTCCTCCTATCCCCACCGACGATCTGAGTGGCTCTGTTCCTACCTCCACAACTCATGGGGTAGAGGCCACTTCTGCACCAGGAGCACCTCTTCGCATTCAAATGACAACATCCACTGAGCAAATGATTGGGGATCTTCAAGAGCGAGTCACTCGCTCCAGGTTTATTTCTCCTGATTCCCATGCACATTCTGCTTTTGTCGCTTCCTTTGAACCCCGAGATATCACCCATGCTTTATCTGATGCCTCTTGGGTCAATGCCATGCATGAAGAGCTTGAAAATTTTGAAAGAAACAAAGTCTGGTTTTTAGTTGAGCGACCTTCTGATTCTCATGTTATCGGAACAAAATGGGTTTTTAAAAACAAGCAAAGTGAGGATGGATTGGTTGTTCGCAATAAGGCTAGACTTGTTGCTCAAGGTTATTCCTAGGTAGAGGCTTAGACTTTGAGGAGACCTTTGCTCCAAAGAGCTAGATTGGAAGCCATTCGCATTCTTTTAGCATTTGCAACATCCAAGGGTTTCAAGCTTTTTCAAATGGATGTTAAAAGTGCTTTCTTGAATGGCTTCATAGAAGAAGAGGTCTTTGTCAAGCAACCTCCTGGTTTTGAAAATCAAAATTCCCAAATCATGTTTTTAAACTCTCTAAAGCCTGTATGGATTGAAACAAGCTCCTAGAGCTTGGTATGACAGCTTAAGAGTTTCTTACTTGAAAATGATTTCAAAATGGGAATGGTTGATAAAACCTTGTTCACTCTCGAGCATGGCAGTTGATTTCTTGTTGGTTCAAATATATGTGGATGATATTATTTTGGTGGTTCTTCTCATGCTTTGGTGTCTAGATTTTGATTCTATGAGCGGTGAATTCGAGATGAGCATGATGGGAGAGTGACATTCTTCCTTGGTCTTCAAATCAAGCAAGCGAAAGAAGGCACTTTCGTTCACGAGTAAGTATACAAAGGACCTTCTTGGCGCTTCAATATGGGCGATGAGGCCAATGTCTACTCCCATTGCTACAACCACCGTCTTTGGACCACGATGAGGATGGAGAGTCCGTGGACGGAAGGAGTACCACATATGATTGGCTCCTCCTCTATCTTACAAATACGAGGCCGGACATACAATTCGCCGTATGTCCGTGCGCTCGATTTCGAGCTTCCTCGTGCCTCTCATCGTCAAGCGATGCGCGCATCTTCGTGTATCTTCAAGATACGCTTGACTTTGGACTCGGTATTCTTCTTCTTGGCTCTTTCAATTCGAGCATTTTCGATCTTGATTTCGCGGTGTAGAGTTGATAGGAAGAGTACTTCCGCACTTGTCATTTCTTGGGCACATCTCTTGTTTCTTGGTCTTCTAGAAAAGTCTTACATTGCCTGATCTACCGAGGTCGAGTATGTAGTCGCTGCAAGTGGTTGCTCTCGTGTTCTCTGGATTTTGTCCACGCTGCGAGACTATGGGTTATCTTTGGGAAGTGCTCCTCTTTTACTCAGGATAACACTTCGCAATTAATATTGCCAAAACCCAAAGCAACATTCGAGACTAAACACATTGACATTCGATTTCATTTTCGAGAGACCATGTTGAGAAAGGTGATGTTGTGCTTCACTTTGTAGAGTCTGAGCAACAGCTTGCAGATATTTTTACTAAGGCTCTTGACTCTTCGCGCTTTGCTGCTTTGCGGGGAGAGTTAGGGGTTATTAGTCCTATTGGGCTGTTTTGAGGGGGAAGTTGCTCTTTTTGCACTCATTGTATCATAATGCATGTTTCAATTCATTTGTCTTGCATTGTATAATAAAATTAGTGGAGCTTTGATTATTATCCTTGTATGACTTAATTTCATCTTCTATACCTTGTCATATCAAGTGATAGTCTGCTAGACTTCTTTTATGGCTCTTCGTGTTTGGCTTAGCCTTTGCCTTGCTAGCTTTCTATCTGTGAGAGATTTGAATCAAATCATGTCTTGTTGGATCTTGTGACTAGTCTTGCTCTAGTGATCCTCTTATGATTCTCGCCATGTCTTACAGGTTGAATTGAGTCTTGAACTTATTCTGAGTTGAAAAATGAGCTTTTTATCTTATTAAGTCAAACAAATGAAAAATGAGATTTTCTGTGCGAAAAAACTGATCTCACCAATCCTTTCTCATGAGACGGCTTGCCATTGCACTCGGCATGAACTCAGGGGAAGTTTTGGATGACCTAGATCATTCTTTTAAGCTTATCGCTTGAGATGGTCGCGGCAAGGCTTGAGATCTAGCACAGCAAAAAAAAAGAAAAAGAAAAATTGCCCAAAAAGGGCTAAGTGCTTGAGCTTTGCTTCAAAAGAATTTTCTTAATGCTCAAAATGCCTCAATTCTTATTTTGAGTCTCTTTTTACTTATAGACATGGCTTGACTCATTTTTGGTTGCTTTGAGTGAATCTATGATTTTGAGCAACCTTTCATGATTTTAATTCTGTTAATCTCAGATTGCTGCTATCTTGGTTTTAGCTTTGCAGTACAAGTTTTGCCATGATTGAATATAGCGTCTACTCTTTATATGGCTTGGTATAATACTTGTACTGTCTACATGTATAATGGTCATGGCTCCTTTTCACTAAAGTTCAAAAATAAAGTCATTCCTTCATGCTCTTTCTTTTTCATGCATCTTGATGAATTCATTGTCAAAGGGGGAGAAAGATTGTGAAGAAAATGTTTGGAGTTTGGAGCTTTTGGTAATATACAAGGTTTCATATAAAAGAACATACAAAAAAAAATGTGAACCTTTTGAAAATTTGTGATCATAGTGAGTTGAGTCTCTGGGTCTTATTGTCTTTTTCTGATCTGATTTGCAATTCAAGAAGACTCACAATGATCAAAGGTCAAATAGAACAATTTGTCTTTCATATGGACCTTAGTGAGATTTTTGGCTACTTTCTGGAATTTGAATACTTTTGTGCTTTCATTGCCTTATCTCACTTGCCTATACTATTGTGAAGCCAGCTTGGTCGGTTCCTAGGTTTTTCTTGCTTATGGACCAAGTTGTGCCTTTATGCGAAAACGGCGAAATTTTTACTTTTCATTTTGAAAAACCACATTTTCTTGAAAATTGCCAATGTGTTCATCAAGGGGGAGATTGTGGATATTGTGAGGATATGTGCATGATCTCAGGATGATGAGTCAATTGGCAATGGCGTTGTTGGTTTGCAAAATCTCGCGTTTTCGGGTTTGCTCCAAGGTCGGGCCATTTGGCGGTCGACCGGTTGTCTTGGCGGTCGATCGCCCGTGGAGCGATCCGACCGGCCATGGTGGCGGTCCGACCGCCACAATGAAATTTGGGTTTTGGGCCGGGCCAAAAATAGGTTGTGTAGGCAAGTGAGGAGTCTCTGGATGTGGTCCCATCATTTTGGAGCTCCCAACAAAGTTATATTCGTTTGAAATTTCGAAGGTTTGAATTTCGCTTGAATTTTGGCTAAGTCCTTTGGACCGGTCCGACCGCCGTTGTGGGAGCGGTCCGATCGATGAATCGGTCGGACCGGCCTGTATGGGCGAGACGACGATCACTGGAGGTGAGCCAAGTGTTGCATTGAGTTTGTTCTGAGTGTGTTATTCTATGAACTTCAATGCTTTATTGATGTATATTGCATTGCGGGCTGATGTGGGTCAAGTTGTGAAGAACTTGTTCCCTAAACGATTTGTTTGTCTATTGTCAGTGCGGTGGCGTGCGTGTCAACGGCGTCAGCGGTGAGTGGATCGGGACTACGCTTGGAGAGCTGAGGTCCATAACGATCAGGGATACCGGGTGAGGTCGTGTGACTCAAGCAGTGCGAGAATGGGCAAGACGGATCAAGCGGGTGGTTCGATCTGACTAGTTGGATCGGCGGTGCGGATATCGGTCGAAGTCTCTGGAGGTTCCGATGAGATTCGGACAAGAGAGGCTTGGCGACGCGATGAGAACCGCTGATCAACCTACACGTGGTGAAGCAGGCGATTGCTTCAAGAGTTAGTTGTGTGTGGGTCCCATGTGTAAGTGACCCCAAATAGGAAACCCTAGCTCTCTAGTATAAATAGGAAAGGGGGAGATGGAAAATAGGCCAAGCATTCATTTAGCCCCCTTCTTCCTTTTTCTAGGGTTTGGAGGAGAGGAGAGGAGAACTAGGGTTTGGAGTGTGCTCCTTGTTGAGCTCTTGCCCTCCTTGGTGGAGAGGCTTTGTAAGCATCTATTGTGAGTGAATAATCTTGTGATGCTTAATTGAAAGATCAATTGCTCCCTTTGTGCTCTTCTCTCTTTAGGATGTTTTTGGTGCTTCCTTGATTCAAAGGTTCATGCTTGGTCTCTTGGCCTACTTTATCTTGCTTTGATGTGTGGGATTACTCCTAGAGTCATCTAGTTCATCAAACCCCCACAAGCAAGTCTTGAATCAAGATTTTCTCATTTCTAGGGTTTGTGCACTTCTTTGGTAAAATCTCGAGAGGTCGATTCTGCGAAGTGGATCTGACGGATCGTCGCTAGAAATAGGTCTCCAATATCATTAGGGAGGTGTGCTAGAAATTTGGTCAAATTTTATTGGTTGAATCAAAAGTTGGATCGAATTTCGTTTTGGTTTTGGGTGGAGTTTTTCAGTACTGGACTCTACCGGTCCGACCGGCCTTTCAACGGCGGTTCGACCGCCGTATTCAGACCGCTGGTTTGCCGGGTCGAATCGCATCCACCGGTCCGACCGCTAGTTAGTTGCTTGGCCGGATCATTGTTGACCGTCGGTCCGATCGCTGCGTGGTAGCCGGTCGGACCGCCAAGACTCTGATGAAAAACGGTGAGTTCTTTTCTCCATTTGTGTCATGTGGTTGAGGGTTTATCAAATCCAACACAAGGCTTCCGTTGTGTTATCGATCTTCTTAGCTTTCATAGCTAAAGGAGTAAAGTTCGTGTTGGTTTTTGATTTAGGCGAAAAAGTTTTGAAAGCGCCTATTCACCCCCCCCCCCTAGTCGCCTTTCCGGTCCTACATAAATCATCCTTCTCGATGAGATGTTCCGGGGTCAACTTGCCTTGGTATCCTTCCGGGCGTAGATAGTCAAACGACAGATCACTCCACGGTCTCAGCCGTTCACTACCTAGTTGCTGCCACAGTACATCGGACGGTCGAATCCTCCAAGTACTTGCAACAGCTTCCAAACCTCAGCGGCAAGTCCTACCTTGCGCTCACCACAGTTCTGAAGACGAGGCATCTGATAAGACAGACAAGAGGGTAAGAACAACTTAAAATAGGGGAAAGAGAAAAATTCCAGCAATAGTTGAGTCAAGAATGATATGAGAGGAGTTAAGCAGTTCAATTAATCTTGCAAGTTAATTTTTCTTTAGAAAACAATTTGGACACTCTAAGACGGCTAATCTAACTAAGGTCAAGACCTACCGTCAGTATGGCTCCGATACCACCTTTGTCGGGGCACAAAAATGCAATTATGGACCCTCTGTGTATTCTGCACTAGTCCAGGATCACGCTAGTGCACACAGTATCAACATAGATGAATATCGATCCACACAAGACGATTAATAAAATAAATGACTAATTTAAATATCAAATAATGGTTTTTACCTTATGGTCGAGTTTACATTTATTAAGCTACGCAGGGCTAACAATAAATAAATATCAGCAGTGGAACGAAATTAAACTCCAGCGAAATCCCATCAATTCACCATATGCAACTGACTGGGATCAAGACCCTAACGATTAGCACATTCATAGAACTCCTCCTCAAATGCAAGTGAAGACTCCTCCAATTCTGTTGATTGTTTGAAGCAAGCATGAGTGCTTAACCGTACTCGCAAGTCATACCACATAATACAATTTATAGATGATGGCTTATTCCAAAGAAATGACTTCTCTGGTTATTTTGCATAAAGCAACATTTGCAATTGAATATAAATAATAGATTGAGAACAATATTTAAAATAAATAAACAATAATAATTTGGCATTTGTTTTCACAAGGACACACAGTCTAAATAAGCTATTCACACAACCATATGACTTAAATCACACAGCTCCCTTCCCAAATTTTTTATGAAAATAACCCCTCTTGTGAAATCCCCAAGCATGTCCACGACCGTGGACACAGCTATTCGAATAAATTGATTAAACACTCTACAGAGATTGTACACTTTACCCTCAAGATGCAATGAACTGAATCAGGGCTGATGACAATAAAAACCTTTCGATAACTTCATCTTGAGCATTGACACTGCCGATGTGCTTTACCGTCGTCCAATTTGTGCACACAGCCCTTGATATGACACAAACCATTGGATCTGAAGACGGCGAACCGCTCATATATATGACCCAAACACAGCGGTACACACCTTCCACCCTATCACATAGCCTAACCTGTCTACCTTAGTACTCAATGTCAAGACTCCATAAATTACTAAGTTAGGCTCGTTCCATACCAGACATGTGGTTGTATAGTAAGTCTCAATTCAGTGGTGCACAATGTTAAGTCCTTAATTGACCAAGGCAAGACTTTTAATTTCTAACTAAATGTCACACAGACCAATATTCCCATTCACACAGTTTCCACCATATTACACAGTATCCACCACTTGCCTTAGTCTAAATCTTTTTCCACCCTATTGGTTAAGTGCAACACATGCTATCAACGAGTAATAGCACACAGCACACATAGCTCCATAATCACTTAGTCAAGTTTATTTTTCCAACTCACATGAGATGATGACTCGTAGCATGGCTAAGCAATCTACTCGTATCTAACCAACTCACGCTGGTGCTATAATAATACCAACTAATAGTGAACTAATCTAGGGTGACAAAAGACCATGGCATAACAATAGACAAGGCGGATATAACAATTTGGATTAATAAAAAAACCCAAAAGCATTTAATTAAATACTTGAAATAGAATACAATAATTTAAATCAAAGTATTTTGAAAACTGGGTTCAGTATGATCAAATGTATAACTTGCTTTGAAATAGGTCTAGGTACTGATCTTGATCTTGAGGCACTCCTTCTTCAAAAGTCCCCGAAGAATTAACATCTACTCGTAAACGAAATAAATAAATAAAATAAATAAATAACAGAGAAAAAACAAACTCCAAAAATTAAATAAAATCATAAATAAATATATCTCAAATTTATATGAATTTAAGACTTTGAATGGGCTCAATCGGAGTTCGGATGCAAAAGATATGGCCTTTGGAAGATTGAATCTAAAGAAAACTCTAATTTTGGATTTATTGGATTTATCCAAATTATTTTTCAACTAAAAAATCATATTATTGCGTAATGCTGACGTCAACGAAGGATTTTAAAAAAAGATAAATAAAAAGAAAATACTGACATGTAGGACCCATATATCAGTCTCACAGCTCACGGTGGACCGCGTTCACCGAGCCAGTTGAATCTGGGAACGGTGGACCGTACACGCACACGACACATGGTGTTGACGCGACAACAACCGGGATGACACGCAGGCGTGGCCGCTGAGATGGCTGCTGACGTGCCATGATGGTCGGACAGACGGTGGCGTGGCTCTAGGCCCAATGGTCGACGGTGAACGACGACGTCTCGGCGGCGGCGAAGGGCACCAGCGGGTAGCTACGGTTATTGCAAGTCTAGTGACACCCTTACCGACGCTTGGAACCCACAGCAGCGGCCGGCGGTGAGCTCGAAGCGGCGGCGACGATCGGGTTTTGTCGGACAGTAGCTCCGACAATGCTCCGGCGTCGGAGAGGGGCGCACTCGGTAGCTCTGGCGACCGCGGACCCGATGGCATGCTCAATGGCGACGAGGCAACGATGGTGCCAGCGCAATTTGCAAAAGAAGAAGCTCAGTCGAAAACCCTAATTCTCAAATTGCAGTGGCGCCAGGGCTCTCGGGCGATGAGGGTGGCGGCTTTGGGTTGCGGAAGCAAGGGCGAACCTCGGGGGTTATTTATAGGAGTTCGGACGCCCGGGATAAGGAATCCCCAAATCGAGTCTGTTTTGAATATGAAAACCAATTTGAAAATCCCAAAGATTGAAACCGATTCGAGATTTGATTCGGCCGGATTCGGATGCGAAGAGATAAGAGGTACGATTCGACGCGAAAATCCAGAACGATTCCGTTGGAAAAATGCATTGTCGGATGGAGCTCGAAGCTCTGGACATGGCGGGCGACGTGCGGCTTCGCGGGGAAGAAGACGACGCGAGGACGACGACTCAACAGATGGCTCCACTTCGGCGATCTAGTCCATTTCTTGTCCATTTGATCTGATTCTGTGTCTGTAACATCTGCAAAATACACGAAGCTGGTGTTGGTGTAATATTGGCTAAACTCAACTACTTTAAACTAGCTTGAACTACGCCTGTAAATTATTAGATAACTTATTTGCAAAACTTACAGTTGAATTTAACTCAGAATAACGAATTGACCATAACAGAACGATGGGCTGACAAACGTTAGACACTTCTAGTACTTGTGCCTTTGTCTTACGAGGCTCTTGGCTCATGCCTACGAGTGTCTTGAGTCACTCGTGTTTGGGTCTAGTTGACCACGATGGTCACATTGGCTCAAGTGTTGGAGTCTAGAAAACTTGGGTATTCTGGTACAGGAATTTCTGGTATTGAGGGGTTGGTGGGAAGTTCAACCTACGAGGGTTTCGTGTTGAATTAGGGCTTGGGTTGTGGAGGAACCGTTGCCTTAGCTATGGTGGTGATTCTTCTTGGCCATTATCGATACCCTTTGGATCTTTTAGGGTACCCAATAAAATGACAACTTACTGTTTTAGGATCTAATTTCCCAATATGTGGATTAAATATCTTAGCTTCAGCACGAAACCCCACACTTTTAAGTATTTCAAACTCGGTTTTTTCCTAGTCCATAATTCATAAGGTGTCTTAGGTACTGATTTACTGGGAACCCGATTAAGAATATGTGCGGCTGTCTTTAGTGCTTTCATCCACAAACCAATTGATAAACTAGAATTGCTAAGCATGCTCCGTACCATATCCATAAGTGTACGGTTGCGTCTCTCAGCTACCCCATTCTGCTGAGGTTCACCTGGTGTAGAATATTGGACAACAATGTCATTTTCCTGAAGGAACTTAGCGAAAGGGCCAGGATTTTGCCCATAAGGGGCATGTCTTCCATAATATTCTCCTCCACGGTCCGATCTTACCACTTTAATTCTTAGGTTGTGCTGATTTTCAACTTCAGCCTTAAATATCTTGAATTTATCAAGTGACTCAGATCGGTCCTTAATTGAAAAAATATAACCGTAATGGGAGAAATCATCAGTGAATGTGATGAAAGAATCAAAATCATCCACTGATATCATAGGAAAAGGACCACAAATATCAGTATGAATTAATTCTAAGAGTCATGTGCTGCGAGTGGCTCCCTTCTTTATTTGCTTTACATATTTTCCTTTAATGCAATCAATGCAGTGGTCTGAGTCAGAGAAATCTAATGGGTGGAGAATCTCTTCCTTAATGAAACGCTCCATTCTCCCCTTCGAAATGTGGCCTAAACGACGGTGCTACAGTTTCGATGAAGTCTCATTATTCTTTTTACGCTTAGCATCACATACATTCAAAGATACGGGAGATTCAGTAAGGGAAAGCATATATAGCTTATTTTGTCTGAAAGCAAAATCAATATCATTTGAATTAAATGTAATAATGCATTTATTATTGCCAAAATTACATTTAAAACCATCATCGTCCAATAAAGAAACCGAAATTAAATTCTTCCTGATGGAAGGAACATAGACTACATTATTGATACGAAGTATAAAGCAGCTATCTAAGACTAATGAAGCAGATCCAACTGATTCTACTTCGGCTTCTTTTCCATCCGCGACTCTAAGACTTCGCTCCCCCTTTCTTAGTGTTCTCGCAGTAAGGAATCCCTGTAAAGAGTTGGTAACGTGCACAGTTGCACCTGAGTTAATCCACCAAGAATTAAGGGAGAAATCAGCATAAAGAGTTTCATCAATGAACGTTATAGTATCATTACCCTTCTTGGCGAGCCACTTCAAAAAACCAACACAATCTTTCTGAAAATATCCTGGCTTCTTGCAGAAGTGACATGTATTCCCATTAAGTGCTACAGCAGGAGCAACATGGGGCTTAGGTGCATTATGCTTCTTAGGCCCTAACTAATCTGAATTCGGGGAGAATTACAGCTTTTTCTTATATTTGAAGTTCCCTTGGAACTTCCGTTTGTTGGACCCACTAACTTGATGCACAAAGTCTTTCTTTTCGGTCCTTATCCTCTCTTCCTCCTGGACACACATGGCGATTAAATTGCTCATGCTCTATTTTTCTTTCTGAGTATTGTAATTTATCTTAAATGCAGTGTACTCAGAAGGAAGAAAAGTCATAATAAAATGGACTAGAAAACCATCAGATATTTCCATGTCCATACCCTTGAGCTTTCCAGCCATATCCGTCATTATCATGATATGTTCTCTTATGCTACTGGACCCATCATACTTAGCGGATAAGAGCCTCTGAATTAAAGTACTAGCATAAACTTTAGTGAAGCCTTTGAATTTCTCCTCAACTGAAGCCAGGTATTCCTTGGCATTTTCGAAATCAGAGATTGCTCCCCTGATCCCAACTGAAATAGAGGTCTTCATGATCATTAGTGATAGGCGGTTGGACCGCTCCTATTTTTCAGCATTAGCATCATAAGTTTTCTTTTTTCTCATCATAATTATCCTCACCGTCGGTGGGGGGAATGGGAGCGCTCAACCTTAGTGCAAAGTCAAGGTCCAAAACTCCAAGGACGATATGAATTCTTTCTTTCCAAGTGGAAAAGTTGCTCCCTGTAAGCTGCTTAATGTTGTCAATTGTGGCGGCAACATTCGAAGTATTTATTTCTTAACATTAAAATACAGGGGAAAAATTAGAAATAACATAAAGATGTATTGCATACAATTAACCATACGTTGGTCTGATTAATAACATGCAAAATGACAATTCTAATTCATATCACCGTTGGGCAGAAAATGAGAAATAACTTCAACAATTAATATGGCGACACACGATTACAAACAACGTTGGTTAGTATGTAATCATGTGCATACATAATGCCAAAATAAAACATGAAAATCTCTAATTAAAATATCTCGTTGGTTCAATTTTAATTAGAGACAATAATACACTGTTATTTGAGCAATTAACATTAATTAAAATGGTGCACAAAATTATGATTTAAACACACAAAATCATTTGAAAAAGAAGAAAAAGGGCACTGTTCGGCTTGCACAGCTGTGCTCGGCCCACAACTGCACTCAGCCCGCGCCGCACGGACTACATTTGCGTGTGTGGCCCATCAGCGGATGGAGCCCAAAATGTCGAAGGCAACGGTGACTGTTGGATCTGATCGTCCGGCCGAGATCACACTACGCCTTCACACTGCTGACCGAACGATTGACGCGAGCCGTCAGATTGAATCAGACGGCTAAGTGTGAAAATCACCCGATATAAAAACCAGCGGACGGCGAACCCAAAACCTAATCTCATTCTCCCGTCTCCTCCAAAAACTCCACGCGGCGGCGAGAGACGCGCGAGCGAAATCGCTGCAGCGTCAACTCCGTCGGCGACGCTGCTGGAGGAGAAGGCTGGAGCGGCGGCGCGGCATGAGGTGGCGCCTCCGCAGCCCTCCTTGCCGACGCGCGCGTGCGACCGAGGTCGCTTGCACAGCCGTTGAGTGGAGCTACGGTGGCGCGCAAGACCAGAGCGGCTCCAGATCTGCGAAAACCGTAAGTGTTCGCCACCTCTTTTTTGCGTTCCGATCCGAGTTTGAGGGTTTTCAAGGTTCGGGATTTCATTTTTGTTAGGGTTTCACTAAGTATTTAAAATCCCCTCCTTCTTAGTGCTAAAACGAGCCATCAAAGCTTAGATATGGGCGGGGGCAAGATCGACTGGGGCTAATAGGGTTCAAAAAATGAACTAGGGTGACTCTGATACTAAATGAGAGAAAAGACTGAGGGTAAAAACTGATCTAAACAATCTTTAAACCTAGTTCAATGATGAACACCAAAATATAAAGCATTAGAGCAGAAGCTAGGATACATACCCGAGCCTGAGGATGACATTCTGATTTGAAAAGGGCTCAGTTGAGGTCACAGTAGCGGTGGTGTGAGGGTGGTGATGTCGCGATAAAGATGGCGGGGTTTGGCCTTCGCCCACCACAGCGCTCGTTATCGATCAGGCTTGTCTGTGGAATGTCGTAGCCTGGAACTCTACAAGGAGCCGGCCTACCGAGTCCACCTTTTATTCTTGCGCTAGCCGAATGGGACCAAATCCATACGGTTGGCTGCGCCCCCGATCAGGGCGAGAGTGGGCGTTGCCCCCGTGAATCTCAGAAGTAGTTAGCCGAGATCGACCCAACAGATTCGAATCGAGAAAAAAAAAATTGGGGAGAAATCGCATAAGCGAAAGGGTTGCAAAGCTCGAATCAGAGAAACCAATCGATCTTGCTGGAATAGTGGAGCGACGATTCCCTTTAAAACGAGAGAGATAATTCTAGACTTCTTCAAAAGAAAAGAGAAAGACATGTTTAAATGCTGGGCCAGGGCGGGCCTTGAGTGGACAGGCCCGAGCCCAGCCCAAAAAAAGTTTTTCCCAGTAAAATGCTACGATTTTAATTCTTTTTTTAGAATAAAAATTGATATTTAATTTATTTCGAGAATAACAATAGTTTTTATTATTTTTAATGCCACTGTCAGGATTTTCAAGCGTTCGGGTCAGAAATCAAGTCCCTAGCCCAGAAATTTAGGGTCAGGCTCAGTAGGGCCGCTGGGCCAACCTCGGGCTGGGCCGACCGAACAGGTTTAATGGGTGATAGATATTTGCATTTATTTATAGACACGGATTGGACGGTGTCTTGGGCACTTGGGTGGCTTCGTGGGAAGCAAGTCCAGAAACGGGTCGGTTATGAAGGTTGCCAGATCGTGACACGGATAGCGGTATCCGAGTCGGTTACGAGGTGTGCCAGGATCACGAGACGGATTGTAAGATCTATCCTACATGGGATCCCATGGAGCTAAAATGATGAGCCGGTATATGGATTGAAATTTCATAGAATCGTGATTCTGAATGTAGAATCATCAGGATCGGGTAGGATCATGATCCTAATAATAAACTATATCAACATATAAAATTTTATTTTAACTATTGCTAATTTAGTTACAATAGTTTAATTTTATTTGTTTTTATTGATGTTGTTCTAAGGTTAAAAAATATATTATTATTAATATATTAGATTTAAATGATTAGTTTACTAAAAATAATTTAAAAAGTAAAAAAAAACAAGCTTAATTGCATGTAAAATGAATAAGTGGTCCCAGATTTACGAAACTAAATTAAAAAAATTCCACTATAGCCTTGCATGTCTTAAAACATAATTCAATTTTTATATAAAATATATATACTTTTAAAATTTTGGTTGAATTGTGATTTTACGATCCGATTATCTCATACCAAAAAGATCCCACCTAGTATAACGATCCTGACAACCTTGTTGGTTACCCATTTGTATGTTGTATGGACGCATTTGCCCCTCAGAATGGGGTTAAATTCATGGCTAAGAAATCCAAGGTAGCGAGCAAAGGCCAATTACCTAGTTTTAGATCTTCATCACCTTACTTGATTATGCTTTGGACGACTAATACAAAAGGAGTATACCAATATAGCAAGTGCAAAGTCATATCTGAGTGTAATCGAGCAAATTTGTACGTGCGGTTTTGGAATATGGAAGTCTTCCTTAGGCCTTATCGGTTGGCCACAATCTGGGGCCTTCTAAGTGAATAGGTCAAGATTTTAGTTCAAATTCCTCGCCGACCTATGTGTATTGCAGCTAGGAATGGACCTCTCAAAGAAGGCCTAAATGATTTTTCAACATATAAGAGGGGTTATTCAAAAAGTTACTGGCCATGTGAGACCTCAAATCCTTGTGAATCTACTGCATCCATTTCTTATCCAACGACCGACACAAAAAGTTTAAACATTGCAGTCGAATATGAGTTTGTACTAGAAACGTTCTCAATATATAGGCACGAGAAGAGCATGATGAGCTTGTTAAAATTTTGGGACAATCCAGTATTTGTGTGGTGTTTTAAGCTTTATTATTATGTAGATTGCAATTCAGAACTCCCACTCTATACAAGATCCAATTCAGACTTTCCCACTTTGGACATTTTGCCTATGTCTTTGATGATTTTACCCCCTTCTTTCCTCCCCTCCACGTTCTTTGTCCTCTCTTCTTCCTCACTCATTGCGTCCCATCCCCTCCTTCGACTTCCTCCTCTACCTCCATCATGAAGCTCGAGCTTCGCCTCCGCTCCCTCCTCAGAACCGACCTTGCCCACTGCCTTCTACCGACACCATGGGGGCGCGGTCGGCTCCCCTACACCTCGCGGTAGGCCCTCTAACGAGCTATGAATCCTGTAGAACACCTCGTATGTTCTGCGCAGTGAGACAGAGAGTTGGCCGTGAGGATGGGAGGCGTTTGGCTGGCGGCAACAGTAAAGGCCTCGTTCGGAGGGAGGCGTGGTGGTGATAGGTGGAAGGGATAGGGATGAGAGGGACGACTTGAGGGGGTAGGAGGAGGACTCCATTGGGCCTCTGAGGGCGAGGGCAAGATCTCCAACTCGTCCGCCCACGCTGATGATCAGATTAGATCTCCTCCATGGGGTTGGACAATGTCGGGCAGGGCGGGTGGTTTTGGGAGTAGCAGTGGCGACGCGATGGAGGGAAGATAAAAGTGGAGGGTGGACGCATGTGGCCACTGGTGAGGTATTGCCCAGCCATCGTCCGTGCCGAAGCAAAAAGAAAAGAGGAGAGTTGGAGGAAGAAGAAGAGGGATATAGATGTCCATGTAGGGGGCCAAAAATAGTCTAAAATGTCAAAAATTATATTGGCACTCTACTGTAACCGTTTCCCTTTTACATTTTTTTCACAAAGGGTTGATTACAGGTTGGCCATTCGAATTTCCACTGATAACACCCCACCAAAGGTAGGAAAGGCAAATACCGACCCATGTGAAATTTCATGCACGATCAAACAATAAGCAAATGACTATTGAGATATTAGATCCGAAGTTCTAATGTGGTCGAATTCAAACTTACCATATTAGCGGATTAGTTTTCTTACTTGGACTCTAAGTCCTTTTACCCCTTTATATACCTCTTGCAAGCCGCACGGGGATAGTTGACGTCTCATTGTATTTCCCCTGTGATTTGTAAATACTCCTCATATAGTGATCATCGTCGATTGGCGTCCGTGATTTTTTCCTGCAAGTATTTTCAACGTAAAATTTGTGTCTCTTTTTGTCCCTATTTTTCTAACAAGTGGTATCAGAGCACAGGAGATTAGGGTTTTGGAAGAGATACGAGAAAAAAAAATATCAAATCTAATCCTCCGGCCGCCGCCATCACGCGTCTTTGCTCCGCGCGGCGTGTCTTCATTCGTCGTATCGGCGTCGGCGGCGCCTTGATTCGCGGAAGGCCGCAGCACGCGTCGGCCTCAGTCCAAAGTGTGTGGAAGGAAGTAAGCAACGCGGGCTCCTCGGTCCAAGCGTCGCCAACCATAGCCAAGCAACGCATGCGAGCGAACGAAGCAGCAGTTGTGAAGCAAACCAAAACGAAAGCTCCATCATGTCCAACAGCACATGTTTACACAGAGTAAGCAGTACAAGCAATTTCAGGATTTATTCTTCATGGTGACTTTAAAGTATAATCTTTCACTCCTGAGTCGAGACACAAGATTTTCGCCATGGCAAGTCAAGATGAGGATTGTGCTGGCACAGATGAATTTGGGTGATGCATTGGAAGTATTTGAGAAACAACCTACCGCATAGACCGCAGATGAGAAGCGTAAAGACCGTAAGGCTTTATCTCAGATTCATCTTCATCTATCAAATAATATTTTGCAAGAGATTTTGAAGGAGAAGACACTGCTGCATTATGTCTAATGCTGAAACAAATTTGCATGACAAAGGATCTCACCAGCAAGATGCTTCTCAAGCAGAAGTTGTTCTCTCACAAATTGCAAAAAAGAGGATCCGTGCTTGATCATCTTTCATTGTTTAAGGAAATCGTTGCCAACATAAAGTTGATGGAGGTAAAATATGATAATGGAGATTTGGGTCTTATTCTTTTGTGTTTCCTACCTGGTCCTTTTTTAAATTTCAGAGATACCATATTATATAGTAGAGATACTCTCACTCTTAATGAAGTTTATGAAGCTTTGCATGCTAAGAAAAGATGAAACAGATGGTACCTTCTGAAAATTCAAGTTCACAATGAGAAGACTTGTTTGTTCGTGGCAGGCAAAAGGAGAAGAACTCAAATAATGGATCTTGAGACAAAAGTTCGAACGGCTATAAGAACCAGTCGAAATCAAGAGGCAAGTACAAATCATGCAAATATTGCAAGAAAAGTGGGCATGACATCTCTGAATGCTGGAAGCTACAGAATAAAGAAAAGAGAACTTGCTATTATAAGCCAAAAGGTAAACCAGATGATGGAAGTAAAACCTCCCTTGTTGCTAATGATAGTTCTGATGGAGAAGTTCTTGTTTCCTTTGTTGGATGTTCAAAAACCAATGATGAATGGATTCTTGATTCCGCCTATAACTTTCATAAGTGTCCTAATAGGGATTAGTTTGCCACCTATGGAACTATTGAAGGTGGTATTGTGTTGATGGGTGCTAACTCATCTTGCAAGGTTGTAGGAATTGGTTCAGTTCAGATCAAAATGTTTGATTGCATTATCAGAACTTTGATAGATGTGAGGTATATTCCAGATTTGAAAAGGAACCTCAGTTCAGATCAATGTGAGGTATATTCCAGATTTGAAAAGGAACCTCAGTTCAGATCAAGATGTTTGATTACATTGTCAGAACTTTGATAGATGTGAGGTACATTCCAGATTTGAAAAGGAACCTCATCTCTTTAACTACTCTTGATGCTAAAGGATACAAGTATTATGGTGAAAGTGGAGCTTTGAAGGTATCAAAAGGCTTCCTTGTTGTGATGAAAGCTGATATTAAATCTGTCAATTTGTACTATCTGCGAGGTACTGCAATATCAGGTAATGTTGCTGTAATTTTAAATTCATTATCTGATTACTAAGTTCATTATCTGATTACTAAGTTTCTATTACTAAGTTGGTGTTACAGTTTAGTCCTAGAGACTAGCTGACGTACGGTGATTTTTATCTTATTGTGGGGTTATTTGGTGATTGATGATTCTTCATTTTGTTACAAAAGGAAATTCATCTCAAGGTGGAGATTATTGAGATATGTGATCTGAACTTCTAATGTGTTCGAATTCAAACTTATCATCTTAGTGGATTAGTTTTCTTAGTTGGACTCAAAATCCTTTTACCCCTTTATATACCTTTTGTAAACCGCACGGAGAGAGTTGACGGCTCATTGTAATCTCCCTGCGATTTGTAAACACTTCTCACAGAATGATCATCGTTGATCAGTGCTCATGGTTTTTTTCCGTAAAAATTTTTCATGTAAAATTTTTATCTCTTTTTATTCCTATTTTTCTAACAAATAACACGTAATCCTACCCGGATTGGCTATGAACAAATAATCTAGTCTATTTTACGAAGCAAACCTTCAAGTGACAAGCCCGACACAGACGAGTTTGCCGTGCATAGGTCGCATAAAACCATACATCAACCAAAAAAACAGAGCATAACTCCTTTTCCTTGGTAGAGAGGATGCAAAGAGCGTTGGGTCGGGACGGAGAATAGAACAAGGTACGCGCCTGTCACGCTCTAATAGCCGTTGGATCAGCTTCTGATCACCAGGTAGGCCGTAGGCGCCCTCATTAATATTATTATTGCTTGCGCACTGCTGAACATGCTGGCAAATCAAACAATAAATGTAGAGAAAATTTACAATATGCAACTAAATAACCGTATGGTTCGCAATATACCCTCAAAAAGAAATTTTTTTAAAACAGCAATCTGGCAGACCAAAAAGTCCTCTCCACTGGAGGCGAAGTTCCAAGATCACAGGAGGAAAATTTGGATTATTTCGAACTCTTTTCACTGTGGAACCAAAGCACCTGCCTACCATCCTTATCACAGCCAAATGAATCATGCGCTGCGTTCGCCGATAAATACAGATGATGAGAATGAAATAACTCCCAGGATATTGTACCAACATCACAGACAGTCATGGCCAACAGAGGGCAACAAATTTATACGACGACAATCCAGTTTCACAGGCTCCTCTCTGCAAAATCCCAGATCCTCTCCTCCATATAGATCCGGTCACCTAGTCGGCGCGGCATGTGCCGTTCGTCGGGGAAGAGGAGGATCTCATAGCACTTGCCCTCCTCCATCAGCGAATTGATGAGTCTAGCCGTGTGTCTGAAATGCACGTTCTCATCGATCATCCCATGGATGAGGAGCAGCTTCCCGCTGAGATTCTTCACATGGTGCATGATCGACCCGTACTCGTAAGCATCGCTGTGCTCTGAGGGCAGGCCCATGTACTTCTCGGTATAGAAGGTATCATACCCATCCCATGCTGTCACTGGGGCACCGGACACCGCACAGCAGAATGTGTCAGGAAACCTTGCTAGGCACATTGCTGAGAGGAAGCCACCATAGCTCCAGCCATAGAGACCGATATGTCCAGGCTTTGCAAGGCCTTTCTTTATTAACCACTCGGCACCTGCTAGTTGATCTTCAGCATCGACACGACCAATGTTGTACTTCAGCTGCCCCTCAAATTGCAATCCTCGCCTTGCAGATCCTCGATTGTCCATCTGCCAGAAAACAATGTTAGTTTTGAAGTGTTAAAACGAACTTACATTGCCATGAGCCCAGTGATAGATGCGGTCATGCAGATAATGCCAGAGTTCAAGTTATATGACATCTATGAATCTGACATATATGTACTTCATAAATTTAGTGTATTACTCAATCATGACTGACGAGGAATCCACGGGAATGTAAATATATAGCAGTTTGTGTAAATATATTATAGAAACCCTTCATTCAAAAACAATTTTGCTTCAACCCAAAATTTCCTACCTAAAATTTTCAGCTAACAGGTAGGTGTGTCATTACTTGCCCGATCGATTGAGGTGATTCATTGGCCAGTAAAGAAGCAAGATGACCGGTGTGAGGGATTGTGCCATCAGACCTACCACTGGCCATGGTTGCTATTGATAGGGGTAGTACCGATCATTTGTTTGCAACGATTAGTTGCTAGGGTAAAAATAAAGAGAAAGAAGTGTTAGCAGCTAGATAGGGTTGGGCTTTTCTGCCCAGATTAGTCCCTTGAATAACCCCACAAATTTGTCTTTTGACCTTTTCAATTCTTTGCTCACCCAAATGACAGGCGAGTGGGACCAACTTAATATATACCTATACTAATTATCAAGAGAATCCATTCAAAATTATTTTTTCCCCATCTGCAAAGCCAATTCTACCTAGAATTCGCAAAATGCCAATTTACATGCAAGATCTTAATCCCCATCTGATGTTCAGTGCATTCTTTTGTGTGATGAGGTCGAGACTAGAAACCCAAAATCTCCTACATCATAAAATACTTAGCAAAGAGATCTCGCACCACTGTGATCTCCCATGTGTATCATTCTCTCTCCTTATACCATGATCCCCTATATAGCTTAATAGCTCTGTTCTCATCAGTCATCACCATCTCCTCAAATCACACATAGGGCCTGTTTGTTCATAGCTAACCTCGCCATAACTAAGCTTAGATAAAGTGTGGCTTGCCACAAAAAGTGTGGCCAACAAATTGGCCGCCACAAGTTACGCAAAACTGGCAAGCCACAATTGTGGCAATGAACCAAACACATACCTAAGAAATTGTGGCACGACTAAGGTTAGACGTGGCAAAATTAGATATCAAACCAGACACCCCCATAATCTTATCACACAGTAAAGCACAAGCTCCAAACACCAACATTCTGCAACCGGCCAATCATCAACACAAAGCCTCCACCAGTAAGCAATCACTGACAGGTGCCAAATGCTAGCTGTCCACCACTGTCCTTCATCGCGCAACTCACCTTAACCACATGTGCAAATTTACAAGCCACCACATCTCATGCCGTTACTCAGTCATTTAAGCCATCACCCTTGGCTAGTCCAGCTCATTTATACCATGGAAAATTGAACCACCCATTTGAAGATTGACCACTCGAGTATCATTCTGTAACTTTCACCTTTATTTATATAAGTTTATTATAGAACATCCTACGATCATCCAAGGCCCCATGGTTTGGAAAATACAATCAAATTATGTTTGTTATGCTGGTAGCAAATACCTTTGCTTAATTAAGCAGTTCTACTGACAGTTTTGCACAGAGTATGGAGTCCAACAGTAGGAGACAACTCGACCTTTCTTTGTAGCCTACACAACTGCTAGACAGCTGAAAAAAATTTCTTTTTTGTACAGGTACCAACAATAAGTTAATGAAATATTTGTCTATTCCATTCATGCATGATAAGAGTGAAAAAAATGAATTTTTAGCCTACTTTTGGTTTTGTCCAATGTGGCAATGGTGTACCTTGAAATGCACTTCTTTTCACGAAAAGTTTGCTTTTTAAAATTTAAAACAGCAAGCTTCCGCATGCCTAGAAAGTCACTTCCATATAGAGTTGTGGGCAGTGAAATTCTATTAGCTTAGTGGAATGGAGCTAATATTTCTGAGTGGAGATAAACTTTGTGGGCAATGGTTCAATGAAATTCTATTAGCTTAGTGGAGTGGAGCTGATACTTCTTGGTTAAGATAAACTTTAGGTATAAATGTATTAACTCTGAAATTCATAGTCTCTATTGACTCTGAGATTGATAGCCTGTGATATGCTTTGGAGTTTGGAAGCTACTTGGCTCTAACGCCATTCTTTTTTATTTACTTTACTATGGTCCATAAATGTCTCCATTCGTAAGGTATGTGTTGCAATGCATTGCATGTAGGTGAACTTCCCTATTCAAAATATAAAAAAACTACAAAAAAACTACCTAAAGCAAAAGTAAATGATGTTCAACCAAAATAATAATAATAGCAAAAGGCAGAATATTTACCTTCCAAACTAATATGCCCTTACTTCGCAGGTACTGAGCTCTCATGTCAACTGTACTTGTCCATGAATCACTAACCAGCTGGACACTAGGACCACCATAAACGTTAATTAGCGTTTTGTAGGGGGGTGGTCCATATTTTTTCTCATCAGGAAGATAGAAAGTTCCGTATAAAGCAGTCCCATCCTTTCCTGCAAACTGGACTATCTCTGGAGACAGCTGCTGAAACTTTTTAAGTGGCTGAACAGTTAGTGGCTGCTCATATAGAGGCATTATTACACTTCCATCAAGCAAAGAACACAGCAGGATCATAGGTGGAGATTTTATCGAGTCATACACATCAATAAACCTTAGCAACTGATGATCAAGAATCACTGAGTGCCGTCCAGTGCCACGAGTCAACCTCTTAGGGGCTTGCAAGGGAAGGCTCCAATCAGGAAAGAGGTTGGTGTAGTACAGATTTGTCTCCAATGGTCCATCCAGTGTACCAGTAAAATAAATAAGTCCAGAACTCTCATTGACACCAGCAATTTGCTCGACCATCCAATCACCTTGTGTGAGGGCCCCAAGCACATGCCATTCTTGTCATGAACATACAAGTGTCTAAATCCTGTCTTCTCACTGGCCCAAATAAAGCCACCTGGATGTCTAATATTCACTCCTTTGTCTAAAGGTGAAACAATCATGTAAAGTTATCCATATATCATGCTCTTCTTCTAGCACGATTTCCCTTTTACCCGTGACAATATCAAACTTAAGTAGCTTAAGTTTTGTGTGGGTTCTGTTGAGAACTTGAACAGCAAGAGCATTATTATGCATCCAGTTGACTCTAGCTAGATATTCTTCATCACCATGGATCCCATTTGGTTCTCCACAAAGGAGATCCATCCAAGTTACCTCTCCTCCATGGGAAGGAACAACTCCAAGTCGCACTTTAACATTAGCTGCTCCAGCAAAGGGGTAAGCATGGTCTTCTTGAGAATCTGGGCCAACATAACTTTTTCCCTGATGCATAATTCTATATAGTGGAATCTCTGACGAATCTACTTCAGTAAATGTAAGGTATTTGCTATCAGGAGACCACCAGAATCCCATCTTCCTTTCCATCTCTTCCTAAAATGAGAAACACAAAATATTAGATAGCAGTCATCAAAACAAATTTCATACCAATACTGACGGATCATCGTAAGCACCTGTGCAATATACTCAGCAAGCCCGTGGATCTGAAAATATAGAATAAATACAAATATTAGATTCTGAATTTATTCCCAGTATATGTTTCTTGTAAAAAGGAAAATATAAGCCTTTTTTATATCACCCAACTACTAATGGACAATTCAGTTGTTTTGACTGTTATAAGTATACAGTAAACATAAGAACATACATGTTACATAGGTAAGTTAAACAAACAAGATGAGACATTATTGATGAAGTGGGTGATATAAGCTGTTTTAGCAGCTTAAGTTTACCATACTAGCTTATTGGGCTCATAGCATATATGGTCAATAAGTCAGTTTGCTAGAATACCCTCGAAAGCTGTTGGGTAAAACCCTACTTATAAACCCTTGTGGACTTTCTAATAACCTCAAGCCACCTGCACAAGCTTCCGCTTCCACTAATTAAGCCCAAACATAATCCAGCTGTTTGGCCCTGCATTAAGCTTATTTTGGTGACAGGCGGGCCTATGATAAAACTGGCTCAAATAGCCCTTTGTACCCCAGTTGGATTGATAGTTTTATGAAACAAACCCTACCAAGAGATTGACACAAAACAATTTTTAACTACAAGGCATTAATGATTAAATATGTAATAATAAAAAATCAGCATAATTTTTTAGTTTGAGGATAGTCATGTTGGGTTACATGGCAACAACAAAGCATTGAGAAGCTCCTAGAAAGTCAACATGATATGATACTTTGAACCTGCTGAACAATACTTGATATGATAACAAATAGCAATAGCAAACATGGTTCTATAAAAAACAAAAATATTATCGGTAACAGAAAAAAAAAGAGAGGAAAAAACTACCTTCCCACTTTCTCTTGCACCATAGGTCAATTGCCTAGTTTCCCCATCAGAAAAAACTAAGGTATGCAGCTCATCATCCCTGACATATGCAATCATGCTCCCATCTGGAGATAGATGTGGGTCAATGATTGGGGATGTGGGAGAGCTTTGCAGCTTGAGTACTGGTTCAGAGCCAGACAAATCCTGGAAGTAAACCTATTGAAAAAAGAGAAAGTGCAGTGATATATATCTCTTATGAAATATAGCATCTTTGAAGACAAACACAGATTTTCAGAAGCACCAAACACGATACCAATATCAATTCATCCGTGATACAGGCATGATAGCACAAAACTAACCATAGACGAAAAGAAACAGCATGGTTGCCAAGTTTCATTTCTTTTAAATCAGAAAAGAAATCATTATTAGAAACAGAAGAGAGCGGTTACCACACACAACTATGAAGGAATGATTTTCACAGAACTGAATTAATGATTAATCCAACAACATGGCTAGCCAAGAAAACTAATTAAAGAAAGGACTCCAGAAGGTGCCTAAGTAAAGACAGAATCAACGTTAAATAATGATTAGAAACAATATTTGACAATGAAGAAGACCAGATCAATGCTAAGTACTTTATATATAGAAAAGATAAAATATGTTGAACATTTGATGTTATCAAGTTAGTGTGTTAAATTATCAAATTGTACTGACAATAGTTTTCCACCCTAAATGTTGATCCGAAGACTAACAATAAAGTTCTCACAGATGCATCTCAAAGATTATCTACATCCCCCTCCCAACCATTTTTTTACAGTTGGACACCACATATCGAACAACACAATATGACCTTTTGCATCTTATCCGAACAGTGTCTGCTATCTAATCCACCAATACAAGATGCAGTACTATAACATGAATACAGGAAGCAACATCACAAGCACAAATCTGCAGACACCAGCACACTGAACTTCATAAACATCAGTAGAGACTAGAGAGCAAACCCTTGCGGGTCATATCCCCACCACATCCAAAAAAGACGCCAAAAGGCCACCTAAAACTGCTCAACTAAACCAACAGTAACCTTCCATTAAATTGGCACAGAGAAAAAAACATTAATGAGCCTAAGTCTATTAACACATCAAAGTGTGATTTCTGATGGCAAATCAAATTATCAACCTCAGTAGCACCCACGAGAGCAATTTGCAACATCATACTAACAGCAGAAGGTTCTGGAAAAATTACGAACCCCGGAGGGGAGAGGCACGACAATGCCGGCACGAGAAGAGGGGGCGCCGGAATGACGAGCACGCCACTCGTACCGTGTGATCCCAAGGCCGCGTTCCCGGGCACGCTCGCGCCGCAGCCTCTCCTCGGCGGAGAGGTTGCCCTCCTCGAGACCCCCGCCGTCGGGGGGCCCGAAGAGCAGCTCCTGGTGTCGCTGCGCGGGGTCAAAGGTGAACACCTTGCGGTGGAGCGTGCCGTCGGGGCTGAACAGGAAGGCCACCCGCCGGTCGTCGGGGCTAAAACTGAGCGCCACCGGCGCCCCGTAGCCCGGCAGCGGGTGCTGCACGATCTCCTCCACAGGCATGCTGAGGTCCCCGCCGGATTCCTCACAGCCGCCGCAGCCTCCGCCGCTGCCGCCGGCGACGAGGGCGTCGGCTAGCGGCATCCCGGCCTCGAGGCGCGCCTTCTTGCGATTGTGCTGCTGATCCGACCTCTCCGCCCCTGCCGCGTCGACCGATCGCATTGACCCGCGAGGCAGCAGCCAGGACGGGCCCCCCGAGATCGGCGGTGCGTTCCTCGGAACCCCTCCTCGCCGGAAAACCAATAAAGCCGCGATCTTTCCGCCGGGGACCTGGATCTTTCCGCCGGAAACCGAAGAAAGGCGGGACCTTTCCCGACGGAGGCCGGAGGGGTCAGGGAAGGCTCACCGGGGGCGCGAGGAGCGGCGTAGACGGGGTTGGAGATCGGAGGCCGCCGCCGCTGTGGGGAGGGAGGAGGGGTGGTTTTGCGTTGGGTTTGGTTGTTGCTATTTGTAAGTTTGTTGCGCCTATTCTCATCTTCGTCAGATTTATTTGTTGGATCACTGGATGGGCATTGTGGTTGACTTAGTCCCCGTCTCCAATCCTATCCTCCTCCTCCTCGACTTGGATAAGACGAGCGTTCTCTCTCTCTCTCTCTCTCTCTCTCTCTCTCTCTCTCTCTCTCATTAGTTTTAGAGAGACTTGGATAGGAAATTTGGTGAAGCAAGTGGAGGTGTTAACTTGGATAGGAAATTCGGTGAAGCAGATTCCAATGGTGGATGGATCATTAAGCTGCATCGACAAAAGATCAATCAAATCATCTGTCACAGTCTCTGTTCGAATAGCAGTGCTATCATTCCACGATCCTGATTATTATACGTGGTTAGGAGATTTGATTGATTTATCAGTAGGGATGTGAGCAGTTGCTTGCTTATAGTTTAAGCATGCTGCATGATTCGTGATTTGTTAGCCTATGGCTTCATGGCCTTCTCTGGTTTGCGTTGAGCTAAGATGATGAAGTTGTGTTGATACGGGGTCTTGTGCATATGATTCGGTGCATGGCTTTCTGAGTGCGCAAACTGTGCTAACCGTGCCTCATTGTTGAAATCCTTGTCAAATGTTGCCTACTAACACACAGTTGGAGAACCAATGATGCAATCACGTAGAGGCCTGACTGAAAACCACTCTAAAACCACATGCTTTCCATGCAATATTTGATAACAATGTAGTCTACAACACAAGAGTGCCGAATTTGTATTTATCCTTCTCAAAATACGCCTATAGCTGCCTAAGATCCGGTTATTCCTTTTTTTTTTTAATATCTATCACTACTAAAAAAAGATCGTCACAGACGGTTCAGAACCGTCATCACAGACGATTTTAGAACCGTCTGAATTTGTACGTCTGTGATGACAGACGGTTTTTCAACCGTCTGTGATAAAGATCATCACAGACGGTTTTTAAGGATCACTATCAGTCTGTGAAGGTTCACTATCACAGACGGTTGCAACCAAGAACCATCTATGGTAGTGGTATATCACAGACGGTTCTTGGTTGCAACCATCTTTGATAGTTCTTTATACCCAACTAATTTTTGTCGTATTTTTAGCTAGCCTCAGGAATTGCTAGCCATGCCCTCGAAAACAAACAAGCGAAATGTGTACATCACGGATGAATCTGACAACTGAAAGTGATCATTTAACTGAAAATCTATTGCAAAAGAATATTTCAAGTATTGTCAGTAGAGTTACAAATTGAATTACAACTACTCAAATTGAATTGCAATATTGAATTAATTGTTCGAAGGTCATTCATCGGTGTCGACGACGTGAAACTCTCCGTCGGGGTTAACCATGTCCGCCTTGATGAAGCTGCAGAGCGCCCCTAAAACGTACGTGACCTCTTTCATGTCGAGTGCATTTAACTCTATATCGAAGAGCTGTCGACAGCAGGAGTAAAGTAGTAAGCATATATATTTAAATTTATAATTAGGAAATAATTATTGCGAGATTGACAAACCTGGGGATCGTGCCTCCTAGAACCAATCAATAGCTGCATATGATGGCATACGTAGAATGCACATAGGTGATCTCGTTTTTGCTGGCGGCACTACAAAAATAGAATTACATATATATGTACAGTCAGTTCGAGACGCAATATTACAAAGTATAATATAGGATTATTGTGTTATAGCGCGTACCGAAAACCGCATCCTGTGAGTCAGTGTGGCGCTCGATCCCTTGTATGCCCCTCCTTCGGCAACATAGCCGATGAACGACCTACATGATTCCAAAAAGTTATCCGCATCCATTTCAAACGAAGGAAGACTACAATAGAGTTATAATGTGCGGAGAAAATGAACATACCTGTCGAGTATTCCTTTAAGAAGCGTGGAGTCATGGTTTTTGTTCAGTAGGGAATCAAGGTACAATACCGTGTTCCTCTTTGGTACAATGATTAGAAGAATCCAGTGGAACCTACTCATGTATGTCGCTATAGTCATAAACCTATGTTCAAACGAAATTTGTATAACAAGTAGTGAAGCACTTACTTCTGGTTATAGGGCACCATTATGTACTCCTTGTCGTCCAGAGCAAGCAATCCCATTTTTATGTAATTCTCGACGTAGGATGTGTTTTGGTTGATTGTTTGCTCAGAGATCACGTGTGGGTCGAGGAAACCCACCGGTTCTTTGAGTCGACGGACACATTTCATAATGTATATGTAGATAAGCAGTGAGTTGTGATATTTATCGGTATCACGTAAGTGTAGAACTTGATTGACACACTTACAATGTCCAGCATCGTAGAAGTGATGCGTCAAGGGCATTGAGGTTGTATAGGTTGAATAAGTCGTCGAAGCCTACGACGAAGTGGCCCGGCTCGTGGAGAAAATGCTCCCTCTTGTATCTGACGATGATTCCAATATGGTCCCCCTCCTCTCGAGTCTTGCGCATGTACCAGTCATGCAAAGATTGACAAGCTAGTCCTGAGCCGTGTAGTTCTGTGTTGGAGACCAACAGACTTTCGAGAGAGTATTTCCCGGGCTTGGCAAGCGCCTGAATGTTCTTCGATATCGATTTTGCCTTAACGAGTTGCCTGCATCCCGTCTTCCCGTGAGACGACTTAGGGACCGATATGGTGACACGTTTTTCTTGTCCCTTCGGCGTATTCTCTACTGGAACCGATGAGGCGGCCTTCTGAAGCGAAGGTTGAGGCGGACTCATCGAGGGTCCTATTGCAGAGGCAGGGTCGTGTCGATATGGCGGCAGTGTAGGGTCCAGGATGATGTCCTTCTTGGGCCACTAGATAAAAGTGTACATGGCATCCCCTAGTGTTCTGATTTCTTCGTTTGGGCGAATCTCCAGTGGGATGGCCATGAAATTGTCATGTACCATATCCACTGGACCCTGGCGTAACCCTGCGCCAGCTGGACACCGTGCTGCACTGCCCCTTCCTGGTATGGATACACCATACCCTGCCCAGCCTCAATAGGAATGGACCCGACCATCCTCACTTGGAGCTTGTAAGGCGTCGGCTCCTAGAAAACGATACACAATTAGCTAGGGCGTCCTATAGGTCTATCTTTGGAGCATTCCAGAAATGTACATTACCTCGATGTCATCGATCGGTAATTGAACGTCGTCATGTCCAGAATTATGTGTGGACACAACGCTACTCCGATGTTGGGGAGGACTTGCTCCCAAATTAATGGGGGCGGCTTGTGCCTGGACGAGTTGATTTACTTAGTTTTGCAAGATTGTTATTTGTGCTTGAAATTTTTCAGTAAGCACATGTTCCAATCGGGCGTCGTGCTGGTCCTTGGATCTCTTCCTACTCCTATATGTGTCGGAGTCGTGTCGAAATCCATCCCTCTAAGGTACGTAAACCCCAATGCCTCGCGTGCGACCTGGGTGCTTCTTGTTTCCCAGGGCCGTAGATAGTACATCCTTCCCCCTGTCTACTTGGAAGGAACCTTGGGAACATGCAGAAGTCAATGCTTCCTGCAAGAGGGCAATCATGTTATTATAGACACCATAAAGTTATGGACTTATTAACAACTAAGTGGTTCGACATATTTACCAGGCGTTGGGACACTGCCTCGGCTGTCGGGTTTGTGAAAAAGATGCCGCCCGAAGACATGGATGATGCCCTCGCTCTTAACCAGGCTCGAGCGCACTCGTCTGAGATCTCAGCGAACGGTCTGGTAGAGGTCTCGTCCTCCGCCTCCCACTGCGTGGCTTTACCCGCGTACCCAGCGGTGCCGAGTTTGTAGTGGTGAGTGTTTTGTGTCTGAAGAGCTCTGTGCGCCGCATTTTGCTCCTAAAATTCGGTCATCGTCTTCGTCTGCACGAAGGCGTCCCATGTATCCTGCGATAAGAAATGATACTTCGTGAAGGGCGTCCGACCCGTGTTGACGTACTTTGTGACAAGCGTGCTCTTGAAGGTCCTCCACGCGTGGCACATTGCTTGGAACGCCTGCCGTTGCACGCGTGCCTGGTTTGCTTCTGGGAAAGTGAATGAGGCAGAAATTTCAGTCCACAGCTGGGCTCTCTCTACATCCGTCAGAGACTTCCAGCTTGGGTTGGTGATGGGGACCCGTTCCCTTGCAAGTACCCCGCAGACGGTCCGGAATCTCACAGCTGCATTCTTTGGACTCAGAGGGATCCCAACGTCACTGACTTCTGTGATAGTCATGCGGCCCGAGGGCAATTTGCATATTTCTCTGCCATCTCGCTTGTGTACCACCTTGATTGGAGATCTAGACGCATTCGGCGACGTCACTAACAGCGGCGAAGACGGTGCCTCTGCCATCTCGCTCACTTGCTATCTATATAAGTTATGTACACAATGATTACATAAACAAATAGAAATTACCCATTGAACCTAAATATAGGATACGTAGTAAAGATAATAGATGAAATTGCACAAAAAACTGCAAAATACATGAATAAAGCATAATTAAATATGACTGTGAAAGATTAGGATTGTTGGTTTGGTCCTGGTTTTTTCGGTCGGACTGCCCAACATATACCACATGTATATAAAAGAAATCAACATATAGCTGAAATATTGGATGATTTTGAGTTCTTTCAGAAGGCGAGTTGCAAAAGAATCAATGTTTGCCATCTCAGCCCTTTAGTCTATACTCTTCACAAATTGGATAAGAAAACTATCATTTAGATTTTGAGCTCTAATCAATGCTTAGCTAGACTGACAGAACAATCACATGCAATTCACTGAAATAAAATATGACAAGAATATTTGATAGCAGCAAGCAAACTATTATAATATTACAAGAATCATTGAATTCATTATTTCAAATAAAAAGCCAACAAACCTTGAATGATTACTTTGATAGCAGCAAGCAAACTATTAGAGCTCAAAACTAAACTAGTAATCCTACCAATTCAATATTAGACCATCTAAATCATAGAGCAAAATTAAGCCCACATAATGCACTGTTGACAAGCACAACCAAGCCATCACCATCAGAACCCACAAGCACAATCAAGCCATCACCACCAGCATTTAAATGACCAAATCAATGTATACAAATGTAAATTATCCATGTCATTTAAACCGAATGAAATGCTAAACATATACCACACGAATGTGAAAGAAATCAGCATAAAGCTCATATATTTAAACACTTGATGATTGGTAAATGCTAATATTAATACCTTTCATACAAGGGTCGAATTGGATGGCCCATCGTGTTATACAACTGTGTTTTGTTTTGTTTGATTTTGGTCTATACATGACTAGTTTACAAACAAGGGGGTAACGCATGATGCAATAAGCATCTAGAAGGGCTAGATAACAACCAATAATAAACCAAAAAGACTGATGTTTCTCCATATAGACTAGCAACAATACATAAGCGTAATAATTAGGATCTAGGAATACATCAAACGTGACAATAAAAAATATGACAGTGGATTGCATTTGGAAGCATTTGGTTCACAGTTATTTTTCTTAGGCATTGTGATAACATGTAAAATGAATTATGCCCCATTGTTTGGTTAGATTACTCCATAACTGCAATACATGTATTAAGTATAAAATACAATTTAGAGCTCCAATACAATCAAAGGAGGGAGAGTGGAGGGATGTATCCTACAGTCCTCATCCAACTACATGTAGAGTAAAACCCACTACATTATGATTGTAACTCCCAACCAAAATACTACCTAATGCACTATGTAATAAGTAGCAGTACCAAGCTGAATATCAGTCTCAATACTTCTTAGGAGCCCCATATCCATTACCAAGCAAATTCTTGCTGGAGATGACAAATTGTTTAGCACGCAATTAATCATTCGATGGCGGCCAATCATTAACCATAAACATGATTGCCTAATTACCTAAAGAGTCAACATCTCTAAATATGTTATTCTCAGAGACAGGACAGTAATGCTATCCTACAAAATGCATGTCTACATTCACCATAAAACATATTGCCTAATTACCTAAAGCGTAAATTGAGACAATATGTTAGTTCTAGAGACAGGACATCGATGCTATCCTGCAAAATGCATATGTACATAGAAGCTTTCACTCATATACTTGACATTGCAAGGATAGAAGAACTGCTTTAGTGGAAGATTCACAAAGCCATACACATGCAAGCTGGAAAGGAACCTTAGGGTGGTGCCGGATCGAGGGAGGCGGCGTTGGGTGGCGCCGGATCTAGGAAGGCGACGTCGGGTGGCGCCGGAACAGGGGAGGCAGCGTTGCGTGGCGCCAGAACGGGGGAGGCGGCGTTGGGTGGCGTCGGATCGGGGGAGGGGGCGATTCTGGGGAAGAACTAGGGCAAGTGCACAACAATTCGAGCGGGCCACTTATATAGACTAGCATCACAGATGGTTCAGACTGTTCTATTAAAGAACCGTCTGTGATAACTCTAACATCACAGACGGCTCTTTAATGGAACCGTCTGTGTCAACACAGACGGTTCTTTGAACCGTCTGTGATAACTCTAACATCACAGACGGTTACTTAATGGAACCGTCTGTGATGTGAGTCATCACAGACGGTTCTATAATTGAACCGTCTGTGATGTGCACAGACTGTAATATTCTAAAAATAAATAAATAAATAATAATAACCTTGTAAGGGCCTATGCGTAATTTAAACAGAAAAAAATGTAAAAAACAAGAAGTTGTTTTTTTAGCCGTGGTATAAAAGGATCGTGTGGATTAAGGGATCTAGAAACCCTATTAATTTTCTCCCTTTGTTTCTGTGCGCCGCCACCCCTTTTCGTTTTTCTTCTGCCGGCCAGCCCGCGTGACGCCAAATCACCGTAGCGCGCCTGCTCGCGAGCGCCAGCCGCCTGGCCGCTTACTGCCGCTCGGCTAGTCCACCGCCCGCTTGGCTGCTTGCTGCCACTCGGCTAGGACAACTAGCATTGCATGCCGTCGCTGTAAGTCTGCATGATGTGCTTTCACTAGCCCATGCAACGAAGCGAATCCAAGGAAAGAAAAAACAGGAGGCATGCTAAGGAGTAATGTCGGGACCCCGGGGATTCTCACAACCCCGAGACCCTCTGTGCGTACCAAGCTAGTCCCATGATCAGTAGCTAGCTTGCACAGTTGCAACAATGATGCATTCATAACCATTCAACAACGAACTAATGAAGCAGACAAAGTAATATTAATTAAAACAGCAAGACCTTATGGTCAAGGTTCTTACAAAAGTCGCCTCACAGGGCTTAGCATCAGCGAGTATCGGCGTGGAAATCTCAAAAATACGAGGAGCCCAATCGACATGCCCACAGGCAATCGAGTGGAGGGCGTGACCTAGTTCGCGAAGTCTTCAAAGTAGCCTTCTTCATAGAACTCAACATGTCACAATCTTCGCTAGGATGATCAACAAAGGGCATAAAGCGGTGAGTACATAAAGTACTCGACAGAGTCGTAGAGAAATGTATGCACTTAGTATTCATGTCGGGCTTAAGCAAGGATGGCTTTATGGTTAATTTGCGAGAAAGCAAGTTTAACGATAAATACAATAATTAGATTGCAAAGCGGGATTTTAAAAGAATAGTACATAGATAACCAAGTTCTTTTGAATCAAGCGGTGAACATCCGTTCACTTCCCAACCATTCAACCAAGCGTTTCTATCGAACCAAACCACATTTTTGAAAATACTACCCCTTGCGCGAAATCACCGGGCATGTAAAGTAGCAGGGACACGGCTATTCGAATAGATTTTGACACTCTGCGGAGGTTGTGCAGCTTTACCCACAAGAGGTAAATCACTTGCAATGTCCGTCGACACACTTAGGGTGTGCGACTAAGTGACTATCACAAGGCCTTTACAAAGTTCCATTTGCCTCGGTTACGCTCGCTAAGGTTTAGCCATCACGGCCCTCTTGCGCCAATAATCAACCCTAACGAAACCGACTCAAAACTTCCTAATTAGTTGGCGGTCAGTCCCATCTGGGACTTATGGTTGCACGAGGTGACCGGATCAATGACTTGCAAAGTTAAGTCCTTAGTTGGTGCTCGGACAAGTCTACCACAACCCAATGTGCATCACACACCCACTCTAGCTTCCTACCTCAAGCCCGAGCATAAATCATTTTTGTTCAATCCAGACCAAATGGCAATCCACCATGGCACAACATCTTTTAATAAAAGTGGCCTCACACCCTTTGTTCCATAGTTCCATTAGTCAAATTTCATTCATCATTGAACATGTGATCGAAATCTGCGGGTAACTAGAGCATGTCTAAGCAATATCGTTCCCAAGTTGGTAATACAATTATGTCCAACTAGTATCAACCATCCTAAGGTGTCCAGGATATATGTCATTCAAGGAGACATTTCATTTCCAATTTATCAAGGAGGCATAATGGCAATTTGGTAATTATCTACTCCCAAAACCATTTTTAATAAAACTAGCCATGCATGATATTTTAATACAATATACATTTGTAAAATGGGTTCAACATGGTCAAAGGCCTACGACTTGCCTTCGTTGTGAGAGAGAGGGTCTTGATCGTCGGTCGAAGAAATCTTCAAAGCAGGAATCTACGTCGAGAATAGCAACAAATAAATAAAACAGCACCAAATGAACTCCAAAATTACAAAACCAGTACCAAATGAAAGAGGATGAATTTATATGAATTTAGAAATTTGGATCACCCAAATCGGAGTTCGGATGTGAAAGTTATAGCCAAAAGAAATTTTAAATCACATAAAATGATGGAATTAGGGTTTTCGGATTTTGAATTAATTTTCTATTGAAAAACCCGGATTACGATCGGTAGCTTGCATAGCCGCACGACGCGGCAGCCACGCGGCGAAAATCTTGGACGCTGGCGCGGCGTGGCGCCACGTGGGTGGCCACGTGGGCTCGGGCCCGCGGTCGAGTGAGAGAGAGAGAGAGCGGGGAGGCGCGGTGGCGGCGGCGAGGCCCAGGGAAAACAGCGGCGTCAGCGAGAAAAGCGGTGGCGCTACGGGGGCGAGCAGGCGGCCAGGCGAGAAAGCAGCGAGCGAGAGGAAAAAGGGAAAAAAGCGGCCGTAGCTTAAAAAAAGCGGAGGAGGTCGCGAAGCGCGGCGAGGCGCGGAGAGGCGGCAGGGCGAAGCGCGAGATAAGCGCGGCGTGGCGGTGCAGCAGCAGGACGAGATGGCGGCGGGATTAGCGGCGAGATCGCGTGAGAGCGAGAGGCAGCGAGCAGGGCGGGCGGGATTGCGGCGCGGGCGTGGCGGCGGCGTGGGAGAAGCGGCGGCGCGAGAACGACGAGCGGGCCGTCCGATTCCGATCGGACGGTGGGAAGCGGAAGAAGCGCGGGTGAAGAACGGCCGTCCGTTGCGTCAGACGGTTGAGAAAACGGAGGCGCGGGAGGAAGATGAATGGCGCCGTCCGATTCGATCGGACGGTGGGGCGGAAGAAGCGCGGGCGCGGCGATGGCGTCGGATCGCGATCCAACGGTGGAGAAGAAAGGAGAGCGCGAGCGAAGAAGCGGCGGATCTCAATCAACGGCCAAGCGGCGGCGGAAGCGAAAGCCACACGATGAGGATCGAGCGGTGAGGCGGCGGCTTGAGCATGAGCGGGCGGAGGTGGGGAATAGTGGTGGGCGGCTAGGGTTTCGCCCACGCACGGGAAAAGGAATTAAATACCTTTTCATTTTAGAAATTCAAACAATTCAAAAGCAATTTAGAAAATAGCAAATAGACTCCAAAAATTCTGGAAAAATTCACATAAATTCCTTGAATTATTCTAGACTTAATAAAAATACTTTTAACTTTAAATTTTCTTTTTCTTTTGCAAATAAATTAATTTTTAATTTCGGGAAAAAGGAAAATCAATTTCTAAAATCCAATAAATCCAAGAAAATTCTTAAAATAATAATTTTGATTTTTAAATTCCAGAAAATTCAATTAAACCAACTATAATTTAATTGAAGTTTGATTAACTCATATTAAACTGCAAATGGATTTCTGAAATTTCAAAATTAAGCTTTGGGCAAATAGAAACAAATGGTTCTCTTTTAAAATTTTCAAAAACTCCGAAAAACGGGACGCTACAAGTAAAGACCAAGGAAGAAGCCGGAAAGAAAAGAGGAATAATTAGGAGAAACAAGGTGGGATCCGGGTTTCCGTCGTGTGGTAACGATCTGGTTTTCTCCCTCTTCTTGTTAATTTAATTAGAGATTAGAGAGGATTGTAGAATTTTTAGTCGAGGGGCCGATTAATGAGTGCATTAGCTTTCTTGTTACATTGAGCGATTTATTCGGGTATCTTAATGGCGAATTTTGGAAATATCATCTACTAGTTAATTGTAGATAATTTTGATATCTTTCTATAGAATATTTAATCATGTCAATCGAACGAGTATAATTCGAGTTATGATTTTTGGAAGACTGCTGTCTTTGTGGATGTCGTCTTTCGGCGCTGTTTTGGTAGACTGTAGATTAAAAATAGTAAATAGACTAATTAGAGTTTTTGATCTACATGAAAGAGGTAGATAATTGTCTAAGGGTTCTGTAGAATCCAAGAACTCGAATTTTGGTTGGATAAAACAAAAGTTATGAATTTAGTAAGACCCGCTGTTACGGCGGACAGATCGGTTTTCTGGGCTAAAAACGGAGGGTTAGATGATTTAATTAGAAGACTTTGTAATCTAAGAAAACGAGGGGAATTTTGTGTAGAATCCAGAACTGGGTGGTTTGTTGTGATTGGACTTTTGAGTCAAAAGTTTCGTTCGTTTTAGTACCAAGACAGCAATGGGTAACTATTCGGTACCGGAGAGGCGTGGTATATTTGGGGACGGGTAGGAGCGATGTCTATTGATTGCTATTCTTGATGCTGTAGCTTGTATTGAAATTTATGTATTTAATGTAGGAGAGACGTCGTACTTGTTGCTATCTTCTAGCCAAACCGTGCGTCGCAACTAGTAAAGGCAAGTGCATGGTAGACAGCGATAAATGATTGATCACTGTTTTCTTTATCTTCTATTACCATTATTGTTGTGTTTTTATTTTATTTAATTGCAAACAATGGATTGGTATGGTTAAATCTTTGTTGACAATCATGAAGAAAGTTGGATATGATGTATATGATTGAGTTTGCATTTTTCATACATAAGCATCTTTGCATATGAGCAGGTGATCATGAATGATCACAACTCCACGGGAGTGGAGGAGGTCCCCGATCCTTATGGAGGAACGGGCTTGAGAGTGAATGTTGTCGCGAGCATTCACTCATGCTATCTGCATTATCTGTGAAAGAAGTGCATGTGGACATGTAGATTAGAGTTGCATTGATATATGAGATTAATGGGTGTGAAACAAAGAGAAGATAACAGCATGAGAATATTAATAGAAGTACATGTGATGATATTGAAGTTATTGAATGCTGCTGATTTATTATTGTTCGTTGTGTATTGATGTGTTTGCTGAGTTGTGGACTCACCCTTGCTCTTTTGTTGTCTTTAGGTGATCTTCGAGGACGTCGTGTCTGAGAGCGAGTAGAGCACATGGATTAGATCCATACTTCAATCACATGATCATTTGCCATAAGAACATTTTCATTCATGGTGGGATTACTCTTGGACATGTTAGAGGCTGAATAAAGTTTAGGTCACAATTTGGACTAGATTATTTATTTCAGTAATTTGGATTCAGTAGTTGGTGCTATCCTGGATTGTTTACCTGGTTATATTTCTCTTTGTTTATTTACTCTTGTTTGATTCATAATTATGCATGCTCATTTGTGATCTAAGGATATGTCCATTGATGTTTTCTTGTTGAAATTTTATAGTATGTCAATAATTATATGTTTAGAGAGTAGTTTAGTGGCATTCGGGCTCGGTGTTGGTATTTTGGGTGTTCTGATTAGTATCGAGCGGGCTTTAGGTCCGTGGTGAATAGATTAACTACTTAGGCAAACTAAAATTGTTAAAATTTGTTTTTGTTTTAGTAAATCAACTAAAATTTGTTAATGGTTAATTAATCTAAAAATTGACACACTAGTGCACAGTAGGTTAGAGAGAGGTACGATCATCGTTTTACGCTTCCGTTATGTTGTTTTATAGATGCATGATTTTATTTTGACCTTTGAACACATTGTGTATTGTTGATTGTGGTTGATAGCTATCTTGAGGGGTAGAGGGCGTGGTCGTGGTGGCGCGATCGTGGAGGTCGGCGCGGGCGAGTTAGTGGAGCCACCTCCTGTGTGAGATGAGTCGATGGGCGGGGGTTCTTTGTTGACCCGCCTCGGTTGGGGTCGAGGATGAGACCCCCTTTCTTGAGAGAGTTGGTGGGAGAGATCCGTGCTCTTCGTCAACAGCGCCGGCACCCCTGTTCTTCAGATCATTGTTGCTCTGTCGCACCTCCACCGGTTCTGAGGCGCGGATGGCGCCGAGAGTGGATGGGATTGAGGTTGGATCCCTTTGTGGTCGGGTACACTGTCGAGCGGCAAAGGCCCAGTTTGCGCTATATGGAGAGCGGTTTGGAGCTTTAGAGATGTCCTCACATCGAGGGTCCGCTTTGTGGCCTTTGGTTTTGAAGAGCAGCGGACATTTGGTGGGAGGGCGTGTTGTCTTCGAGGACCGCCACTCAAGGGCGATCACTTGGGAGGACTTTGTTGATCGGTTCAAGGAAAGTTCTACCCCTACTCTTTTGTTGAGAAGATGGAGGTTGCCTTGGCGACCTTTGCTCGGGGAAGAGGTCTATTCTTGAGTATGAGTGAGTTCAACAACTTGGTTCGCTTTGTCCCTTGATGTGACGATGATCTTCAGAAAGCCAAGAGGTTCGTCGGGGTCTCAGTGCAGTGCAGGCATGTGTTGGGAGCTACTCCACTCCGTGACTACTGACTCTGTTGTGGAGCAAGCTAGGGGCATGGAGTTGGAGATCGACTCACAAAGGGCGGCAAGCCTCCGGTGGCTGGTAGCTTCGGTGGTGACGGAAGAGGAGCTCTAGTGAGGGAAGTGGGTGCATTCGACACCTTTCAAGAAATTCAAGGGAGGACCGCGATCCTTCAAGTCTAGCGATCGAGGTCGTTCTCTTCTTGGCGCCTCGTCATTTTGCGAGTACTCGGCTCTTAAATCTGTCCCGGGGCGGGGCATGCTGCTTTAAGTGCGGTGATGGACACCGCTTGCTTGAGAGTGCTCTTGGACGGAGATTGCCGTCGGTGTGGCGACCGGTCACAAGGAGGCGGGTGTGTCGCGAGAACCCGCTAAGCGTGATCAAGTGGGAGCTGTGCCATCTTCTTCTTGATGGGTCTGCTCGAGGAACTTTCCGGATGATGGCTGCTCCTCGGTAGCGCCATTTCCTTCGACTTAGGCGCCTCGGTAGGGTACTCTGGCGGCCACCTGCCGGCACCACCGAGTTGCACGACCGGCTTTACTGCACCGCCACAGCAGATTGTTGGGGCTCGCCGCCCCGGCGTCGTCTTCTTCGCCATGGCGCCACAGAGTGTCGCCATGCCCACAATGTAGTCCGCGGTCGTCTGGCGTGGTGATGTACTTTGCTTGTGGATTCGTTTGATGCTTTAGTCCTTTTTGATTGGGGCTACCTTTTCGTTTGTCTCGGCGGCGTTTGCTAGGAGAGCGAACTTGAGTATCTGATGAATTTCTCAATCGGTGTTGGTTAGTTCTCACAGGGTATTATTGCGAGCTCTCTTGTTTGTCTGGGTGTTCTATTGTCATTGATGGAGAGAAGTTCACGGCGAATCGATAGTTATTCAAATGGAGCCGTTCGGCGTTATCTTGGGTATGGATTGGTTGCACTCTTATCGAGCCGTGATATCCTGTTTACGTAGAATGGTCTGTGCGAGACCCGTCTAGGGAGACTTTGACCTTCGAGAGTGCACCTCCGCTCTCTTTCGATGTTGGTGGATTTGTTCCGGTCGTAGCGATGGCGGGCTTCTTTAGCTCTTGGTGAGAAGAGTGTGGCCGCGATTGAGGAGATACGGTGGTTAGTGATTACGGATGTGTTCCCGGTGAGCTTAGGGTTTGCCACTGCGCGAGCGTGGAGTTTCGCATTGATCTTGTTCGAATTTTCGTCCCATCTCGATGTCTCCATGCAAACTAACACGTCCGTTTGGGGACGAGTTGAAGAAGCAATTGGATGATTTGTTGGCTAAAGGTTTGATCGGGCGTGGCGTATCGCCATGGGGAGCTCTGTTCTATTCACGAGAGAAGAAGGATGGGAGTTGGCGTATGTGTGTTGATTATCGTGCGCTTAATGCGGTCACAATCAAGAACAAATATCCATTGCCCGCATTGAGGACTTGTTTGATCGGTTAAATGGAGCTCAAGTATTCTCAAGATCGATCTCGATCGGGGTATAATCAAATCCGTGTGCGTGGCGCGGATGTAGAGAAGACTACTTTCTCCACAAGGTATGGGCATTATGAGTATAAAGTTATGTCTTTTGGATTGACTAATGCGCCTGCTATTTTTATGGAGACCATGAACAACATGTTACACGAGTATCTAGATGACTTCGTGGTGGTGTTCATTGATGATATTCTTATCTATTCCAAGACCAATGAGGATCATGAGCGTCATTTGAGGTGGTTTTAGATACTTTGAGAGACCACAAGTTCTATGCTAAGTTGAAGAAATGTGAGTTCTGGATTTCAGAAGTGAGTTTTCTGGGTCATGTGATAAATCCTCAGGGCATTGTTGTTGATCCTAGCAAGGTCTCTACAGTGGTGGATTGGAAGAGACCGACTAATATGAAGGAGGTGAGGAGTTTCTTAGGCTTGGCTGGTTATTATCGGCGTTTTGTGCAGGATTTCTCTATCATCGCCAAACCGATGTCTCAGCTTACTCAGAAAGGTGTGAGCTTCTAGTGGTGATGAGTGTGGCGCGTTTACGCACTTTGAAAGAGAGGTTGGTGACCTCTCCTATTCTCACTCTTCAGAGCCGAGAGCGGTTCCTGATCTTTTGAGATCGTCTCGAGTGGGTCTTGGTTGTGTGCTTATGCAAGGCGGTAAGGTAATTGCTTATGCGTCAAGGCGATTAAAAAGCACGGCGAAATTATCCACTCATGATTTGGAGTTGGCGCGGTTGTCTTTGCTCTCAAGATTTGGAGACATTATCTATACGGCGAGCCTTGTGATATTTTCACAGATCACAAGAGTCTCAAGTATATCTTCACTCAGAAGGATCTGAATTTGAGGCAAAAGAGGTGGTTGGAATTGATCAAGAACTATGATCTTACTATTGGTATCATCGAGCAAGGCCAATGTAGTTCTTGATGCTCTTAGTCGCAAGGCGACTCCCGCTACTCTAGATTGCCTCATTGCTGATTTTGATCGTATGGGAATATCTTATTGTTATGCGGGCACATCACATGTTGAGACACAGTTGATTCTTGAGTCAACTATTCTAGACCGTGTGCAAAAAGCACAACAGAGTGACCGGTTATTACAGGAGGTTAGGAAGCGTCTGGACGAGGGTAAAGAGGTGATTTTAGCATGGATGATTCGGTGCTTTGAGGTTTAAAGGCGCCTTTGCGTGCGCAAAAAGCGGAGGTCAAAGATGATATCTTGAGGAGGCACATCGCACTCCGTACTTGTTTATCTGGTGAGACTAAGATGTATCGAGATTTGAAACAAAATTTTTGGTGGAAAAGAATGAAGGTGGATATTGCTAACTATGTGGCTTCTTGTGGTGTTTGTCAGCAAGTGAAAGCTGAGCACAAGCGTCCTGCAGGGTTGTTGCAACCTTTGGAGGTTCCCCAGTGGCCTTGGGATGATATCTCTATGTACTTTGTGGTGGCGTTACCTGCAAATGCGCGCGAGGAAGGATCTGATTTGGGTAGTGGTGGATCGATTGACAAGTCTGCGCACTTCATTCCTATTCGCACGACAAATTCAGCGAGTGATCTAGCTCCTATTTATGTCGTGAAATAGTAAGGCGCATGGTGTGCCCAAGACCATCATTTACAGCGAGGGCCAGTTTGTCTCCAAGTTACGGGAGAGTCTGCGAGTGCATTGGGCACACAGCTCGCCTTAGTCTGACGTTTCACCCGAGACAGATGGGCGATCGAGGCGTACTATTGGACTTTGGAGGACATGTTGCGGTCTTGCGTTTTGTCTGGAAGGGTAGTTGGGAGGACCGATTGCCACTTGCGATTTTGCTTATAATAATAGTTACCATTCCGATATTAGAGCGCGCCATTTGAGGTTCTCTATGGGCGGAAGTGCGGTCGCCACTTTGTTGGGATGCGATTGGAGAGAAGGCAATTTTAGGTCGGGTGGATTGAGAAGACCGTTGGCGTGTGGCCATGGTGAGGCGAGAATCATTGGCGGCTCGAGCGAGCGAAAAGCTATCTTGATGTGAGGCGTGACTTGGAGTTTGCGGTGGGTGACGGTGCTCTTGAGTGTCTCCCACTAAAGGTATTGTTGGTTCGGTACCAAGGGAAGCTTAGCGGGTATGTTGGACCATTCGATTATTGCAAGAATTGGGAAGTTAGCTTACCGCTGGACCTTCACGAGTCCATGCGTGGAGTTCACAATGTGTTTCACGTCTCGATCTTGAGAAAGTTTTGAGAGACCCGAGCATAAGATTTCATTGGAGCCGTGACTATTGAGCAAGATCTCACGGTTGAGTCGCGTCAGTGCGCATCCTAGAAAAGTCGGGCGAGTCTTTGAGGCACAAGGCGTTGGTATCGTCAAGGTCTTTGTGGACTCATCGATCAGAGAAGAAGCAACAGGGAGTTGGAGTCTGCATGCGCGAGCAATACCGGAGTTGTTCACGTCAGATGCGTGTTATTTTATTGTTTAATTTCAGCGATGTAGTTTTCCTTGAGTAGAGCGAGTAGAATTCGGTCGAATTACATTAAGAGAGTAGAATGTAATATTACGAAAATAAATAAATAAATAATAATAACCTTGTAAGGGCCTATCGTAATTTAAGCAGAAAAAAATGTAAAAAGCGAGAAGTTGTTTTCTTAGCCGTGGTATAAAAGGATCGTGTGGATTAAGGGATCTAGAAACCCAATTAATTTTCTCCCTTTGTTTCTGTGCGCCGCCACCCCTTTTCGTTTTTCTTCTGTAGGCCGGCCGCGTGGCGCCAAATCACCGTAGCGCGCTTTCGCGGCGCCCGGCCGCTGGCGCTTCTTGCCGCTTCGGCTAGTCCACGCCCGCTTGGCGCTGCGCGCCACTCGGCTAAACCAACTAGCATTGCATGCGTCATTGTAAATCGCATGATGTGCTTTCACTAGCCCATGCAGCGGCGAATCAAGGAAAGAAAAACCGGGAGGCATGCTAAGGAGTAAAGACCAAGGAAGAAGCCGGAAAGAAAAGAGGAATAATTAGGAGAAACAAGGTGGGATCCGGGTTTCCGTCGTGTGGTAACGATCTGGTTTTCTCCCTCTTCTTGTTAATTTAATTAGAGATTAGAGAGGATTGTAGAATTTTTTAGTGAGGGCGATTAATGAGTGCATTAGCTTCTGTTCTGTTGAGCGATTTATTGAATACCTTAATGGCGAATTTTGGAAATATCATCTACTAGTTAATTGTAGATAATTTCGATATCTTTCTATAGAATATTTAATCATGTCAATCGGACAAGTATAATTCGAGTTATGATTTTTGGAAGACTGCTGTCTTTGTGGATGTAAATCTTTAGCGCTGTTTTGGTAGACTGTAGATTAAAAATAGTAAATAGAATAAGTAGAGTTTTTGATCTACATGAAAGAGGTAGATAATTGTCTAAGGGTTCTGTAGAATCCAAGAACTCGAATTTTGGTTGGATAAAACAAAAGTTATGAATTTAGTAAGACCCGCTGTTCTGAAGCGGACAGATCGGTTTTCTGGGCTAAAAACGGAGGGTTAGATGATTTAATTAGAAGACTTTGTAATCTAAGAAAACGAGGGGAATTTTGTGTAGAATCCAGAACTGGGTGGTTTGTTGTGATTGGACTTTTGAGTCAAAAGTTACGTTCGTTTTAGTACCAAGACAGCAATGGGTAACTATTCGGTACCGGAGAGGCGTGGTATATTTGGGGACGGGTAGGAGCGATGTCTATTGATTGCTATTCTTGATGCTGTAGCTTGTATTGAAATTTGTGTATTTAATGTAGGAGAGGCGTCGTACTTGTTGCCATCTTCTAGCCAAACCGTGCGTCGCAACTAGTAAAGGCAAGTGCATGGTAGACAGCGATAAATGATTGATCACTGTTTTCTTTATCTTCTATTACCATTATTGTTGTGCTTTTATTTTATTTAATTGCAAACAATGGATTGGTATGGTTAAATCTTTGTTGACAATCATGAAGAAAGTTGGATATGATGTATATGATGGAGTTTGCATTTTTCATACATAAGCATCTTTGCATATGAGCAGGTGATCATGAATGATCACAACTCCACGGGAGTGGAGGAGGTCCCCGATCATTGTGGAGGAACGGGCTTGAGAGTGAATGTTGTCATGAGCATTCACTCATGCTATCTGATATCTGTGAAAGAAGTGCATGTGGACATGTAGATTAGAGTTGCATTGATATATGAGATTAATGGGTGTGAAACAAAGAGAAGATAACAGCATGAGAATATTAATAGAAGTACATGTGATGATATTGAAGTTATTGAATGCTGCTGATTTATTATTGTTCGTTGTGTATTGATGTGTTTGCTGAGTTGTGGACTCACCCTTGCTCTTTTGTTGTCTTTAGGTGATCTTGAGGGCGTCGTTATGCGAGGCGAGTAGAACACATGGATTAGATCCATACTTCAATCACATGATCATTTGCCATAAGAACATTTTCATTCATGGTGGGATTACTCTTGGACATGTTAGAAATTTGAATAAAGTTTAGGTCACAATTTGGACTAGATTATTTATTTCAGTAATTTGGATTCAGTAGTTGGTGCTATCCTGGATTGTTTACCTGGTTATATTTCTCCTTGTTTATTTACTCTTGTTTGATTCATAATTATGCATGCTCATTTGTGATCTAAGGATATGTCCATTGATGTTTTCTTGCTGAAATTTTATAGTATGTCAATAATTATATGTTTAGAGAGTAGTTTAGTGGCATTCCAGGCTCAGTGTTGGGCTGGGGTGTTACACAGACGCACACAAATGGACCGCCAACTAATAGCCGGTCTGACCGCGGCCAAATCGATCAGACCGCCAAGGTTGGCCGGTCCGACCGCCCGAGGTAAATCGACCCACACCAAAAATGTGCTTCTCTGGAATAAATGTTCCGCTAGAACTTCGGAACTTCCGCACACCGATAGTTATGTTTATCAACAGCGGAACTACCGCACAGAGAATCATTTCAAAGGGAAATCGGTCGGACCGCCCAACACATGGCAGTTCGATCGATTTGGCACCGGTCAGACCGGGGACCCCTGTCGGTCAGACCGCCAGGCCACAAAAGCAATGCATTTTTAACTTTGCTCAAATGACAAAACGCATTTACCCATTTGTGTGCATTTCCAACAATGATTCAAAGATGATATTCTCAACAAGTTGATAACTCTAACAAGTCCGCATTAGCATCAACATTAGAGACGACAAGTCCATAACACATGACAATTCCACATTGACATCACATTACAATGGAAGAACAAGTCCATAACACGTGACACATTTCCATGTTAACATCAAATTACAATGGAATAGATGCTTAATTAAAATATAGTCATTCATGATGATCGACGCGTATATAGTTAGCTTCCTCACTGGGTTCTTCCTCCAGTCTAATGCCGTCTCCGAAAGGAGGCAACTCGTCAAATTGATTGCACTCTTCCTCATCCACGACATTCTCAACTCCGACAATCCTTCTTTTCCCATGAAGAACTACATGGCGGTTCTTATTTGTTGGGTCCGTTACATAAAAAACTTGAACAACTTGCTTAGCGAGTACGAATGGTTCGTCCTTGTATCCGACACGTTTGAGGTCCACAGTAGTGACACCGTACTTGTCGACCTTCACACCCTGCGGAAGTTTAACCCAATGACATTGAAACAGGGGGATCTTGGAAAGTATGTAGTCGAACTCCCAAATCTCCTCTACGAACCCATAGTACGAGTTCAACCCGCTTGCCCCCGCGGTATTGAACCCCTCGTGAAATGCATCTATGCGGACACCGCTATTTTGGACTGTGCTCTTCCTATCTTGAGCTGCCATATAAAACGTGTACCCATTTATGTCGTATCCTTGCCATATCATAATTATAAATTTTGGCCCTTTTGCCGACCATAGCAGCGTTTCATCACTTGATGACCTCCCAGTGAATCGCACCTTTAACCATTCGTTAAACCGACGGTTGTGCTCTCTCGTTATCCAAACCTCCGGCCGTGCGGATTACATTGGCGTACTATGTCTTTGTGCTCGTCGATGTACGGGGACACTTGGGTCATGTGTTGCAAGACCGTGAAATGGGCTTGCGCGTACATATCTAGATCGGGAGTGATTGCTTTCCTTCCGATGGTCCCAATACCCTCTAGTCTCCTCTCATGACGAGATAGAGGCACACCTATCAGTTCCACCTGAGCCATGTAGTCGACGCATAACTCAATGACCTCTTCAGTTGCATAACCTTCGACGATACTGCCCTCCGGTCGAGATCGATTCCGTACGTAGGACTTCAGAATTCCCATGTATCTCTCGAAAGGGTACATGTGACGTAGGAACACAGGGCCGCATATCTTTATCTCTTTCACAAGGTGAACAATGAGATGGACCATGATATCGAAAAAAGACGGAGGGAAATACATCTTAAGATGACATAGAGTCGTGACCACCTCGGCCTGCAGAGCGTCGAGTCCTTTAGGATCGATGACCTTCTGAGTAATTGAGTTAAAGAAATAACACAGCCTAAAGATTGCCACTCGGATCTTGTTCGGTAAGATACTCCTAATTGTAACAGCAAGCATTTGTGTCATCAGCACATGACAATCATGAGACTTCATACCAATTAATTTCAAATCTTTCATAGAAACAAGTTTCTTAATATTGGCGGAGTAACCGGACGGAACTTTCACGCCATGCAAGCTTTGACACAGTTCATTTCTCTCGGCCTTGGACAAAGTGTAGCAAGCTGGGGAAAGGTACGTTCATCCTTTATCGGTCTCTTTCGGTGCTAACTCGGTTCTTATATTCATATCAACCAAGTCACGCCGTGCGTTAACACTGTCTTTTGTTTTGCCACTAATGTTCAGTAAGAGACCAATCAAGCTATCACATACATTCTTCTCCACGTGCATGACGTCGATGCAGTGGTGAACTTTTAAGTGCTCCCAATAAGGCAAGTCCCAAAAAATTGACCGCTTCTTCCAGATGTTTTTCTGGGGGGGTCCTTAATTTACGTCCCTTCCCAAGCACAACATAGATATCCTTAACCATATCATAGACCTCTTTGCCTCTAAAAGACTTTGGAGCTGAACCGTCCTCCTTATTTCAGTCGAATTATTTCGTCATCTTGCGGTATGGGTGAATCATGGGGAGGAACCTACGATGACGCATATACATAGTTTTGCGCGAGTTGTTCAGCCATACACTCTCGGTACCATCTAAGCAGTGCGGACAGGCTTTGGCTCATTTTGTACTGAACCACGACAGGTTACCAATGGCAGGAAAATCATTGATGGTACAGAATAACATGGCGTGTAAAGTGAAGTTCTCCCGTTTGTACGCATCCCATACTTGTACCCCTTCGTTCCAAAGTGTCACAAGATCTTCCAGCAATGGTGCTAGGTACACATCAATATCGTTCCCAGGTTGCTTCGGCCCTTGGATAAGTAGTGACATCAAAATGTATTTCCGCTTCATACACAGCCAAGGAGGAAGGTTGTACATACATAGATTGACAAGCCAGGTGCTATGTCGGCTGCTCATGTTACCGAAAGGATTCATTCCGTCTGTACTCAACCCTAACCTTATGTTCCTTGGTTTCGCACTGAACTATTTGAAGCTCTGATTGAAGTTTCTCCACTGGGCAGAATCAGCAGGGTGTCTGAGCTTTCCATCTTTATTACGCTCCTCCGAGTGCCAACGCATCAATCTTGCCTCCTTTTGGTAAACGCTTCAAACGTGGGATCACAGGAAGATACCACAACATCTTAGCAGGAGGTCCTTACTTCGCCTTAGCAGTATTCTTATGCTTGTATCGGGATGCTTTGCAAACGAGACATACATGCATGTCTGCATACTCTTTACGGTAAAGGATACAATCGTTCGGACATGCATGTATTCTTTCCACTTCTATTCCCAATGGACAAAGAACCTTCTTGGCTTGGAAGGTCGTGGTGGGCAACACGTTGCCCTCCGGAAGGATGTCAGCTAAGAGACATAACAATGCCGTAAAACTCTTGTCGGACCAACCATTGCTTGCCTTCAATTTTAGCAGTTCAAGCACGGTGGACAACCTTGTGTACTCCAGCTTGCAGCCAGGGAACAAAGGTTTTCTCGAGTCCTCCATTAAGCCCTCGAATTTATAAAACTCTCTCTCACCGTAGTTCCCTTCTGCATCGCGTAGCATCTGATCCAGATTGTCATCATACCACCTATCCTCATCAAAAGCACATTCCACGTCCTGCATATCGTTGACTTCCTCGGTGATGTCGTCATTACTGGCTTCCAGTATAATCTGCTCTTCACCTTGACTGGTCCAACATGTATATCCTTTTTTGAAACCCCTTCGTATTAAGTGAGCTTCGATCTGCACCGGGTTGTTAAATATTTTCATATTACCGCAATCAATGCATAGACATCACATAAATTTTATCCCTTTCTTTAACATATCCTGCTCGGCGGCTCTTCTAAAAGCCAACACGCCATTAATATACTCTTCACTCATACGGTTCTCAACGTACATCCAGTCTCGATCCATCTACACGTATACACATAACAAATTAATTAGTGTTAAATTATATTAATAAACCACAAGTACCCTAACTATTAACCAAACATACTAAAATTTATTAGTGATTAACCTAGAGCAAATATAAAGGATTATGTACAAATTGTTACCCTCAGAGATCACAACGAATATAAAGGATATTCATGCATCGAATAGGATTTACATCTACCACTATCCCTAACATAACAATTTCATATCGACATACATGCGTGCATAATAGACCATTGAGGTTTACGCTTTCCAACTGCGGAAACATATTTCCTCATAACTAAAAGTGCATTTCTTTATTTTCATCTGGATTTCATTAATCTGACATGAGGAGTCCACATGTCAGTGACTCATATATTAATAAAGTTTTGACTCATCTAACAGAGACTTAATTAACTCAACTACTCTAATCATTACTATGTTCTAATCAACCCTGATTTGGTCTTAATGACCGAGCTACAGTGCCAATCAGCTCTCCTACAAGCGGCAGAGACATGACCGGAGTTGGTGCTACACCGGAGAAGAGCCGCAGAGCTCCTCGAGCTTGAGGTGGTTTTCGCGTTTGAGCCTAACTGTGGTAGGTGAGTGAGTGTATCATCTTCAGGATGCTATTGTGATGTTGTCGCTAGTAGCAGGACCAATGGTCACCGGAGCAGCGGCGACATGGTTGCCCGGGGTGGCGCCATTATCGGCTAACTTGAAACCTAACCTATGATAGCTAATCCTCTAATCTAACGCATGCTTAAGCTTCAATGAACTACTAGGAGCGCACCCGAGGCTTTGGAGACACTAGAGGATGACTAGATCAGCTTGACAACTTTGAGCAGCGGCGGCGCGAAGGAGGCTCCCGTTGACAGCGTGCTACGGCGATGGAAATGCTACAAGAAGGTGTGCATTAGCTTCCAAGCATCCTGAGGATGGTAGAGACTGAAGGAATCATCAGGGAACTCACCGAGTCAGCCGCTAGCTAGAAAATGGTTGTGGCGGCCGAAAATGGGGAAGAAGGTTGAATCAAAAGATCCTCTGCGATCGAAGCTTCATTAACAGAGGGGAAAGCATCAGTGAGGTTTAATAAATTATTTGACATGAAAAAGAGAGGTCCAAACTCACCAGCTACCTAAACAAGGAAGTCTAGATAAAAAGAGAGGCGTCGAAGCTCACAACATTGCCTGAACGAGGAAGTCCAGAAATAATGTGCTGGAGATGTATCACAGACGATTCTAACCAAGAACTGTCTGTGATAATGTGAGTATCACAGACGGTTCTTGTTTAGAACCGTCTGTAATACTCTCACTATCACAGACGGTTATACAAAACCGTCTCTGATAGTTAATATCACAGACGGTTTCACAGTTTTAAAGAACTGTCTGTGATGAGACGTCTTCTATGGTCTATTTTGTAATAGTGTATTATGATTCTTGAGGAAAGGGTAAGTTAGATAAATGTGAATTTACCATATATATTTTTAATGAAAATCTACCAATAGGTGTGCAATATACACCATAAACCAATGTCAACAGTAGGGAGATAGTAGACATGGATATTTGTAGTCTTCATTATAAGTTACTAGTTGAATGCCAGTGCATTACTACGGACTAAGAAAATAATCATATTACATTTTTTTGAAATCACTAAAATAGTTTAAAGTAATTTCCTTGTAAAAACAACGCTAGCTCAGTGCCTTGTCGTTACCACCTTAACAGATAGAATTATTACACTTAACAAAATAGAAGCAAAGCTTTTCAACAATTAGCTAGCTGTCGGTATGTTGTGTTTGGAAGATGGGTGAGGCTGTGAGGGTATTGATGATTGAATTGCAAAGCTGTCTCAAACCGTCAAACGGTTTTCGTACTCAAGAGGCCCCCCTGGATCGAGAAAATATTTCAGCTCTACTGTGCTTTCACCTTTCGAAAAATGATGCATATGGTTGTGAAAATTCCGGGAAAATTTTTTTAGATAGATCATGATATGATCTAGCATGCTGCACAATTTCAACTAAAACGCGATACATATTAGGAGAAACAAAAAAAAAGACATATTTCAGTGAATCTTTTTCTTTCCCCCTTTTTATTTTTGAATTTCCTTTTTAACATAATTTTGTCTTTTTTTTTGTTTCTCAATGTGTAGATCAAGTTTAGATTTGAAATTTTCTACATGGTAAATTGATTTTTTAATGTTGTTAAGTGTTTTCGGAATTTTTTATGATTATTTGTGCAGTAGCACTTGTTGAAGATATGAGTATTTTTTGAATTACTTTAATCCAGAAATATACTAGATGAATCATGGACAATACTCTAGCATTTTCCATAAAGCAAGTAATCATGATCACTATAGTCATATGAATTTATAGAAGAACAAAAACTAGTATTCCTATCACAGTGTTCAAGACAACAACAGATAACAGAGCTAAATAAACAAAAAGTGTCAGAGAGATGCGCACTCGCTGCCTTTTCGCACTCGCACTGCGCACACGCACACGCTTTCACGACTTTTCGCACTTTTCCTTTTCACTCGCATCGCCACCGCACAAAGCCGCAGCACGCACGCGCAGCGGCTCGGCGAGGCGAAGCGAGCGAAGTCTTGCATTTGTTGGCTTTCTCCAATTCCACAAGGGGGTCTACCTCGTTCCACCTTATAAAGTGGTGTAACTCTCCTTCAACTCTCTATGTGGGACTAAGCAATTTTAGCACGTGCACATGGGCCTTTGAGACTCTCGAGGAATTAATTAGAATTAAAAACAGGGCCCAGCCCGTATTAATTCCTACAATCCCCCACCAGATCTCAAAGACACATGTCAAATGCCTTGATCCACAGTATTGTTTTAATATACCAGTGTTTCGATGGAGACCGATTAAGGTTGAACATCCATTTAGAACAGAAGCTACACTTATCCACAACTACACAATGGACTAAGCCTTGAATTGACAGTTTTGTGTTAATAAGTTTCACTTAAGTCTTTAACTGATACTAGGCTGTCAGGCATCCCCGCGGGTTGGAGCATATAAGTCATACTCCTGGCCTATTCATGAGCTTCCTAGAGATTACCCTATCTCACAGACTGTGACTAGCAGTCAGGCTCATATAGGTGTGTTCTTTCAAGATTGCTCTGTAGGACAACATCTTTGCTTAAACAAGCCACAGAACACATTAAGATAAAAATCAACCTGCCATACAGATTTAGGAGAGAATTGCATCTCCAATGGAGTGGGTCTGTAAAAGTACTCTCCTCCCAGTTAACCAATAGCTTGTTTCGTCAATCCTACTTCACGGGATCTCCGATCAAATAGGATGGGTTGCCACTATTGTATAATTGACGTGGGTCTCAAACCCATCTCCCTCGATGCATTGTCTGTCACATTCCGTGATAAACCCTTTGTGAAGGGATCTGCCAGATTCTTAGGTGTTTGGATATAATCCAAAGCTATTACTCCGGAGTTTCTCATTTTTCTGACAGACTTCAGTCTCCTCTTCACATGTCTTGATGCTTTCATATTATTCTTAGAACTGTTCACCTTGACAATCACAGTTTGATTGTCACAGTTCATCAGAATAGCCAATATCGGTTTTTCAACCACCGGCAAATCCATCAAGAGCTCACGAAGCCATTCGGCTTCAACAGCGATAATATCTAATGATGTGAGTTCTGCTTCCATTGTTGACCTCGTTAAGATGGTCTGCTTGCAAGACTTCCATGAAACAGCGCCATCTCTAAGTGTGAAGACATATCCACTTGTGGCCTTAATCTCATCAGCATCAGATATTCAGTTTGAATCGCTATAACCCTCCAGTACCCTGGAATACCCGGTATAGTGAATGCCATAGCTCATAGTACCCTTTAGATAGCGCATTATCCACTCAAGAGCATGCCAATTATCATCTCCCGGATCGGAAACAAAACGGCTTAGTTTGCTCACAGCAAACGAGATGTCAGGCCTGGTACCGCTAGATAAATACATGAGTGAACCAATTATCTGAGAATATCTCAATTGGCCTCTGGCTATTCTCTGATTCTTTCTAAGCAATACACTAGGATCATAAGGTGTTGGAGAGGATTTACAGTCGTTATAACCAAAATGACTCAGAACCTTTTCCACATAATGGGTTTGCAACAATGTAATCCCACCATCATCACCTCTCAACAGCTTGATGTTCAAGATAACATCAGCTACTCCCAGATCTTTCATCTCAAAATTCTGAGATAAGAAAACCTTGACCTCCTTAATCACATTAAGGCTGGTCCCAAAGATCAGTATGTCATCAACATACATACATAGAATGACTCCCTCGCCCCCACCATGGCGATAATACACACATCTGTGAGCTTCATTCACAATAAAGCCTGCAGATGTTAAAATTCTGTCGAACTTTTCATGCCATTGCTTAGGTGCTTGTTTAAGACCATACAAAGATTTCAACAACTTACACATCTTTCCTTCTTGACCATTTACTACAAATCCATCTGGCTGTTCCATGTAAATTTCCTCATCCAACTCTCCATTTAGGAAAGCTGTCTTAACGTCCATCTGATGAACGAGAAGACCGTGTGAGGCAGCCAAAGATAGTAGTACTCGAATAGTGGTCAAAGAAATCTTCGCCTTCCTTTTGGGTATAACCCTTGGCCACAAGCCGTGCCTTGTACTTCTCGATAGTACCACCAGGCCTAAGCTTCTTTTTGAACACCACTTACATACTACAGGTTTACAACCATAAGGGCGCTCAGTGATCTCCCAAGTTCCATTAGAGATAATGAATCCATTTCATTACGTATTGCTTCCTTCCAGTATTCCGCATCTGGAGAAGAATATGCTTCAGAAATGGTACTTAGAGTATCATCCACAAGGTACATAATGAAATCAAGACCAAAAGACTTTGCAGTCATTTGTCTTTTACTCCTCCTCAGAGTTTCATTGTCTTCCTCCTCGGGAATTTGCTCGGGGATTTGCTCAAAATATTCCATAGGAATGGTAGGTTCAGGAGTTGTATCAGGCTCCTGACTCGATGAACTAAGCATATTTTTCATCGAAAAAATATCCTCAAAGAATGTAGCATCTCAGGACTCCATAATTGTATTGACATGCACGTCAGGTACTCCAGATTTCACCACTAGAAATCTATATCCAACGCTATGGTGAGCATAGCCAAGAAAGATGCAATCCACGATTTTTGGTCTAAGCTTACGCTTTTTGGGAATTGGCACATTGACTTTTACCAAACAAACCCAAAAGCGCAAGTATGAAAGTGATAGTATTTTCTTCTCCCATTGTTCATATGGGGTTATCTCTTTATTCTTTGTGGGAACCCTGTTTAGGACATGATAAGAAGTCAATATAGTCTCCTCCCACTATGCTTTGGAAAGACCCGCTGTATCTAACATGGCGTTAACCAAATCAGTTAGAGTACAGTTCTTTCTTTCAGCAACCTCGTTTGACTGGGGTGAATAGGGAGGCTGTGAGACCCCGGTTTATTGGGCTTGCAATGCTTAGTCACCGATTGACCCTAGCATCACAAATCGAATAAACCGAGACTCGAGACATGTATACTTCCCAGAATGCAGTATACACACCTCTTTACAAAATTCATGCATCAATTCCATTCATCCACATAGAACCGAAGCATAAACAACAAACCAGAAGATAACATAAATAAAGGATAGTTATTACAAAAGAGAGGCCGACCGGCCAAACGACATATACATAAAGAAGTTTAACAGCGGAAGCAAAAGTGCCATAAGATGGCCATAAACCAAAAGAGCCAATCAGTGTGCCTTTAACCCACAAGGCAACCGACCGGACCGCCAAGCTAGTCGTCGAATCCACAGCACATTTCGCAAAAGTGAGGCCCTTGGGGCTCACCTTCTTCCCCTGCAAACAAAAGCGTGCAAGCAAAAGCCGGTGAGTACTTTGAATGTACTCGCAAGACTTACATGTGGAATAACAAACCTGTACATATACTACATGCAAGCTCATTGAAGTGGAGGCTGTATGTTTTATTTTTAGCATAAAGCAAGTTTCCATTTGCAATAATGTAATACATTTAAAAGCAAGTTGACAAATCTGTTTTTAATATTCAAATAAGCGTAAATGACAACAATATAACAGTAGGTAGAGAACAACAACAATCCGAGAAGTGACTAAACCGTTAGCCACCACAACAATAGCATGAATTACCCATTCATACCACCCGAGTCAAATTTTAATTTAAAAGGTTGTAGTCTATGTGGATTTCATGAGGATATGTTCCAGATCTTAGGATGATGTGACAATTGGCAATGGCGTTTACGGTTTGTCGTTTCACGTGTTTTCGACAAAGTTACAGGCTTACTGGACAGGGGCGGTCCGACCGGTCATTGCACGGCGGTCCGACCGGTCCCAAATCGGTCGGACCGGCCATGTGGGGCGGTCGGACCGGCGATGACCAAAGTGGTCAAATCGAGCTGGGCCAAAAATAGGTGTTGTAGGCAAGTGAGGGGATCCCAATGCACTTGGTCTCATGATTTTTGGAGTCTCCATTAAAAAGTTCTATTGGTTTAAAGTTTCCAGAAGGTTTCGGATTTTCAGGGGTTGAAATTCGGCTAAGTCCCAAGGGGCGGTCCGACCGGCTCACAGGGAGCGGTCCGACCGGTCAAGGGGCGGTCCGACCGGCTCACCTGGAGCGGTCAGACCGGTTTCTACTTGAACGTCGGCCAACTTCGTGGCGATGTTGTTTTGTTAGGTCAAAGTCATTGGTTTCATGGCATATGATTTGCATGATGCATGGTTTGACTAACATGGGTCAAGTTGTGAAGAACTTGTTCCCGAATTCGTGTTTGCTTGTCTGTGGTTGTGCAGGTTGCTTGGTGGTCAACGACGAGGAGGATCGGGACTAGACTTGGAGAGTTGAGGTCCAGAACGATCTACGATGCCGGGTGAGGTCAACGACTCAAGCGTGATGCAAGATGGACAAGGGTGACCTATTGGCAAATCCATGATGCATGGTGAAGCGGTTTAGGTCAAAAGGTTAAAGACGGCGCTTTGCGAAGCGTGCGTGTGTGACCCGTTTGTTAGTGGCCCTTAACGGGAGCCCAAATTGAGTCAAACCCTAGGAGTTCTAGGTCCCCACTATAAATAGGAGGAGGTGGTGGTTGCACCCCTTTTCCTCTCGCCTTTTTATGTTTCAAAACCCTAATTGTCTTTAGGGGAGTTGAGGTGGAGGCTAGGGCTTTTCATGGTTTGAGGAGAATTTCGTGATCTTGGATTGACCACTGATCCATGATGGCGTGGGTGTAATCCAGCAACGATCTCGTTATCAATCTATGCAAGGTTTGCTTGAGATAAGTCTCTTTTCGTTCTTGCTTTCAATTTGGTGATTTTAGGGCTTCCTTTGATCCGCAAGGTTGTGATTGATTCTTTCACGTGGATTAGCTTTCTGTGATATGTGTGAATCTATCTAGCATCATCTTGATCATCAATCTCTCACGAACAAGCTTTAGGATCAAGTTTTCGTTCTTGCCCGGTTTTAGACCTTCAGTTAATAAATTGGCAATTGCTCAAGATCGTTCCAAGAATTATCATAATATTCGATTGGAATAGGTCCTCAATAGCATATAGAAGGTGTGTGCAAAGTTTCATAAAGATTGGAGTTGAGAATCAAAAGTTTCACTTAATTGCAACTTCGTCATCGGGCTGATTTTCTTGTTGCGGATCGGTTCGAGTCGGCCGGTCGGACCGCCGTCATCACCGGTCGGACCGATTTTGGAGCGGTCCGCCGCCAAGACAACGCCGGTCGATCGCGCGACAATCGGTCCGACCGGTTGGGTCAGTGATCGACCTTGCGTCTTTGTGAGTTTGCAATCTTAGTTGATTTTGTTATTTTGCTTAGGGGATTTAATTGGATTCAATACTAGTCTTCCGCTGTACTGGTATATTGATCTTCATAGCTTTCTAATAGCTACTGGAGTGAAATTGTATTGAGTTCATATTTTGTGAAAAAGTGAGCTTGCTCCTATTCACCCCCCCCCCTCTAGTCGCCATTACGGTCCAACAAGTGGTATCAGAGCCCGGTTAGTTCAATCTTGATCTTAACCGGTCACTGAACTTTGGTGATGGATAAGTTTTCTACTAAACCGCATATCTTCGATGGGCACGACTATGCCTATTGGAAGAATCGTATGCGCGTCTTTCTTGAGAGCGAGGGACAAGCTATTTGGGATGTTGTTAGAGCCCCGCTGGTTATTCCTGAAATTGCTACACCTGCTTCTGCAATTCTTTTGGCTAACAACAATAAGGCTAAGAATCTTTTATATGGTGCACTTGGTAGACAAGAATATGATAGAATTTGCAATCTTTCAACTGCGCATGAAATTTGGAACACTCTCGAAACATATCATGAGGGTTCGTCCCAAATCAAAAAGGTGCGCCAAACAGTTTACAAGCGTGAATACAATAAATTCGAGATGCATCTGGAGAGAGCATCGATGACATTTTCATCGCTTTAATAAAGTAATCAATCAAATGAAAGTCGTTGATATTGAATATTCTCAATCTGAAAATGCCACCCATCTCTTGGTGCAATCAACACCAAGGAGTGGGAGATGAAGGCTCTTGCTATAGAGAAAATGTTGATCTTTCAAGTCTTACTTTAGAATTGCTTTATAGTAAACTCAAGACTCATGAAATTAAAAGAGTTGATCATCCCAAGAAAGATAATTTAGCTTTGGTAGTAGATCCTCTCAAAAGGCTTTTGATGACTCTTTTGAATCTTCTTACGGATTTTCATTTGCTTGTTTATCCGCTATTCATGAAGAGGAGCTTGAAAGTATTCTGAAACAGAGTTAGCTCTTCTAGCTAAAAAATTCACACGGGCCTACAATAATGTGAGAAACAAAAGAGAGGTGGTCCGGTGACATGCTATGAATGTGGTGAGCTCAATCATATCCGACAAATTGCCCCAAGTTGAAAGGTAAGAGCAATCATAAGGAAGGAAAGCCGACTTGGAAGAAGCCTCCTTTCAACAAATCAAGGTATGAGGCTAATAAGCTTGTGAAGGTCGCTCACCGGTCCTTGCCGCTTTTGAGGATCAATCCTTGAGCGATGTGGATACCGGGAGTGAGGAGGACAAGGAGGAGGAGATCCTCAAGGCAAAAAGAAAGGAAGGCCAAAGACTTCACGGCATGTGCTTCATGGTGACACAGACGACATTGATGATAATGAGGTATCTTTTTCTTATGATGAGCTTTACGCTAAATATGATTCTATAGTTGAGCAATTGCTTAGTCAAGATGAAGCGCTAGAATTTGTCATGACAAAAATAAGAAATTAGAGTAAAAAATTAGCAAACTGAAAGTAGAGCTTAAAAATGCTAAGACTCTTGAACACGATGAATGTTTATCTTGTCATGCTATGCATTGAAATTACCAAGTTACAATCTGCTCATAATATTTACGTACAACAACTTGAGAATGCTAGATCTGAACTAAATGAAATTAAAAGTGCTCCTTGTGAAAAATGTTTAGAATCTAGTAAAATGATTGCTTTTGATGTATTTGATTCTAGCCCTTGCACTTCATGTTTAGAAAAGAGCGTGAAATCAAAGATATCTTAGAAGTCGCTAGAGTCAAATATGCTAAGCTTAAGGACGATATTGAAAATACTACTTGTGCTTCATGTTCCAATCTTAAGCTTGAAATTGCTTTGTATAAGGAGAAATATATGAATAATACTTGTGATGCTTGTGTTAACTTGAGAAAAGAAAATGCTTACCTTCATGATACATTAGAGAAATTTTCTAAAGGTAAGAAACAATTAAACATGATTCTTGACAAGTCTAAAACTCCTTATAAGAAGCAAGGTTTAGGATTCAATTCTTTTCAAGACAATTCAAACCCAAAAGTCATTCAAGTCTTGGAAAAAGGTTTAATTGAATTCAAAACCCAACTGCAAAAACATCTTTTAAATCTGCAGGTTTTGCCCAACCTTGTATTAATTCAAACGGTGCTTCTTCTAGTGGTACCAAGTACCATTGCACTTATTGCAAGAAAGGTGGGCATTTGATTGAATTCTGTTGGCGTAGGTTGAAAAATGATAGGAAAAAATTTGATAGAATTTCATTCATGCAACCTAGAGCTTCTATGAGACATGGTAACACTGAAAAGAATAAACACGGATTAGGATTTTTCTCTCATGCAAATCATTATGTTTCTAGATATCCTAATTCTAATGTTTATCGATCAAGCGGTCGACCATTGGTGGTCACCGGTCGACCGTTTTGGTCGCCGATCGACCGATGACAAGACAACGCCGTCGACCGCCCATGGACGATTTAAGTCTCATGTTAATTTAAACATTGCTCATAACCGAATGTTAGATGAAATCAAGGATAGTACTTCGGTTTGTATACTCCTTGCGACGTGTGTCTCGATCTTTGGATTCCTAAATCTTGTTTATCTAACCCCATGTTGAGACACATCGTTCTTTGTTCCTTGATTTTCGGGACTACCGTGGAAAGAGGAAGAACACGTGGTTAAATCGACTCGGGTGTTCACGCCACATGACCGGAAACTCAAAATGGTTCACCTCTTTCACGCGGCAAGCGGTGATGACTTCATCACCTTTGGAGATGATACACAAGGGCGAATTGAAGGAACAGGATCAATTAGGGTGAACAACAAATTCATTCTAAAGGATGTCGCTCTTGTGGACAAGCTTAGGTATAATCTCCTTTACGTATCTCGACTTCTTGATGATGGCTATGAGACTATTTTTAAGAAAAATGCTTGTCGTGTGCTTGATTCTCTTGGTGAGCTTGTGTTTGGAATCTCTAGAGTTGGTAGAATTTTTGGAGCTGATTTTTCGAATCTCTTCTTGGATCTCTTAAATGTTTGCTTACATCTTCTTCGATTTACGGCTTTGGCATCGGCGTTTGGGGCACATTGGTTTTGATCATCGACATGAGTTAGCAACCTTGATCTCATGAGAGGTTTGCCCAAACTCAAAGCATCAAGGATCTTGTATGTGCGCCAGTAGGCATAGAAAACAAGTTGCCGCCTCACACCCTTCTCGTGACTATGGTTATGGTGACGGACCGGGACGCTTGCTTCATATGGATCTTGTTGGTCTGCTAGAGTCCGATCGATCGGTGGAAAATGGTATATTCTTGTCATAGTCGATGATCTTTCTAGATATACTTGGGTGTTCTTTCTTACTTCAAAAGATGAAGTTTTGGTTATTTTCATGACCTTGTTCTTCGTTTGGCTTCGAGCTTCTGGTGCTTTGAGAGCGATTCGCGATGATAATGGCACGGAGTTCAAAAATACTTCTTTTGCTTCTTTTTGTCTTTGGCGTGGTATTGAGTATCGCTTCTCCTCTCCACACGTCCCTCAACAAAATGGCGTGGTGGAAAGGAAGAATAGGACCTTAGTCGAAATGGCTAGGACGATGCTAGATGAGTATAGCACAGAGGAGATTTTGGGCGAAGCTATTGCTCTTGCTTGCCATATTGGAAATCGTGTCTTTTGAGACCTTCTTTAGGCAAGACTCCTTATGAGCTTCGTTTTGGTAGAAAACTCTCTGTTTCGCATTTTCGAGTTTTTGGATCAAAATGTTTTATTCTTAAGACAGGAAACTTAGATAAATTTGAATAAAGAACTTTTGGTGGGTTATTTCAGGTTATCCTGCTCATTCGAGGGTTTTCGGGTTTTAATCTGAGACTAACATTATTCAGAGGCTTGTAATGTCACTTTTGATGAGACTAGCCCTGGATCTAGATCTATTGCTACAGATGATTTACAGGTGACAGAGAGCATTTTTGTGGAGGAAGATGAGGACGAAGCTAATATCATTCCTTCATCTGCGCTCTTGGCGCCCATCTTGATACAAGAACACCTCGTCTACTTCACCTTGATTGAGGCTCTGCTGCATCTTCATCATCAATGATACTGCGGAGGTCGAAGAAACAGTATCTCACCCGGCGCTCCGCCGCATTCGAGCGGCATCCTCGGAGCAGATAATAGGTAATCTACATGAGCGAGTCACTCGCTCCGGTATAATGATCCAAATCTCTACTCTCATTCGGCTTTTGTTGCTTCTTTTGAACCCCGCGATATATCACATGCTTTATCGATTCTAGTTGGTAAATGCCATGCATGAGGAGTTAGAAAATTTTGAAAGAAACAAAGTTTGGAACCTAGTAGAACCCCTAGTGGTCATAATGTTATAGGAACCCGTTGGGTGTTTAAGAATAAACAAGGTGAGGATGGTTACGTGGTTAGAAACAAGGCAGATTGGTAGCTCGGGGTTTGACCAAGTTGAGGGGTTAGATTTTGATGAGACATTTGCTCTGTTGCTAGACTAAAAGCCATTCGCATTCTGCTTGCATTTGCTGCATCAAAAGGTTTTAAATTATATCAGATGGATGTTAAAAGTGCCTTTTTAAATGGTTTCATAGATGAGGAAGTGTATGTTAAGCAACCCCCTGGTTTTGAGGATGCTAAATATCCAAATCGTGTTTTCAAGCTATCTAAAGCATTGTATGGTCTTAAACAAGCCCCTAGAGCACAGTATGATAGACTTAAGACCTTCTTGCTTAAAAATAATTTTGAAATGGGTAAAGTGGATAAAACTCTATTCATTCTTAGACGTGACAATGACTTCCTGCTTGCTCAAATTTATGTGGATGATATTATCTTTGGTGGTTCCTCTAATGCTTTTGTTTCCAGCTTTTCTGACACTATGTCCAGGGAATTTGAGATGAGTATGATGGGAGAGCTTAATTACTTTTTGGGACTTCAAATCAAGCAATGCAAGGAAGGAACTTTCATCCATCAGACGAAGTACACTAAAGATCTACTAAAACGCTTCAACATGGGTGCCTGCAAGCCAATTTCCACTCCCATGACAACCTCGACTGTTTTGGATCCAGAAGAGGAAGGAGAAGTCGTGGATCAACGCGAGTACCGCAGCATGATCGGCTCCCTTCTGTATTTGACGGCCTCGAGACCGGACATTCACTTCAAGGTATGCCTTTGTGCAAGATTTCAGGCATCTCCGAGAACTTCCCATCGCCAAGCCGTTAAGCGCATATTCAGGTATTTACACTCTACCCTCTTATATGGCATTTGGTATTCTGCTCTTGACTTTGTCCATTAGAGGTTTTGATTCGATTTTGCGGTCATCGGTTAGATAGGAAGAGTACCTCGAGCACTGTCACTTCCTAGGCACTTCTCTTGTATCTTGGTCCTCTAGGAAGCGGTCTTACATTGCACAATCCACTTCTTTGAGCGGAGTATGTAGTCTGCGCTAGTTCTTTGTGCTTGATTTTGTGGATGACGTCCACTTTGAAAGATTATGGGTTAAAGTTTGCTAGTGTTCCTCTTTTACGTGATAACATACGCTATTAATATTGCTAAAAACCCAGTGCAACATTCTAGGACTAAGCACATAGACATTCGCTTTCTCTTCCTTAAAGATCATGTTGAAAAAGGTGATATTGTGATGCACTTCGTAGAGTCCGAAGCTCAATTGGCAGATATTCTTACCAAACCTTTAGATCAAACCAGATTTTCCTTCTTAAGAAGCGAGTTAGGGGTAATTTATCCTTATGGGTTGGTTTGAGGGAGAGTTTGATCTTTTTCTTATCTTTCCTTGTTCTTTTGATCTTTTATTGTTCTTTTTCTGAACTTAGTGATCTTTTCGAACTTTTTAGGTTTTTAGGCTTTTTAATTGCATCTCATTGTGTCATATTGCATTCATATGAAAACTCCAACAAGTGGTTACAACAAATGGTATGAAAAATCCAAAAAGATGCATCGTAATATAAGATTTTCTGCTTATTTTTTTAAATTTTTTTTGATGAAGCTTTGCCTATTACCCTTTAGAGCTTTTGTATTTCAATTCTTGCTCAATGTCATGTCTAGTTCTTTGACTTGCTAGAATTATCATGCTTTTACATGTGTAGCTAAGTCTTTGCTATATGAGCTAGAACCTTTTAAACAACTCAAACTAAGAAATTGCAATTTGTGGATATTTTAGCGAGTTGCGCAATTAGTGCTCCTCTTGTGACATTGGCCCTGTCAGAATTGCTTTGTTAGCTCTTTGATCTAAAATTGACCATTACTTGAGCTTTTGTGTTCTTGAGATTCTAAACCTGCTCATGTGAAAAATGAAAATCAAGATTGTCTTATGCTTAAATTGTGCCAAACTATTCTTACGAGACTGCTTGTCAAATGACATGAATTTGGAGATAGTTTGATGAACCAGACGATCTCATGGGGACTGCTTGTCAGAAATGACATGAACCTCAAGATTTGTCGCCCCGGTAGAAGCTTAGTGTAACACCCCAGCCCAACACTGAGCCTGGAATGCCACCAAACTACTCTTATCATCTATTATACATCAACACACTATGAAATTTCAGCAAGCATAACAACATTAAAACCTGTCCACGGGTCGCATTAACACAAGCATAACACTATGACAATCATAAATAAATTAGACCTAGGAGCATAGCAAAATAATAAACCAAGATTAACATATACCAAGCATCTATGGTTATTCAATACCATCATGTCCTAGATATAAATATTCATGTTATTCTAAAAGTTTCTCATGTTCAATGAATCAAATAATTGGGTGAAGTGCATGATTCCAAGTGCGCTAGCCCTTCCCGAGTAAAACATCATCACTGGTCACCTAAAAACAACAATAGAGCAAGAATGAGTCCAAGACTCAGCAAATACATAATAAAACCATAAACAATAGTTTATTAACCATAATCAAAGTTATCATCATCATCCATTTAGTTAATGCCATTGTCATTCTCAAACAAACAAGTCATATTCCATATAGGTAAAGTTGCACAATTTAACAATTTACTTAGATATGCGAATGCACCAACATGCTCATGCTCATATGCATCTCATCGGTGATCTGGGTATAGCGGAGTGTTCACCGTCGATGACACACTCTATCCTTCACTCCCGTGAAGTCCCCACCAAAGTAGGATTTTATCTAGAGCTCTCCTGACTAGTCATGTATCTTTCTCACCGACCTCACGGAATAGTTACATGACTTTCTCACCGACTGCTCATGCAACCCTGTCATGATGAATGTAAATGATGCGACATCTTTATTTATTCATCAACATAGTCCGTCTCATTAACTCAATATCTCCTCCTCATTTTCTCAATATCATAATCTCATTCACTCAAGGTCATCAATATCATGTATAAGAGTAAGCTGAACGAAAACATAATAAATAGCATGATAAGTAACAACAATGATTATGGTGAACAACCCATTGTTCACCACTCTACCATGTACTTGCCTTCCATTGTGTGGACGAGTTAGGAGGCAACGACGAATTTCTCCACTCCCTGCCCCACCGCCTACACAAATATTCATTGAAATAAGAATAATAAGACAGGGCGTGGCTACAAGCGTTTTACCATAACCTCTATCTAATCAACAAAACCAAAACTCAAAATGACGAATTAACTAATCAGCCAATATCAGCCCTTCTGAACAGCAGTACGAGAAAAATCGTAATTAAATATCTGTAAATCCGAATGACTTGAAACTAGTGCTCAAATACTCTTAACGCATAACACTACGAAACTCTAGTTGACTGGATCTTTTGATTCGTCCAAAACAGTGGCCTAAACAACAGATGAAAACACAAACAGATAACTGTCCAGATTACAGAACAGTAGCAAAGAAAATGGTGTAACTTTTAATATACTGATCCAATTGAGGTGATCTTTATCAACTCGGAAAGATAATTTCAAGGGCTACAAAAACCTAGTTGGGTGGAAGTTCTGAATCGGACTCTAACTAGATCAAAACCGAGGGGCAAACCAGCAGTTCCAAATTCTCAGGCAGACAGGACAGTGCGCGATTAAAAATTCATATCTCCTAAACCGTAAGGCGGAATCTAGTGATCTCGGTTCCAAAAGAAATATAAAGACATCAGGAACAAAACTCTAGAAAACGAAAATAACAGATTCGGCCTCTAAGTAAATCATAATGGCCAGACAAGAAAATCTGCCAAATCACGTCAGCTCTCCTGGACAGTCGCGGTAAAACTACCATATCTCCTAAACCGTAACTCCAAATCAGATGATCTCGGTGCCAAAAGAAAGCTAAGACAAAGGGCTACAACTTTCTAAGAGGTGAGAAGATCAGAAAACGTACAGAACTTACCCAAAACTGACGATCAACAGTGGCGCAGGGAAGAGGTCGGGAGAGGCGGCGGCCACTAGGGGGAATAGGGGGAGGAGGGGAGGGGTTTTAGGGTTTTGGGGAGTGGGATCCCCCCTCATGGCCGGCCCCCTCTTGGGCCCCTCCTGGGCTGCAGCCCAGGTTGTCGAAATAATATGAAAAACCCCTTCTTGTTTCAGAATTTGTACTCCTTTCTTTGCCCTTTCTTCTCCCGGCTGATAGTCTAATTACCTGATTCGATTCTGAGGTATTACATTCTACCCCCCTTAAACAGAATTCGACCCCGAATTCTTTCTGTCGTTCTACTCGAAGGACATTTACAATTAGTACGCGGGATTCCCGCTCCCAAGTCGCTTTTTCGCTCGGTCTGATGCATCCACCGCACATTTACTAACTAACGTACTATGTTGTATTATTCATCCCGCTCTTTTCAGAGCCACTCCACAGGCAGGACTCGATAGCACAGTCTGACTCGTGGTTCGACGGCTCTAAAGAAACCTCACGCTCCAGATGCCTCAAGTACTCCCTCGACACCGGGTTGCACAAAACATTGTATACCACAGGCGGGACTCGAGACGGTCCTAACGATTCTCCTCCTTCCAAAATCACTGCAGCTTCCAAAAACGAACCTTTGCACCTTAGGCCACTCTTCTCTTCGGTACCAAATAACACAACTAACACAAAACACCTGGAACTCTTGTTCCACGTCTCAATCAGTTCTTTCACCTTAACAAAGAGCACAATCGTAAACCAGGAACGTAAAACAGAACTCGTTTTTAAACAACTATTTTGCAAACAGACCCCAACTTGAAAATAAAAGATTCTCATCGTAACCATGTATTAACAACTCCCTACCAATGAATCAAATCCAAAGTTGAAGATTTATCTCAAGAACCTTTTCCATTTCCCAATGTAGACAATTTGCAAATAAACACCAAGTAAGCCAAGCGAAAATCACTCGAATGCTCAAATCAATCTCTTCCTTTATTCTTTATGAATCGGAAAGAACCATACATACCCGCATAAAGCCAAATCAAATTTGCAAATGACACCCGTCATGACACGTTGCTCGAACAAGAATTAAGAGAGCATTCTATTACCCAAGAAAACACTCTGCTCCCTCAATCCTTATTTTAGGAATAAACATTCATTTAGATTCTGGTATTCCCAATTAACACGCTGCTCCTTTCTCTTATCCAACAGCCTCAAAGCGTTGCTCAACCCAAAGCAACAACCACACTCATGTAGAGACTCTACTAATCCACAAATACATGCTCTAGCCAACTCCTCTACCAAATGAATCACTTTGATAAATAATTTCCAACGTACCTCAATATAGATTGCACCCACGAGCACATCTTCTCAATCCTTTAAGAATAATCAACTTAAAATTCGCAGCACACACACCCTCATTTACTACACCCAAAGGATGCTATCAATGATCATCGTGCTATTTAAAATCCACTTTGTTCCACTATTTCTACACAATCTCATTAGCCTCCAAGGTCCTAGCATAGAACACCAAGTCAAAATTTTCAATCTCCATGTCTCATGTAAATGTATTTCGATGCAAGCGATATGAAAACTCTCAAGTCCGATGACTAAGATTCTCACCATCTAAACATATTCATTCATTAACAACCACCTGAAAAACTTATTCTCAACCAAATTATCTTTAGAGAGATTCTAACTCCTAGAGGGTTACTCACTGAAGCCAAGTCGTACCTGGTAATAATTCAGCAATCCCTACTCTCCCATCAATTGACATTACAATCAGATTTCTTCGCTAATCCTGCTCTCATTAACTTATACCTTCATTTTTTTTGCCTATACAATCTGGCACATTACTCAATTCATCTGTAATAGACTAACCAAGATTTTCATGCTTTCAACAATTCTAATGTTCCACTCAACATGAACAAATAATCTTTGACCGCAAACACTATAGGTTCTATTAGTTACAAATATTGCCATCGGTTTGGCCCCAAAGACCAAACTTTCGATTTAAGGTAAATCCTCTCCAAGGACTAATCCAAGAAATCAACTTATCACTCAATGCATCTCAAACAAATTGACACGCAGAGTCTCACCCAAAATCATCTCCTTGACCACCACTATCAAGTTGCCATTATACATCCTAAAAGATATTGCAACACGAATCGCTTAATCTTTTCTCAAAAGAAGCTATAGGTAGAAACACGTTTCAAAGACGTAAAAACATTTACCACTCATGATAGACACAAAACCAATGGAGAGAGTCAAATAGCCAAGATCTCGGAAAATAGAGGACGAGACCACAATTGAGCTCACAAATTCCACTAGAAGCGAATTTTCAACCCTCAACAAACAAGAATAAAACATTGCCATTGAAACTCAAGAAACTCTTAGCGACAACAACCAAAATGTTAAACACACTTTATTAAGTTTGCAGTTGCAAAACTTAACTCCAAATACCTCTACCACACTCTTTTCCTTAACAACGAAAATAATTTTCTTTGTGTACCACATCACTTGCCACCTCTAACAAGAAGTGCCTTAAAACCAGAGCACACTAATCACTTAAGAACCCCGTAGAACATTCTCACACCTCGATTAATCTAATTTTTTTGCTCAACAGGTTTCAGCTACTACAAGAATCATGATTTACCAAAAGTTCATGAATACAAAACTCTTAAACTTATCATTTATCGATATTACACAAGGTGGTCAAATTACTTTCTTTACGAAAGAATCATCACCGCTCCGCAAGTCACAATCCATTGCGGACAATCTCACTAACATTTAGAATAACACACTCTTTAACATGATTCCTTATCGTCAACTCTTCCATTGTAAAGCTCCAAAAGTTCACGAATTGGTATATACCACTTTATCATCTCAACTTCAAATTGAGGGTATACTAAAATAATGCAACCTCACTACAACAACTACTTTAATTTAGAGGAATCTACTACACAATTTAATAGGTTATACCAAAACCCTTTCATCGAGGCATACTATTATCCGACAATTTCATCGTCATGCAAACACTGCCTCCTATTCAATCATATCATAAACCCTTCTAAAAGAAACACAATAAACTATTTCATAATATTTCATTATTTCAATAATATTCTAACGGTCAACTTGTCCTAGAGATTATCGATACACAAACCACACTATCAAAGCAAACCTCTTTTAACAAGGCCATGCAGCTGCAGGCCAACCTCATAAAACACACATGAATAAATTACTTTTAAATTTCAACCCATTACCTCTTAACAATGCTCACACTAATCTAGTACACACTAATTCCAATCTGGAGGTTATCATAAACCATTGATGGTTATCCAATCATGGACGAATCTATGGTTCTTTCTCTATTTGTATTCCCTCGGCATACACAAGATCATCAAGTAACCAATCAAAGAAAGTTCCATATCATTATCTACTGAGACAACAGTCGAACAAATCCTTATGTCTCTCATTCTACACCGTTAGATTAGCCTATCGAGACCAAATAATCCAACAAGTTTAGCAAACTACACAATTCTAATAATCAACCATTTCATCAATGTTCCACACTTTTAATAACTCTATTGATTCCAACAAAGTATAGTCACCCTCATATTCACAGCTCATCAAGAACTACTAGAGGACAATATCGACTTACCCGATTTCACTTCCAGGGGTACTCGTTAAAATTTATTATGCACCGCATCGCAAACCCAGTGATAACCCATATCATACCCATTAATTTCTTTGATAGTAACCTCTCACTTAACCATGAGAATACATCGCTAAAAGGATTTAACATTTTCTTTCATAAAGAGAACCATTCAACTTCAACGCTCGAATACCCAAAAGAGTTACATTGAGTCAAACCTTCCACATACTAAAAGACTACAAAAAGAAAACCTTCATTATCCAAATCATCAAGCGAAATACATGGGTCATGTTTACCAATAAGAAAGACAAAACTCCAATTCAAAGGTCAACCTTGACGATTAACCAAGCTCACCAAGAGCAAGAATAACTCAACAATTGGGAAAACAATAATTGCTTTAAGAGACAAGTTAAGCCAGCGAAACACATTAATCTTTCTCGAAGCAACCATCAACCACAATGAACTTCTCAAGGACCAAATAGAACTTTTCAACACGTCGCTTTGTACCCACTAATCCATGAGAATTCATCAACCAACAATGGCTAATCAGAATATCCCAATGGAAACTCAAGAAAACAACAAGCTTCCCAAGGAGACTCATCCCCAACTTTCATAACAAAGTTTCTCAGAGTAAACACTTCCCTTTTCCCCTACCACCAACGGCAGTACAACCTGACCATACCTATGGCCATAACCACAATCTCTACCTCTCAAAGATCTACTATCATCACATATAACAATCACGTAACCAAATCATAAGCATTCATAATCAATTCATATCAGCAATAATCAATGCTACATAACGGAAACGTAAATGCAATGCTTTGCCCATTCCCATCCTACTGTGCACCAGTGTGTCAAGTTTCAAGTTAATTAACCATTAACATATTTTTTTATACAAATCAAGTTACCTAAGTTGCTAAGCTATTCACCACAGACCTAAAGCCGTGCTCGATACTAATCAGAACACCTACCCAACACTGAGCCTGGAATGCCACCAAACTACTCTTATCATCTATTATACATCAACACACTATGAAATTTCAGCAAGTATAACAACATTAAAACCCGTCCACGGGTCGCATTAACACAAGCATAACACTATGACAATCATAAATAAATTAGACCTAGGAGCATAGCAAAATAATAAACCAAGATTAACATAAACCAAGCATCTATGGTTAGTCAATACCATCATGTCCTAGATATAAATATTCATGTTATTCTAAAAGTTTCTCATGTTCAATGAATCAAATAATTGGGTGAAGTGCATGATTCCAAGTCGCTAGCCCTTCCCGAGTAAAACGTCATCACCGGTCACCTAAAAACAACAATAGAGCAAGAATGAGTCCAAGACTCAAAGAAATACATAATAAAGCCATAAACAATAGTTTATTAACCATAATCAAAGTTATCATCATCATCCATTTAGTTAATGCCATTGTCATTCTCAAACAAACAAGTCATATTCCATATAGGTAAAGTTGCACAATTTAACAATTTACTTAGATATGCGAATGCACCAACATGCTCATGCTCATATGCATCTCATCGGTGATCTGGGATAGCGGAGTGTTCACCCGTCGATGACACACTCTATCCTTTACTCCCGTGAAGTCCCCACCAAAGTAGGATTTTATCTAGAGCTCTCCTGACTAGTCATGTATCTTTCTCACCGACCTCACCGGAATAGTTACATGACTTTCTCACCGACCTGGCTCATGCAACCCCTGTCATGATGAATGTAAATGATGCGACATCTTTATATCTGTGAGCAAGTTGAATCAAATCATGTCTTGTTGGATCTTGTGACTAGTTTTGCTCTAGTGATCCTCTTATGACTCTCGCCATGTCTTCTTGGTTGAATTGAGTCTTGAACTTATTCGAGTTGAAAAATGAGCTTTTATCTTATTAAGTCAAGCAAATGAAAAATGAGATTTTCTGTGCGAAAAAACTGATCTCACCAATCCTTTCTCATGAGACGGCTTTCCATTGCACTAGGCATGAACTCAGGGGGAGTTTTGGATGACCTAGATCATTCTTTTAAGCTTATCGCTTGAGATGGTCGCGGCAAGGCTTGAGATCTAGCACAGCAAAAAAAAGAAAAAAGGAATTGCCCAAAAAGGGCTAAGTGCTTGAGCTTTGCTTCGAAAGAATTCTCTTAATGCTCAAAATGCCTCAATTCTTGTTTTGAGTCTCTTTTACTTATAGACATGGCTTGACTCATTTTTGGTTGCTTGAGTGAATCTATGATATTGAGCAACCTTTCATGATTTTAATTCGTTAATCTCAGATTGTTTGCTATCTTGGTTTTAGCTTTGCGAGACATGTTTTGCCATGATTGAATATAGCGTCTACTCTTTATATGGCTTGGTATATTACTTGTCTTGTCTCCATGTATAATGGTCATGGCTCCTTTTACTAAAGTTCAAAATAAAGTCATTCCTTCATGCTCTTTCTTTTTCATGCATCTTGATGAATTCATTGTCAAAGGGGGAGAAAGATTGTGAAGAAAATGATGTTGGAGCTTTTGGTTTCATACTCAAGGTTTAATATAAAAGAACTTCATAAAATAAAAAAATTTGAACCTTTTGAAAATTTGTGATCATAGTGAGTTAAGTCTTGTGGTTCTATTGCCTTTTCCTGATTTCATTTGCAATTGAAAAATACTCACAATGATCAAAGGTCAAATAGAAAAATTGCCTTTCATTTGGACCTAAGTGAGATTTTTGGCTACTTTCTGGAAATTGAATCCTTTGGTGCTTTCATTGCCTTATCTCACTTGCCTATACTATTCAAGCCGACTTGGTGGTTCCTAAGCTTTTTCTTGCTTATGGACCAAGTTGTGCCTTTATCTAAAACGGCGAATTTTACTTTTCATTTGAAAAACCACATTTTCTTGAAAATTGCCAATGTGTCCATCAAGGGGGAGATTGTGGATATCGTGAGGATATGTGCACGATCTCAGGATGATGAGTCAATTGGCAATGGCGTTGTTGGTTTGCAAAATCTCGCATTTTCGGGTTTGTTCCAAAGGTTGTCGGACCACAGTGGTCCCGATCCGGCGGTGTCGGGCGATCGATCCGCCTGTGGAGGAGTCCGACCGGCCATGGTGGCGGTCCGACCGCCAAAATGAAATTGGGTTTTTGGAGCTGAGCCAAAAATAGGTTGTGTAGGCAAGTGAGGGGAGTCTCCTGGATGTGGTCCCATCATTTTTGGAGCTCCGAGTCAAAAGTTCTATTCGTTTGAAAATTCCAGAAGGTTTCGGAATTTTGAGTTAAAAATTTGGCTAAGTCTTTTGGACCGGTCCGACCGCCGTTGTGGGAGCGGTCCGATCAAGATGAATCGGTCGGACCGCCCCGTAAGGCGATCGGGCCGACAATAACTTGAAGGTTAGCCAAGTGTTGCATTGAGTTGGTTTTGATTGTGTTATCATATGAACTTCAATGCTTTATTGTTGTATATTGCATTGCGGAACTAACGTGGGTCAAGTTGTGAAGAACTTGTTCCCGGAATCGATTTGTTTGTCTATTGCTGTGCAGGTGGCTTGCAGGTCAACGACGTCAACGGTGAGTGGATCGGGACTACGCTTGGAGAGCTGAGGTCCAGAACGATCATGGATCTTGGGTGAGTCGTGTGACTCAAGCAGTGCGAGATGGGCAAGACGGATCGAACGGGTGGTTCGATACAGCTGGTTGGATCAGGCGGTGTGGATATCGGTGCGAGTCTCTGGGAGGGTCCGATGGGATTCGGACAAGAGAGGCTTGGCGACGCGATGAGAACCGCTGATCAACCTACACGTGGTGAAGCAGGCGATTGCTTCAAGAGTTATTTGTGTGTGGGTCCCATGTGTAAGTGACCCCAAAAAGGAAACCCTAGCTCTCTAGTATAAATAGGAAGGGGGGAGATGGAAAACCAAGCCAAGCATTCATTTTAGCCCCTTCTTCCTTTTCTAGGGTTTGGAGGAGAGGAGAGGAGAACTAGGGTTTGGAGTGTGCTCCTTGTTGAGCTCTTGCCCTCCTTGTTGGAGAGGCTTTGTAAGCATCTTGTGTACTCGAACAATCTTGTGATGCTCAATTGAAAGATCGTTTGCTCCCTTTTGTGTTCTTCTCCCTTTTTGGATGATTTTGGTGCTTCCTTGATTCAAAGGTTCATACTTGGTCTCTTGGCCTACTTTATCTTGCTTTGATGTGTGGGATTACTCCTAGAGTCATCTAGATCATCAACCCCCCACAAGCAAGTCTTGAATCAAGATTTTCACATTTCTAGGGTTTGTGCACTTCTTTGGTAAAATCTCGAGATTGATTCTGAAGTGGATCGACGGATCGTCGCTAGAAATAGGTCTCTAATATCATTAGGAGGTGTGCTCGAAATTTGGTCAAGTTTTATTGGTTGAATCAAAAGTTGGATCAAATTTCATTTTGGTTTTGGGTGGAGTTTTTCAAGATCTTGACTCTACGGTCCGACCGGTCCTTCAACGGCGGTCCGATCGCCGCGCTGCTGATCATTGGTTTGCCGTGTCGAACCGTTGTCCACCGGTCCGACCGCCGATTAGTCTGCCGGTCGATCATTGTTGACCGTCGGTCCGACCGCCCGTGGTAGCCGGTCAGACCGCCAGTATCCAGTAAGGAACAGTGAGTTCTTTTCTCCGTGTGTGTCGTATGGTTGAGGGGTTTATCAAATCCAACACAAGGCTTCCGTTGTGTGCTTACTGATCTTCTTAGCTTTCATAGCTAAAGGAGTAAAGTTCGTGTTGGTTTTTGATTTAGGCGAGAAAGTTTTGAAAGCGCCTATTCACCCCCCCTAGTCGCCTTTCCGGTCCTACAAATAGTTTTATCCCTGCAGGGGTGTACCAATGTACCCACACGCCAGACCTCCTTTTTGCCACATGATTAGCATACTTCCTAAGGTATGCCGGCACAGCTAAGTCCTACGAGACATTTCCAGTATTGTGTATTAACTACGAGCCGCCCGTATGGATAGAAACACATACGTTGTGTCGGAGTCATTGTAAAGCCTCGGTCAACTACCCGTCTCAGGTAAAGCCTTGGACAACTACAATGCTCCTCGAGGTGGATAGCCTACCCGGAATCTCCACCACCGCACACCCAACACAAGAACACATATCCTTTTTCACACAACACACACAACCCCCTCCTGCGACTCGGAGATAACACACGCCAAAGTACTTAGTCAAGAGAGGTCCCATATCCCTCTCTCGTGGTTAGCACGCAAAAATGCTTGGAGAGTGTGACACAAGATGTTCGGTCCTTGTTGACTTAGGCAAGACATCCACAAACCCAATAACCCACCATCCAACCACTTGCCCAAGTCCAACTCAATTTTTCATTTTCAGGTTTTGACTTTACAAAATAACAAAGCACAAGTGCTAGACATAATGGAATAATATTTAGATGTGTGATCAAGATCATCGACTAAAACCGATGATCGCCCATTGCTACCGAAACTAAGCATTTCTAAGCAATTTCAAATCGGAAGCTACTAAGTGACCCAAGTCCATCCATCGGACTCACCCACGACAAATAACCTAAGATCATTGTAGTAGAGGATAAATAAGCCCTACAGATTATGCAACTATAGGACACTAACCATAATTTGACAACCAAAATAGCAATGCATACATACGAGTTGAAATCAATATAGTAGACTTGAAAAATAATAGGATTAACATGATCAAACTGCTTGCCTGCTTGCTGTGGGTCAAGGTGCTGCTGAGGATCAACAATATTGTCAATGTGCTCTTCGGATCCTAACGAAAAAGCGAGAAACAAATGATAAGAGCGAATAAAATGCAAAGACCCAACAGTAAACCTTCTCCAAAAATTCTAAAATTTTTACAGTAGCAAGATAATGATTTATAAATAATTTAGCAACAAGAACCAATTGATTTGGATCCTTAATGCAAAAGATATGGCCAAAACAATTTTGCTCAGCTTTTATAAATAAAAAATGCTACTATTCATTAGCAAAATTTTCTGGAGCTATACTGAGGTTGGAAACATTTTTAGATTAAAGTTTAGTTAAAAACATAACCAACAAAATTTGAATCAACCGAAAAGGATTTGAAATGAATTAGTTATGCATTTTACAAGTTATCACATTTTTCAGTTGATAAATAAATCCTTTCGGGAAAATCAGAAATTAGAAATGACGTGGCCGAACCTGGGACGTTGATCTTGGATCCAACGGCCCAAGCCCGGCGCTTGACGCTGTGTATGCTGCATGTCGCGAACTCGGTCGTTAACCGTTGGATTTGGATCCAACGGTCCCACGACCACTTTGGTCGAGCGGCGAGCGATCCGACATCGTCGTCACCGTTGGATCTGGATCCAACGGTTCACGTGGATCCCAGCGCTCGAGCGGTTTGAACGCTCCCACGCATACGAGCCATGGATCTGGGATCCAACGATCCGCGTTAACTCGAATCGGGACCGTTGCTCTTGGATCCGACGGTCCACGGATCACGGTGTGCGTTAAGTTCAAACTCAAAAGCAAACTTGGGCGTAGATCTTAGGATCGACGGCTAAGATCGATCGACAACCGACGCTCGCGAGAATGACAGAACGCGTCCGACAACGAGAACAGAGAAGGTCACCGGCGGCTTGCCGGCGAATCGAGCCAAGTCGGGGCAACCAAAGGCTACCAAAAGACGCACAATAACGTTGCGCACCTGCTGGTACCAACCATACCTCGGATGGAGGACCAGAGCGGCGGCGCAACGGTGACGCGCGGCGGCTCTAAGCACTGATAACGACGACCAAGCGATACCGCGACGTCGAAGGCTAACCAAAGGTTGCTAGAGCATCTAGAAGCTACCAGGATGCTACTGAAGCGAAACCAGAGGGGTTAGAGCACTCACCGACGCCGAGACGATGATGAGCGTTTCCGAATTGGGGAAAACCAAATTGATTCGCTCTCTGTTGTCAAAAGCAAAATTGACAGAGGGTTAATACTCTTCGAGATGCTAAGTAACTGAGGAAGCAAAGGTTTTGAAAGAGAAGGCCCGGAACACCACGGTCACCGAAGGACTTGGAGCTTCAACAATGGCGGCCGAGAGAAGACTTCACGAAGGAGCTCGCTCAGTGCACTAGAAGTGATGCTGAAGCTCAAGGGTGTTTAAAGAATGCTAAGGAAGCCACTGGAGGAGTCTTATAGGCCGAAAAGCAAGGAAGAAGCAACGGCAGGAAAAATGGTGGAGCGCTGTGTTGAGGTCGGCCGAGAGTGACGGGGCAGTAATGCGAGGGCGACGACGACTATGGAGGCGGCTTGACGAAGCAATAAATGCGGAAGAGCCGTTGGCCGAAAGGAGAAGCGACTGGGCTCTGCCGAAGGGTACTGTGCACGTCACCGCTGTTGACTCGGCCAAGCGCGCGCGAGCGGAGGAAGACGATAGCCGCCAGCCGTTGGATTAGATCGGACGCTAGGATTGTCCGCACGTTCTCAGTGGCTCTGGACCTTCGATCGAGAATCCGACGGCCGATCGTTCACAGCAGAGCGACCGAGCGCGCAGATCGTAAGTTGACCCGCCGATTCAACCGCTCGAGCCCGAGACTGGTGCGGACCCGAGTAATAGTAAAGACTGATTTTGGATTTAATTTCTGAACTGAACTTAGGAGAATTAATTAAGATAGCAAACAAGCTCCAATAATTTTGAAATTTTAACTAGAGGTTGTTTACTGGATTATTAACCTTGCATAAAATTTTCAGAGATTTTCATGCACTGAATTATTCTCCAGAAATTCCAGAAGAGAGGAAAATAGGGTTTGACCAGTTTGACTTGCCTCCAAAAATTATCAAATAATTTCTAAAAATCATGAGATAATTCAGAGGTGTTTCCAAGCCTCCCAAGAACTCAGGGAAAAGATTTCCAAGGGTTTGGCAAAAGACCTTTGCCCAGGAGGGTTTTTGATTAGAGTCAGAAGAGAATTTAAATTGGATTTTCCATAATTCTTTTGAAAAGAATTACCAAAAATGACCAAGTCTTCAAGATGCAAGAAAAGTTTTAATTTCTTCTGATTTTCTTACATTTGAAACACAAACCCATATTTGGGGTGTTACAGAGGCGTCCACTAGGCTCCACTAAGTGCATCAACAATATGAATACAATTGAAAGAGAGCAATCATACAAAGATATATACGCAATTAAAGTATGTAATGTAAATTGCTCAAAGTAAAGCACAAGCAGAAACCAAGATGACACAATTATGTTTTACCGTGGTGTTCGGAGACTTGCCAGTCTCCCCTAATCCACGTTGAGGTAAGCCCAATCAAATTGGACCGGCTCCACTAATTAAGCCAACACCTCCGAGGTAAGTCCAACCACTTGGATCGGTTCCAACACGAACCAACACATTGCTCCACTAGAGTTGCTCTTCCTCCACTCCGGAGATGGCGAGCACCAAGCCACTCACAACACGACGGGCCTTCTCACAAGCTTCTTGAGAAGATCACCGGACACGACGCCTCCACGCCGTCTAGGTGTCGGCAAACACCAAGAGAAACAAATCTCAACTTTCACTTGAACTAATCAAGTATCTAAGCTAAAGTGGATACACAATCCACTACCTAAGGCAACACATGCACTTAGGGTTTGCTCTCAAATCTCGCTAAGTGCAACACATGCACAAAAGAGAAGAGAGGGTTTGTTCTTTAGCTCAAAAGAATGTCCCACAGCACTAGAATACTTTGCAATGGCAGCAACAACCTCCTCCAACCAGCCAAGGTGGGTATTTATAGCCCACACCCAAAAACTAACCGTTGGAGGAAAGATTCCCTCGAATCAGCGCAGGGCCGGTCTGACCGCCAACTAATGGCCGGTCGGACCGCCCATGCGCCAACGGCTATAAAACTAGCCGCTGGACTCACGGCCGGTCGAACCACCAACTAATGGCCGGTATGACCGCCGCCAAATCGGTTAGACCGCCAAGGGTGGGCGGTTCGACCGCCCAAGGAAATTTTGCAGCAACCGAAATGGTGCTTCTCTGGAAAAATTATACCGCGAGAACTCCGGTACTTCCACTTCCCGGTAGTACTGTATATCAATGGCGGTACTTCCGCACACAATTTCAATTCAAGGGGAAATCGGTCGGACCACCCAACACATGGCAGTCTGACCAATTTACCACCGGTCAGACCGGTGACCACTGGCGGTCAGGCCGCCAGACTCCAGAGAGGTTTAAAGATTTTTCACTTCGCTCAAATGGCAAAACACATTCGCCCATTTGAGTGCAAGTCCAACAAGGTTTAAAGATGATATTCTCAGCAAGTTGTAAAACACATTTGCCAACTTTTAGAATACTCACCACAAGGAATAAGGCACATGGACTTACGCCATTTGCAAAACACATTTGCAAACTTAAGTCACATGCTACAAGGGTTATGCATGAGCCTCGACTATTTGCAAAACATATTCGCAAATGATAGCATCATGCCTAGATGAGCTAGAGCAACCACGATGAGCTATCAACACATGACTAACTCAAACTAATAGTTAATACCCCTCTTAATAGTATGACAACCTATACTAGCAATCCGGTCTTCCAACCAAACACCAAGACCGGTAAAAGACTAGAAACACGTCCTTTGTCTTGCATCTTCTAGAAGCTTGATGATGCACATCATCACTTCAAGTCTGGGTCATTAAGTTGATAATCATCAACACATGATGATCCTTTGCTTGACCTCCATCAACACATGATGGGTCTTCTCTTGTCTTGACGATCAACTCATGATCATCTACTCTTCTTGATAAGCATCAACTCATGACACATCCTTTACTCCAAGCTCTTGACTTTAATGTCATTGACATATGATGACATCCAAAGTCTTCATCACCCTGGAACATAACCTATTCATCTAACTCATAGAAAAATGTTAGTTCCACAATGTGATTACCATTAGTTACCACAACAAGCCATTATCACATAATGGTGAGACAAGATACTTCAATCTTTCCCTTATTGGTAATTAGTGATAACCACTTCAATTACACATGAATTGAATGTAGATAAATGTAACACAACGTGAGCATATATGAACTACACAAGTTACATATACTCACGACATGAGTATGTAAGAACTACACAAGTTCTATATACTCAAAACATGAGTATACAAAAACTACACAAGTTTTATATACTCAAACGGATATGTTTCAAAGTAAAGATCTCAAATATATGTGAAAAACGGAATATGGATCAATACTAATGAAACCACAAAATATAGAATAAACTCCCCCTAAATGTGTGCATACACAAATGTGTAATAAGATCATATGCACATATTCAAGTGAAACTTATGGTTGAGTTCAATCTATATTTTGGATCAGAGGAATGTAATAATATATAAGATTAAGATGTCGATTGCATACCACGTTGAATTTCACCTATATATCCAAATGAGACTACACAAAATAATACTGGATAAGAGAGTTAGTCTCATATTTGGATTTGTCATTAATCACTAAAACATTCCATTAACTCATAATGGCGGGTCTAGATCCTTCAATCTCCCCTTTTTTGGTGATTGATGACAAATCCATTTTCAATAACAACATTTGGATATAAATAGACATAACATAAGAATTTAGGCTATTGAACTATGTCTATGCATGTCATAAGGTGAAATTTAAAACTTTAATCAATATGCATATAAGAATGATATGCTTGTATACTCAATGCATTTTTCCCCTTTTGGCATAATACAAATTAACCAAATCAAACATCCAAATTGAGGAATATGGATATAAATATTCTCTTTTTTTGGCATAAATCAAATTACGGAGGAGAATGTATTAATCATCCAAATGTGGGGATATTGATAACATAAAAAATTCTCCCCCTTTTGGCATTAAACACCAAAAAGTTCAAAACAAATCTAAAGCCAAGAAATAGGTTTTGCAGAGCAAAGAATTTGGCAATTGAAATCATCTTATTGATCATTGAAATATGCTCTTCTTTTGACATAAATCATCAAAAATAAAGAAGGTCAAAAGAGAGATCTTTTCAACTTGAGGAGTTTGGTCACAAAGAATATCAAATCTGAACTTATGACCAATCAAAATTTAGCCAATAAATATTTTTCACAAAGCATATTGAGATAAACATTGAAATTTATGCTTGTGAGAGTTTTTTAAATAAAAAATTAACAGAATTTCCTTTGAAATATGAACCCAAGGAGCATAACATTTGAAAATTATGATAAGTAATCAAACAAGCAATATGAATAACCATAATCATAAGAATCCAAGCATGCTCACATCTCATTTATAAATCATACAAAGACACATCATAACATAAGAGTTCCAATTTCTCACATAGAATAACAAAATAAACATAGCCAAGTTCAATAAGAGTCAAACAACCATGCATAAAAGATATTACAATATGCCTTACATCACGAGGTCTAATGACTTAAGTATAACTAAAACTAATGATCTGCAGGAGGAGCCTCTGATGAAGAAGGACGATCTCCCCGCTGAGTGAAGGAGGGCGGGCGCTGACCTCGTCCATAGCGATGATAGATCAAGGGCTCCTGCTGCTGTTGAGATGCAAAGAACTGCTCACACAAGTCAGATACTGAAGCGTCCAGTGCATCAAACCTTGTGTTCACCATGGCTCTAGTCTCATCCTGGGATGCACGAAGCTGATCCACACTCAGCTGAAGATGAAGAATAGCTGCCAGGATAGGGTCTTGCTCCTGAGGACCCTGGGACGAGGACCCCTGTCCTTGAGACTGAGGAGGAGGTGGAGGAGGCACCTGAGCAGGCATCTGAGGAGGCATCTGAGGTGGAGGAGGAGGAGCATCCCTTGGTCTGTATTCCTTATGCTCTATATCACAAGGGCTATCAAAGTCAATTGTAACACCCTGACTATAAGGAAGTCAAGATGTCACGTACAATCACTAGTCTTTAGGAAATTCACAACAATAAGTATTACTAGAATCGGCGTACCACAAGGATATACGTGAACAGAAAATCATCAACAATTTAATCAACGGATTGGAAATAAACATTTCAGGGAGATATGGTAAATACGGCCATGTTGACTTATTACAATTCAACGCAGGGTATAAATAGAAGACGATAGTAAGTTCTCAAATGTTTTGAATTATAGTAGCGAGTGCATCGTGTTGATCTACCCTCCATGAAACCGTTCTTCCTTGTCATTTACCTAAATAAAACAACAAAGCAAGAATGAGCCAAAGACTCAGCAAGTACTTGAAAGTAACAATCAACATCCAATGAACCATATACATTATCACAGATTGAACATTTATTGGAAACAATTCTTATGAATGGACGAAATAAAATGATGCAGTGAAGGAAGTGGACATATTGCAGCATATACCGGTATAGCGAGTGAAACACCCGTCGGTGTTCACTAAAAGTTTCCGTATGAAGAACGTTTCATACGGCTGTCCAACGTGGCCCACATTGGAATGGTGGACACACGTACCCATTCGGAATTGATGGGATTTACGATGCCCATCTTTGGAATTGATGGGTCTTACACGAGAACTCCACTTTCGTGGTCATTATGAACTCATGCATGACATGATGTGATCTCATGGTAAATTTGAACATCAAGCATTAATGGAAAGAAATACACATGGCATTCAACTACACATGAAAACAAGTATAACCATGTACACACACATCACATATTGTATCAATAATAGCATACAAGTACTTGCCTGCCGCGCTGCGACGGGTTGGGAGGTAACTGAGATACCCCTCCACTCACCGCTTCACCGCCTACAATATAAAATAATCGAAATGAGGACAAATGAGCAAGACATTGCTACACGTGCCCTCCCACAATCTCTAACCAAACCAACCAAACAAAAGGTTCAATTTGATCCCTTCTCCCAAACATTCCAAATACCCCTAATCTGGCAGTTTTACTAGAAAATTCACCAATAAATAACCGTAAGTCCAAAAGACCTGAAACTAGTGCTCAACTTCTCTTAACGTAACTGGCTACGAAACTCTAGTTGATGGTAAACTCTAATTCGGCCAAAACAGAGGTCTAACCATCCAATGAAAAACTATAACTGCAGTCTGCCCAGAATTCAGAACAGCCCTAAAGAAAAGGCTCTAACTTTTAAACCACTGATCCAAATAAAGTGATCGTTATCAGCATGGAAACATGGTGAAATTATATTAAAAAACCTAGTTGGGTGGCCGACCTGATTCTGACTCTAACTAGATCAAAACCTAGGTTCAACCGACTATACCCAGCATTTCTGTCAGACAGAGCAGTACGTGGAAAAATAGTCATAACTTTTAAACTACTGGGTGAAAATTTGTGATCCTGGTGCCAAAAGAAAGCTAATGAAACCAGGATCAATTCTCCAGAAGACACAGATGTCCAATTCGGCCTCTAAGACACCCAAAACTGAGGTACAACGTACTGGACAGAATCAATCTACTGACAGAATTAAAACGAAACTACAAATCCAATCGGATTCTCAACTCTAATGGAATCAAACAATGAATCGGATGTCTAATTACCCTTGTAGACTAGTAGAAAGACGATGATCCGCTGCACAAGGGCCTTCCTCCCTTCCCCTCTCTTCCCTCTCTTAGGGCCGGCCACCGGGAGACGACGAACGGCCGTCGACGTCGGCGGGGAACGGAGATGTTGGAGGGGACCTTGAGGAGGAGCGACGGGGATCACCGGAGATGGCACCACCACTGCGAGGAGGCACCAAGGAGCAGCAATGGAGCCGGCTTTGGGGAGGGGAGGAGGCGGCCAAAGGGGGAGGGGAGGAAAGAAGTGGCGGCTAGGGTTTTGGGGGGGAGTGGCGCCCCCCCTTTTGGCCGGCCTCTTCATGGGCCGGCCGGCCCCCCTCTTGGGCCACCTGGGTTGCGGACAGCGTCCCAGGTTGACGGGAAATAACAATTACCCCCTCCGCTGATTGGAAAATTCGACTGGCCCTCGATTCTTTTACTCCTCCGACTTCTTTCTTTTTACCGATTCGGTTCCGGAAAGTTTTAAATCTCGTTTTTCGAATAACATCCCCAGACAATCGAAACGATACAACCTAGCTGGATTTATGAGGTATTACACTCTATCCCCCTTAGAAAAGATTCGACCTCGAATCTACGCAACAAACTTCGAGAAAGATAGATGAACAACTTAGATAGTTACCTGAAACGAACAGGTTGGGGTATTGTTCTCGCATGCGGGACTCCAACTCCCAAGTGGCCTCTCTCTCAGTCTGATGAGACCAAAGAACTTTGACATACTTCAGGGTCTTGTTCCTCAAAACCCGTTATGGTTCTTCTAATATCTTCACTGGCCGGGACTCGAAGGTAAGGTCTTGCTTGACAATCAAAGGCTCCAAAGGAATGACATGATCTGGGTCTCTCAGAAATTTTCTCAACATCGAAACATGAAACACGTTGTGGACCCCACTCATAGAATCGGAAAGGTCCAAACGGTAAGCTAGCTTTCCAATTCGTGCCACGATTGGGAAGGGTCCAACATACCTTGGACTAAGCTTCCCTTTGGTGCTGAAACGCACTACGCCTTTAGATGGCGATACTCTCAACAGAACTTTATTTCCCACCTCGAATTCCAAATCTCGTCTTCGACATCAGAGCTCTTACAGCCGGCTCACGGGCGACCAACAAATTCGCCTAACCTCGCCACTCTAGCCATCGTCTCACGAACCCGGTCGGGACCCAAGATCGCCGCTCTCAACCTCATTCCAAAGACAACGGGACTGCACTTACGCCCATAAAGAACCTCGTATGGTGCAGCTCGAATCTTGGAATGATAATCGTTGTTATAAGCAAACTCGCCAAAGCTAAATGCTCTTCCCAATTCCCTTTCGTGATAAAACACAACACCGAGCATGTCTTCTAATGTCCGAATGGTGCGCTCGGTCGCCCATCCGCTTGGGGATGAAAGGTCGTGCTAAGACGGAGTTGTGTGCCCAATGCACTCGCAAACTTTCCTGAATTTGGAAACGAACTTGGTATCTCGGTCGAAACAATGGTCTTTGGCACTCCGTGCAAACGCACAATTTCTCGTACATAAAGAGGAGCCAAGTCGCTGGCCGAATTGGTTGTACGAATAGGAATAAAATGTGCGACTTCTTGAACCGGTCCACAATTACCCAAATAGCATCCTTTCCTCATTGCGTGCGAGGTAAACCAACCACAAAATCCATAGATATATCGTCCCATGGCCAAACCGGTACCTCCAAGGGTTGCAATGATCCTGCTGGTCGCTTGTGCTCACCTTGACCACCGCACACCCCACATGATGCCACATATTGTGCGATATCAATTTTCATCCGTTTCCACCAGAAACTTTTCTTTAAATCTTTGTACATCTTGGTCTCACCAGGATGTACGGTATAAGGAGTACGATGGGCCTCTTTTAAAATCTCCGCTTAACTCGAGACTCTGTGGCACACAGAGCGTCCTTAAATCGCAAAGAATCAAACTTGTCCACACCGGTGACCTTGCTTGCCATCAAGACAACGCTTCCTCACTCGTTGGAGCATCCGATCTTCTTCTTTGCTACTACTACTTTGATCCGAAGAGTCGACTCTAAAATCAATCGAGTCTCGGAATGAGCGGTACCCGCAGCGTAAGGAAATATCCATACGCTCAAAGTCAGCAATAAGACAACTGAGGGTAGGAGGTGTCGCCTTGCGACTCAAGGCATCAGCTACCACATTACCCTTGCCGGGATGGTACTGAATAGTAAGATCATAGTCTTTGATCAACTCTAACCATCTCCTCTGTCTCAAGTTCAAGTCCTTCTGGGTAAAGATGTATTTCAGGCTCTTGTGGTCAGTGAACACATCACAAGATTCGCCGTACAAATAATGACGCCAGATCTTCAAAGCGTGAATCACTGCAGCAAGCTCTAGATCATGGGTGGGATAATTACTCATGCTTCTTCACTTGCCTCGATGCATAGGCAATCACTTTACCATCCTGCATGAGTACACAACCAAGTCCAACTATGGACGCATCTAAATAGATAGTGAATCTCTTCCCAGGCTCAGGAAGAGTAAGAATTGGAGCAGTCACTAATCTATCTTTCAAAGTGCAAAAGCTGCGCACAAGCATCGCACCACTAGAACCTAACACCTTTACGTGTCAATCGGGACATTGGTTAGCAATGGTTGAAAAACCCTCCACAAACCGCCGGTAATAGCCAGCTAAACCCAGAAAACTCCTTACTTCTTTGATATTGGTTGGTCTCTTCCACTCTACCACTGTCGAAATCTTGCTAGGATCAACTGAAATACCCTTCTGATTAATAACGTGACCCAGAAACCCAACTTCAGAAATCCAGAACTCACACTTCTTCAGCTTGGCATAGAATTGATTCTCTCTCAAAGTTTCAAGCACCAACCGCAAATGGTGGGTGTGATCCTCTTCCGTCTTGGAATAAATCAAGATATCATCTATGAATACCACAACGAAATCATCAAGGTATTGATGCAAAGATAACGCTCATGGCTTCCATGAAAATCTGCAGAGCATTCGTTAGTCCAAAAGACATAACTTTATACTCATAATGACCATACCTCGTAGAAAAGCCGCTTTCAATATCCCGCCACGAACTCGAATCTGATTATAACCCGACTGGAGGTCAATCTTAGAAAATATCCTAGCTCCTTTCAACTGGTCGAAAAGATCCTCAATGCGAGGTAAAGGATATTTGTTCTTCACAGTCGCCTGATTAAGGGCTCGATAATCCACGCACATACGCCAGCTGCCATCTTTCTTCTTAGTAAAAAGAACAGGCGCTCCCCATGGCGATACGCTACGCTGAATCATACCTTTGGACAGCAGGTCGTCCAATTGTTTCTTCAATTCTTCCTGAAATGGCCGAGCCAATCGGTAAGGAGACTTGGACAAAGGCCGAGTTCCCGGAATAAGATCAATCCGGAACTCCACTTTCCTCACCGGAGGCATTCCGGGAAGTTCTACAGGAAAGACATCGAAAAACTCCTTCACAACTGAAATCTCCTCAATACGCCGCGAAGAATCATTCTTTTCATTGAGGGAACAAAGTAATCCGATGGTCGATGCACGGCGGCTAGGGAATAGGTTAGCCAAAGACAAAATCAATCGAGACGGTGCATCGCTCGAATACCGTTCTTCACCGAAGGGCTAGCAAGGTCACCGCCTTCCGTAAACAACAAATCTTGGCACGGTATTGGAATAACCACCCATACCGTAATAACATCGAAAGGTGCCAATTGAATAACCATAAGATTCGCAATGAAAACCTCACCATCAATAATTATAGAACAACCGGGACAGACGGTAGAGCTAGAAATAAGACCTCCTGGAGAGCTGACTACCACTGACTCAGAAATAAGCTAAAAACTCAAACCCACTTTTCTAACAAACTCCAAAGACACGAACGAGTAAGTAGCCCCCGAATCAAACAGTACAAAGGCATCATGCGAATCCACTAGCAAAGTACCTGTCACCACATCAGGTCGTCCCAAAGTCTCTGGGGTGGGCATGGCGTAGACCCCCTGATGCACCGGTGCAGAAGACGCACCGACACTCTGCGACGGAAAGCTAGAAACAGCTGCTGGAGGGACAAATGACGGAGGTGGAGATGGTGCGGGATTCCAATAGAACCTGCGGGGGCGCCGAGTAAAAGCTGCAGTGGAACCCATGCTTTGGGTATCGCGGTGCGAACCGCCGCCAGTCTGGATCAACCTCTGTGGAAACTGGAGGAAGAAGCTGCTGGGACGGCCTCCCATTTGATGATACTAGCTGGATTTTGCTTGCACACTGAGGACTTGTGGCCCTCCCGACCACACTGCTGGCATGTTCCCTTGAAGGAACATTCTGAAGCTCGATGCCCGTCACCACACCGAAAACACTTCATGCCCTGACCTGGAACAGGACGCAACTGTGGGGCGAAAGATGAAGAACGTGGCGCCGAAGAGGAAGACTACCACTGCTGAACCGGACGGGAGTTTTGGTTCTTTTGAAACCTCTTAGCAGCGGGTCGCTGAAAAGACCCACCTCCTCCACCGAAACTCCGCTTCTGGCCACTGCCAGATCCACCAGTAGCAACAGAACCACTAGCAACATGCCCTTGCGACGAAGGAGCTCTTTCCAACTCCATCCCTCTAGCCTGCTCAACCACCGAGCTAAAATCACGCAGACCCGTCGCTCCCAGAATTTGGCGATACTCTTGATTGAGGCCCCGCCGGAACCTCTTAGCCTTCTCTTTATCATCACTTGCCACGGCTGGTACAAAACGCACAAGATTGTTGAACCCGGCCTCATACTCAGATACTGTCATCTTCCCTTGCACAAAAGTCAGGAGTGATTGCTCCATCTTCTCAATGAAGGAATCAGGATAAAACTGTGTCCTGAACCTCTCCACAAATACCTCCCAAGTAACAGGACCCTGCGCTGGAGTCCTGGAAGACAGGACTCCTTCCCACCAGATGTCGGCCTGGCCCTTCAGCTGAAAGGCCACAAATCGTGCCTTCTGCGTGGTTGCCAGCTCTAATGCCCCAAACTGACGCTCCATGTACCTCAACCAGTCCGCAGTCTGAACCGGTGTGCCTGCTCCGTCAAAAGTGTCCAGACAAAGCGACATCCACTCACGGAGGCTCATCCGAACCTCGGGTGGAACAGTAGTAGCGACGGGTTCCGCCACAGGCGCAGCAGCCGCAGGAATGGCCGCCTGCAATTGTTGGCGGAGTTGTTGATTCTCCTTAATAGGTTCTCAATAAGATCACCATTGCGGCGGTGGCTCAATGACGAGGCGCAATGAGGCAATCTCCTCGAGCGAAAGACCACCAACCCTTCAGACGAAGACGATGTAGCTGCCGGACCACGGCCACGACCACGACTACGGGTCGGTGGACGACCACGACCACGGCCTCTACCTCTTGCCATCTATGAACAACACAATGTAAAGAAAACCAAACACTTAGCTCAACGAATCGATAAACAAAATAATTGGAACATAACCAAGCAATTGCGGAAAACAATGGTTTACCCAACCCTTCCTATTGTGCACAGTGTGTTATTTTAATATTATTACCACGGACCTGAAGCCCGCTCTGATACCAACTGTAACACCCTGACTATAAGGAAGTCAAGATGTCACCTACAATCACTAGTCTTTAGGAAATTCACAACAATAAGTATTACTAGAATCATGTACCACAAGGATATACGTGAACAGAAATCATCAACAGTTTAATCAACGGATTGGAAATAAACATTTCAGGGAGATATGGTAAATACGGCCATGTTGACTTATTACAATTCAACGCAGGGTATAAATAGAAGACGATAGTAAGTTCTCAAATGTTTTGAATTATAGTAGCGAGTGCATCGTGTTGATCTACCCTCCATGAAACCGTTCTTTCTTGTCATTTACCTAAATAAAACAACAAAGCAAGAATGAGCCAAAGACTCAAAGAAGTACTTGAAAGTAACAATCAACATCCAATGAACCATATACATTATCACAGATTGAACATTTATTGGAAACAATTCTTATGAATGGATGAAATGAAATGATGCAGTGAAGGAAGTGGACATATTGCAGCATATACCGGTATAGCGAGTGAAACACCCGTCGGTGTTCACTAAAAGTTTCCGTATGAAGAACGTTTCATACGGCTGTCCAACGTGGCCCACATTGGAATGGTGGACACACGTACCCATTCGGGATTGATGGGATTTCGATGCCCATACTCTGGAATTGATGGGTCTTACACGAGAACTCCACTTTCGTGGTCATTATGAATTCATGCATGACATGATGTGATCTCATGGTAAATTTGAACATCAAGCATTAATGGAAAGAAATACACATGGCATTCAACTACACATGAAAATAAGTATAACCATGTACACACACATCACATATTGTATCAATAATAGCATACAAGTACTTGCCTGCCGCGCTGCGACGGGTTGGGAGGTAACTGAGATACCCCTCCACTCACCGCTTCACCGTCTACAATATAAAATAATCGAAAGGAGGACAAATGAGCAAGACATTGCTACACGTGCCCTCCCACAATCTCTAACCAAACCAACCAAACAAAAGGTTCAATTTGATCCCTTCTCCCAAACATTCCAAATACCCCTAATCTGGCAGTTTTACTAGAAAATTCACCAATAAATAACCGTAAGTCCAAAAGACCTGAAACTAGTGCTCAACTTCTCTTAACGTAACTGGCTACGAAACTCTAGTTGATGGTAAACTCTAATTCGGCCAAAACAGAGGTCTAACCATCCAATGAAAAACTATAACTGCAGTCTGCCCAGAATTCAGAACAGCCCTAAAGAAAAGGCTCTAACTTTTAAACCACTGATCCAAATAAAGTGATCCTTATCAGCCTGGAAACATGGTGAAATTATCTTCAAAAACCTAGTTGGGTGGCCGACCTGATTCTGACTCTAACTAGATCAAAACCTAGGTGCAACCAACTATACCCAGCATTTCTATCAGACAGAGCAGTACGTGGAAAAACAGTTATAACTTTTAAACTACTGGGTGAAAATTCGTGATCCAGGTGCCAAAAGAAAGCTAATGAAACCAGGAGCAATTCTCCAGAAGACACAGATGTCCAATTCGGCCTCTAAGACACCCAAAACTGAGGTACAATGTACTGGACAGAATCTATCTACTGACAGAATTAAAACGAAACTACAAATCCAATCGGATTCTCAACTCTAATGGAATCAAACAACGAATCGGATGTCTAATTACCCTTGTAGACCAGTAGGACGATGATGATCCGCTGCACAAGGGCCTTCCTCCCTTCCCCTCTCTTCCCTCTCTTAGGGCCGCCACCGGAGATTTACGAACGGCCGACGCGTCGGCGGGAACGGAGATGTTGGAGGGGACCTTGAGGAGGAGCGACGGGGATCACCGGAGATGGCACCACCACTGCGAGGAGGCACCAAGGAGCAGCAATGGAGCCGGCTTTGGGGAGGGGAGGAGGCGGCCAAAGGGGGAGGGGAGGAAAGAAGTGGCGGCTAGGGTTTTGGGGGGGAGTGGCGCCCCCCCTTTTGGCCGGCCTCTTCATGGGCCGGCCGGCCCCCCTCTTGGGCCACTGGTCATGGACAATGCCCAAGTTGACGAAATAACAATTACCCCCTCCGCTGATTGGAAAATTCGACGAAAACTGATTCTTTTACTCCCTCCGACTTCTTTCTTTTTACCAATTCGGTTCCGGAAAGTTTTAAATCTCGTTTTTCGAATAACATCCCCAGACAATCGAAACGATACAACCTAGCCGGATTTATGAGGTATTACATCAATCCTGTTCTTTATTAACTTCATGATGTAAGGAGCAAAATATATGTTTTTTTGACATATCTCCTTTGGAAGTGGCTATTTCTCTGATTATCAAATCAATCACATCAAATTTTGTTCCTTCCATTATATATTTTACCACGTTCCAAGCCCTCCCATGAATCTCATCATTATTCCCACTCCTAGGGAAGAATGATGCCCTCATAATCTTGTGAATGATGCTTGGGAGGGGAAGAAGGCCAGTTACCTTGCCACACGAATAATGATGATTCTGATCATAGTATTCATCCACCAAGGTAAGTGACAAGGGTTCTTGAAGATGTATCTTGATCCCCCTGGAATCCCTCAGCTCTAAGGCATGCACAAAATCTTCCTTAGAGGCTTCTAGCCTCTGTTGCCCGGACATCCAAATGAGGTAATCGTGATCAGGAGACATGAACACCGTAGCATAAAATTACTTTATAGCCTTTGCATGGAAATTGCAATGAAGAGAGACCAAAGAGTCCAAAACTACACTTCTGAAAAGTCGCCAAAGCCCGTTGTAGGTTGGATTCTGGGCAAGGTGATATGGGGTGCCCGATCTTCCAAAGTGAATTGAGGTGGCAAACTCACACTTGATATTACAGGTTAAAACAACGTGAGAAATGAGCGAATTTCAAGAGCCATTCAAAGCACGACAACGGATATTATGTGGAGCTTGGTATGGATACCTACTTAATTTGAAAATTTAAGGTATTGTAAAGCTAAGTAATTATCCAAACTAGAATTCAATACCTAGTTGCCGATCGCAAATATATAAGTAAAAATCAAAGCAACTCACACGCAAAGATATTGGAACTTAGTGCAATCAAGAAATGAGTTATGTAAGATATAAGTGAAGAACAAAATAGCTCGTATTGCACAAGTTATAGAAAGACGCTAGCTAGTTGCAAATAATGAAACTAGGGCACAAGATTGCACAAAATATTGATATTCTAACAACTGAATCAAGAATGAGTGGGATTTTTTTTTGCTCAAGTTTATGGTTCGGCTTTGCACTTTCTTTTTCCTTTTCTATTTTCCTCCTTTCTTTTTCTCTTCTTTTTTTTCTCTTCTCTTTTTTTTCTTCCTTTTTTTTGAACTATGACCAAAATTTTTGTTCTACCAAAATGAGCAAAAATTATTTCCCACTTTTTGATCTTTGAACAATTGCAAGAACACAAATATTAATATGCAGCCCTAAGCAATGATTTAGCTAGTCTTAAATAGGTTTAAAGTATTCGCAAAAGGATTGAAAGGTTCACAAAGGATAAATTGGTGTCTCGCTTCTTTTTTGTGTTTTTTTATAAACACGACTAAAAAAATCAAACTAGGCTCAAATAAAAAGCAACGCAAAAGAATTCAAGATCAGCAAACTAAACTTGATTCTAATGGACAAAAACTTAACAAAACTCACTAGAATAACAAATTAAATACTACGGATGAAAGAATTTTTTTTGTATGGCTTTTTCGTGTATAGGAAAAAAATAGATAACTAGATAAAGATCCTACCGAGTCAACGGAGCTCTGATACCAAGATGATACGGGGTGCTCGATCTTCTTGACGTAGGATCGAAGATAACTTACACGCTTGACTTGACAAATCGTAGTTGCTCACCCGATGCCATTGCATGAACTTGCAACTCTTTAATTCGCCTAATCTCACGTGTACTCCACCCGACCACCAAGTGGAGTTTTACCGATCCCTCAATTTCCAACGGAAAGACAGAACGGTCTTTGGAAGAAAACACCCTATTCCCCTTCAAGTCGTTCGCCTTCACCAAACTTCTTGGAAGAATCAAGCGTTGATGCAAAAAGCAATCAAAATCTTTAATCATGGTCGTAGGTTACAATGGGGGTCTACCCCTCAATATATAGTGCACTTATCCACCTCATGGCTGGCCAAAAGGCCCTACACCTACTCTATTTCAGATTTAGGAGTCCTACTCCAATTCGGACACAATCTAAAACAAAAAGGAAACTCTAAGTTTACAACCGTCACATTGAGTTTGGCATATTTTTTGATACACAACGAATTTAGGACTGAGAGAGGATCCATTGGATTGTTCTTGAAGTTATCTTTCCAACAAGCACAAGAACACCCAAATCGGACTCCGTTTGTGAAAGTTATGACCGTTTTACTCTGGACTGTCCTGCTGATTCCGAGTCCGAATTGAATACAAACCTTCCTATCTTCAATTTCATTAATTGAAACGACTTGAATTCGTATGAAAATTGAGAAAGAAACTCTTGTGAACCTTTAGGAAGTTATGACATAGCTTGATATCCTCCCAAGATGTTGTACAAGCCACGAAATCGTCAACTTTATCAATTCTCGCGCATTGGTCGGTTTGAATGTGTAGCATGTACTCAAATAGCCATAACTTGTTATAGAAAGCTCCAAATCACATGCCGTTTGATCCATTGAAAAGTAGACTTGATAAGCTTTCCAAATATATATATATTGTTTATGCTAGATCCTTCCGAGTTTCTGCGAAGATCATCGTGAACTTCAAGATCAGTTCGGCACCATCTATTGTTCGTCTCATGTGCCTCCACCTCCCATGGATTGCATGCCATTTTTGTAAGAACCAAGACACCCTGAGAAGCATCGTGTTCTTTATCTTCCAATAGATCTTCTGCTTGAAACCTGACAACAAGCGATAACCCGATATTAGACAGTATAATATTATCTACTAATTTAAAAGGAAATTCAGGGAACAAATTCACCTGTTGGATAAGCTTATCTTGTTTTTCAACTCTTTTAGTAAGTTCATGTTGTTCTGAGGTACTTGATGAATTGAAAACACTATACGGAACAACATAGCTAAGGATGTCCGCATCACAAGGTAGCTCCATTTGACAAAACGATGGTTTGCAAACTGCTTCTTCCCATAAATAATCTGATATACATCTTGCTGAAATTGTGTATAGAATATATTTGTTGAAGCTGACCTTGGAAACCTAAATTGGTTGATGTGCCTCAATATCGTGTATTTCTCACTTTTGATCCGTGAGACATCAAGTCCAATAAACTGACTTTCATCAGGAGCATCTTCCTCATCATTCTCTTTCTCATTATCAGGTGACTCCTCATAATTTTCATCGCTACTGTCATTGTCTTCACCTGATGCCTTAACATCTTCCATATGTTCATCAACATGCTCGTCTTCAATGGGATATTTTGAGCAAGAAGGAGGGACACTTGGGCATTTGACGGTTTTCTTGAGCGGCATTGTTCCTGAGAAAAAGATCGCCAGGATTAGCAAGGAATTATCAAGGGATGAACTCACAAATATACTCTAGTGCCAATTGTCGTCTTCACTGGTCACTGGCGGTCGGACCGCTGGCTACGGCCGGTCGGACCGCCACAAAGGCCGGTCGGACCGCCGTTCTGCAGCCGGTCGGACCGCTAGTGACAAAAACAGAAGACTAAAATTTGGAATTTTCACCGATTTGCAATATTCAACAATGGCACAATGTATATCCACTTGTCTATTCCCATACTACTTGCAGATCAAATATTTGCCACAAAATTGAATGGAATACTAGGATTTTACAACAAACCCTAGAAATTGGAGCAAATCGCAAAGTGAGTAAATTGCAAGCAGGTAAAGAAGGTTTACCGGCTAGGATGGAAAGGAGAATCACAAGGGATGACTCCTTGAAGAGATTGGAGAGCCAAGAGCCGGTTTTTGGAAGAACCTCCCTCACCTAGGGTTTCCAATGTTGGTGAATATAGGCAATAAATCCACAAACCAATTGGAGGGAATGAATGAGGGGGTGAGGGAGAGCTAGATGTTACCTTGGAGTAGCAAATGGACGGCCGGAGAAGGAGATCCGAGCATTAGGGTTGAGAGGCGGCCTGAGGGAGAGGAGAAAGAGGGGGCTCGGTTGGAAGAGATGAATGGGTGAGAGAGAAGGCTCTAGGGTGAAGGGGTATTAGACCCTTCACGTGATTTCGGTCTGACCGCTGGGATAAAGGCGGTCGGATCGGTGAGGCTACCGGTCGGACCGATTTTTACTGAAACTAATAAACAGTTTCAGTTCTTGATTGAGAAGAGAGATTTGTTGTATTAGCTCCAAATTTTCACACAATCAATCAAGCAAACATATTTGGAGCATTTCCAACTTATATGGCCCTCGAAAATCCAAATCTTAAATAGTTTTTATAAAATAAACTTTTATTTTTCGTAAAAGAAACATACTTTCATGAATTTTTTCAAAACATGCCAAAGTGAGCAAATGAAGAATTTAAAGCAACCAATTGCATGTATGAGTCATAAATAACATTATGAACATATTCATGTGAATAATTTTGGATCATATGGCAAACTCACATAACTGCTAGAATGTGACCATTTTGGTCAAAGTAAGATTTTGGATGAGTTTCAAAATGAAATAACTTTTTCTAGGTTGGTCTTTTGGAAATCTTTTGAATACAAAAAAATGTTTAGAATAACCAACTCTAAGATTTTCCTTTTGGCAAGATTTTTAAATTCCTGTTAGAATAGATTTTACACAAAAATCTAGTTTATGTCAAAAACAAGATATTATAATTTTGATCTTTGGCTAGAAACTCATTTTCACTCAAAGTAGGTTTTTCTAGAGCCAAAACCTTTGTAAAACATTTGAAAAATATTTGTATACATTTTGCAACTAGTTTTTTTTAAAGAATTACCAATAATTATAAAAATTTTGACTTTTGGCTAAAAGACTCCCTTTTGAAAACCAATACTAGCACTTAATTTATTTGGGCACACTTAGGGATGTGATACATGACTATGATTTAACACTCCCCTTAATGTGCCACTACCAACTTGATCAAGATATTAATAATGAACATTATGAACAAGGGCAAGAACACCCCTTTTAATATGATTTTCATGAAATGCAATCTACACAAGGCATAAGGGGTTAGATACTTCAATGTAAATACTTGTTACCGAGATGGCATTGGTTCTTGATATGAAATGATTATCTTCAAGTTTGACTCCAATTTGATATATGATGGAATCCATTTCTTCATGTGTGAGCCAAACCTCCAATGCTTCTCCAAGTACCTATTAAACATTAAAGCGCATTTTGGTACCCAATACTTGGTTGGGTTCGTGAATGTTAGTCATAATTGATTTGGGCACCCAAATGGCCCTAGTAATAGTTTTATGTGGACTAACAATTCTAGCAAACACAATGCCGTATTTATCTTTCCTAAGCAAATAATGATCATTATAAATGTTTGGCTTAGGAGAGATACCTTTGGGATAATCCTTACTTAGATGTCCCTTTTCCCGGCAATTGTAGCAAGTTCGATATTTGTTTTCATCATTTTCCTTCTTTACTTGCTCCTTGCCGGTTTGCCTCTTCTTTGATGACAGTTGCTTGTCATTCATCTTGTTTGGGCACACCAAGGCGAAGTGGCCCTTTCCGTTGCATCCGTGGTACTTGATATTTTTCGTGTGTCTTGCATTGTGCCAGTCTTGCTATTCTCCTTCTTCTTAGGAGTGAAACCAATACCACTCTTATCTTGCAAGCGTCTTTGTTTGCTTAATATATCGTCGAGAGTGGTCTTCCCATTGTAGCTTCTTGTCAAGTCATTTTTCAATTTGATGACTTGGGCATTGAGCTCTTTGTTTTCCTCTACAATGTTAGTATCACAAGATTTGGAGGAAATATGAGCATCTAATTTTGAGCAACAAGGCATATCAATTAAATCCTCACATGAGGTGGATACGCTAACCTTAGATGAAATGCAAGGGTTAGCAACTACACATGACATATCATTTAATAAGTTACATGCAATGCCTATATCCACCTTAGAGCTGTTGAGCTTATTTAGGAGGAGAGCTTCATGTTCATCCTTTCAAACATCATAATTGTTTTGAAGTGAGACATACTCTTTCTTCGAAACTTTTAATTCCAACTTCTCCTTTCCTAAATTTCATTGAGCTCTTCTAACATATCCATCAACTCATCATAAGTTGGCTTATCATCATTGTTTACCTCGTTATTACCTTTAGCCATGAAGCATTGAGTTGATGTAGATGGGGTTGAGGACTCGTCATTGTCGGGGCTAGAAGTTGAGCATTCTTCTTTCGACACCCATTCTTGTGTGCAATCGTCACTAGTAGAAGTGGACAATTCATATTTATCTTGAAGGTGTGTCCACATAGCATGAGCGCTCTCAAGATCACACACTTCATCAAACACCTCTACACTCAAAGCACTAATTAAAGCGTTAATTGCTTGAGCGTCGAGATGTAAGCATTTCTCTTTCTCAATGGTTGGAGCAAGATGATCCAATAGACGAGAAAAGCCAACATCTATAATCCGCCATATTTTTGGACTCATGACCCTAAAATAACATGACATGCGGATTTTTCAATGAGCATAATTTGTGCCATCAAATTGAGGTGCTTCACCTAGGTGCACTATATCACTAGTTGCCATCCTTTACTCTCTAGACGGTTAAGTCTAATAAATGAGAGACCAATATCTGATACCACTTGTAAGATCGAGGAGGCCGACTAGAGGAGGTGATTAGGTGGTTTTAAAAATTCTTTCGGCTAAAACCAATTAATAATGCGGAAGCTAATAACAAATTGGTTTTGCATAATTAAAACCTAAATCAACTAGGCTCCACTAAGTGCACCAACAATATGAATACTTGTTGGACCGTAAAGGCGACTAGAGGGGGGGTGAATAGGAGCACGCTCACTTTTTCACAAGTTATGAACTCAATACAATTTAACTCCAGTAGCTATTAGAAAGCTATGAAGATCAATATACCAAGACAAATGGAAGACTAGTATTGAATCCAATTAAACCCCTAAGCAATATAACAAAATCAACTAAGATTACTAAGACTCACAAAGACGGCGGTCGACCGTTATACTCAACCGGTCGGACCGATTGCTCGCGGTCCGACCGCTTTGTCTTGGCGGTCGGACGCTCCAAAATCGGTCGACCGGTGATGACGGGCGATCGACCGGCGACTCGAACCGATCCGCAATAATAAAATCACCGATGACGGTTGCAATTAGATGAAACTTTTGATTCTCAACTCCAATCTTTATGAAACTTTGCACACACCTTCTATATGCTATTGAGGACCTATTCCAATCGAATATTATGATAATTCTTGGACGATCTTGAGCAATTGCCAATTGATTAACAGACGGTCTAAAACCGCAAGAACGAAAACTTGATCCTAAAGCTTGTTCGTGAGAGATTGATGATCAAGATGATGCTAGATAGATTCACACATATCACAGCAAGCTAATTCACGGAAAGAATCAATCACAAACTCGCGGATCAAGGAAAGCCCTAAAATCACCAAATTGAAAGCAAGAACGAAAAGAGACTTATCTCAAGCAAACCTTGCATAGATTGATTTCGTGATTGAAGCTGGATTACATCCACACCATCATGGATCAAGAGACAATCAAGGATCACGAAATTCACCACAAACCATCAAGAGCCCTAGCCTCCACCTCAACTCCCCTAAAGACAATTAGGGTTTTGAAACATAAAAAGGCGAGAGAGAGAGAGGCAGCCACCATCTCCTCCTATTTATAGTGGAGGCCTAAAACTCTTAGGGTTTGACTTAATTGGGCTCCCGTTAAAGCCCACTAACAAACGGGTCACATACGCACGCTTCGCGAAGCGCCGCCTTTAACCTTTTGACCTAAACCGCTTCTGTAACACCCCAGCCCAACACTGAGCCTAGAATGCCACCACACTACTCTTCCAACTAATAAATATTGACACACTATAAAATTACAGCAAGAACACAACAATAAACATATCCATAGATCACAAAAGAACATGCATAATTATTGATCAAACGGCAATAAATAAGCAAGGGGAATATAACCAGCTAAACAGTCCAAAATAGCATCAACCAATGAATCCAAATTATTGAAATAAATAATCTAGTCCAAAATGTTGTCCTAAACTTTATTCAATAACTAACATGTCCAAGAGTAATCCAATTGTGAATGAAAAGATTCTTATGGCAAATGAGCATGTGTTGTCCATGTGCTCTACTTGCTCTCAGCTACGGCATCCTCGAAGATCACCTAAAGACAACAATAGAGCAAGGGTGAGTCCACGACTCAGCAAACACATCGATATACAACGAATAATAATAAATCAACAGCATTCAATAACTTCATTATCATCACAGGTACTTCCATTAATATTCTCATGCGCTTATCTTCTTTGAATCACATCCAATAATCTCATGTATCAATGCAAAACTAATCTACATGTCCACATGCACTTCTTTCACAGATATCGGATAGCGTGAGTGAATGCTCATGACAACATTCACTCTCAAGCCCGCTCCTCCAAAAGGATCGGGACCTCCTCCACTCCGTGGAGTTGTGATCATTCATGATCACCTTCTCTTATGCAAAGATGCTTATGAATGCAAACATGCAAACTCCATCATAAACATCATATCCAACTTTTCATCATGCTTGTCAACAACGATATAAACATACCAATTATTTGTTTGCAATTAAACCAAATAAAAGCACAACAATAATGGTAATAGAAGATAAAGAAAATGTTGATCGATCATTGATCGCCGCCTACCATGCACTTGCCTTTACTAGTTGCGACGCACAATTTGGCTAGCGACGGCAACAAGTACGCGCGCCTCCTACATTAAATACACAAACTTCAATACAATTTACAGCAACAAGAATAGCAATCAATCGACATCGCTCCTACACGTCCCCAAATATACCACGCTACTACGGTACCGAAAAGTTACCTATTGCTGACTTGATACTAAAACGAACGTAACTTTTGACTCGAAAGTCCGATCACCACAAACCACCCCATTCTGGATTCTTTATAAAATTATCCACATTTTCTTAGATTACACAGTCTTCTAATTAAATCATCTAACCCTCCGTATTTAGCCCAGAAAGCCGATCTGTCCGCTTCGGAACAGCAGACTTGCTAAATTCATAACTTTTGTTTTACTCAACCAAAATTCGCGTTCTCAGATTCTACAGAACCATTGGACAATTATCTACAACTTTCATGTAGATCAAAAACTCTAATTAAGCTATTTACTATTTTTAATAACCGATCTATCAAAACAGCGCCGAAATACGACAACCGTAAAAACAGCGGTCTTCCGAAAATCATAACTCGAATTATACTTGTCCGATTGACATGATTAAATATGCTATAGAAAGATATCGAAATTATCTACAATTAACTAGTAGATGAGATTTCCAAAATTCGCCATTAAGGTACCCGAATAAATCGTTCAACAGAACAACATTCTAAATAGATCTATTAATCGGCACTTTGACTAAAAACTATAGAACCTTCTCTAATTACAACACCAATTCGGCTACCACTAATCACTAACATGCTGGCACCTCAAAACGTTAATCTCAAAGTTTGCTAACCAAGGCATTAATTGAATCTAAAGAAACCGATTACCTAACCAAGGTTCAAGCCCAGAGGACGTTCGGCCACGGAAATCAGCAGTAGTCGCAGGGCTTCACTTGGCGCGCAGCAACGCACAGGAGCGGCAGCAGATCGGCTCCGGCTGGATCAGCAGCAGCAGCAGTCTTCGGCCAGCGCAGGAGGTGCACAGCTCGGCAAGATTTGGCTTCACGCGGCAGCGGCAAAGGAAAAGCGAAGAAGAATGCCGACAAAGCGATTTCGGCCGGCAACAAGACACGCAGGGACAAAGAGATCTTCCACGCAGCGCCGCTACGGAAAGCAAGGCGGCAGGAAATGACCGGCACACACACGCGGTCGGCAGAAGCAGCCTCAACGCTGCAGAACAATGGCAGCAGAATGGCGACCGAGGAGATTGGCTTATGCCGCTCCACGCGCCGAGAAAACGCAGAAATCGGCAGAGGCAAACAATAGCCGATTTACAAGCGAAAAAACAAAAGAAAAGAAAATGGGACTAGGGTTTTCTAGAATTCCCACCGTCTATTTATACAGCTCTTAAAAAATTCTGAAATACTATTTTCCACGTATACTAAATTCTTTAATTACGCACAAGCCCTAAATTCTTTAACTAATTAAATTATTATTAGTATTTCTATTATTGTTATTTTCAGAATATTACATTCTACCCCCCTTAACTGAATTCGGCCCCGAATTCTACATCGCCGTTCTACTCAAAGAAAAATCGATACCTGAAATTAAACAACAAAATAACACGTACTTAGTGAACAACTCGCATCGCCACGCGATGCGAGACTCCAACTCCCAAGTCGTCTCTCTCTCGATCGATGCGCCCACAAAGACTCGACGATACCAACGCCTTGTGCCTCAAAGACTCGCCCGACCTCTCCGAATACGCTACGGACGCGACTCAACCGTGAGATCTTGCTCAATAGTCACGCTCTAATGAAATCTTATGCTCGATCTCTCAAAACTTTCTCAAAGATCGAGACGTGAAACACATTAGAACTCCACGCATGGACTCGTGCATCCAAGCGGTAGGCTAACTTTCCAATTCTTGCAATAATCGAGAACGGTCCAACGTACTCGGGCTAAGCTTCCTCCGTACCAAACCGAACAATACCTTTAGTGGGAGACACTCTCAAGAGCACTGGTCACCCACCGCAAACTCCAAGTCACGCCTCAAATCAAGATAACTCTTCCGCCTACTCGGAGTCGCTAATGATTCTCGCCTCACCATGGCAACACGCTCAACGGTCTTCTCAATCCAAATCGACCCAAAATTGCCTTCTCTCCAATCGCATCCCAACAAAGTGGCGATCCGCACTTCCGCCCATAGAGAACCTCAAATGGCGCGGCTCTAATATCGAATGGTAACTATTGTTATAAGCAAACTCGCGAGTGGCAATCGGTCCTCCCAACTACCCTTCCAAGATAGAACGCAAGATCGCAACATGTCCTCCAAAGTCTGAATAGTACGCCCAGACTGCCCATCTGTCTGTGGGTGAAACACTATACTAAGGCGGAGCTGCAGCCCAATGCACTCGCAGACTCTCCCGTAACTTGAGACAAACTTGGCGTCCTCGCTGTAAATGATGGTCTTTGGCACACCATGCGCCTTACTATTTCACGCACATAAATAGGAGCTAGATCACTCACGAATTTGTCGTGCGAATAGGAATGAAGTGCGCAGACTTGTCAATCGATCCACCACTACCCAAACTGCATCCTTCCCTCGCGGCGAACGAGGTAACGCCACCACAAAGTCCATAGAGATATCGTCCCAAGGCCACTGGGGAACCTCCAACGGCTGCAACAACCCTGCAGGACGTTTGTGCTCCGCTTTCACTTGCTGACAAACACCACAAGAAGCCACATAATTAGCAATATCCACATTCATTCTTTTCCACCAAAAATTTTGTTTCAGATCTCGATACATCTTAGTCTCACCAGGATGAATAGTGTACGGAGTGCGATGTGCCTCCCTCAAAATATCATCTTTGACCTCCGCCTTTTGTGGTACGCAAAGGCGGCCTTTAAACCTCAAAGTACCAAAATCATCCATGCTAAAATCACCCTCTTTACCTTCATCCAGACGCTTCCTAACCTCCTGTAATAGCCGGTCACTCACAGCCTCCAGACACGGTCTGGAATTGCTGACTCAAGAATCAACTGTGTCTCAACATGTGTTGTGCCCGCATAACAATAAGATATTCCCATGCGATCAAAATCAGCAATGAGGCAATCTAGAGTAGCGGGAGTCGCCTTGCGACTAAGAGCATCAGCAACTACATTGGCCTTGCCTGGATGATACTGAATAGAAAGATCATAGTCCTTGATTAACTCCAACCACCTCCTTTGCCTCAAATTCAGATCCTTCTGAGTGAAGATATACTTGAGACTCTTGTGATCTGTGAAAATATCACAAGGCTCGCCAGATAGATAATGCCTCCAAATCTTGAGAGCAAAGACAACCGCAGCCTAACTCCAAATCATGAGTGGATAATTCGCTCGTGCTTCTTTAATCGCCTCGACGCATAAGCAATCACCTTACCGCCTTGCATGAGAACACACCAAGACCCACTCGAGACGATCTGAAAAGATCAGGAACCGCTTCCTGCTCGGGAAGAGTGAGAATAGGAGAGGACACCAACTCGTCCTTCAAAATGCGTAAATCGCGCCACACTCATCGGTCCACCGAATCTCACACCTTTACTCGAGTGAGTGAGACATCGGTTTGGCGATGATAGAGAAATCTCGCACAAAACGCCGATAATATCCACCAAACCTAGAAACTCCTCACCTCCTTCACATTAGTCGGCCTCTTCCAATCCACCACCGTGGAGACCTTACCAGATCAACAAAGAATGCCCCGAGGGTTAATCACATGACCCGTAAAACCCACTTCAAATCCGAACTCACACTTCTTCAACTTAGCATAGAACTTGTGCTCTCTCAAAGTCTCTAAAACCAAATTCAAATGACGCTTATGATCCTCATTGGTCTTGAATAGATAAGAATGTCATCAATAAACACCACCACGAAGTCATCTAGATACTGTGCAACATGTTGTTCATGGTCTCCATAAAATGGCAGTGCATTAGTCAATCCAAAAGACATAACTTTATACTCATAATGCCCATACCGTGGAGAAAGCGCTTCTCTACATCTCGCTCACGCACACGGATTTGATTATACCACGATCGAGATCGATCTTGGAGAACACTTGAGCTCCATTCAACCGATCAAACAAGTCCTCAATGCGGGCAATGGATATTTGTTCTTGATTGTGACCGCATTAAGCGCACGATAATCAATACACATGCGCCAACTCCCATCCTTCTTCTCGTGAATAGAACAGAGCTCCCACGGCGATACACTACGCTGATCAAACCTTTAGCCAACAAATCATCCAATTGCTTCTTCAACTCGTCCCAAACGGACGGGCTAGTCTATATAGAGACATAGAGATGGGACGAGTACCGAACAAGATCAATGCGAAACTCCACGCCTCGCAGTGGCAAACCCAAGCTCACCGGGAACACATCCGGTAATCACTAACCACCGAATCTCCTCAATCTGCGAAGCCACACTCGGTTTCAAGAAGAGCTAAAAGAAGCCCGCCACCGCACGCCGACCGGAACAGTCCAAATTAAAATCGAAAGAGAGCGCGAGGCGCACTCCTGAAAAGTCAAAGTCTCCCAGACGAGGTGCACTGCAGAGATTCTCTACGTAAACAGATATCACGGCTCGATAAGAGTGCAACCAATCCATACCCAAGATAACGTCGAACGGCTCCATTTGAATAACTATCAAATTCGCCGTGAACTTCTCTCCATCAATAACAATAGAACACCCAGACAAACAAAGAGAGCTAGCAATAATACCCCGTGAGAACTAACCAACACCGATCGAGAAATCCATCAGATAATCAAATTCGCTCTCCTAGCAAACGCCGCTGAGACAAACGAAAAGGTAGCCCCGAATCAAAAAGGACTAAAGCATCAAACGAATCCACAAGCAAAGTACTGCCACCACATCGGGGCGACCCGCGGACTCTGCAGAGGCATGGCGTACACTCTGTGGCGCCATGGCGAAGAAGACGACGGCGGGCGGCGAGAGCCCCGACAACTCTTTGTGGCGGTGCGGTAAGGCGGTCGTGCGACTGGCGGTGCGAAGGTGGCGGCCGCCGCAGAGTACCCTACCGGAGGCGCCAAGCCAAGGAAATGGCATCGCGGAGGAGCAGCCATCATCCGAAAGATCCTCGAGCAGACCCATCAAGAAGAAGATGGCACAGCTCCCACTTGATCACGCTTAGCGGGTTACGCGACACACCCGCTCCTTGTGACCCGGCCGCCACACCGACGGCAATCACCCGTCCAAGTGCACTCAGCAGTAGCATGTGTCCATCACCGCACTTAAAGCAAAGCATGCCCCGCCTCGGACAGACGAAGAGCCGAGTACCGCAAAGGGACGAGGCGTCAAGAAGGGAATGGCCTCGAGTGCTTAGACTTGAAAGATCATGGTCCTCCCTTGAATTTCTTGAAAGCAAAGTGAGCATGCACTCCACCTCCTCACTAGAGCTCCTCTTCCGTCACCACTGAATCTACTACCCACCAGAGGCTTGTCGCCTTTGTGAGTCAGATCTCCAACTCCATACCCTGGCTTGCTCCACAACAGAGTCAGAGTCACAGAGTGGAGTAGCTCCCAACACATGCCGCAGACTCGAATTGAGACCCCGACGGAACCTCTTGGCTTTCGAAGATCATCGTTCGCATCAAGGGACGGCGAACCAAGTTGTTGAACTCACCTCATACTCAAGAATAGACCTCTTCCCCGAGCAAAGGTCGCCAAGGCAACCTCCATCTTCTCAACAAATGAGTAGGGGTAGAACTTTCCTTGAACTGATCAACAAAGTCCTCCCAAGTGATCGCCCTTGAGTGGCGGTCCTCGAAGACAACACGCCCTCCCACCAAATATCTCGCTTGCCCTTTCAAATGAAAGGCTACAAAGCAGACCCTCGATGTGAAGACATCTCCAAAGCTCCAAACCGCCTCTCCATGTAGCGCAACCACCACGCTCGACCGGTGTGCCCGACCACAAACGGATCCAACCTCAATCCCATCCACTCGGTGACATCCGCGCCAGAACCGGTGGATGTGCGACAGAGCAACAACAGATGCCGCGAAGAATGTGGTCGCGGCGCCGTTGACGAAGAGCACGGATCTCTCCCACCAACTCTCTCAAGAAAGCGGGGTCTCATCCTCAACCCCAACCGAGGCGGGTCAACAAAGAACCCCTCGACCATCGACTCAATCACATGGAGGTGGCTCCACTAACCTCGCCGCGGGCCGACCTCCACGACCACGCCACCACGACCACGCCCTCTACCCCTCGGCATAGCTATCAACCATAATCAACAATACACAATGAGCTCAAAGCTCAAAATAAACTCATCCATCAATGAACAACATAACGGAAGCGTAAAAACTATTTTCGTACCTCTCTCTAACCTACTGTGCACTAGTGTGTCAAATTTTAGGTTAGTTAACCATTAGCAAATTTTAGTTGATTTACTAAAGCTAAAACAAATTTTAACAATTTTAGTTTGCCTATGTTGTTAATCTATTCACCACGGACCTAAAGCCCGCTCTGATACCAATTGTAACACCCCAGCCCAACACTGAGCCTAGAATGCCACCACACTACTCTTCCAACTAATAAATATTGACACACTATAAAATTACAGCAAGAACACAACAATAAACATATCCATAGATCACAAAAGAACATGCATAATTATTGATCAAACGGCAATAAATAAGCAAGGGGAATATAACCAGCTAAACAGTCCAAAATAGCATCAACCAATGAATCCAAATTATTGAAATAAATAATCTAGTCCAAAATGTTGTCCTAAACTTTATTCAATAACTAACATGTCCAAGAGTAATCCAATTGTGAATGAAAAGATTCTTATGGCAAATGAGCATGTGTTGTCCATGTGCTCTACTCGCTTCTCGCCTACAGATCCTCAAGATCACCTAAAGACAACAATAGAGCAAGGGTGAGTCCACGACTCAGCAAACACATCGATATACAACGAATAATAATAAATCAACAGCATTCAATAACTTCATTATCATCACAGGTACTTCCATTAATATTCTCATGCAGTTATCTTCTCTTTGAATCACATCCAATAATCTCATGTATCAATGCAAAACTAATCTACATGTCCACATGCACTTCTTTCGCGTATACCGGTATAGCGTGAGTGAATGCTCGCGACAACATTCACTCTCAAGCCCGTTCCTCCAAAAGGATCGGGGACCTCCTCCACTCCCGTGGAGTTGTGATCATTCATGATCACCTTCTCTTATGCAAAGATGCTTATGAATGCAAACATGCAAACTCCATCATAAACATCATATCCAACTTTTCATCATGCTTGTCAACAACGATATAAACATACCAATTATTTGTTTGCAATTAAACCAAATAAAAGCACAACAATAATGGTAATAGAAGATAAAGAAAACAGTGATCGATCATTGATCGCTGTCTACCATGCACTTGCCTTTACTAGTTGCGACGCACAATTTGGCTAGCAGACGGCAACAAGTACGGCGCCTCTCCTACATTAAATACACAAACTTCAATACAATTTACAGCAACAAGAATAGCAATCAATCGACATCGCTCCTACACGTCCCCAAATATACCACGCTACTACGGTACCGAAAAGTTACCTATTGCTGACTTGATACTAAAACGAACGTAACTTTTGACTCGAAAGTCCGATCACCACAAACCACCCCATTCTGGATTCTTTATAAAATTATCCACATTTTCTTAGATTACACAGTCTTCTAATTAAATCATCTAACCCTCCGTATTTAGCCCAGAAAGCCGATCTGTCCGCTTCGGAACAGCAGACTTGCTAAATTCATAACTTTTGTTTTACTCAACCAAAATTCGCGTTCTCAGATTCTACAGAACCATTGGACAATTATCTACAACTTTCATGTAGATCAAAAACTCTAATTAAGCTATTTACTATTTTTAATAACCGATCTATCAAAACAGCGCCGAAATACGACAACCGTAAAAACAGCGGTCTTCCGAAAATCATAACTCGAATTATACTTGTCCGATTGACATGATTAAATATGCTATAGAAAGATATCGAAATTATCTACAATTAACTAGTAGATGAGATTTCCAAATTTCGCAATTAAGGTACCCGAATAAATCGTTCAACAGAACAGCATTCTAAATAGATCTATTAATCGGCACTTTGACTAAAAACTATAGAACCTTCTCTAATTGCAACACCAATTCGGCTACCACTAATCACTAACATGCTGGCACCTCAAAACGTTAATCTCAAAGTTTGCTAACCAAGGCATTAATTGAATCTAAAGAAACCGATTACCTAACCAAGGTTCAAGCCCAGAGGACGTTCGGCCACGGAAATCAGCAGTAGTCGCAGGGCTTCACTTGGCGCGCAGCAACGCACAGGAGCGGCAGCAGATCGGCTCCGGCTGGATCAGCAGCAGCAGCAGTCTTCGGCCAGCGCAGGAGGTGCACAGCTCGGCAAGCTTTGGCTTCACGCGGCAAGCAAAGGAAAGGAAAAGCAAGCAGCCAGACAAAGCGATTTCGGTCGGCAAAGAAGACACGCAGGACAAAGAGATCTTCCACGCGCACACGCGCCGGGAAAGCAAGGCGGTAGGAAATGACCGGCACACACACGCGCTCGGCAGAAGCAGCCTCAACGCGCAGGAACAGCGGCAGCAGTCGGCGCACCGAGGAGATTGGCTGGCGGCTGGCTCCACGCGCCGAGAAAACGCAGAAATCGGCAGAGGCAAACAATAGCTGACGGCGGCGGCGGAAAAAACAAAAGAAAAGAAAATGGGACTAGGGTTTTCTAGAATTCCCACCGTCTATTTATACAGCTCTTAAAAAATTCTGAAATACTATTTTCCACGTATACTAAATTCTTTAATTACGCACAAGCCCTAAATTCTTTAACTAATTAAATTATTACTAGTATTTCTATTATTGTTATTTTCAGAATATTACAGCTTCACCATGCGTCATGGATTTGCCAATAGGTCACCATTGTCCATCTTGTGTCACGCTTGAGTCGTTGACCCCACCCGGCATCATCGATCGTTCTGGACCTCAACTCTTCAAGTCTAGTCCCGATTCTCCTCGCCGTTGACCGTCGTTGACCACCAAGCCACCTGCATAACCATAGACAAGAAAACACGTATTCGGGAACAAGTTCTTCACAACTTGACCCATGTTAGTCAAAACATGCATCATGCAAATCATATGCCATGAAACCAATGACTTTGACTTAACAAAACAACATCGCCACGGTTGGCCGACGTTCAGTAGTTCTGCGGTCCGACCGCTCCAGTGAGCTTGGTCGGATCGCCCATGGCGGTCGGACCGCTCCTCGTGAGCCGTCGGACCGCCTTAGACTTAGCCAAATTCAAGCTCCCAAAACCAAACCTTCGAAACTTAAATCCAATAGAACTTCTTCATCGAGACTCCAAAATTATGAGACCAAGTGCATTGGGATCCCCTTACTTGTCTACAACACCTATTTTGGCCCAACTCGATTTGAACACTTTTGGTCATCGCCGTCCGATCCGCCCAGATGGCTTGGCCCGACCGATATGGGACCTGGTCGGACCATTGCAAGGGACCGGTCGAACCGCCCCAAGCAAGAAGCTCAGAACTTTGTCGAAAACGCGTGAAACGACAAACCGTAAACGCCATTGCCAATTGTCACATCATCCTAAGATCCGAGCATATCCCCATGAAATCCACAATCTCCCCTTGATGAACACATTGGCAATTATCCGTAAAATGGAAGTAAGAGGTTTGAAAACGAGTTTACTCATGAAGCAGACAAAAGCACAACTTGGTCCATAAGCAAGAAAAAGCAATGAAAATGACCAAGCTGGCATCAGAATAGTATAGGCTTGTGAGACAAAGCAAAAATAAGCATAAAAACTTTAATTTCCAGAAACGGGTCAAAATTCTCACATGAGGTCCATATGAATAAACAATTGTTCAATTGACCTATGATCATTGTGAGTATTAAAGAATGCAATTCAAGAACTCCCCCTCACTATGATCATCAAATTTCAAATTTTCAGTTTCTCCCCTTTGTATAAACTTCTCCCCCAATCTTCTCATTAACACATCTTCTCCAAATAAGAGTAGCAAAGAAATATTACACATCATCTCCCAAAGAAATATCTTTTCATTTAACACATCTTCTCCCCCTTTGACAATGGATTCATCAAGGAATCACGCCTTCCTCTCATCCAGGGATAACAAATAAAGAATAAAGAAAGAAGCAGAAACAAAAGAAGCATAAAGAGGAATATGCATGAAGTGCAATGGATTGGCTTCAATTTTTGTATTTTTCAATTTATTGATTACAAGAAGCTTTGGAGATTACCCAAAAGAACAAGCTAGTATCTCTAATATTGCACAAACAAACATATCAAGCCCGATAAATACTAGCAAGATCATGGTAAGACATATATATCAAAGCTAAGCACAAAGGCTCAAAAGTAAAGCAATAGATTTGATCAATTTAAGCAACGCTCAAATTCAAAGAAGTTCATCAACAGGATCCTAAAGTGAAATTGGTCATGTCAAATCACAAAGTGAGATCAAAAATCTAACAAAGACCACAAGAAGAGTCAATCAAGTCCCGTATTGAATCATTTTGCTCAAAATTTTGTAAACGCCCATTTGTCAACATTTTTCTCATTTGCATTGAATATTGAAGTTGACTAATGATCTAACTTAGTGACAAGATCTTGACTAGGAGCCATCCACAAACTCATCCTAAGCTTCACCAAAAGTTGTCTAAAGGTATATCTTAGTAAAGAAGATCCCGACTAGGAGCCATCCACAAACTCTTTCTAAGCTTCTACCGGCGACAAATCTTGAGGTTCATGTCATTTCGACAAGCGGTCCCCATGAGATCGTCTGTTCATCAAACTATCTCCAAGTTCATGTCATTTGACAAGGGTCTCGTAAGAATAGTTTGGCACAATTTAAGCATAAGACAATCTTGATTTTCATTTTCACAAGAGCGCTTTAGAATCTCAAGAACACAAAAGCTCAAGTAATGGTCAATTTTAGATCAAAGAGCTAACAAAGCAATTCGACAGGCCAATGTCACAAGAGGAGCACTAATTACGCAACTCGCTAAAACATCCACAAATTGCAATTTCTTAGTTTGAGTTGTTTAAAAGATTCTAGCTCATATAGCAAAGACTTAGCTACACATGTAAAAGCATGATAATTCTAGCAAGTCAAAGAACTAGACATGACATTGAGCAAGAATTGAAATACAACAGCTCCAAAGGGTAATAGGCAAAGCTTCATCAATTTTAAAAGATAAGCTGAAAATCTTATATTACAATGCATCTTTTTGGATTTTTCATACCACTTGATGGAGTTTCTATATGAATGCAATATGACACAATGAGATGCAATTAAAAAGCCTAAAGAACTAAAAAAAGTTCGAAAAGATCACTAAGTTCAGAAAAAGAACAATAAAAGATCAAAAGAACAAGGAAAGATAAGAAAAAAATCAAACTCCCCCTCAAACCAACCCATAAGGATAAATTACCCCTAACTCGCTTCTTAAGGAGGAAAATCTGGTTTGATCTAAAGGCTTGGTAAGAATATCTGCCAATTGAGCTTCGGACTCTACGAAGTGCATCACAATATCACCTTTTTCAACATGATCTTTAAGGAAGTGAAAGCGAATGTCTATATGCTTAGTCCTAGAATGTTGCACTGGGTTTTTAGCAATATTAATAGCAGAAGTGTTATCACAGAAAAGAGGAACACTAGCAAAGTTTAACCCATAATCTTTCAAAGTAGACGCTATCCACAAAATCAAGCTCAAAGAACTAGCAAAGAGCTACATACTCCGCCTCAAGAAGGATTGTGCAATGTAAGACCGCTTCCTAGAAGACCAAGATACAAGAGAAGTGCCTAGGAAGTGACAGTGCTCGAGGTACTCTTCCTATCTAACCGACACCATAAAATCGAATCAAAACCTCTAATGGACAAAGTCAAGAGCAGAATACCAAATGCCATATAAGAGGGTAGAGTGTAAATACTGAATATGCGCTTAATACTTGGCGATGGGAAGTTCTCGAGACGCTCAAATCTTGCACAAAGGCATACCGTGAAGTGAATGTCCGGTCGCGAGGTCACAAATCTGTAGGAGCCGATCATGTCATGCAGACTCGCGTTGATCCACGACTTCTCCTTCCTCATCCGGATCCAAAACGAATGGTTGCCATGGGAGTGGAAATTGGCTTGCAAATACCCATGTTGAAGCGCTTGAGTAGATCTTTAGTGTACTTCGTCGATGGATGAAGGTTCCTTCCTTGCATTGCTTGATTTGAAGTCCCAAAAGTAATTAAGCTCTCCCATCATACTCATCTCAAATTCCTCGGACATAGTGTCGTAAAAGCTAGAAACAAGAGCATTAGAGGAACCACCAAAAATAATATCATCCACGTAAATTTGAGCAAGCAGAAATCATTGTCACGCCTAAGAATAAATAGAGTTTTATCCACTTTACCCATCTCAAAATTATTTTTAAGCAAGAAGGTCTTAAGTCTATCATACTGTGCTCTAGGGGCTTGTTTAAGACCATATAATGCTTTAGATAGCTTGAAAACACGATTTGGATATTTAGGATCCTCAAAACCGGGGGTTGCTTAACATACACTTCCTCATCTATGAAACCATTTAAAAGGCACTTTTAACATCCATCCGATATAATTTAAAACCTTTTGATGCAAAGAATGCAAGGTAATGCGAATGGCTTCTAGTCTAGCAACAGAGCAAATGTCTCATCAAAATCTAACCCCTCAACTTGGTCAAACCCCGAGCTACCAATCTGCCTTATTTCTAACCACGTAACCATCCTCACCTTGTTTATTCTTAAACACCCAACGGGTTCCTATAACATTATGACCACTAGGAGGTTCTACTAGGTTCCAAACTTTGTTTCTTTCAAAATTCTCTAACTCCTCATGCATGGCATTTACCCAACTAGAATCGATAAAGCATGTGATATATCGCGGGTTCAAAAGAAGCAACAAAAGCCGAATGAGAGTAGAGATTTGGATCATTATACCCGAGCGAGTGACTCGCTCATGTAGATTACCTATTATCCGCTCCGAGGATGCTTTGTCTCTCAATGCGGCGGAGCGCCGGGTGAGATGTCGTTTCTTCGACCTCCGCAGTATCATTGATGATGATGATGCAAAGGAGCCTCAATCAAGGTGAAGTAGACGAGGTGTTCTTGTATCAATATGGGCGCCTCAGCAGCAGATGAGGGAATGACATTAGCTTCGTCCTCATCTTCCTCCACAAAAATGCTCTCACACCAGAAATTATCTCAGAGTAATTGATCTAGCTCGTGGCTAGTCTCATCAAAAGTGACATTACAAGTCTCTGAATAATGTTAGTCTCAAGATTAAAACTCGAAACCCCTCGAATGAGCAGATAACCCGAAATACCCCATCAAAAGTTCTTGATTCAAATTTATCTAAGTTGCTGTCTTAAGGATAAAACATTTTGATCCAAAACTCAAAATGCGAAATGAGGGTTTTCTACCAAAACGAAGCTCATAAGGAGTCTTGCCTAAAGAAGGTCTCAAAAGACACGATTTGCAATATGGCAAGCAAGAGTAATAGCTTCGCCCAAAATCTCCTCGGTGTGTTATACTCATCTAGCATCGCCCTAGCCATTTCGACCAAGGTCCTATTCTTCCTTTCCACCACGCCATTTTGTTGAGGGACGTGTGGAGAGGAGAACGATGCTCAATACCACGCCAAAGACAAAAAGAATCAAAAGAAGCATTTTTGAACTCCGTGCCATTATCACTGCGAATCGCTCTCAAAGCACCGTGAAGCTCGAAGCCAAACGAAGAACAAGGTCATGAAAATAACCAAAAGCTTCATCTTTTGAAGTAAGAAGGAACACCCAAGTATATCTAGAAAGATCATCAACTATAACAAGAATATACCATTTTCCACCGATCGATCGGACTCTAGCAGACCAACAAGATCCATATGAAGCAACCGTCCCCGTCCGTCACCATAACCATAGTCACAGAAGGGTGTGAGCGGCAACTTGTTTGCCATGCCTACAAGGCGCACATACAAAGATCTTTGATGACTTTGAGCTTAGGCAAACCTCTCATGAGATCAAGGTTGCTAACTCGTGTCGATGATCAAAACCAATGTGCCCCAAACGTCGATGCCAAAGCCGTAAATCGAAGACGATGTAAGCAAACATTTAAGAGATCCAAAGAAGAGATTCGAAAAATCACTAAAAAATTCTACCAACTCTAGAGATTCCAAACACAAGCTCACCAAGAGAATCAAGCACACGACAAGCATTTTTCTTAAAAATAGTCTCATAACCATCATCAAGAAGTCGAGAAACAGAAGGAGATTATACCTAAGCTTGTCCACAAGAGCGACATCTTTAGAATGAATTTGTTGTTTACCCTAATTGATCCTGCTCCTTCAATTCGCCTTGTGTATCATCTCCAAAGGTGATAAAGTCATCACCGTTGCTCGCGTGAAAGAGGTGAACCATTTTGAGTTCCGGTCATGTGGCGTGAACATCCGAGTCAACGAACCACGTGTTCTTCCCCTTTCGCGGTAATCCTAAAAATCAAGTAGTAAAGAACGATGTGTCTCAATACGGGATTAGATAAACAAGATTTAGGAATCCAATCTTCGAGACACACGCCTGCAAGGAGTATACAAACCGTAAGTACTATCCTTGATTTCATTTAACATTCGGTTATGAGCAATGTTTAAATTAAAATGAGACTTGAATCTGCTCATGGGCGGTCTCGATCAAGCTTTGTCTTTGGCGGTCGATCGGTGACCAAACCGGTCGACCGGTGACCACCAAATGGCGACCGCCATCGATACACATTAGAATTAGGATGTCTAGAAACATAATGATTTGCATGAGATAAAAATCCTAATCCGTGTTTATTCTTTTCGGTGTTACCATGTCTCATAGAAGCTCTAGGTTGCATGAATGAAATTCTATCAAAATTTTTCCTATCATTTTTCAACCTACGCCAACAATATTCAATCAAATGTCCACCCTTTTTGCAATAAGTGCAATGGTACTTGGTACCACTAGAAGACGCACCATTTGAATTAATACAAGGTTGGGCAAAACCTGCAGATTTAAAAGATGTTTTTGCAGTTGGGTTTTGAATTCAATTAAACCTTTTCCAAGACTTGAATGACTTTTGGGTTTGAATTGTCTTGAAAAGAATTGAATCCTAAACCTTGCTTCTTATAAGGAGTTTTAGACTTGTCAAGAATCATGTTTAATTGTTTCTTACCTTTAGAAAATTTTTCTAATGTATCATGAAGGTAAGCATTTTCTTTCTCAAGTTAACACAAGAATCACAAGTTTTATCCATAGATTTTTCCTTATACAAAGCAATTTCAAGTTTAAGAGTGGAACATGAAGCACAAGTAGTATTTTCAATATTGTCCTTAAGCTTTGCATATTTGACTCTAGCAGCTTCTAAGATATCTTTGATTTCACGTTCTTTTTCTAAGCATGAAGTGCAAGGGCTAGAATCAAAAACATCAAAAGCAATCAATTTACTAGATTCTAAACATTTTTCACAAGGAGCACTTTTAATTTCATTTAGTTCAGATTTAGCATTCTCAAGTTGTTGTACACAAATATTATGAGCAGATTGTAACTTGGTAATTTCTAATGCATAGCATGACAAGATAAACATTCATCGTGTTCAAGAGTCTTAGCAGCTTTAAGCTCTACTTTCAATTTGTTAATCTTTGACTCTAATTTCTTATTTTTGTCATAACAAATTCTAGCGCTTCATCTTGACTAAGCAATTGCTCAACTATAGAATCATATTTAGCGTAAAGCTCATCATAAGAAAAAGATACCTCATCATCATCAATGTCGCTTGTCACCCATGAAGCACATGCCGCTGAAGTCTTTGGCCTTCCCTTTCTTTTGCCTTGAGGATCTCCTCCTCCTTGTCCTCCTCACTCCCAAGATCCACATCGCTCAAGGATTGATCCTCAAAGCTGCAAGGACCCGGTGAGCACTTTCACAAGCTTATTTGCCTCATACCTTGATTTGTTGAAAGGAGGCTTCTTCCAAGTCGGCTTTCCTTCCTTATGATTGCTCTTACCTTTCAAATTAGGGCAATTTGTCTGATATGATTGAGCTCACCACATTCATAGCATGTTACCGACCACCTCTCTTTTGTTTCTCACATTATTGTAGGCCTGTGAATTTCTTAGCTAGAAGAGCTAACTCGCTTCAGAATACTTTCAAGCTCCTCTTCATGAATAGCAGATAAACAAGCAAATGAAAATCCGTAAGAAGATTCACAAGAGTCATCAAAAGCCTTTTGAGAGGATCTGCTACCAAAGCTAAATTATCTTTCTTAGGATGATCAACTCTTTTAATTTCATGAGTCTTGAGTTTACTATAAAGCAATTCTAAAGTAAGATTTGAAAGATCAACATTTTCTTCTATAGCAAGAGCTTTCATCTCCCACTCCTTGGTGTTGATTGCGGCCAAGAGATGGGTGGCATTTTCAGATTGAGAATATTCAATATCAACACTTTTATTTGATTAATTACTTTATTAAAGCGATGAAAATGTCATCGATGCTCTCTCAGACGCATCTCGAATTTATTGTACTCACGCTTGTAAACAGCTTGACGACCTTTTGATTTGGGACGAACCTCATGATATGTTTCGAGAGTGTTCCAAATTTCATGCGCAGATTGAAAGATTACAAATTCGATCATATTCTTGTCTACCAAGTGCACCATATAAAAGATTCTTAGCTTTATTGTTGTTAGCCAAAAGAATTGCGTATGTGTGTAGCAATTTCAGAATAACCAATGGGCTCTAACAACATCCCAAATAGCTTGTCCTCGCTCTCAAGAAAGACGCGCATACGATTCTTCCAATAGGCATAGTCGTGCCCATCAAGATATGCGGTTTAGTAGAAAACTTATCCATCGCCAAAGTTCGTTGACCTGTTAAGATCAAGATTGAACTAACCTCGCTCGATACCACTTGTTGGACCGTAAAGGCGACTAGAGGGGGTGAATAGGAGCACGCCACTTTTTCACAAATTATGAACTCAATACAATTTAACTCCAAAGAGCTATTAGAAAGCTATGAAGATCAATATACCAAGATAAATGAAGACTAGTATTGAATCCAATTAAACCCTAAGCAATATAACAAAATCAACTAAGATTACCAAGACTCACAAAGACGGGCGTCGATCGTTATACTCAACCGGTCGGACCGATTGCTCGGCGGTCCGACCGGCTTAGTCTTGGCGGTCGGACCGCTCCAAAATCGGTCTCGACCGGTGATGACGGGCGGTCGACCGGCCGACTCGAACCGATCCGCAACAAAAAAATCACCGATGACGGTTGCAATTAGATGAAACTTTTGATTCTCAACTCCAATCTTTATGAAACTTTGCACACACCTTCTATATGCTATTGAGGACCTATTCCAATCGAATATTATGATAATTCTTGGAACGATCTTGAGCAATTGCCAATTGATTAACAGAAGGTCTAAAATCGGGCAAGAACGAAAACTTGATCCTAAAGCTTGTTCGTGAGAGATTGATGATCAAGATGATGCTAGATAGATTCACACATATCACAAAAGCTAATTCACGGAAAGAATCAATCACAAACTCGCGGATCAAGGAAAGCCCTAAAATCACCAAATTGAAAGCAAGAACGAAAAGAGACTTATCTCAAGCAAACCTTGCATAGATTGATTTCGTGATTGAAGCTGGATTACATCCACACCATCATGGATCAGTAGACAATCAAGGATCACGAAATTCACCACAAACCATCAAGAGCCCTAGCCTCCACCTCAACTCCCTAAAGACAATTAGGGTTTTGAAACATAAAAGGCGAGAGAGAGAGAGAGGCAGCCACCATCTCCTCCTATTTATAGTGGAGGCCTAAAACTCTTAGGGTTTGACTTAATTGGGCTCCGTTAAGCCCACTAACAAACGGGTCACACACGCACGCTTCGCGGCGCCGCTTTAACCTTTTGACCTAAACCGCTTCACCATGCGCCATGGATTTGCCAATAGGTCACCATTGTCCATCTTGTGTCACGCTTGAGTCGTTGACCCCACCCGCATCATCGATCGCTCGACCTCAACTCTTCAAGTCTAGTCCCGATTCTCCTCGCCGCTGACCGTCGTTGACCACCAAGCCACCGCACAACCATAGACAAGAAAACACGATTCGGGAACAAGTTCTTCACAACTTGACCCATGTTAGTCAAAACATGCATCATGCAAATCATATGCCATGAAACCAATGACTTTGACTTAACAAAACAACATCGCCACGGTTGGCCGACGCTCAAGTAGTTCACGTCCGACCGCTCCAGTGAGCCGGCCGATCGCCCATGGCGGTCGGACCGCTCCTCGTGAGCGGCCGGACCGCCTTAGACTTAGCCAAATTCAAGCTCTCAAAACCAAACCTTCCGAAACTTAAACCAATAGAACTTCTTCGAGACTCCAAAATTATGAGACCAAGTGCATTGGGATCCCCTTACTTGTCTACAACACCTATTTTTGGCCCACTCGATTTGAACACTTTTGGTCATCGCCGTCCGATCGCTTCAGATGGCTTGGCCCGACCGATATGGGACCGGCTCGGACATTGCAGTGCAAGGACCGGCCGAACCGCCCCTGCAAAGAAGCTCAGAACTTTGTCGAAAATGCGTGAAACGACAAACCGTAAACGCCATTGCCAATTGTCACATCATCCTAAGATCCGAGCATATCCCCATGAAATCCACAATCTCCCCTTGATGAACACATTGGCAATTATCCGTAAAATGGAAGTAAGAGGTTTGAAAACGAGTTTACTCGCAGCTGACAAAAGCACAACTTGGTCCATAAGCAAGAAAAAGCAATGAAAATGACCAAACCGCATCGTAATAGTATAGGCATGTGAGACAAAGCAAAAATAAGCATAAAACTTTAATTTCGAAACAGGTCAAAATTCTCACATGAGGTCCATATGAATAAACAATTGTTCAATTGACCTATGATCATTGTGAGTATTAAAGAATGCAATTCAAGAACTCCCCTCACTATGATCATCAAATTTCAAATTTTCGCCCCCCTTTGTATAAACTTCTCCCCAATCTTCTCATTAACACATCTTCTCCAAATAAGAGTAGCAAAGAAATATTACACATCATCTCCCAAAGAAATATCTTTTCATTTAACACATCTTCTCCCCTTTGACAATGGATTCATCAAGGAATCACGCCTTCCTCTCATCCAGGATAACAAATAAAGAATAAAGAAAGAAGCGTAAACAAAAGAAGCATAAAGAGGAATATGCATGAAGTGCAATGGATTGGCTTCAATTTTGTATTTTTCAATTTATTGATTACAAGAAGCTTTGGAGATTACCCAAAAGAACAAGCTAGTATCTCTAATATTGCACAAACAAAGATATCAAGCCCGACAAATACTAGCAAGATCATGGTAAGACATATATATCAAAGCTAAGCACAAAGGCTCAAAAGTAAAGCAAGAGATTTGATCAATTTAAGCAACGCTCAAATTCAAAGAAGTTCATCAACAGGATCCTAAAGTGAAATTGGTCATGTCAAATGTCAAAGTGAGATCAAAAATCTAACAAAGACCACAAGAAGAGTCAATCAAGTCCCGTATTGAATCATTTTGCTCAAAATTTTGTAAACGCCCATTTGTCAACATTTTTCTCATTTGCATTGAATATTGAAGTTGACTAATGATCTAACTTAGTGACAAGATCCTCGGACTAGGAGCCATCCACAAACTCATCCTAAGCTTCACCAAAAGTTGTTTAAAGGTATATCTTAGTAAAGAAGATCCCGGACTAGGAGCCATCCACAAACTCTTTCTAAGCTTCTACCGAGCGACAAATCTTGAGGTTCATGTCATTTCGACAAGCGGTACCCATGAGATCGTTCGTTCATCAAACTATCTCCAAGTTCATGTCATTTGACAAGCGCCTCGTAAGAATAGTTTGGCACAATTTAAGCATAAGACAATCTTGATTTTCATTTTTCACAAGAGCAGTTTTAGAATCTCAAGAACACAAAAGCTCAAGTAATGGTCAATTTTAGATCAAAGAGCTAACAAAGCAATTCTGACAGGGCCAATGTCACAAGAGGAGCACTAATTACGCAACTCGCTAAAACATCCACAAATTGCAATTTCTTAGTTTGAGTTGTTTAAAAGATTCTAGCTCATATAGCAAAGACTTAGCTACACATGTAAAAGCATGATAATTCTAGCAAGTCAAAGAACTAGACATGACATTGAGCAAGAATTGAAATACAACAGCTCCAAAGGGTAATAGGCAAAGCTTCATCAATTTTAAAAGATAAGCTGAAAATCTTATATTACAATGCATCTTTTTGGATTTTTCATACCACTTGATGGAGTTTCTATATGAATGCAATATGACACAATGAGATGCAATTAAAAAGCCTAAAGAACTAAAAAAAGTTCGAAAAGATCACTAAGTTCAGAAAAAGAACAATAAAAGATCAAAAGAACAAGGAAAGATAAGAAAAATCAAACTCCCCTCAAACCAACCCATAAGGATAAATTACCCTAACTCGCTTCTTAAGGAGGAAAATCTGGTTTGATCTAAAGGCTTGGTAAGAATATCCGCCAATTGAGCTTCGGACTCTACGAAATGCATCACAATATCACCTTTTTCAACATGATCTTTAAGGAAGTGAAAGCGAATGTCTATATGCTTAGTCCTAGAATGTTGCACTGGGTTTTTAGCAATATTAATAGCATAAGTGTTATCACAGAAAAGAGGAACACTAGCAAAGTTTAACCCATAATCTTTCAAAGTAGACGCTATCCACAAAATCAAGCACAAAGAACTAGCAAAGAACTACATACTCCGCCTCAAAGAAGGGATTGTGCAATGTAAGACCGCTTCCTAGAAGACCAAGATACAAGAGAAGTGCCTAGGAAGTGACAGTGCTCGAGGTACTCTTCCTATCTAACCGACACCGCGCAAAATCGAATCAAAACCTCTAATGGACAAAGTCAAGAGCAGAATACCAAATGCCATATAAGAGGGTAGAGTGTAAATACTGAATATGCGCTAACGACTTGGCGATGGGAAGTTCTCGAGACGCTCAAATCTTGCACAAAGGCATACCGTGAAGTGAATGTCCGGTCTCGAGGCCAAAAATACGTAAGGGAGCCGATCATGTCATGCAGTACTCGCGTTGATCCACGACTTCTCCTTCCTCATCCGATCCAAAATAAAGGTTGCCATGGGAGTGGAAATTGGCTTGCAATCACCCATGTTGAAGCGCTTGAGTAGATCTTTAGTGTACTTCGTCTGATGGATGAAGGTTCCTTCCTTGCATTGCTTGATTTGAAGTCCCAAAAGTAATTAAGCTCTCCCATCATACTCATCTCAAATTCCCGGACATAGTGTCGTAAAAGTGAAACAAGAGCATTAGAGGAACCACCAAAATAATATCATCCACGTAAATTTGAGCAAGCAGAAATCATTGTCACGCCTAAGAATAAATAGAGTTTTATCCACTTTACCCATCTCAAAATTATTTTTAAGCAAGAAGGTCTTAAGTCTATCATACTGTGCTCTAGGGGCTTGTTTAAGACCATATAATGCTTTAGATAGCTTGAAAACACGATTTGGATATTTAGGATCCTCAAAACCGTGGGTTGCTTAACATACACTTCCTCATCTATGAAACCATTTAAAAGGCACTTTTAACATCCATCCGATATAATTTAAAACCTTTTGATGCAAAGAAATGCAAGCGTATGCGAATGGCTTCTAGTCTAGCAACAGAGCAAATGTCTCATCAAAATCTAACCCTCAACTTGGTCAAACCCCGAGCTACTAATCTGCCTTATTTCTAACCACGTAACCATCCTCACCTTGTTTATTCTTAAACACCCAACGGGTTCCTATAACATTATGACCACTAGGAGGTTCTACTAGGTTCCAAACTTTGTTTCTTTCAAAATTCTCTAACTCCTCATGCATGGCATTTACCCAAACTAGAATCGATAAAGCATGTGATATATCGCGGGGTTCAAAAGAAGCAACAAAAGCCGAATGAGAGTAGAGATTTGGATCATTATACCCGAGCGAGTGACTCGCTCATGTAGATTACCTATTATCTGCTCCGAGGATGCCGTCTCAATGCGAAGTGGAGCGCCGGGTGAGATGTCGCTTCTTCGACCTCCGCAGTATCATTGATGATGATGATGCAAAGAGAGCCTCAATCAAGGTGAAGTAGACGAGGTGTTCTTGTATCAATATGGGCGCCTCGGCAGCAGCAGATGAGGGAATGACATTAGCTTCGCCCTCATCTTCCTCCACAAAAATGCTCTCTCACACCAGTAAATTATCTCAGAGTAATTGATCTAGCTCGTGGCTAGTCTCATCAAAAGTGACATTACAAGTCTCCTGAATAATGTTAGTCTCAGATTAAAAACTCAAAACCCTCGAATGAGCAGATAACCTGTAAATACCCCATCAAAAGTTCTTGATTCAAATTTATCTAAGTTGCTGTCTTAAGGATAAAACATTTTGATCCAAAAACTCAAAATGCGAAAGAGGGTTTTCTACCAAAACGAAGCTCATAAGGAGTCTTGCCTAAAGAAGGTCTCAAAAGACACGATTTGCAATATGGCAAGCAAGAGTAATAGCTTCGCCCAAAATCTCCTGGTGTGTTATACTCATCTAGCATCGTCCTAGCCATTTCGACTAAGGTCCTATTCTTCCTTTCCACCACGCCATTTTGTTGAGGGACGTGGAGAGGAGAATCGATGCTCAATACCACGCCAAAGACAAAAAGAATCAAAAGAAGCATTTTGAACTCCGTACCATTATCATCGCGAATCGCTCTCAAAGCACCAGAAGCTCGAAGCCAAACGAAGAACAAGGTCATGAAAATAACCAAAAGCTTCATCTTTGAAGTAAGAAGGAACACCCAAGTATATCTAGAAAGATCATCAACTATAACAAGAATATACCATTTTCCACCGATCGATCGGACTCTAGCAGACCAACAAGATCCATATGAAGCAACCGTCCCGGTCCGTCACCATAACCATAGTCACGTATGGGTGTGAGGCGGCAACTTGTTTGCCATGCCTACAAGGCGCACATACAAAGATCTTTGACAACTTTGAGCTTAGGCAAACCTCTCATGAGATCAAGGTTGCTAACTCGTGTCGATGATCAAAACCAATGTGCCCCAAACGTCGATGCCAAAGCCGTAAATCAAGAAGATGTAAGCAAACATTTAAGAGATCCAAGAAGAGATTCTCAAAAATCACTAAAAAATTCTACCAACTCTAGAGATTCCAAACACAAGCTCACCAAGAGAATCAAGCACACGACAAGCATTTTTCTTAAAAACAGCCTCATAACCATCATCAAGAAGTCGAGAAACAGAAAGGAGATTATACCTAAGCTTGTCCACAAGAGCGACATCTTTTAGAATGAATTTGTTGTTTACCCTAATTGATCCTGCTCCTTCAATTCGCCTTGTGTATCATCTCCAAAGGTGATAAAGTCATCACCGTTGCTCGCGTGAAAGAGGTGAACCATTTTGAGTTCCCTGGTCATGTGGCGTGAACATCCGAGTCAACGAACCACGTGTTCTTCCCTTTCCGCGTAATCCTAAAATCAAGTAGTAAAAGAACGATGTGTCTCAATATCGGGATTAGATAAACAAGATTTAGGAATCCAAAGATCGAGACACACGCCTCGCAAGGAGTATACAAACCGAAGTACTATCCTTGATTTCATTTAACATTCTGTTATGAGCAATGTTTAAATTAAAATGAGACTTGAACTGCTCATGGGCGGAAGTCGACCAGCTTTGTCTTGTGGTCGATCGGTGACCAAACCGGTCAGACCGGTGACCACCAGCGGTCAGACCGCCAGTCTGATACACATTAGAATTAGGATGTCTAGAAACATAATGATTTGCATGAGATAAAAATCCTAATCCAGGTTTATTCTTTTCAGTGTTACCATGTCTCATAGAAGCTCTAGGTTGCATGAATGAAATTCTATCAAAAATTTTCCTATCATTTTTCAACCTACGCCAACAATATTCAATCAAATGTCCACCCTTTTTGCAATAAGTGCAATGGTACTTGGTACCACTAGAAGACGCACCATTTGAATTAATACAAGGTTGGGCAAAACCTGCAGATTTAAAAGATGTTTTTGCAGGTTGGGTTTTGAATTCAATTAAACCTTTTTCCAAGACTTGAATGACTTTTGGGTTTGAATTGTCTTGAAAAGAATTGAATCCTAAACCTTGCTTCTTATAAGGAGTTTTAGACTTGTCAAGAATCATGTTTAATTGTTTCTTACCTTTAGAAAATTTTTCTAATGTATCATGAAGGTAAGCATTTTCTTTTCTCAAGTTAACACAAGAATCACAAGTTTTATCCATAGATTTTTCCTTATACAAAGCAATTTCAAGTTTAAGAGTGGAACATGAAGCACAAGTAGTATTTTCAATATTGTCCTTAAGCTTTGCATATTTGACTCTAGCAGCCTTTTAAGATATCTTTGATTTCACGCTCTTTTCTAAGCATGAAGTGCAAGGGCTAGAATCAAAAACATCAAAAGCAATCAATTTACTAGATTCTAAACATTTTTCACAAGGAGCACTTTTAATTTCATTTAGTTCAGATTTAGCATTCTCAAGTTGTTGTACACAAATATTATGAGCAGATTGTAACTTGGTAATTTGAATGCATAGCATGACAAGATAAACATTCATCAGTTCAAGAGTCTTAGCAGCTTTAAGCTCTACTTTCAATTTGTTAATCTTTGACTCTAATTTCTTATTTTTGTCATAACAAATTCTAGCGCTTCATCTTGACTAAGCAATTGCTCAACTATAGAATCATATTTAGCGAAAGCTCATCATAAGAAAAAGATACCTCATCATCATCAATGTCGCTTGTCACCATGAAGCACATGCCGCTGAAGTCTTTGGCCTTCCCTTTCTTTTGCCTTGAGGATCTCCTCCTCCTTGTCCTCCTCACTCCCAAGATCCACATCGCTCAAGGATTGATCCTCAAAAGCGGCAAGGACCCTGGTGAGCACCTTCACAAGCTTATTTGCCTCATACCTTGATTTGTTGAAAGGAGGCTTCTTCCAAGTCGGCTTTCCTTCCTTATGATTGCTCTTACCTTTCAAATTAGGGCAATTTGTCTTGATATGATTGAGCTCACCACATTCATAGCATGTTACCGACCACCTCTCTTTTGTTTCTCACATTATTGTAGGCCTGTGAATTTCTTAGCTAGAAGAGCTAACTCTGCTTCAGAATACTTTCAAGCTCCTCTTCATGAATAGCAGATAAACAAGCAAATGAAAATCCGTAAGAAGATTCACAAGAGTCATCAAAAGCCTTTTGAGAGGATCTGCTACCAAAGCTAAATTATCTTTCTTAGGATGATCAATTCTTTTAATTTCATGAGTCTTGAGTTTACTATAAAGCAATTCTAAAGTAAGATTTGAAAGATCAACATTTTCTTCTATAGCAGTAGCTTTCATCTCCCACTCCTTGGTGTTGATTGCACCCAAGAGATGGGTGGCATTTTCAGATTGAGAATATTCAATATCAACAACTTTTATTTGATTAATTACTTTATTAAAGCGATCGAAAATGTCATCGATGCTCTCTCGTGACGATCTCGAATTTATTGTACTCACGCTTGTAAACAGCTTGACGACCTTTTTGATTTGGGACGAACCTCATGATATGTTTCGAGAGTGTTCCAAATTTCATGCGCAGTTGAAAGATTACAAATTCGATCATATTCTTGTCTACCAAGTGCACCATATAAAAGATTCTTAGCTTTATTGTTGTTAGCCAAAAGAATTGCGTAAGCGGTGTAGCAATTTCAGAATAACCAATGGGCTCTAACAACATCCCAAATAGCTTGTCCTCGCTCTCAAGAAAGACGCGCATACGATTCTTCCAATAGGCATAGTCGTGCCCATCAAGATATGCGGTTTAGTAGAAAACTTATCCATCGCCAAAGTTCAAAGGACCTGTTAAGATCAAGATTGAACTAACCTCGCCTCGATACCACTTGTTGGACCGTAAAGGCGACTAGAGGGGGTGAATAGGAGCACGCCACTTTTTCACAAGTTATGAACTCAATACAATTTAACTCCAAGTAGCTATTAGAAAGCTATGAAGATCAATATACCAAGACAAATGGAAGACTAGTATTGAATCCAATTAAACCCTAAGCAATATAACAAAATCAACTAAGATTACCAAGACTCACAAAGACGGCGCGTCGACCATTATACTCAACCGGTCGGACCGATTGCCTGCGGTCCGACCGCTTTAGGTCAAGCGGTCGGACCGCTCAAAATCGGTCCGACCGGTGATGACGCGGCGGTCCGACCGGCCGACTCGAACCGATCCGCAATAAATAAATCACCGATGACGAAGTTGCAATTAGATGAAACTTTTGATTCTCAACTCCAATCTTTATGAAACTTTGCACACACCTTCTATATGCTATTGAGGACCTATTCCAATCGAATATTATGATAATTCTTGGAACGATCTTGAGCAATTGCCAATTGATTAACAGACGGTCTAAAATCGGGCAAGAACGAAAACTTGATCCTAAAGCTTGTTCGTGAGAGATTGATGATCAAGATGATGCTAGATAGATTCACACATATCACAGCAAGCTAATTCACGTGAAAGAATCAATCACAAACTCGCGGATCAAGGAAAGCCCTAAAATCACCAAATTGAAAGCAAGAACGAAAAGAGACTTATCTCAAGCAAACCTTGCATAGATTGATTTCGTGATTGAAGCTGGATTACATCCACACCATCATGGATCAGTAGACAATCAAGGATCACGAAATTCACCACAAACCATCAAGAGCCCTAGCCTCCACCTCAACTCCCTAAAGACAATTAGGTTTTGAAACATAAAAAGGCGAGAGAGAGAGAGGCACCACCATCTCCTCCTATTTATAGTGGAGGCCTAAAACTCTTAGGGTTTGACTTAATTGGGCTCCCGTTAAAGCCCACTAACAAACGGGTCACATACGCACGCTTCGCAAGCGCCGCTTTAACCTTTTGACCTAAACCGCTTCACCATGCGCCATGGATTTGCCAATAGGTCACCATTGTCCATCTTGTGTCACGCTTGAGTCGTTGACCCACCCGCATCATCGATCGCTCGACCTCAACTCTTCAAGTCTAGTCCCGATTCTCCTCGCCGCTGACCGTCCGCTGACCACCAAGCCACCGCACAACCATAGACAAGAAAACACGATTCGGGAACAAGTTCTTCACAACTTGACCCATGTTAGTCAAAACATGCATCATGCAAATCATATGCCATGAAACCAATGACTTTGACTTAACAAAACAACATCGCCACGGTTGGCCGACGCTCAGTAGTTACGGTCCGACCGCTCCAGTGAGCGGTCCGATCACTTCATGGCGGCCGGACCGCCTCCACGTGAGCCGCCGGACCGCCTTAGACTTAGCCAAATTCAAGCTCCCAAAACCAAACCTTCCGAAACTTAAACCAATAGAACTTCATCGAGACTCCAAAATTATGAGACCAAGTGCATTGGGATCCCCTTACTTGTCTACAACACCTATTTTGGCCCACTGATTTGAACACTTTGGTCATCGCCGTCCGATCGCTTGATGGCCTGGGTCCGACCGATATGGGACCGGCTCGGATCGCCGTGCAAGGACCGGTCGAACCGCCCCAAGCAAGAAGCTCAGAACTTTGTCGAAAACGCTGAAACGACAAACCGTAAACGTCATTGCCAATTGTCACATCATCCTAAGATCTGGAGCATATCCCCATGAAATCCACAATACTGAAAGAGAGCAATCATACAAAGATATATATGCAATTAAAGTATGTAATGTAAATTGCTCAAAGTAAAGCACAAGCACAAACCAAGATGACACAATTATGTTTTACCATGGTGTTCGGGGACTTGCCGGTCTCCCCTAATCTACGTTGAGGTAAGTCCAATTAAATTGGACCGGCTCCACTAATTAAGCCAACACCTCCGAGCTAAGTCTAACCACTTAGACCGGTTCCAACATGAACCAACACCTCGCTCCACTAGGGTTGCTCTTCCTCCACTCCGGAGATGGCGAGCACCAAACCACTCACAACACGCCGAGCCTTCTCGCAAGCTTCTTGAGAAGATCACCAGATACGACGCCTCCACGCCGTCTAGGTGTCGGCAAACACCAAGAGAAACAAATCTCAACTCAAGGTTCTCGAAAGCTAAGGAGTAAGGCGAGGAGTACAACGCCGAGCTGGACCGCAAGGGCAAATGGTCACGTTCCACACAGTAGTTCGACCCTCTTTGTCCATATGTCACATGTATTTCTAATTCCCTAAAGGCATCCGTATACCGTCCTTGGTTCTTTAGCCCGCATGCCATGTAACCCCTTGTCGGATGAACCATTGTGTTGTTATCGTTGCTCCATTTCTCCAAAGTTCTCCACCATGTATGAATTCCCTAGCTCATCGCAATATCACTTACCTTCGTACTTACGAATTATTGGTACCTCTATCGTCCTTACAAAATTCTTCAGAATTTTACCGCACTACAACAATATACGACGATCATAAAATGTTATTACGAGTCTAACAGATTCCGTATCCTTAAGATTCTACAAAATCATAAATGGACCAACCAACTTTGTCGCCACCCTTTATTTTAAAAAAATAAACAACATACAAACAAGATTTGCTAAATGTATTACCTACAAAAAAATTATGTTATTCTCACATAATTATTTTCAACAAATTAATAAAAATAATAATATTATTATTAAAAATCATCCGACGGTCAAGCGTCAAGTGAAGTAGTTATCTCGCCATTGAGTGACGATTAAAAGTTGCTTAACTACCAAACGACTGTTTCACGTGTAGCTCAACGGATAAATGATTTAGACCAATAGCCTAATAATTAAACGATTAGTCAAATCGCGCAAGAACGAAGCGGCGCGCGCGCGCCAAGGTACAAAATGATGGTGGCACGATCGAGAGGCGGAGGCGACTCAAGTCGAGTCGACCGAGTCCATCGGCAAGACCGCCCGCACCGAAATGGCGCCTCTCCTCTTCCCCCCCCACGCGCTTCCCCTTGCTCCGCCATGGCCGCCTCCTCCTCCCCGCCCCCCCATGGGTGCCCCCACGCCGCTCGTCCCGGCGCCTTCGTGATCGGCGACTCCACGGCCGACGCCGCACCAACAACTACCTCGCAGACGCTTCGCCGCGCCATGAGCGAGCCGACGGCACGACTTGACACCGCGCCTAACGGACCGCTTCTCCAACGGCCGCATCCCGTCGACTACATCGGTGCGGTGCCCACCACGCCCGCTTTTCTTGCTTCGCTGGTTTCTTGAATCTCTCTCTTTTTTGGGTGGGTTGCGGATAGTTCTTGAATCGATGTAATTGCGTGGTTCATGCCGATTGATTCTTTTTTTCTCTCGCTTTTGCTCCTTGGTTTCTTGAATCTTTCTTTCGTCGCTGTGGTCTGAGGCTCTGAGCACACAAGAACATATTATTGGCATTGTTGGTTTCCTGTTCTTGTGCTTTTCCTGGCTTAGCAACATCTTTGCCCCCCTGAATTCCCTAGCTCATCGCAATATCACTTACCTTCGTACTTACGAATTATTGGTACCTCTATCGTCCTTACAAAATTCTTCAGAATTTTACCGCACTACAACAATATACGACGATCATAAAATGTTATTACGAGTCTAACAGATTCCGTATCCTTAAGATTCTACAAAATCATAAATGGACCAACCAACTTTGTCGCCACCCTTTATTTCAAAAAAATAAACAACATACAAACAAGATTTGCTAAATGTATTACCTACAAAAAAATTATGTTATTCTCACATAATTATTTTCAACAAATTAATAAAAATTATGAGACCAAGTGCATTGGGATCCCCTTACTTGTCTACAACACCTATTTTTGGCCCAGCTCGATTTGAACACTTTTGGTCATCGCGGTCCGATCGCCTGATGGCTTGGTCCGACCGATATGGGACCGGTCGGATCATTGCAAGGACCGGTCGAACCGCCCCTAGCAAGAAGCTCAGAACTTTGTCGAAAACGCGTGAAACGACAAACCGTAAACGCCATTGCCAATTGTCACATCATCCTAAGATCTGGAGCATATCCCCATGAAATCCACAATACTGAAAGAGAGCAATCATACAAAGATATATATGCAATTAAAGTATGTAATGTAAATTGCTCAAAGTAAAGCACAAGCACAAACCAAGATGACACAATTATGTTTTACCATGGTGTTCGGGGACTTGCCGGTCTCCCCTAATCTACGTTGAGGTTAGTCCAATTAAATTGGACCGGCTCCACTAATTAAGCCAACACCTCCGAGCTAAGTCTAACCACTTAGACCGGTTCCAACATGAACCAACACCTCGCTCCACTAGGGTTGCTCTTCCTCCACTCCGGAGATGGCGAGCACCAAACCACTCACAACACGCCGAGCCTTCTCGCAAGCTTCTTGAGAAGATCACCAGATACGACGCCTCCACGCCGTCTAGGTGTCGGCAAACACCAAGAGAAACAAATCTCAACTCAAGGTTCTCGAAAGCTAAGGAGTAAGGCGAGGAGTACAACGCCGAGCTGGACCGCAAGGGCAAATGGTCACGTTCCACACAGTAGTTCGACCCTCTTTGTCCATATGTCACATGTATTTCTAATTCCCTAAAGGCATCCGTATACCGTCCTTGGTTCTTTAGCCCGCATGCCATGTAACCCCTTGTCGGATGAACCATTGTGTTGTTATCGTTGCTCCATTTCTCCAAAGTTCTCTACCATGTATGAATTCCCTAGCTCATCGCAATATCACTTACCTTCGTACTTACGAATTATTGGTACCTCTATCGTCCTTACAAAATTCTTCAGAATTTTACCGCACTACAACAATATACGACGATCATAAAATGTTATTACGAGTCTAACAGATTCCGTATCCTTAAGATTCTACAAAATTATAAATGGACCAACCAACTTTGTCGCCACCCTTTATTTCAAAAAAATAAACAACATACAAACAAGATTTGCTAAATGTATTACCTACAAAAAAATTATGTTATTCTCACATAATTATTTTCAACAAATTAATAATAATATTATTATTATTATTAAAAATCATCCGACGGTCAAGCGTCAAATGAAGTAGTTATCTCGCCATTGAGTGACGATTAAAAGTTGCTTAACTACCAAACGACTATTTCACGTGTAGCTCAACGGATAAATGATTTAGACCAATAGCCTAATAATTAAACGATTAGTCAAATCGCGCAACGAAGAAGCGAAGGGCGCGGCGGCCAAGGTACAAAATGATGGTGGCACGATCGAGAGGCCGGAGGCGACTCAAGTCGAGTCTGACCCGAGTCCATCGGCACCGCCCGCACCGGAAATGGCGCCTCTCCTCGCCCTCCCCCCACGCGCTCCCCCTTGCTCCGCCATGGCCGCCGCCTCCTCCCCCCTCCCCGTCCCCATGGGTGCCCCCCACGCCGCTCGTCCTGGCGCCCTTCGTGATCGGCGACTCCACGGCCGACGCCGGCACCAACAACTACCTCGGCACGCTCGCCCGCGCCGACCGCGAGCCGTACGGGCACGACTTCGACACCCGCCGCCCAACGGACCGCTTCTCCAACGGCCGCATCCCCGTCGACTACATCGGTACGGTGCCCACCACGCCCGCTTTTCTTGCTTCTGTTGGTTTCTTGAATCTCTCTCTCCTTTTTTTTGGGTGGGTTGCAGATAGTTCTTGAATCAGATGTAATTGCGTGGTTCATGCTGATTGCTGTTTTTTTTTCTCTTCTGTTTTTGCTCCTTGGTTTCTTGAATCTTTCTTTCGTCGCTGTGGTCTGAGGCTCTGAGCACACAAGAACATATTCTTGGCATTGTTGGTTTCCTGTTCTTGTGCTTTTCCTGGTTTAACAACATCTTTGCCCCCCTCCCGTTTGTTGATTCCTTATCCCTTCTGATGTACACTGCAGCGGAGAAGCTGGGGCTCCCCTTCGTGCCTCCGTACCTTGAGCAGAGCATGCGCATGGGCATCGGCAGTGTTGGCCTCAGCAACGTTGATGGAATGATCCAAGGCGTCAACTATGCGTCCGCGGCAGCCGGCATTCTCTCCAGCAGTGGCTCTGAGCTGGTCTGTCCTCCCACCTCCCCAATTTCTTGATGTTGTTGTCTTGTTGAGGCATCTATTTGGAGAGCATTGTATTGTTGTTTTGCAGCTCACTCACTTCAGCATGATGCCTAATTCGGTGGAGTTCTTGCGATTTTCGTTGCGCTGTAGGGAATGCACGTGTCTCTGACCCAGCAGGTTGAGGACACCTGAGCAGCTGGCACTGGCTCTTGGGAGGCAGCGACCGCCGACCTGTTCAGGAGGTCGGGTGTTATTTGTGTCGATCGGGAGCAACGACTTCATCCACTACTATCTGCACAATGTGTCGGGCCTCCAGATGCGTTACCTCCCATGGGAGTTTAATCAGCTCCTTGTCAACGCAGTGAGGCAGGAAATCAAGGCGTGGTTCTTGTTCTCCAGTTTATTTTGTGCAGCATTGCTCGCCTCCTTTTGATTGCGCTTGACGCTTGTGGTAATCAGTGTGCCGTGCGTTGTTTCTAAAGGTTGTAGCATTGTGCTTAGCAGCGGCTAGCAATGTACGGTACTATCAGCATTCGTGGTTGTGGTACTACGGTTTAACTTGGCTGCATAGTCAGGGATCCTGCTGCATAGATTACTTTTGCTTGCAATTGGTTCATAAAATGATATAGTGCCTTAGGGGGTCTGCTCCCACAGTTACCTGAGATCTGGTGCAGTTCTAAAGTCAAAACCAAGGAGTGAGTGGAGAGTTCTCTTGTAGTTAGGAGTTGGGTTTTGAGAAAAAAGTACTTCCTTATCTGGAGACTCTAGCTATTTGTTATCTGGGAAGTTAACTAATGAACACAGGAAAGTGATTAACGCAATGAATATTCTTATTTCCTTGGTTTGTTAGCAGTTCTGGAATGTTAAGTCATTTACCTTTGATTTACATATCCTTGGTTCTTAGTTTCAAATTTGGGCTGTTGCTCAAAAAGGCAATAACAGGACAATTGCATATGTACTAAAAGTGCAAAATATTTCAAATTGATCTTTGTTTTTTTTAGGAATCTATTTCAAATTGATGTTAGTGCAGCATTTTGATCAAATATGAAATTCAATCATTGAATCGATTATCCTGAGTCGGCTATGATTTATAGTTGATATTAGTAGTGTCATGGACTGAATGCTGTGTTTGAGTCACTGAAATTCTCAGCCTGTACTTAGGAGTTGTTTGTATTGCCTTCCATGTTGAAAGTGCAAGTAAACTTTTTTTTTGTATGCCTTCCATTTTGAATGTGCAAGTTAAGTTCATGGTACTTTAAGCTCAACTGGTAGAACACCTTGCACTTATATCATTGTGTTCATGACCTGACCATGATGCAACATGCTTCTCAGTTTGTGCATCTTGTATAATTTGATTATCTATACCTAATTTATCTCCATTATCGAATCTTAAGCAGAACACGTGGTGCATGGTGATTGAAGATGCATGACACCAGTTTGGTGTATTGTTTAGCACTTGAGAGTATAAATTTACAAAAAATAAAATAAAATGAATCAACGAGTATAAATTTCCATTATGTTCATCCCATAATATCATGTATATACAGGTACAAATTGGAACGAATTGCTTCAGTTGTTCATAAAGCCTTAGCAAATTAACTACAACATTGTATTTTTTTAATTTAGTCATATGTTGTTCATGTCAGATTGTGGAACTTTTGATATCTAAAGCTGTTGTGTATCTCCTGCTCCCTTCTAACAATGATGATTTATGCAGAATTTGTACAATATCAATGTTAGAAAGGTCATACTGATGGGCTTGCCTCCTGTTGGTTGTGCACCTCACTTCCTCTGGGAGTATGGCAGTCAAAATGGGGAATGCATCGAATACATCAACAACGTTGTGATTGAGTTCAACTATGCCCTGAGACACATGTCCAGTGAGTTCATCCGCCAGCACCTATACTCTATGATCAGTTATTGTGATACTTTCGAGGGGTCTGTGGACATACTAGACAACCATGACCGCTATTGTGAGCAAATGCATAATACTCCCTTCGTCAGAAATGTGTGCCATTTTAGGAAACAATTTTTTTTTGTTCTCAAAATAGCACTGTTTGGAGTGTTTTTAACAAAAATGGCGCCCTCGGCGTTGTTTTTGCAAAACTGGCGCTTGACACCGTCCGTGGGTGGGACGGACAGCTGCCGTACCGCCACGTCGCCTCGTCCGCACCACCGGTGGTGGAGGGGCGCCTCGTCCCTCCTCGACGGATCCACCCCAGCCTGACATGGTCACCGGCGCGCTTGGCCAGCATGACATGGTCGCCGGAGCTATGGTTCAAGGCGGCGTGCTCGGAGGAGCAAAATGGGGAGAGGAAGACGAGGCGAAGGTGGTGACGTGGACGCGGACACCGGAGGTGGTTAGAGTTGGCCGGCGGCGAGCTCCAAGCAGTGGTGCGGATCAGTTCACGGTGGCAAGATGGTTCCGGCGACGCTCCGTGGAAAAGGACACGCGCATGAGGTAGTAAGCGGCGCCGGGATGAAGAAAGTGGGGTCGATAAGCGGCGGAACTCACCAGAGGAGCGAGGAACGGGCGGCGGTGTCAAGAGCCAGTTAAAACTGTGCTGAGGGTGCCATTTTTGTTAATAACGCTCCAAACAATGCTATTTCAACAAAAATGCAATCAAACTTATCTAACTTTGACTAATAATATATTAAAAACTAGTTAGATTGGTCATTGGTGAATAGTATCATTAGATTTGTCATGATAAATATTTTTATAATATAATAATTTTGAATTTTTTTACTAACATAATCATATAAAAAGTAAGAGTCAAAGTTAGGTATTGGAGACCATATCGATGTCTAAATCGTTATACATTCTTGAACAGAGGCATTAAGTATTACATTTAGATTGCCTGTTGTACCTTGTTTCAAAACAGATTGCCTTCTGTCCTAGGGGAAGCATTATTCACATTATGATCGAATTACAATGCACAGGTTTTGTGACCACCACTGATGCTTGCTGTGGGCTGGGTATGCATAGGCAAGTATGGAGGCCTATTCATGTGTGTTCTTCCGCAGATGGTGTGCAGCGATGCATCGAGTCATGTATGGTGGGATGAATTCCACCCGACAGATGCTGTGAACCGAATCCTGGCAGATAATGTGGTATCCAGCGAGCACACCAAGATGTGGTATCCAGTGGACTTGCAGGAGATAGTAAAGCTGAACCAGTAGAACCAACTTGAATCTGATTGACAAGGAGTTATTACGAGTCGGCACAGCGAAATATATATATTGAGAATTACAACGTTCTATACAGATTGAATTGTGGGATTTAGATAGCTCAGGTTAAATCCAAGTACGATCAATGCACTGTAAAGGATCTGTATGGCCAAACTGGAACATATGCATAGGTACTGATGAGAGTGATGACTGAAGAGCATGTTTGGTGACAAAAAAAAGAAAAGAAAATGATTGTGGAGTTGTTTACCTAATTGTAATACCTCGAAATTTAATCGGGAAACTAGAAAAAAGAATTCGGGAGAAGGAGCTAATCAGAAAATCGGAATTTTCAGTTTTGAGGGGGTGGGGGGTTCTACGTTTTCCGGCAACCTGGGCTTCGAGACGCAGCTCAAGAAGCCCAAGGGGGGTGCCCTCCCTTCTAAACCCTAGCCGTCTCTCCCCCTCTCCTCCTCACACAGTCGCCCCTCCCCCTTTCCCTGCTGTCGCCGCCCCTTCTCCCCTCTCCACCTTGGCCGGCGCCTCCTTCTCCCCCTCCCTGGTCTTGCACTTCGCTGGGAGCTCGCCGGTCTCGCTTGTCTCCGAGGGTAACTCTGAATCCAATTGGATTGGTGTTTAAATTTTGTGAGTAGGCGATGTCGGCAGCAGATCAGTTCTGGTAGTCTGTAGAGATTACGTGAATTGGGGTAGTTAACAGCAGATTTTGACCAGGACGTCTCCTAGAGAGTTGTAGGCGACGTTGCTAGATTTCGGTAGAGTACTGGTTCAGGTCGTTTGGATGAGCGGATTGGGAGATATGATTTTCGTAGCGCTGCAGTTCTGTCGTAATGCTGACAGTTATTAGTAATCTATCATTAGCGATTAGTTAATAGATGAATTAGGGGATCTCACCATAAGAAATATTGTAGATATTTTTATAAGCTTTCCAGAAAGCTAAAGGCCATAAAATTTGGTCTTGTGTACTGAAAGTTACATTGGATTTAGTGTCGCTGTCTAGAAACCCTGACGAAAATTACTTGTTTTGTTAATCAGTTTGGTAAGAGTAGAAGATAGTCGAATCTGAAAAACTCATCAACTAGGTTTAGGTGGGGAATTTGATAAGCTTTCCATAGGGACCAAGAACACCTCATTTGGACTTCTGGTAAAAAGTTATAAATTTTTTATTATGACTGTCTGTCGAGGGGACATATCAGTATTTAGGATTTTGGAGTTGGGTTTGCGCTAGAGATTATAGCGAGTTCGTATTTTCTCCTCATTTTTGTTTTGTCCAGAATTGCCATCTTAGAGTGCTTGTTTAATTAATCCAGGTGAGAGTTTGGTTCTGGGGGCAGAGCCCTCTTCGCGTCTTCCACCTTCGCACGGTTGAGGCAAGTGCATGGTAGACAGCGATCAATTATTGTTCACTGTGATTCGTTATCTTTTAATACCATTATTGTTGTGCTTTTATTTTTATTTAATTGCAAGCAAGGGAATGGTATGAATATATCTTGTTGACGAACATGAGAAAAATTGGATATGATGAATATGATAAAATTTTACATTTTTGCATTCATAAGCATCTTTGCATATGAGCAGGTGATTATAATTGATCACAACTTCACGGGAGTGGAGGAGGTCCCCGGTCCTCAAGGAGGAGCGGGCTTGAGAGTGAATGTTGTCGCGAGCATTCACTTATGCTATACCAGTATACGCGAAAGTAGTGCATGTGGACATGTAGAGTAGAGTTGCATTGATATGAGATGAATAGATGTGAAAACAAAGTGAAGAGAACAACATGAGAATATTAATAGAAGTACATGGGATGATAATGAAGTTATTGAATTCTGTTAATTTATCATTGTTCGTTGTATATTCATGTATTTGCTGAGTCATGGACTCACCCTTGCTCTTCTGTTGTTTTTAGGTGATCTTCGAGGGCGCCACGATTGAGAGCGAATAGAGCATATGAGATAGTTTTATATTTTAGGAACATGATTATTTGCCATGAGAACCTTTTTATTCATTATTGCTGGAATTACTCTAGGACTGGTTAGAAATTGAATAAAATTTAGGTTAATGTTTTGGACTAGTCTGTTTGTTTCAATGCTTCGGATTCATTAGTTTGGTGCTGTTTTAGACTGTTTACCTGGTTATATTTCCCTTACTTATTTGTTCATATTTGCTCAATCTTTATTCATGTTCTATTGTGACCTGTGGACGGGTTATAATATTGTTTTACTTGTTGAAATTTCATAATATGTTAATGTATATTAGTTGTTAGGGTAGTTTAGTGGCATTCCAGGCTCAGTGCTGAGCTGAGGTGTTACACTAATATGTTCCATTCCTGAGTAGATTCTAACGAAACCGTTGTCTATTGTAGTTTATGCTATCCCGACAAAACCGTGTTTGCAAAATCTACAATTTTTGTACAATCAACGCAAGTTTGACCATGAGACTCCAGTGGTTACAGGTTGTTTATAGACTGATACTACTGATCATCCTTGTTGCTGCAAACATTGCTTTCATCATATCCTACTGCTTTAGTTAATATGCAGTCACTCACTTTACATTACCAGTATACAGATTCAAGGACCAAAGAACAAAGAAAGAGAGGAAAACTTAGCACTCCTTGTGCCCCTTGCAATCATCCTCAGTGACCACCTGCTTATACCTTAAAGTTTGAGGTTTGAGTAGATATTAGTTTGAGGTTTGGATCCTTTTTGTCTGAGATTTGAGACCTCAGATGCTTGTGCTGATGTGTAGCAACCTGATGCTTGGCCATGCCCATTTATGAACAATACAAGGAAGATCATGGAGTGCATCCAAGGGTGCTACAACTCCTCATCACCAGCTCCAGAGTTCAGAACAAAGCTGGGGAATGCCATGGTTATGTCCCTGAACAGGGAAAGTATAAGGTATCACAACACATTCAGAGTTTACTCAAGAGATGGCGTTCTCAAAAAAAAAAAAAAAACTCAAGAGATGGACGTACTTCATAAGTAATTGGACATTTGGAGTGTCACACTGAGGTTACTCAGGCAAGCATGTTAGCAAGCTGAAAATGTAAATATACTTACTTTAGGTATGGAAGAGTCATGTTCTTCAGCAAAGCTGGGTTTTTACTTGCGAACGCCTTCCATTCATCAGGATCTATCTTCCCGTCACCGTTCAAGTCTGCTTGCTGGAATGTCTGTCAGAACATAAGAATAAATCTTTGTGTTGGTCACCTCATAGTGTGAACGCTTCTTGCACCACAAGAAGTGATTTCTTTGTTGGATTAATTTCCTATTACGTGGATCGACATGAGTTTTAATACATATCAGCTATCTATTATACGGTTGGCTCAAATATATAAAGTAATCAAATAAAGTATTTATTAAGAGTCCGAGTATCTATTAGGAAAATATAGATTTGAATTTAAATCTGTGTAGAGACATGTTTTGAATCTATCCTTAATTATGAACATGATGAGATTTTATACTAAATGTTATAAATAAAGGTCAGGTCCTCTCAGTACAGTAACTCATGCCATACCCCTTATTCCAATCTGTAGTTAGAATTTGTGGCTTCTATCTTGCTGGGAAAGACCAAACCCTAGGTAGATTGAGCACATGAACATCTACCGTTTCAGATCAACACTACGATGAACAATGGTATCGTCATCAGGTTTGCTTCCGCGATTACATATTTTATGGGTGTTGCAATTACCACATACAAGATCCTGTTTTCGTTTTGATCATCTGGTATAGATTAAAATTTTAGTTCTAACAATTGGTATCAGAGCATTTGTATGAGGATTTGCAACCTATTCTGGAAGTTTACCCCATAGCAGATCATATCTTTTTGTTTTTTCCCTGTAGCTTTGGTTTAGATCGATTTTTTCGGATCGATTCCTGCTTCGCATCTACTAGCTGCGTCTTCCCCGTCGCCTCTGTTCTCCATTGTCCCCCCGGTGTCGTCATCCGGTCTCCCACCACCCCCTGCTGCTACGAGACTTTAAGACCCCACCCCAATGGATCCTTCCGTCTTGCGCCCAGCGCTCGCCGCCCCTACCCCTTCCCCGCATGCCGCAGCGCCCAGCTCGCCACCCCTACCCCCCACATGCCCTCAAGATTCACGAGCCCCCCACCCTCAAGACCTTCGGTTCGCCGCCTCGTCCACACCGAGAGCACCTTCCCGATTCACGCGCCGCGCGCAGGCGCCTCTAACTCCTACTTCAGATCTGGTCACTCGCCCTCCAGCTCTGGATGATTTCGCATCTGTGTCGCCAACGCCTTGGTAATCCGCCACCTCCGCGTCTTGCGCTTCGCTCGTGCGTGGCCCTACGGTTTCTATTGCGCTCGCTTGCGCCTTGCTCGTCGAAGAGGTCGCCGCCTTCCTTGCACCAAGCAACAAGAAAATCCATCCGATTAGCCCTTGAAGTTTTGATTGATTATGGAATAATAAAGTTTTTGCTCGTGATAATTTAAGGTTAAGCTTTTGCATTATTGATTATTCCTGAAAATTCGGTTCATCCTAGGTTCTAGAATTATTCATTTAGATGCAATTTTGATTGTCTTGTATTTGGTTATGTTCTCTGATGTGCAAATTGGTGATAATATGTCAAATGCAATATTGTTAATCTTGCAAATTGGTTATGTTATCTGGTTAGCGTTATTTCATCTGATGCTTCTTAAGACTATCTCATACATTATGATGATAAATTGTGGAATATCAGGATATATCTTATTTTGATGAATTATGGATTGATTCAAATTTGGCCAACTAGTGTTCTGCATAGGTTAATTGAAGTTCTATGTTGCTAAAGCAACCTTTGTTATGTAGATTAATTTATTCGAAACAACTAGGAATTTTTTTGTATGTATAATTCATACATCTATTGACTGGCCCAAAGGAAAATGAATATTTTGCCGAATTATATATGCAACTGTAACAACAAATATGTAAAAATTATCAAGTTTCTAAGTCGAACCAAAGTAAGGCATATTGTTTGACATGATTTATTGTTAGTATTTAATTGCTACATCAAGGTTGCCACTTGCAAGTTAATATTTATGTCCAAAGACTAAATATTAATGTAGCGCTAGGTGTCTTGCGTGATGGAATATACCAAATTCTGAATCAAACCTTATGTATGTTATTCATGTCATGATATGTGCATTTAATTTATTCTTTTATTTCAGCTACAAATCCTACTTCCAATATTTCTGTTAGCATAAATTCTATACCTATGCTTACTAGTGCATACTTTAAAGAATGAAAAGAGAACATTTTGATTGTTCTTGGGGTAATGGATCTAGACCTTGCACTTCGTAAAAAACAACCCGCTGCTCTTGTGGGTAACAAATCAATTAAGGAAAAGGAATTTGAGAAGTGGGATCGTTCAAATCGTATGAGTCTTATGTTCATGAGGTGTGTTGTTCCGGAAGTTTTTTAGGATATCACATCGTAATGTGCCACTCTGACTAAGGGTTTTCTTGACAGTCATGAGCAAAGGTTTGCCAAAAACGAAAAGACTGAAATAAGTGTACTTTTGGCAAAACTTATCTCAATGAAATATGAAGGTAAAAGAAACATAAGGGAGTATATTATAGAAAATATCTCATCTTGTTTAAAAATTAAAAGCACTCAAGTTAGAGTTATCTAAGGATTTGCTCGTGCAATTAATTTTGATATCCCTTCTTGCACACTTTAATCAGTTCAAGGTGAGTTATAACTGTCAAAAAGACAAATGGTCCTTTAATGAGCTCATCTCCTATTGTGTGCAAGAGGAGGATAAATGGAAACAAGATAGAACAGAAAGAGCTCATTTGGCTATGACCTCTAAAGTCGGGAATAACAAGAGGAAGAGCAAAGAAGCTACAAGTGTATCGTCCATAAAGAAGAAACATAATAAACAAGAACATGAATTAGCTGGTTTCTTTTGTAAGAAGGATGGCCACATAAAGAAAGATTGTGCCAAATATCACGCTTGGCATGCAAAGAAAGGTACATTTTTTTGCTATGGTTAGCTCTGAAGTTAACTTCTGTACCTGAACACACTTTGTGGTTAGACTCTAGTGCAACATCTAACATTAGTGTGTTCATGCAAGGTTGCCTGAACTGCCGAAAGCCAAGTGATGCTGAAAGATTCATCTATGCGGGCGATGTCAAGAAGGTGGCAACTGAGGCTATAGGCACATTTAGTTTGCTGTTAAAGACTGGATATTATTTGGATTTGAAAGAGACTTATATTGTACTATCTTTTAGGCGGAATTTGGTTTCTATTTCTGTATTGGACAAATTATCTTATAATTGTTCTTTCAGAAATAGTTTATTTAGTCTTTTTCAGAATTCCAATAAAGTTGGTACTGGTTCTTTAATTTAGTATGACAACCTGTATTTGCTTGATATTATTGCCTCATATAATGAAGTCCTGCATACAATTTCTCGTGGTATTAAGAGTAAATTTACCAATGATAATTCAAGTTCCTTATGGCATAAGTGTTTAGGTCATATCTCCCTGTAGAGAATTAAGAGCCTTGTGACTGAAGGAATTTTGGATCCCCTGGATTTCACAGATTTCAACATTTGTGTTAATTGCATTAAGGGGAAACATACAAACAAAAGGAAGTTAAGTGCTAATAGAGCTTTAGATGTCTTAGAACTGATACATACGGATATCCGCGGCCCATTCCATACGGCTTCTTGGAATGGCCAAAGGTATTTTATCACGTTCATAGACGACTTCTCGTGATTTTATCTTATTCATGAGAAGTCACAGTCCTTAGATGTGTTCAAAATTTTTAAGGCTGAGGTGGAAAACCAACTTGGTAAAAGAATTAAGGTCGTTCGATCTGACCGTGGTGTAGAATACTAAGGCAGAAATGACGGATCAGGTGAACAACGTCCACGACCTTTTTCTAGATTCCTAGAGGAATGCGGGATCGTCCCTCAGTACACTATGTCGGGATCTCCTAGCATGAACGATGTTGCTGAGAGACGAAACAAGACTCTTAAGTATATGGTGAGGAGTATGATTAGTCATTCTACCTTACTAGAGTCTCTCTGGGGAGAAGTGTTGAAAAGTGCAGCTTATTTACTCAACAGAGTACCAATTAAAGTAACTAACAAAACCCCGTACGAATATTGGATAGGCAAAAAGCCTAGCATCAGGCATGTACGTACATGGGAATGTCCATCTGAGGCAAGGTCGTACAAGCCTAATGAGAGAAAATTGGACTCAAGAACTGTTAGTCGCTTTTTTGTTGGTTATTCTGAAAAATCTAGGGTTACAAATTCTATGATCCCACTACTAAGAGAATTTTTGAAACCGAAAATGCCCAGTTTTTTTTAGGATGTTGAGTTTGAAGGGGGATATGGTTAGGGACATTAATTTTGAAGAAGTTTCTGAAGGAGATTTATTTTCTCTTCCCATGGTTATTCCTAATAATGATCGTGATCAGGTTATTTTACCCGATAGTATTGAGGGAAACACAAATCAAAATAATGTCCATGAGGTTCCTCCTCAAAATGACGTTCTTTCAGAAGAACATGCTCATTAACTTCAAGAATCAGTGCCATTAAGAAGATCCACTAGAGAAAGAAGAAGTGCAATCTCTGATGATTAAATTATCTTTCTTCAGGAGAATAAGGCTTGTAGTGAAATTTTAGGAGAAGATCCTATCAATCTCCAAAAGGCCATGCAAAGCCCAAACTTAATTAATTGGATCAATACCATGAATGAAGAGTTAAAATATGTGAAGGACAATGACATTTGGGATCTGGTTTCATTTCCAGTAAAGAAAGAAACATATTGGTTGCAAATAGTTATGTAAGACCAAACGGGATTCAAAGGTAATGTGGGAAGATATAAGGCTCGTCTTGGTGCTAAAGGATATACTAAAAAGAATGGATAGACTATAAAGATACTTTCTCTCCGGTTTCTTCTAAAGACTCTTTTAGGATCACTATGGCACTCGTGATATATTTTGATCTTAAGTTTCATAAGATGGATGTAAAGACAGTGTTCCTAAATGGAAACTATGATGAGACGATTTATATGGAGCAACCAGAAAACTTTGTGGTCGGTGACCCGAAGCAAATGATATGCAAATTAAAGAAATCCATCTATGGGCTCAAACAGTCTTCCCGGCAATGGCACCACAAATTTCATGAGGTTATTATCTCTTTTGGTTTTGAGGTAAATACAGTCGAAGATTGTGTGTATCATAAATTCAGTGGGAATAAGTTTATATTTTTGGTTCTGTATGTTGATGATATTTTATCTGTAGTTGGAATTTGTGACTTACCTCTTCTTTGGGAAAGATCAAACCTTAGGTAGATTGAGCACTTGCACATCTACTATTTCAGATCAACCCTACGACGAACAATGGCATCGTCATCAGGTATGCTTCTGCGTTTATAGATTTTATGGGTGTTGCAATTACCACATGCAAGATCCTATTTTCGTTTTGATCATCCGGTATACATCATAATTTAAGTACTAACAATTTCAACATGAAATCTGCGACATTTTTTTCCGAAGGATATGAACTGAAAGTTGCTGGACACTTCAGTGTGCCAGCTACAAGTCGGGTGTGAAGGCAAATTAGTGCAAACAAATGTGGCACACACCACACTTCGGTGTAGACGTCTGTGGACAAAATAAGCTGAGGGAAATAAATTGAAAGTAACATTTCATCTGGATGCACTATACCTGATCTACAATTTGTTCGACGGTATCATCAGAAAGATACAGGCCCGATTCATTCAGAATTGCAAGCACCATTTCGTTCAACTGCATGAATGATCATCAATTCAGTTTCAGTAACTCCTCTAGCTAGGAGTCTCACTGTCAGAATGGAAAGATAGTGTGCATGCTATTCTTAGTGCTTTTAATGAGTTTTGAGAACATGGGAATATTGTTTGAAACTTACTAGGCTACTGTTATTTATGTTGCTTCATTTGGGTTTATTTTTCCAAGAATCAAAATGTACTGTCAGTACTGAAACTGGGCTATGTATTTAAATTGCAGTGTGTGGTAGTATTTGCAAAAAAATATTGAAGTATTATGTTCAATTGATGGAATTATATGAAGAATGATTCTGTAATTCAAAATACAAACCTCTTCACGTTCAATGCTGCCAGTGTCTCTCAGGTCATAAAGTCTAAATGCAACTGCAAGAAGGAATTCCTTCAGATGTCAATCAAAGAAGCAACATATGAACAGAAGAGGAAAGAGATACGGTGAATTATGAGGTATAAATAACAACAGGAGGGTCGCAAACTGTCATGACAAGATAAAATTGCCTAATTGTAAAAGAAGTATGTTTCCAAGGTAGATTTTTCAGTAAGCTAAAAGGAAAATCTGCAGTACCACTACTTGAATTTGACTCAATGTTGATGACAAAACCATATCTTAAAACACTGACAAAACAAAACATTAGAATTAAGTAACGAAAACTAAGTCTTTCAAAAAACAAAGTAGTGAAAACTAGGGTAGCTTTGACCATACATAAGGAGAGGGAACTGGGCTAGGATCCTTACAGGAAATCTTGTCTGCCATAGGTGTATCCGGGTGAAAAATGTGGAGGGACCGAACAAACTCCCCGAAATCAATCACACCATTTCGATTGAGATCAAACAGATCAAATATCTGCAGTAGTCTAATACAGTGTCAGACATCTGAACATATTTTACAGTTCAACTAACTCTAGATATTTGTGCTTAATTTTAAAAAGAGTTTGCAGTGAGAGAACGACCTATTCAGAAAGTGACCAGGTCAGTATCAATTGGAACATCTGTTTGTACATGCTGTGGCACCCAATGATCCAAATTAAAGGACACTGAAATTGTGTGAGAGATAATTGGTACGTGGAATAGTGTAAAAATTAGAAACTGACCCGATCGGCGAAAAGGTTCTTCTTATTGCTGTTCCTGAAGAGAGCAAGTTGGAACTCCTCCTGTTCAAGAAAAAGGCAATTTGGAATTGACAATGATTAGAGTTTCAGAACCACATGGTCAATTTGTCCTGACAGCGAAAAGTTTGGTCACACTACAAGCAGATTATAAGCAAGGTACCTTGTGAATAAGCCCATCTTTATATATGGAATGGCTAATCTTCTTGAACAACTCATACAGGGCCTCCACTTCATTTACAGAAACTGCATGCAAGAAGAACAGTTGAACGACAAGAAACATATAGTCATTCGTGTACTTAAAAAAATGACCAGAAAAAAGAACCTATATTTTCTCATGGAGCATTCAGTATGTTCTTACATGTAGTCTCTTTGGCCAGAATAGCAGGATCCTCATACCCTGGAGCTCGTTTGAACTGCTTTGATGATGCACAGCCCATACAAAACAACTAGCAAGGCTAAAAACCTCAGCTTTTATTGTAATTAACAACCAACATATCACAAAAAGTGATGAAAAGCACATAAAAGAAAAGGAGAAAGACATTGATATAAACACAACACCAAATACAAATTCACAAGAAAAATTCAGTAAAAACAACCCAAGAAACACAGGTAACAATAGGGAAACCATCGCACAAGCTCACCTAGGAAACAACACAGATGCTTTTCACTACAAGAAGAGGCTGAGTAAAAGAGGGAGGGTGTGCAGGTACAATGGACATGGAATTCAAGCATATATTTATGTGCATGCATAGGGACATCACAGTGCGGCACAATATTGAAAAGAAATGCTAGTACCAAGTACCAACAGGAAGGGCAAGGCAAGGGTTGACTTGTACCAGTTCCTTGCAACAAGTTCCACACGTTATTATTATTCATTTCATCACCTGTCATTATTCAAAGGAATAAACAATAATGTGATTATATTAATATAGCCTAGTAGTTTACAATTGTATCCAGCCTAGATGAAAATGTGAAAATTAACTAATCAACCATAAGGCCAATAATTGAATTTATGCTTAGGTCTACCAAAGATGGTCTAAAACGACGTCTTGCATTTTATACAAAATTGTCAATGTTGCCTTGTACCTATCAAATGGTTGTTTATATTTGGGATGCATCCATGGGTGGCGCATGCTGTTTGGTTTGGCGATAAAAGGAAAATAAATCTGCAGGAAGCATGCAGTATTATTACGAACGAACAGTGCGTAGTTAGTCCCCTCAGGCGTATCGAGAAATCATCAACGGCGATCGCTGCTAGCTGCAAGCTGGCTGCCTACTGGCTATATCAAGAAAACTGGGTGAGATAACAAGAAATGTCTGGTCCCTTGCTCCATTTCTAACAAAAGAAAAGAGATAAATATCTTTGCCGCTGCTGTTGTGGCAGACTGCAGAATCTAGTTTTAGTTTTTCGGGAAAAATATTTGACAGGAGCTTTTTACTATTCTGTCAAATGTAACTCAGAGCTTTTTACTCATTTCTACAGCAAGCAAAAACCTTCAAACTCCCTCGGATGCCTTTTGTTTTCTCACGTGTTGTCTTCTCAAAGAAACAGAGTCTGATATGTTACGGTGTGTCGAGTGCAGCGATTCTACGCCTGCATACAGTATCTCATCCGTTCGTCCCCGCCTCCAGATTCATGTGCTCCCTCTCCCCTCTCTCCCTCTCTCTCTCTCTCTCGGCTCCAGAGCCGGTAAGCCACGCAGCGGCCAACTCCAAGCCGCGCCGGTCCGGAGCCTTGCCATGCTGTCGTCGCCGCGGGAAGCCACCGCCGCTCATCGGAAACCTCGCCTGTTGGCGCTAGAAACCTCACGCGCGCCACCCGAGACCTCACAATCGGGACGGCTGAGGTTTCATCTAGCGGCGGTGGCGAGGTTTCTGGGAGCGGGCAGCGGCACGACATGGTGCGGCTTGCGCGGGGTGCAGGAGACACGATATTGTTGGACCCGACCAGACGCATCATAGCCCACCGTAGACGGGTCGGGCCGCTACGGCTTGACACAATGTGCCATACTTGGGTTGGCACCTTAGCCAGCGGGTCAGTCCAGCATAGCATGTATAGTTTTAGACTTGAAACGACACACATAGTGTCAGGTCTGGTACGACCCAAGCACGATTGGTCTGTTTAGCACGATTAAATCTGTGTAGGTACAACACGACCCGTCGGAATGATTAGGCCTGTTTAGGAACGGTAATGATCGGAATTTTTAAATTTTTAGCCGTTGGAGAGTTTTAAAATATGAAATAAATTCAAAAAATCTTGAATATTTTTTCTATAAATAGGTAGCATACCCCCCTCTCATTCAACCATCATCCAATCTTCAATCTCTTCTTTGAATTATGTAGTGCAAATTTAAATCCCTTTTGTGATAATTTGGCAAACTTTGAAAAATTTGTGCGAGATATTCGAAATTTCGAAATCCAGTTGTAGTCAGGAAAAGAGGTGCAAAACTTATTTATGTATATTTTTATTGTTCGTATTTGTTATACTAAGATGAAAAAATAATAGTGTAATTTTCGATTTGCAGTTTTCGTGGTGAAAAATTACGATAGTTTTGAATTGGTGATTTCAGAATTTCATTGGAGGGTCTTGCTTCTTTCGAAAATGTTGTGGCCCCAACTCAACTACAAGAGCAAGTAATCCTATCATCAGGCTCCACAAGTTCCTCTGCGTATACAAATATCGGATCAAAGAGATTCAGATCGAGTACATAAGAAGTCTAGGAAGATTTTGATAAGACAACCAAGTCAGACAGACAAGGAGTTCAGATAAGATATGTTGTTTGTAAAATTGTAAACATGAATTGCCTGCAAAGTCTTCAAATGGAACAGAGCACTTGCATGGACATGCTGCAAGATATAAAGCAAGATAAGGATTGGTCATGAGGTAAACACAGCTACAGTACAACCCTAACGGTATAGTACGTAGTTGGAACTATAGTCCTAGGTAGCTCATCAATCTTTTTGTCGTTTAATTGCTTCAGAGGATCTACTTTTAAACTTTAGTGAGTCTAAGGGCCTGTTTGTTTATGCTTAGCCCTTTTGGCTTAATCAGCTTATAAGCCCCTTAGATTTTAAGCCAAGCTAAGATGTTTGTTAATCTGGCTTTTTTATGAGTTGTTGGCTTATTGAGTGATGTGTGAATGATAAAAGGTATGAATTGTCCTTAAGGGTTTGGAGAACCTGTTTATGCACGTATTTAAGCTTATTTTTGCATGAAAATTGAAAAAAATATGACGATACATTCGAGTGTACATATGAAACAAAATAGATATCACTCCTATTTGCATACGTGTGTATACCCATTCCTAACCAAATAAATTGCAAAATTGAACGTGCATGCATGTATACATTTTAGGCATCGCGTAATGGAATAAATTAATATAGAAAGGCAAATGCTTGAAAAAAAACAGAGGGGACAACCTCCTATTTCTATTATTAGAAATCGAACAGTTCTACGTAAGTTCTGAAAGTACTAACAAAACAGGGAAAGACCTACTCACTTTACCCCTAGAGGAAACTCAATAGAAGGGAAAAAAAACTACTTCCTACAGACTACCAGCATTCCTCTGTAGAGGTTATACAACAAAAGACAGAAGGAAAACCAAAATTAGATGCCAAAATAGTTATCTGAAAAGCTACAGAATCCCTTACTAACAACCACACGATCCTCTCACAATCCTCCCATTTTCCATTGTTATGCCAGGTCGCCATCCTCTGCTTGCATTGAGAACTTCCACCACCACCTGCTCAAGCACCCTTGCTCCCCCTGGGATTTGTTTCTGTCATTCTGTGCCTTCCTCTTTTTTCTGCAGCTGGGCCCAGTAATTCATCCAGTGACAAGTTAGATAAATAAAAGAGTGAATCAGAAGGCATTTTATTTTTTGAAACAATAATCATTCCTAATTTTCCATATGGTCCAAAATATAGCTGCTACTCTAACAGTAACTAGCTGTTTCATATGACCTCTGAATTGTCTTAGCCAAAACGTCAAACAAATGATCCATGCTTAGTGGAACATCCCTGAAACAAAAAGAACGTCTCACGATGTTCCATACAAATTTGGCAAATGGACACTGCAAGAAGAGGTGATAAGTACTCTCATTCATGCCACAAAATTGGCATTTATAAGATCCATTCTAGCCCCTCTTCTTTAGATTGTGCTTTGTCAGAATGCTTTTCTTCAAAACCAACCAAACAAAAACTTTAATTTTTGCAAGAAGCTTCACTTTCCACAAAAAAAATGTGGGAAACCAACACCCTGCACCCTCAAGCTTGACAAAATGGTTGAACAGTAAATGAGCCATGAGAATTTACATTGATCTAGCAGTTTCAATATGCGGATTATGGAGGTCGAGGGAGGACGACGAGGGGCGGCAGCGGTGGGCGTAGGGCAGCAGCGTCGGGCAGCAGTGTCGGGTGAGGGGCTCCTCCTTTGTGAGTATAACTTCTACACATCTTATTTTTGCAACAACAACATTTAATTGATTCAATATAAATGATAGGGTAGTGAAATTTGCCTCTTTACTCTCAATTTCCCTAATGAGAGCTTTATTCTCCGTGATAAGCTTTTCATTGTCCAAATTGAGATTGTATCGGAGCTCATCCACTTGCTTCATCTCCTTCTTTTTGTTTTCCATGTTATTGAACTTTGTTCTTTCAATTAATCTGCAAATCTAATTAGTTAAAAAGCAGAAAAATTGGATAAGCTTGAGAAAGTTATGGAAACAATATAATCTTACAATAGAGTCTTTACATGTTGTTTCTTTCATGTATTTCTCAAAAAATACTTCATGGTTTTGCGTAAGCTTGTCGCTGACCAGCTAGCACTCCTTTAAGTCATTCCAGAGCTTTATGTTGAGGTCTTCAAGACGCTTGCATTCTGTAGCAGCCTTATAAAGAACCTCCTCTTTTTCTTTAAGGCTCCTCTATTTGAGAATATGCTGGAATTTGATTTCTTTGCTTGTGTTGTCAGTGAAGACCAACTTGTTCTCATACTCATAAATGAGCTGATCAGCAGTGTGTTTCTCTTGCTTAAGAAGACTGAAATAGCAAAGGTATAATAAAAAAATTCTTTAAACAATAAATAAAAGAGATTACTTTACTTACTCTTTAATGTGAGAGCCGCCGAGCGATTTAACTTGTAATGCTTAACCTTCCTATTGGTTCTAGCATCATAAATTAAATTTCCCCACTCTCGATGTATTGTGTACATCCCAGGACAACGTCACACATACACCCACACAAAACATAACATCAACGCCACACAAATTATTACAGTACCGATAACAACATAGTTTACAACATCAAAAGACAAACAAAGGTTAGAGTTATTACAAAAGGGTCGACCAGCCAAATAGCACAACAAAATACCAAAATCACAGCGGAAGCACAAGCCATAAGATGGCAGCGAAGAAAAGCCAACCTTATCCACAAGGCAACTGACCGGAAACACCGAGCTAGTCGTCCCACTCGTAGTCGGTCTCACAATAGTTGACCCCTTAGGGATCAACCTCCTCTGAACTAGTGAACAATCTGGTTAAGTACAAAGTTGTACTCACAAGTCTTACAAACAACAAAATAATTAGATGCATTCAAGTATCAAAAAAAGGCTACTACACTAAGCAATTAAAAATGCTACTACACTAAGCAATTTTCAGCATAAAGGCATTTTCTTTGCAATAGAGTAATAGATTATGAAGTAGTTGATCAAATCTGTTTTTATTTGTTTAAATAATAGTGAGACAACATTTATAACCATAATTAACATCCTAGAGGTGACCTCCCAACAGCCACCACAACATAGCACGAATTACCCATTCGTACCACCCGATGTCAAGTTTTATCGAAAACGTAGAGTCTAATTCTTGTGGAAAATAACTAAGCATTGTCATAACTAAGAACGTGGCTACTCAAGTAGATTAAACCCTGCAGCAGTGTACAACTTTACCCACATGTCGTACCGCTCTTTCGCCAAGCTATATAGCACACTTCCTTAGGTATACCGACAGAGCTAAGTCTTACGAGACGTTTTCCAACGAGATGTATAAGCTAAGAGCCGCTCGCATGGGGGAAACCCTCTATGAGACGCCCTTGTGTGTGCAGACAGGGTTCCCACGGAGGACCCATACGTCTTGTAGGAGCCACCGGTAAAGCTTTGGTCAACTACCCCTTGGGGTAAAGCCTTAGACAACTACCAATGCCCCTTGGGTAAGGGAATCTATATCCAGAACCCACCCCGCACATCCCAACAACAACAAAATATTTTTCTCCCTAACAACTACCACCTGCAACTCTGAGCTAACACACACTAAAGTACTAAGTCAAGAGGGTTCCCATATGCCCTCATGTGGATGCACGCAACCATACACACCCAACAATCACACCATTCATACATGTGCCCAAGTCTAAATATTTTTATTTTCAGTTTTAGTTTTTCCAAATACAATACATACATGAGTACCCTGACCCAAGTAATTTAAGTGATGATATAATGACCATCACCGAAGCGAGGATCCCCATACAACCATTCTAAGCATTGCTAAGAGACATCAACTCGTATACTATTTATAAATGATCAGAGCCCATCCATCGGGCTCTAAATCACTATCAAGGATATAACTTAGGTCCAGTGGCAATGAGAAACATTTACCTATAGCTCATGCATCTATTCAGATTAACTACCTCTAGCGAGAAATTGAACTTCAATATAGAACATGCATATATACATTTGCAAACAAGATAATTGTATCAAACATAATTGGAGCAATATGATCAAAGGGGGGCTGCTTTCCTTGTTGTAGATATTCCACTTGCCGCAGAGGGTCACTTTCGAAGTCAATCGAATAGTCGAAACCTATTGATATGGGGTGCACGATCTTCTCGACGTAGAACCTCTTGATAACTTGTGTATCCTGACAAACCACCAGCTGATCCCCGCGCCAATGCACGGACTTGCAACTCTATGGAAAATTCACCCAAACACACACTTGATTGGATCCTCGCTGACCACAAGCGAAGATCGTCGAACCCTCAATTCCCAGCGAAAAAGCAAGAACGACCCCTTGTTCTCAACGCCCAATTCCCTCTGTTTTGGTATAAGCACAACAGGAGAATCAAGCAAAAGCTTTGAAAATATATTAAACGTGGTCTGAGGTTACAATGGGGGTATACCCCTCAATATATAGTGCCCCTTCTCCTCCTCATGGCTGGCCAAGAGGGCCTACTCCTATTCTAATTCGGATTTGGAGTCCTACTCCAATTCCGACACATTCCAAAACAAAAAGGGAAACTCTGATTTTACAGCCGTCACATTGATTCGATCATATCTTTTGATACATGATGCATTTTTGATTGAGGGAGGATCCGTTGGATCGGGCTTGAAGTTATATTTCCAACAAGCCCAAGAACACTCAAATCGGACTACGTTTGTGAAAGTTATGACCGTTTTAATCCGGACTGTCCTGCTGATTCCGAATCCGAATTTGATACTGATTCCGAATCCGAATTTGATTCTGAGTTGATTCCGAATTTGATTTCAGTTGGGGTTATGGGAGATCTGATTTGGGCTTGAAAATCTTATCCAAAACTTGAACTTTAAGTTCTTGGGCTTCCTCCCCTTTTGCTCTCCCATCACACGGCTTCCTTTCTCCTTGATCAGCCGCATGGGCTGCTTGACTTTCTCATTCCCAACCGCTTTGACCTTCTTGTCCTTCATCACTATGCAACAAATACGGGTACCCTCCTCCTTGTGCTCCTCTATTGCTTTGGCTCCGGCCTCCCTCTCGGTTCCAAAGACTTTAAACTTGTCAAACCTGAGAATGCATAAAGTATTGCTTTTATGTAGTGTCCAATTCTCACGGAAAACACAAAGAAACTTGTTAAGAAATAATTGCACCAGTTGTTTGAGAAGTGTAGCTCTTGCTTCATAAACAACCTCATAAGTAGTCAGGATATCGTCATCACCTATCGAATAAACGCGAAGAACGAATAAGAACGCAAAACGCCGAATATACTAAAAAAAAACAAAATCATCCAAAAATCATGAATTTTACACAGAAGGTAGAGCATGTTTTTAAATGAATTTAGAATTCTTTTTTGATTTGGATCTTGCATGTGAAAGTTGTGCCCTAAACAAAGTCTTCCAGAAAAGAAAATCTAGAAAAATTGCAACCGGTTATTGTTCACCAAATTCAATTTTTTCGCAAATTTTTTTTAGAAAGGTGGTGAATGTGAAACTTTTATGGTAGATAGATCAAGACATTCTAATAACAACAAAAAATTAATCACTTCAATTGGAGTTAAAATGAATTTTATATGCATTTTCAAAGTCATGCCATTAGTGTACAATTAATTTGAATAGCAAGATTTTTAGTGACAGTAACATACTTTAGACCTATTCCACATTAAAGTACATTAAAAATTTAAACCATAAAAATTGATTTCACCCAATTTGGTTTTAATATGAAATATTTATGCTTTTTTGAAGTCTAAGCAATTTTCAGTGCACAAATAAATCATTACATAATTTATAAAAGCATTTAATACGTTTTGTACTCGACTGGATCTAGCCTCAGACACTGATAGATGGGGCCCACCAATTTTATTTCTATTTCAATTAAAATCCTAAAGAAAATAGCTACTGATAAGTGGGTCCCACGCGTCATACTTCAGTTTTAGGTTCTAAACAGGAAAGTTTTGTTTAACCTTTCCTTTCTTGATTCGAAGGTACTTCAAACATGTCGAGTTTCACCTCTTCTTCCGGTAGGATGAAAATCGACCAACTATCTACGAGAGAAAGGATTTCCTAAAAAGAGGGTTCATAATGGTTGGTTAAATGGTAACCTAGTATAATATAGGAAGGTTGTATACAGGCTTAGAGAAGACAAAGCAGGGTTGCTGGTAGTCTCACTTAACCCTTGTATTGCTAATTCTAATTGCTCGATTTGGAGAAAAATGCATTAAATGAATGCATGCAAAGATGCAAAAATGCAATCAATTTCTTGAAAAATATAGAGTTATTTAGTGAATGCAAGGACTCACATGCCTGCTTACATGATTCTACCAAACTATAAACAACCAATTTTATTGAGATTGGATGAGCATAAGATTTAACAAATAATATGAATTAACACTACCATGATCCGGTCCTTAACAACCAAAATAATTAATTTTACCACTTGTTTTAACAGCTACTGGTGAACAACTAGGGCTTGGAAAAATTACTAAATTAGCTAGGTAAATTCTATATATAAAAAAAAATCAAGAGTATTGTTAGGATTCTAACATTGTCAGAAGAATTTATTCTACACATCAGGCTCAGATTTTGGTCGGTAAATCAATTCAAACAACAAACAAGTCCTAGGGCTCAACCACTAATGAAATTAGGTTAAAAATTACAGAAAACTTATGGCAGGTTAGTTAGGTGATACTAAACACTAGAAAACTGGGTACTAGCAGTTTAAACCTTCCTCTTAATTCTATATTTCAAAAATGGCTAGAACAGTCTTGCAAGGTATTCCTAGACAAAATAAATTCATTAATCTTTTGAGAAAAATATATTTGGGAAATACACACTATCATGTGCTCAAATAAAATTCTCAAGATTATAAATTACCTAAGAACACTACAGTACAGTTCCAGTTGTCTAGGTTAAAATTACTCAATAACAAGCAATGACGTTTTACTATAATAAAGAGTATAGAATTACCGGTTTAACCTACTCTGTCTTAATTACTTTTAATTGAATAAAAATAAACTATCACCAGCTCATGTTATGACATCTGCACTCATTAACAATTTAAAAGATAGACATGTTGTTTAATTTTACAACAATCTAACATATCAAACTACACATCGATGACTTTCAAATTTTTAAGTTCAAACAAGAAATGTATAAAAGCATGGCAAGTTGTTAAATTCCAATTTAGCTAACAATCTTAAGCTAAAGCAAATTTCAATTTATATTGCAATAGACTAGTCACTTGCCTGTTTTACACACTAAGATGAAATACTAATCATGCATCTTATTTTATATAAATCATTTTAGTTATGATTTTTGCTAACAACTTTGAAAATAAGATATGCTTAAATTAACCATACCACTATATGCATGATCAAAGTGTAGGAATTATGGTGCCTAACACATATCTTGGGGTATTCTCTACCCCCCTTAAACATGATGATACATAAGAAATGAAATGAGGAGAGAATGAGCATAAGATAAGTAAGCGGGCAACCCTGAGACAATAATTCCTATTATGGATGCATAATTCCAAAACCATGCAACTGAAAATCCAAATGGGTGTACTAAGCCTCAAGGCCAGTACAAGATTCAAATGAACCACAATTAGTTTCCGATATAATTGCTATACATACTGCCTGTAGACGATGCGCAATTATTTGGAAACAAAAGAAAGCAAATAATTATATTCCAAAATTCAGCGTCTACAACATAATTAGGGTGTATACAATCTAAAAATAATCCCTAAATTAATCCTAATCAAGCGAGAAACAACATCTTCTCGGCTTGCCACCATTGCCCTCACCAGGTTGGCTACTTAGCGTGTCATCGTTGAAGAAAAGAGACGAACAGGAGAAAATTTGCTTTGCACAAATCAAATGAATTGTGAGATAAGAATTAGATGCTAGGATGGGTAAGAAAGAAAAGAATCATATTACTTACATTTTGCCCAAATTTTGCTAGTTTTGAAAATACTTTTGCAAACCAAATTCCTAACATCGTCCATTGCTACGGCTTTAACCTCTGATCAACACACTCGATACTAACGTTGTGAGGACCCTGAATATTGGAGATTTATACCAAATTAATAATCATACCAAAAGCAAAATTTTTAATCAAGAACAATCAAGTCTCAATTAAAAATAATACTAGAAGTATAATTATTAACAAGGTATAATTCCAATATTCAGTTCCTGATATGCCTCTCATGTTAGCTCCTGGATGAGTCGCTAACATAGACATATCCTTACAACATTATATCACAAGCATACACGATTGGAATACATTAATAAAAATTTACAATGAAACATTAAGTAAACCGAAATGAAAACATAAATAATAAAATACAATCTCCAGTGGAGCGCCACAACCCAAGGGCAACTTGACTGGGATTAAAGCCGAAGTACCAACGTAACTGCGTCAACTTGAAATATTACCTAGGACGTTCTTTACCTGCAACAAGTGGAAAATTCCACTGAGTACGGAAGGTACTCAGCAAGACTTACACAAACTATTTAAAATAAAGTGTCTGAGAGGTCCTATACAAAAGATTAGAATTTTTAGATGCATAAGGTTAACAACAGGAAGGTTATAATAGTTAAATTTTGCAGAAAGCAATACATCTTAACCTACACTTGCTAGGTTTTAATAAAGCAATTTAATAAATCAATTTGGATTAAAACAGTAATTAAATAAAAGTATGATCATAATTAGTATCAAAATCAAGTGACTACAACCCCTAACAATAAATTGCATGACTCACTATCATGTCGAAATTAATAATTCCCAAAACCTAAAATTAGAGCAAATTCTATACAGGTGACATTAATCCAAGCGTTGTCCGTAACCGTGGACACGGCTATTCGAATAGTTTTAATCCCTGCAGGGGTGTACAACTTTACCCACACGACTTAGTTAGCCCGTAAGCCTCCTAATAATAGCACACCGCCTTTGGTATGCCGTAGTAAACTAAGATTTGGTATTTTCAACAAGTTGACACTATTGAGTTGGATGACCCATGTGAAACCGATCCCGCTTAAACAACGATCGATAGCATATATTCAAACGAGGTTCACATGTTGTATGCAGGAATGCCGACCAGTCAATTAAATGCAAACTCGTGTTAGCCACACATATTACACATGATCGGACCACGAAGGTACGTACATGCGATGTAACACATCTACGCCTTACCCTTCTAAGAACATCCGATATCGATATAAGCTCCACATGGCATACGACACGGCCAAGACTTAAGCATCTATGCCATATGAAATCAATACACATGTCCTTACTCTCCTGTATCCAACTCAATAATATTAACCCTTTACTTAACCAAACAATACCCATACATTTGCGTGTGGAAGTACGTTTGGGGCTTGAATTGGGCCGTCGAGTTCATCCTTAATCAACCTGCACAAGACATCCACAGTTCCCATTCTCGCACTAGGCACCATCACTAGCATCCACTTGTCCAGATTTGAATTAAGTTTAATAACAAGATTTAGATTCATTTCAGATTTAAATAAACTGAACAAAGAATCAACAAAAATAAAAATGTATTTGTTGTTCCCCAGGTTTGACAAGATAAGCCTGCCAAACACTACCGTTCTATGGACTGCATGGCTAAGCAAAATTGAAATTAAGTATTATATCACCACAAACTACCTTAGGTTGAGTGTATGATCAATTCAAGGTAAACCACAATTGTCAGGTTATAACTACCTATTGACAGATCACAATTAATTTTTAAGAAAATTAGCATGCAACAGTATCACTGTGTTTTGTAAATCTACAGTTCAAAAATTGGGATCAACATGGTGCAGAGAGGATGCTTGCCTTAAGGAATGTCCACTTGTTCACTCTCGGAGGCGTAATCATTCACGTTGCGCAATTCGGAATCTAAAAGAAAATACAATAGCGAATAAATACCGATAAAATCGAGAAATCCAAAATGCTCAAAAATGTATGATAAATACATATTAATGAGGTTATGATTCTAGATGCATTTAAGTATAGATTTTAATTTAATAAAAATTCAATTTCTTATGGACTGGTTAAAGTTAATTTAATTTCTGGTGAAATTATAATGACTGACAATGCTTAGAGTTTAGGTGATGTTGTTTTCCTTAACAGGACACCTAGTACTCACAAACACTCTCCGGGTATTCTAGGTATACAACCACGATGATCCTACAGTCAAAATCAACCATCTAATATGCTCTCTTCTTACGGCAGACTTTGATGGTGATTGTGTGCACATCTATTATCTACAGTCGCAGGGCTTGATTAATCTATATACACTACGCTTGATTTTATTTTCTAAGAGTCGATTCTTCAAATTTAATTGCGACGACTAAAACTTAGATCGATTGCAATAATGATATGGTATTAATAATCCTTACTAATTAACATCAAGTTAAACAACTAAAACTATAGCCATTACTATATACTAAAATTTATTTACACTAATCCTTTAATTCAAATTTTTAATCAACCCTTAATCCCTAAAGTTTATTTTAAACCCTAATCACTTCCTCTCTCTCTCTCTATCTCTCTCTCTACCTAATCTGGCCGACACTCCTTCTTCCTTCCTCATCTCTCTGCCGATGCTTCCTTCTCCCTTGACTCTCTGCACGATTCCTCTCGTACCGACTCTCTTCCCTTCCTCACTCTCGCCTCTCCTGGCGATTTATCTTCTCTGCGCTCGGCCAAGCAGCGCCACGCTCTCCTCCCTGGGCTCTCCTCAGACTTGCTCCTCCTGGCTCGGCCGCCTCCGCCTCCCGACGGCCCGCTCTGTCTGCGCCTCGGCTATCTCCTCCCAGTGGCTGCGCCCCAAGCCCCGCCCCCGATTTCTCCTCCCCGGCTCCTCCCGGCTCCGGCTCCTAGCGCCACCTTCTTCTTTACTGGCGGCGTCAAGGCCAGCCACGCTGCTCCCTGCTCGATTTCCCTCTACTCGCTCAGGATCGGGTGTGCTCGGCCCTGTGCTTGGCCTCCCGCCTCGGTCCTCTCCCCGGTGCCCTAGCTCGGTTCTACTACCCAAAATGATTTATGCTTAATTGATTTTGCTAGGGTTGCTTTCTTTAGCCGATTTGGTTGATGCTAAAGCTTATATTAATTTGATGCATGTTCAAATTGATAGCCTGGATGAATCGGCCATGGTGAAATTTCTTTGGGGTTTGGCTGTGGCTGGGTTCGCTGATGGTGGAGGTGGGTGTTGGGTTGGTTGCCAGAGGTAAGACCTCAGCTGATCTCCCTCTCTACCCTACCCCTACTGCTCTGTGATGATGATGAACTGAGAGCTATACTGATTGTTCTACTGATATCTGGGTTGATTCTATTGAAATCTGATGATTGATGATGTGCAAGTGATGTGCATGATGATGGGTCTTGGGTTACCTCTGGATGATTTTAGGGTTTGGAAGAAGAGGGTTGCAGTCTTTGGCTTTGTCTTTGGTGCTCCCCTCTGGGGCCCTTCTTTGGTGCTCCCTCCTCCCGAGCTTCCTGGCCCCGATGCTTCTTTCCTCCTCTTGCTCCTCCCGCTGCTGCTGCTCTTGGCTTGCCTTGGTGGTTGCGACATCGATTGATGATGGTGATGCCGGCTTGGCTTGGCATGTTGATTTGCTCTGGACTTTGCTTTGGTTGTCTGCTCTTGATTGCCTTCTGGTTCTTGCTTCGAGAAGAAATGGAAATGGGGTTGGTGAGGGAATTGGTCAAAAAAGGAATTGTGTTGCTTGCTCCTACTGGCTATGGGATGTGGTGGTCGGGCTTGTGTGTGCTCGCTTTCTTTGGTTTTGCGTTGAGTTGAGAAATCTCTGAAACGGCCGTGTCTTGTCCACGGTGCTTTCTCGCCTCGCTCTTCCGCCTTGGTGGTTGGTGGGGTGCTTTGACCGTGCTTGGCTTAGTGAGGTGAATGAGTCATCATTGCAATTTGCTAATGATGCTCTTGTATTTGTGCTTATCCAGATGGTTCCAGATATTTTTGGGCTGGGGCATTTTTGGTCAAAGGTTAGCAATTCCTTATGCAATGGATTTGCGACAATTGAGGCAATTCAGTATACGTAGGTTTTGGATTTCTCTAAATGCCGAATGATGAGAACCTACGGAAATAAGATTTGGTCTTGATTTACTTAGTTTAGTCTAGGTATCTTGGGTATCCGGTCTTGACTAATGGGTTAGCCTAGGTGACTTGAAAAGTCAAGATGCTTGCTTAACCCGAGTTGGTATGGGTAGTCGCGATACTCAAGGTGCCGACTAATCTAGGTAGATCAGGGAACCGCAATGATTCCTATGGTATACTGACGGCAATTTATTTTGTTCTAACTCTATTATACTGCTTTTGAACAACTAATGGTCTTTTGATTGGTTGGCGAACTATGGAGCTGCAAATGGTATTTCGGATTGTGTCGAGGAAGATGGTTTGGCTGGACAACGATGGACGGGCAAGATTTCAAGGAAGGCTTTAGACGACATGCAATGCAAGTTTTATTTTAATATTTTTGTAAATGATTCAAAGTTGTAAAACATAATATGATCTGATGTAAATAAATTCTTGTTTTACTTGTATTGAGAAGATTGTTACTTATGATAAACATTGTAAGTTTTTAATTAAATTATTTCTCAGAGAATTTCTTAAGTATTTATTGTTGTCTCTCTTTGGAGCTGTGATTGGAGTTACTTATTAGACTTTGATTAGGATATTTACAAATGCAAAATTTATGCAAATGCTTCAGAAACAACAAATATAATATAAAATGCATATAATTACTGTTTATTAAAATTGGGGCTGTTACAAGGCTATTCGAATAGATTTATACTTTGTAGAGGTTGTACAACTTTACCCACAAGGAATAATTTGCTTAATATGTCGAGCAATACACGCTTTTGTAGGCATGCGACTAAGCAATTATCACAAGGCCTTTACAATACTCTACCCCAAGGTTATTATACCCGCTAAGGTTTCAACCCCATTGGGTTAACCACACCCGCCGGAAGCCTCTTCTTACACCAAGTGGGACTACTATCTAACCGACACCCACACATCAACATGGCATAAACAACAAGGAGGTATTACAAATTATTTAGCCTAATCATGCCCACACAGGACATGTGGTAGTACGATAGGGCTTAGCAAGATGCGGCTCGAAGACCGGTCCTTAACTGACTTGGACGACTTCCAAAACAACCCTTGGGGCTCAACCATTCCCGAATTGAGCCAGTGCATAAACCTGCACCATCCAAACATCCATTTCACCCAAGTCCAGACTAGTTTTTATTTTGCTTTTCAAATCATGTGTAAACTGTAATATTCCGAAAATAAATAAATAAATAAATATTAACCTCTTAAGGGCCTGTGTGTAATTAAATAAAATGGTACATAAAAATAGAATTTCAGAGTTTCTAAGAGCTATATAAATAGATTGTGGGAATTCTAGAAAAACCCTAGCCATATTTTCTTTCTTTTTCTCCACCACCACCCTTTTTACACACGGCGACGCCTCGATTTTTTTTTGCGCTCGTCACGTGAAGCGGGCCGCCGCCAAGACGCTACCGCTGGCATCTACCGCGTCGACGCCGTCCGCGTGACTGTCGCGTGCCATCCGGGACCACCGCCGAAAGTCTCTGCTGCGTGGGGACGCCCGCGAAGCGGGCTAATCGCCGCTGGTCGTTGCGGCTGTGTGTTTCTCTCGCCTCGCGTGGGAAAAAAAGAACCAGGTGACCCGGCGTTGTTTACTGCCATCACGCAAGAACCAGCCGGTTGATTAGGTAGGTGAGGTTAGTGGTGTGTGTTAGTTTTGCTTACTGCTATGTCTTTTAACGTGATTAGTAGTAGTTTTGGTTCTAAGCCGAATTAGTTTTTGACCAGCGCCGTGAAGTGCATGCACAGATTTGTGAGTTCTGATAGGTATTAATGCAAGATAGTAATTTACTAGTTTGGCTGCTAGCTTGATTAGAGTGTACTGCATGCATGTGGGCATTAGTAGTTTATTAGTTTTGTTCACATGGTTAGCTATGGGGATTAACTAATCATACAAGGGAAGCTTAATTAGTTCTGTTAATTAATGGAGAGAGAAGAGCTAGCATGTTTGTAAGGGAAATTATTTAGCATGTTTTTAGTCGGGAAGAAATCGAAAAGTTGATGGGTTTAGTCGGATATTTTGTTGTACGATTTGTTCGGATACCTTAATGGCGAATTTTGGAAATATCATCTACTAGTTAATTGTAGATAATTTCGATATCTTTCTATAGAATATTTTATCATGTCGATCGGACAAGTAGAATTCGAGTTATGATTTTCGGAAGGCTGCTGTCATTGTGGTTGTCGTCTTTCGGCGCTGTTTTGGTAGACTGCGGATTAAAAATAGTAAATAGACTAATTAGAGTTTTTGATCTACATGAAAGATGTAGATAATTGTCCAATGGTTCTGTAGGATCTAAGAACTCGCATTTTGGTTGAATAAAACAAAAGTTATGAATTTAGTAAGACTGCTGTTCCGAAGCGGACAGATCGGTTTTCTGGGCTAGAAACGGAGGGTTAGATGATTTAATTAGAAGTCTTCGTAATCTAAGAAAATGTGGAGAATTTTATGAAGAATCCAGAATGGGGTGGTTTGTTGTGATCGGACTTTTGAGTCAAAAGTTACGTTCGTTTTAGTACTAAGACAGCAATGGGTAACTATTCGGTACTGGAGAAGCGTGGTAGATTTGGGGACGTGTAGGAGCGATGTCGATTGATTGTTGTTCTTATGATGCTGTAGCTTGTATTGAAATTTGAATATTTAATGTAGGAGAGGCGTCGTACTTGTTGCCATCTTCTAGCCAAATCGTGCGTCGCAACTAGTAAAGGCAAGTGCATGGTAGACAGCGATCAATGATTGATCACTGTTTTCTTTATCTTCTATTACCATTATTGTTGTGCTTTTATTTTATTTAATTGCAAACAAGGGAATTGGAATGTTTATATCTTTGTTGACAATCATGATGAAAAGTTGGATATGATGTTTATGGTGGATATTGCATGTTTGCATTCGTAAGCATCTTTGCATATGAGCAGGTGATCATGAATGATCACAACTCCACGGGAGTGGAGGAGGTCCCCGATCCTTATGGAGGAACGGGCTTGAGAGTGAATGTTGTCGCGAGCATTCACTCATGCTATACCGGTATACGCGAAAGAAGTGCATGTGGACATGTAGATTAGAATTGCATTGATACATGAGATTAATGGATGTGAGTCAAAGAGAAGATAACTGCATGAGTATATTAATAGAAGTACCTGTGATGATAATGAAGTTATTGACTGCTGTTGATTTATTATTGTTCGTTGTTTATGGATGTGTTTGCTGAGTCGTGGACTCACCCTTGCTCTTTTGTTGTCTTTAGGTGATCTTCGAGGACGCCGTAACTGAGAGCGAGTAGAGCACATGGACAACACATGATCATTTGCCATAAGAATCTTTTCATTCAAAATTGGATTACTCTAGAACATGTTAGAGGTTGAATAAAGTTTAGGACAACGTTTTGGACTAGACTATTTGTTTTAATGATTTGGATTCAGTAGTTGGTGCTATCCTGGTTATATTTCCCCTTGCTTATTTATTATCGCTTGATCCATAATTATGCATGTTCTTTTGTGATCCATGGATATGTTTATTGTTGTTTTCTTGCTGTAATTTTATGGTGTGTCGATAATTATTAGTTTAAAGAGTAGCGTGGTGGCATTCTAGGCTCAGTGTTGGTGGGTGTTATTCTGATTGGTATCGAGCGGGCTTTAGGTCCGTGGTGAATAGATTAACAACTTAGGCAAACTAAAATTGTTAAAATTTGTTTTAGTATTAGTAAATCAACTAAAATTTGCTAATGGTTAAACAATCTAAAATTTGACACACTAGTGCATGAGGTTAGAGAGAGGTACGATCATCGCTTTTACGCCTGCTATGTTGTTTATTGATGGATGATTTTATTTTGACCTTTGAACTCATTGTGTATTGTTGATTGTGGTTGATAGCTATGCCGAGGGTAGAGGACGTGGTCGTGGTGGCCGCGGTCGTGGAGGTCGGGGCATGCGGCGAGGTTCCGTGGAGCCACCTCCTGTGAGATGAGTCGATGGCGAGGGGTTGTTTGTTGACCCGCCTCGGTTGGGGTCGAGATGAGACCCCGCTTTCTTGAGAGAGTTAGTGGGAGAGATCCGTGCTCTTCGTCAACAGGCGCCGGCAGCCCCTGTTGCTGCGGCATCTGTTGTTGCTCCTATCGCACATCCATCGGTTCCTGAGGCGCGGATGTCACTTCGAGAGTGGATGGGGTTGAGGTTGGATCCGCTTGACTGGTCGGCACACCGGTCCAGCAATGGATGGTTGCTCTATATGGAGAGGCGCTTGGAGCTTTAGAGATGTCCTCACATCGAGGGTCCGCTTTGTGCCTTTCAAATTTGAAGGGCAAGCAGATATTTGGTGGAGGGCGTGTTGTCTTCGAGGACCGCCACTCAAGGGCCATCCACTTGGGAGGACTTTGTTGATCGCTTCAAGGAAAGTTCTACCCCTACTCTTTTGTTGAGAAGATGGAGGTTGCCTTGACGACCTTTGCTCAGGGAAGAGGTCTATTCTTGAGTATGAGGTGAGTTCAACAACTTGGTTCGCTTTGTCCCTTCAGTAGCGAACGATGATCTTCAGAAAGCCAAGAGGTTCCGTCGGGGTCTCAATTCTGAGTACCGACATGTGTTGGGAGCTACTCCACTCTGTGACTACAGCTCTGTTGTGGAGCAAGCTAGGGTATGGAGTTGGAGATGCAACTTACAAAGGGCGCAAGCCTCTGTGGATCGGTTGCTTCGGTGGTGACCGAAGAGGAGCTCTAGTGAGGGAAGTGGGTCCGCTCAACGACCGCTTTCAAGAAGTTCAAGGAGGACCGCATCCTTCAAGTCTAAGCGATCGAGGCCGTTCCTTCTTGGCGCCTCGTTCTTTTGCAGTACTCCTCTTCGTCTGTCCCTGTAAGGGGGCATGCTTTGCTTTAAGTGCGGTGATGGACACCGCACGCCGAAAGTGCACTTGACGGGTGATTACCGCCGCTGTGGCCGACCGGTCACAAGGAGCGGTGTGTCGCCGTAACCCCGCTAGTGTGATCAAGTGGGAACTCGTGCCATCTTCTTCTTGATGGGTCCCGCCGAGGATCTTTCCAGATGATGATCGCTCCTCCAGGTAGCGCTATTTCCTTGACTTGGGCGCCCAGGTAGGGTACTCGGCGGCCACCTTCGCACCGCTTCAGTTGCACGACCGGCTTTACCTGCACCGCCACAACAGATTGTCGGGCTCTCGCCCGCCGTCGTCTTCTTTCGCCATGGCGCCACCGAGGTACGCCATGCCCACAATGAGTCCGCTGGTCGTCTGACGTGGTGATGTACTTTGCTTGTGGATTCGCTTGATGCTTTAGTCCTTTTGATTCGGGGCTACCTTTTCGTTTGTCTCAACGGCGTTTGCTAGGAGAGCGAACTTGAGTATGCAGTTGATTTCTCAATCAGTGTTGGTTAGTTCTCCTGGGGGTATTATTGCTAGCTCTACTGTTTGTCCTGGGTGTTCTATTGTCATTGATGGAGAGAAGTTCACGGCGAATTTGATAGTTATTCAAATGGAGCCGTTCGACGTTATCTTGGGTATGGATTGGTTGCACTCTTATCGAGCCGTGATATCCTGTTTCTGTAGAACAGTGTCTGTGCAGACCTCGTGTGGGGAGACTTTGATCTTTCAGGGGAGTGCGCCTCGCTTCTCTTTCGAGATTACGGATCGCTGTTCGGTCGCCGCAAAGGAAAAATCGGGCTTCTTTTAGCTCTTTTAGGTCTAAGCATGTCTATGTAATACCCCGGCCTGCTCGTAGTGTGGCCCATGTGGTCCATGAGGAGTTGTGTGGTGGGATTAGTCCCACATTGCTTATCTCAAGTGAGTTGTAGTAGTATATTGTAACACCCTGGCTATTCGGAAGCCAAGATGCCACCTAAGGATACAACATATGAACAATTTACGGAATAAGATTCAATATGCATCTATCCAAATATCAATAACAGGATAACGAGGTGAAGGCAGCCAATACATCAGTGGTGAATAATCAAGAAACTAATCATGGAACGACATGACATGAAGTTTAAACATTACTTAATACAGTCCTTCTCTCATCAAGGAATATCAAAGTTGAAACCATTAATGAAAATTATCGAGTAATGTTCTGTGTGCAACGTGTTGGTCTACTCCCTTCCCAAAATCATCAACATCAGGGTGGATCACCTAAATAACATTGAAAGCAAGGGTGAGTCGAAACTCAGCAAGTACCATATTAGAATAATCAATCAAATAGTGGATAAATCAATTCAATTGAACTATGAACAAATCTTGCACCACATACATGATTGAATGGAATGAATACATGAATGGATGGAATGAAAGAATGCATCAAGGAATGGACTAATCACAACTTATACCTAGATATAGCGAGTGTAACACCGTCGGTGTTCACTTAAAGTTACCGTATGAAGAACGTTTCATACGGTGTCCAACGTGGCCCACATTGGAATGGTGGATCACACGTACCCATTCGGAATTGATGGGTTTTCAAATGCCCATCTTGGAATTGATGGGTCTTTCAAATGCCCATCTTTGGAATTGATGGGTCTTTCAAAATTCCACTCCGTGGGCGGAAATTAAAGCATGTATGAATGGAATGAAGCAAGTAATATGAATGTCATCATCTTTTCTCAATTATCAATTTGAAACATATCAACATCATGAACAAGTGCAAGAACATACACGTATACATCACATTATCATGCATTCAATTGAAAACACCACAAGTTAATATGCGATACTTGCTCAGATCGGAATATGAATGTTGAGTAACCGTTGATTGAAAACATGAATCATAGAAACATTAGCATGAACACAAACAAATCATTCATCAATGTAAAGGATTCAATGTACTTGCCTTTCTCGTTGCGACACGCTAGCAAGCAATGAAGGTGTTCCCACACGCGAAACCTCACCGCCTACACAAGTGTTCCCGAAATAAGAACAACGTGGAAATACATTGCTACCGTGTTCTACAATATCTCCCGACTACCCAATATACCGCATGCACCGAATTGAAAATAAACTATTCACCAGATTTCAAATTTCTTCCGATCAGCGGTGCGAGAAAAACATATTTAATTATCTGAATTCGACATGACCCGAAACCAGTGCCCAATGAATCTTAACGCACGACACTACGAAACTCTAGTTGGCGGGTTCTCGATTCGCCAAAATAGTGGCCTAAACAACAGCTTGAAAACACTAATGATATCTGCCTGATTTGAACAGTGGTAAAGCAAATGACGTAACTTTTATTCTACTAATCCAATAGAGGTGATCTTTATCAACATGGAAATATAATTTAAAGTGCTGCAATAACCTATTTGGGTGGGAGTTCTGAATCTGACTGTAACTAGATCAAAACCGACGAGCAACCGACAGTCTCCAAAATCTCTGACAGACAGAGTAGTGTGCGGTTAAAAATTCATATCTCTAAAACCACAGGGTGGAATCTCGTGATCTCGGTGCCAAAAGACAGCTAAAGAACCCAGGAACATAACTCTAGGAGACGAAAACCCGAGATTTAGCCTCTAAATAATCCATAATGGCCCGACAAGAAAATCTGCCAAAACACGTCAGCTGTCCAGGACAGTCGCGGTAAAACTACCATATCTCCTTAACCGTAACTCCAAATCAGATGATATCGGTGCCTAAAGAAAGCCAAGATCAAGGGCTACAACTTTCTAAGAGGTGGGAAGATCACAAAACGTACGTAACTTACCCAAATCTGACGAACAAGTCTGGCATACGACAGGGAGGAGGGTGGCGACCGGTTGGAGAGGGGAGGAGGGGTGGCGGCTTGGGAGGAGTGGGAGAGAGACGGGATAGGCTAGGGTTTGGGGATGAGGAAAAAACCCCCCTTGGTTGGCCCCTCTCATAGGCCCCTCTTGGTCATGCCCGTGCCCAGTTGTCGGAAGATCGTGAAAACCCCGTCGATTCAGAAATTTCAGTTCTTGTTTGAATTTTCCTCCCACCGCTTAATTACCCGATCCGAATCCGGTATTACATTCTACCCTCCTTAACAAGATTCGACTCGAATCAGACGCCAATCTAAATGTAAGGAAACTACGATGGAATGAAACAAATGATATTCCAAGCTTGAATTGCTCGGATACTCGCTTAACACTCGAGCACACCAGACGATCGCGCATGCCGATAAGGACCCGAGACGGTCAACGCGATAAGCCAACGTTCTCATTTCTACAACTTTCAAAAACGAAGAGAATCCAACTAGAAATAGAGAGTCCTCATCACATCCACGCAATGCTAACTCTCCACCAAAAGGTTAGATTCCAAATTTGACAATCATCTCAAAACAAATCCATTTTCCAAATAAGCGGTTTACAAATGAACACCACGACAACCAAAGGAGAAATCACTCGACGCCCAAACCAAATACTTGCGGTTTGTCCGAATTTGAAAGAATCAACACGCTAACACAGCCAACTCAAATTATGGAAAATACAAGTCAACGACACAAAACTCAAACGAGAATTAAGAAAACGTCTCATTATCCCACGAATCATCCTTTGCCACAGTTCCTCGCTTCTAGGAATAAAATTTCTCTCGAACATTGAAATTCGAATTCACTGCCTACCACATGAGCTTAAACCTCTTAGTTAAACATCCTCAAATTATGCTCAAATTGAAATACATCATCCACACCATTGTGGAGAGGCTATATTGAATCCACCGAATACTCTAAATAACTCGTTCTACTAACCAAAATTGATTTGATAAACGGCGTTCAAAGCAACACAGAATAGGTCCCACACAATGACATTACCTCCAATTTTCAAGAACAACAATTCAAAATTCTTAGCACGCACGTTCATATACTTCATCAGAAGGGTTCTATCAATTATCATTCCACTACTCAGGAAACTCTATTATTCCACTCTCTCTACACACAATCATTGAGTGACCAAAGGTCTAGCATGAAAATGCAAAGCCCAGATTTAACCTGCAAGACTTCTACTACAAATTGCAATTATAACAAATAGGGAAATCAATGGATTGAATCTACAACATTCCCACAATTCTAACATACTTACTTATTGAAATCCTCAAAAATTACCCACATAATCTCGCAATCTTATCCAATTGCGTTACTCTATAAAATTAATCAAGGTCTCTATACCTTCGATAATCCTCAACCTTTTAACATGAACTGAAGTTATGGAATTTCTCTATACCATAGGTTCTACTCAGTCGTAACACTATTCAGACTTACTTCGAAGCCAAACATTCCATGTGAATCAATATTTTTTTCCTCAAGAGATACAGATCAAATCCATTTCACATTCTTCTACTCCTCCAATAACTTGGTAGCAAAATATCACCACTACCAAAACTTAACCACCACCAAACAGTTGCCAATAAACGCTTTGTAAAACCCTGCAACAAAACTTTTAGGTCTTTCTCAAAAGAAAGAAGTGAATAAGGACAAGCTTCGTCACACAGAAAAACGTTGCTCATCACGGTGAGCAAGAAACCATAAGAAATATTCTGATAAAAGGTGACTTTAGAAAACGGAAATTGAGTTCACAGTTGAGGGAACACATCCCTAAGAGAGATTAGCAAATAACAGCCGATACGAAAGAAAGATACTGTGATTGAAACTCGACATCTCTTGAGCGGGAAGAGCAAGAAGTTTAGGAACGACTCAAATAACCACAAGTTACAAAACTTGACTCAATTCTCAAATTCCCCTACTACACTCGTTCCGTTAACAATAAAATTAATCCTTTGACTTGAAACGCTTTGCCACAACGGTCAAGCTAAGGTCGTTAGTCCAAACCACAAGATCTAATTACGAACCAATAAAATCTTTCGACAAGACAAATTTGCTCGGAACAAATCATCTACTTGGGAAAACACGGATCCAAATGATCTCAATACAAAACTCGAACATTTCCTTTACGAGATTTCACGGAAAGCAAATGGGTTAACCGTCTCAAGAGATCGACGATTTTTTTTCTTTGATTGCAACCTCACTTTGCGGACTCAAACCAAAGAGCCTTTCGGACTAAATCACACGAAACCTTTAAGAAGCAATAGGATAATCCAATTCCTTAAGTTATCCAAATGATTTCGATTAACCTGATTCGCGATCTCCAAGGTACCGCGAAAGCTAAACTGGAAATATTCTCATTTGAACGATATCACAAAAAGGCGATCAATTTACTACAAGTAATAACATCAAGCTCACAACCACATTTAGAAAACATTTCGAAAGACCCACGTGAAAAATATGGGTTGAATACTTCTCAAAGAAGAGGCACATAAAACGCTTTTCACCAACGGGAAATCACTTACCACTCGCAATGAACACGTAACCAAGGGAAAAACCATTAAAACGATGAACTCATTGAACATAAGTGGAGTCCACAGCTTGAGGTCACATGACCCGCACAAGAAGAAGATCAAACTTCAAATGAGAAGAAGGTAATCGACTTGAAAGCTAGAAATCTCAATGTGGCAAAAGTATAAGATTCCAACAATATTAGCCAGCCAAAAAAAAATTAGGTAGATCTAGCTAACCAGTTACGCTACTGGGGACATCGGTCAAGATAAATTATGCATCACGCTAATAATCTAACTTGAGCTCATATATTATTTACTCACAACCCTCACAAAATAACGTAAAACCCGACAAAGGGTTGCGACACTTTTCTTTTTCAAAGGAGGTTCTAAACTCCAACACTCTAAATATTCCAAAGGAAATGAACATAGTCGAAATTTCTTCAATGAACTTTGTGAAAGAAAATTCCCATTCTTCAAATGCCCAACAGATAACCAAGTTGCCTCTATCAACAAAAAGGATGAGGCTATCAAAAGAGAACGATCCTCAAACAATCACGCTCACAAGTAGTAAAGGAGCTCAAGTGATCAAAAGACAAGAACTGCTTTGAAAACCCTAGGGTCCAATAGAAACCCAAGCCCACAATTTTTTTCAACTTCCGACTTAATCACAACCCAAAGACCACAAATGGTTTTAACATTTTCTTCGGAAAGAGATATATCAAATTTCAACAAGCGGAGAGATCCAAGAGAAATACATGGAACCAATGCTTTCTCATGTTAACGAACTTGCAACAGGAACTCTCATTATGCAAATTATCAAACGAGTAACTGGGTCGCTCTTTTCCAATGAGAAAGAAGGAACAACCATGGAAATATCAATGTTGCCAATTTACAAAGATCACTCGTAGTAAAAGCAATTCAACAATCAAAAACAAGAATGTTTTCGGAGTACCATTAAAGGCCTACTTAAACTCGTCTACCAAGAATCATGAACACAAGAGAAATTCATCAATCACCACCGGACAAGAATATGTTAAATTCGAAAATCAAGGAAGAGAGCGACTTACTAAAGCATCCCTAGAGAAATATGCAAGATCAATACACACTTAATAAAGAACTTGCAAAAGAAGTCTTCCATGACAAGAGATTCCAAACGAACGAATGAGTTAAATTTCCCCACAGGTAAAACAGTCTTTGTGAAAAGATAAATCTTGTAATGGAACTATGCCCACGTGGAGCAGAAATTTCACAAGCATCAAAAGAACCCTAACTGGTTCAAAGAACGGTCAGAAACCTACGGGAGCTTGCTATTTCATTAAAACTCCAAATTCAAAAGAAATTCACGAACGCCGAAACTACAACCAGAAACCAGATACCGCCTAGAAAGGCGACAAGTTCATCAATGAGCTCATGCTCAACACAGAGCTTATGGAATGAGGTAAGAACTTCTCTAATTTCATACCACAAACAAGGTGTAGCACAGCAAAACCGTGACAACAACCACGAACTCAACTTCTCGACGTCACACTAAACGCATAACTAATGCAATCAATTATGAATATAAATATGTATATATATCGGATCATCTCATGGCAATCATAGAATAATTTCATAGATAGAGGTTAACACATCATATCGTGGATTAACACATCATAGCACAAAACAATTTAACAACGACTCATTACTCGTGCAACCACAATCGAAATGCGGAAGCAATAGTTTACCCAAACCCTCCTAGTGTGCACAAGTGTCAATTTAATATATTTGAATGAACCACGGACCTAAAGCCCGCTCGATACTAATCAGTAACACCACGGCTATTCGAAGCCAAGATGCCACCTAAGGATACAACATATGAACAATTTACTAATAAGATTCAATATGCATCTATCCAAATATCAATAACAGGATAACGAGGTGAAGGCGGCCAATACATCGATGGCGAATAATCAAGAAACTAATCATGGAACGACATGACATGAAGTTTAAACATTACTTATACTGATCCTTCTCTCATCAAGGAATATCAAAGTTGAAACCATTAATGAAAATTATCGAGTAATGTTCGTGTGCAACGTGTTGGTCTACTCCTTCCCAAAATCATCAACATCGGGGTGGATCACCTAAATAACATTGAAAGCAAGGGTGACTCGAAACTCAAAGAAGTACCATATTAGAATAATCAATCAAATAGTGGATAAATCAATTCAATTGAATTATGAACAAATCTTGCACCACATACATGATTGAATGGAATGAATACATGAATGGATGGAATGAAAGAATGCAATCAAGGAATGGACTAATCACGACTTATACGGTATAGCGAGTGTAACACCGTCGGTGTTCACTTAAAGTTACCGTATGAAGAACGTTTCATACGGTGTCCAACGTGGCCCACATTGGAATGGTGGATCACACGCACCCATTCGGAATTGATGGGTTTTCAAATGCCCATATTGGAATTGATGGGTCTTTCAAATGCCCATACTGGAATTGATGGGTCTTTCAAAATTCCACTCCCGTGGACGGAAATTAAAGCATGTATGAATGGAATGAAGCAAGTAATATGAATGTCATCATCTTTTCTCAATTATCAATTTGAAACATATCAACATCATGAACAAGTGCAAGAACATACACGTATACATCACATTATCATGCATTCAATTGAAAACACCACAAGTTAATATGCAGTACTTGCCTGTACTGGAATATGAATGTTGAGTAACTTCGTTGATTGAAAACATGAATCATAGAAACATTAGCATGAACACAAACAAATCATTCATCAATGTAAAGGATTCAATGTACTTGCCTTTCTCGTTGCGACGCGCTAGCAAGCAATGAAGGTGTTCCCACACGCGAAACCTCACCGCCTACACAAGTGTTCCCGAAATAAGAACAACGTGGAAATACATTGCTACCGGTGTTCTACAATATCTCCTGACTACCCAATATACCGCACAGACCCGAATTGAAAATAAACTATTCAGCCAGATTTCAGCCCTTCTGATCAGCGGTACGAGAAAAAACATATTTAATTATCTGGAATTCGACATGACCCGAAACCAGTGCCCAATGAATCTTAACGCACGATACTACGAAACTCTAGTTGGCGGGGTTCTCTGATTCGGCCAAAATAGTGGCCTAAACAACAGTTGAAAACACTAACAGATATCTGCCCAGATTTCAGAACAGTGGTAAAGCAAATGACGTAACTTTTATTCTACTAATCCAATAGAGGTGATCTTTATCAACATGGAAATATAATTTAAAGTGCTGCAATAACCTATTTGGGTGGGAGTTCTGAATCTGACTGTAACTAGATCAAAACCGACGAGCAACCGACAGTCTCCAAAATCTCTGACAGACAGAGTAGTGTGCGGTTAAAAATTCATATCTCTAAAACCACAGGGTGGAATCTCGTGATCTCGGTGCCAAAAGACAGCTAAAGAACCCAGGAACATAACTATAGGAGACGAAAACCCGAGATTCGGCCTCTAAGTAATTCATAATGGCCCGACAACAAACATCTGCCAAAACACGTTAGCTGTCCAGGACAGTCGCGGTAAAACTACCATATCTCCTTAACCGTAACTCCAAATCAGATGATCTCGGTGCCTAAAGAAAACTAAGATCAAGGGCTACAACTTTCTAAGAGGTGGGAAGATCAGAAAACGTACAGAACTTACCCAAATCTGACGAACAAGTCTGGCGTCTGACGTGGAGGAGGGTGGCGGCCGGTTGGAGAGGGGAGGAGGGGTGGCGGCTTGGGAGGGAGTGGGGAGAGAGAGGGGATAGGCTAGGGTTTGGGGATGAGGAAAAAACCCCCCCTTGGTTGGCCCCTCTCATGGGCCCCTCTGTTGGATCCAAACGTAGCACCTCCGGGTTAACCCTTTTACACGAAGCGAGGACAAAAGTGTAAGTGGGGTGCTATGTGTGGTGGTCCTTGCCTAATGGGGCTGGGTGTTGAGCCGATTTTGGATCGTGGTGTTACAAATGGTATCGAGCATCAACCTTCACAGACAGGCGCGTGCAGGACAGGCGCGGGCATATGGCGATGGCACATGTGGGCTCGAGGGACACATGGCATGGCATATGTGCGCGCAGACTGACGCATTTAACGTACCGAGGGGTGGTTCTGGGCATTTACCGCATATGCGGTATGCTGCCGAGGGCGTCAGCCTTTAAGGGAGGGTGAATGTAATACCCCGGCCTGCTCGTAGTGTGGCCCATGTGGCCCATGAGGAGTTGTGTGGTGGGATTAGTCCCACATTGCTTGTCTCAAGTGAGTTGTAGTAGTATATAATGCCTGTTGGATCCAAACGTAGCACCTCCGGGTTAACCCTTTTACACGAAGCGAGGACGAAAGTGTAAGTGGGGTGCTATGTGTGGGCGGGTCCTCCCCACGGTGGGCTGGGTGTTGAGCCGATTTTGGATCAGGGTGTTACAGTCTAAGCATATTTTTTTCCAAAATGTTCTAGTTCATACTATTACATAAACCAGATTTTATCTAAGGTGTTAAGGTATGTCTGATTCAATATCAAAATTGGATGTACAAAGGAATTAGGAATAACTATAAATTTAAAACAGGGATTTAAATTAACTTGAGTATAAATAAGCATGCAGTAATAATTTAAAACAAAATTTAAATAATTTTAAATAATAGGATCAAACATGATTAAAGATGTAAATTGCCTTGCTCAATTAGTTGTTGTTCTCAAACAGCGTTGAAATCTGACTCTCCGAAGTAGTCAAAATCTATACGTGTAAACGAACCAAATTCAAATAATTTTCAAATAAAATCCAAAAAAATTATAAAATAAATATTGCATGGAAGATATCAAATTTATATAAATTTAGAAATTTGAATCAACGGAATTAGAGTTCGTATAAGGGAGAATGAACATCCAAAAGGTTGGGAATGACATGAAATAATATAATTCTGAAAATCATTGTTCTAATTGTTTTGGGTTGACTAAGTCTTTACTGTTTTGGTTTGCTTTGACTGGCTATTCAATAATTGACCATACAAGCCATTGATGCTAGACAAGAACAAAGAAGAAAGAAAGGCCAACGATTTGTGGACCACCTTTGTCATAGACACAAAGACACAAAGGAACAAACAACCAGAGAATTGCACTTCTCAGAACCGAGCATGTATAGGAGCTCTACAACCATTGTGGTGGCGCCGGAGAAGAAAAGAGGAGGCGGCCAACGAATGGGCAAAATGGAACCCTGGCGATGAGGCGGAGATAATGACGTGAATGAATTTTGGAAAAAAACTCACCGAGAAAGCGGGGAACGCAACGTACGCATTTTTAGCTTCATGGCTTGATATGGCCGGCGATGATTCAGTGGTCTTCGGCAATGGCGATGGAAGCATGACATAGAACGCGGCGAGGCGAAGTCATCGGCACAGACGGTTCGGTTGGGGGATGGGGGATGGCGGCGGGACGCGACGGAGAAGACCTTCGGCGGCCGGTGGGATGACGTCGCCGTTGCGGGCAAACAGAGAGGATTTAGTGGGTGAGGTTGGAGGTGAAACAAAGAGGGAAATGTGTGGAACACAATGCTCACCTCGGCGGTGCTGGAACACGCATGGTCGGCTGGCGGCGAGGAGAGAAACGGTGATGCGACGTTTGCTCACGGTGGCGGCGAAGCTCCGGCGACTTTCCAGCGAGGAGATGGTGAGCACGGCGTAGAATGTTGTGAGACAAAGCTAGGGGTATGGTTGATGGTGGCGGAGCTTCAATTCCAAAATATGGCCAAAATATGGGGAGAGGGGAGGAGAGGTCTTGGGGTTGGGTTGAGGATGGAGATGGCCTCCCAGGGCTCTCCTTATATAGGGGAGGAGGTGCTCGAATAGATGAGAAATAGTTGAAAAATAAATGAACAGTTTCGGGTTGAAATGAAGAACAAAGAAAACTATAAAATTGATTGCAATGAGTGGAGGAAACATGCAATTGATGGGATGGTAACGTAGGTGAGGTTAGTGGGGACATTTCACTTCATACGGAATCAATTTTAATGCTTTGAACGAGGAGAAAGGAGGAGAGAGGTACTGACCAGCCATTGATGGAGTTGGAGCTTGGTGCTCTGTAGTAGGCCAGCCATGGAGAGGCAGGGAAGGCAAGGAGAGGGGCGGTGGTGGCTGGGGACGGTGGAGGCGCACTGAGGGGCGGTCGGCGGTGGCCGGCGAGGTGGCGGCCATGGAGGCACTGGCGGCTTGGTTGTAGAAAAGCAACAGAGAAGAACGAACAAGTACGTCTAGAGGAAAGAGATGAAGGAGGAGAGAGAAAAGAAAAAAATCCAAAAAAAAAAACATAAATTCAAGAAAATTCCACAAAAATCCTTGCAACCCGAAAAGATTGAATAAAATAATTTTGAATTTAATTAAAGTTTATTTTAATCTTTTAAAAATGATTTCATTCTAGAAATTCCAAATTAAGCTTTAAATTAATCCAATGAATTGCAAATTGTTATTTTTGTTTTTTAAGCTTCAAAAAGACTATAAAAACTGGAATTTTATTATTTTAATAAAATTATTTTCAACTTAAAGTTTCTTTTTAATTTTGCGCATTCATTATTTTTAATTTTTAGAAAATAGGAAAAACCTTTTTAAAATAGAAAAATTAAGGAAATTAATTAAAATTTGATTTTTCACTTTAAATCCAAGAAAAACCCATAAAACTCAATAAATTTTATTTTTGACTTTTTAAATCTAGCAAATTGAAGAAAACTAAGAAAACACTCTTAAAACTCAGAAAATCCAAAATAATAATTTTATTAATTTTATTTTTGGTAAACAGAACTTTGGGATATTACTGTAACACCCTGTCTATTCGGAAGACAAGATGTCACCTAACAAGACAACCTACTATTCAATTCTTAAGATTAACATCGCATTCAATGCTAAAGAAACGATTAACCAAGATAACAATCTATAGCTTAATAACAGTTCATCTATAAATTTAAACGAGAATTAACCAAAGCGATAATAATGGACCTCCAAGTGACAATTATTACAGTCCATTACATTATAAATAAAACTGAAGAGATGTAAATAGAACTTTAACGAATGACTATTTATTTCATGTGCATGGAACGTGCTGGACTACACCCTCCCGCTAGCAACCGCTTTCACCGAATTCACCTATAAATAAATAAAAGCAAGAGTGAGTCGAAACTCAAAGAAGCACAACATATACATTCACATAAAATACTGAATCGAAACAATCTACCAAGTACATCATTTACTTCATGAATTTAAGAAAGCACGGTATGAATGAATGAATGCATTGAAGGAGAATGGACTTTCCATATGTTTATACCGGTATAACTAGTGACACACCCGTCGGTGTTCACTTAAGCCCGCTCTTAACCAAGAGCGGGATCCAAGTCCGTATGAAGAACGTTTCATACGGAATGTCCGAAACTGCCTACATTGGAATGGTAGGTCTTACATGCCCATATTGGAATTAATGGGACTTAATCAAGTTTCCACTCCCGTGGACAGCAACTGAATTATGTATGCATGGAATGAAAAGCATAACTTGGCATATAACTCAATGTATCATCGAATAAGGTATTGAACTCTACCACATCATACTCAAATCACAGGAATATTCATAATTTACCAACTTAACATGTAATCAATGAATTCACACAAATTAAACATTTGTACTTGCCTTCCGTGTGGTGACGTGTTGTGAAACAACGAAGGTGTCCTTCCAGCCACCGTCTCACCGCCTACACAAGTATTACCACGTATTACGGATAATCGAATATGACACAGCCACAAGTGTACTACGATGCTCTCTAATCAACCCACTCATCCCAAGGGTTCAATTTGACATCTACACTAAAAGTCCAGATTATCGTTCTACGGGCAGTTGCACAAGAAAATTCGCCATTAATTATCTGTAACTCTAAACGACCTGAAACCAGTGCTCACTGATTCTTAACTGATCAGGCTACAAAAAATTAGTTGGCGGAATCTTCTGATTCGGCCAAAACAGAGGGGTAATTAACTGCTAAACATAACCCATCTACGTCTGTCCAGAAAACAGATCAGCAGTAAAGAAAATGGTGTAACTTTTAGTCTACTGATCCAAATGGAATGATCTTTATCAACTTGGAAAGATCATTTCGAGATCTACAATAACTTAGTTGCATGAAGATTCTGATTCGGCCTCTAATTTGAACAAAAACGAGGGACAAACCCACTGACCTCAGATTTCAGACAGATTGAACAGTTCGTATTCAAAAATTAATATCTCCCAAACTACTGATCGGATTTTCCTGATCTTGGCGCCAAAAGAAAGCTAACGAAACCAGGAACAAATCTCTAGAAGGGAAAAACCCCAAATTCGGCCTCTAAAGTACCGTAACATGCCACGCAACATTCTGATCCAATCTGTAATTTCTGGAACTCTAATCCGACGTGAATCAATTGATCTCTACCGCAACAAAAATCGATCAAACAAATAACCGGGGTGCTCGTTACCCTTGAAGACCCGTAGCACGACGAAGAACCACTCCCCACTGGTCTCCCTTCTTCTTCCTTGGCCGGCCACACCACAGCGAACAACCGGCGAAGAAACGACCCGCCGGAGGACAGATCGGAGGAGAAGCGCCCGGGGATCTTGGAGACCAACTTCGGGAGCACCAATGGCGGCCACCAAGGAGGAGACGGCGCCAACCAGGGAGGAGGCGCGGCAAAGGAGGATGGAGAGGGAGGGGTGGCGGCTAGGTGGGAGGGAAGGAGGCGGCTAGGGTTTGGGGTGGCGCCCCCTTTATGGCCGGCCACTTCATGGGCCAGCCAGCCCCCCCTTGGGCCTCCTAGGTCGCGGACTGCAGCCCAGGTTGCCGGAAAATATCGATAACCCCCCCTGCTAATTGGAATTTCCGACAAAAACTATTTCTTTTCTCCTCTCGACTTCTTTCTTTTTACCGAATGCGATTCCTAAACTTTTAAATCTCGTTTTCGATTAAATTCCAAACTATACGAACTAGCTGGATTTATGAGGTATTACACTCTAACCCCCTTAGGAAAGATTCGACCTCGAATCTACGTAGCAACTTCGAGAAGAAAAGATGAATAACTTAAATAATTACCAAGTGAGCAGTCGGGTATTGTTCTCGCATGCGGACTCCAACTCCCAAGTAGCCTCTCTTCGGTCGATGAGACCAAAGGATTTTAACATACTTGAGGTCTTGTTCCTCGTAACCCGCTCGCTTCTTCTAATATTCTCACTGGTCGGGATTCGATAGTAAGATCTTGCTCAATAATCAAAGGCTCCAAAGGAATAACATGGTCTGGATCCCTCAAAAATTTCCGCAACATGGACACGTGGAACACATTGTGGACCCCTTTCATGGAGTCGAGAAGGTCCAAACGGTAAGCTAGTTTTCCAATTCGCGCCACGATTGGAAAAGGTCCAACATACCTTGGACTAAGCTTTCCTTTGGTGCCAAACCGCACCACACCTTTGGATGGCGACACTCTCAATGTAACTTCGTCACCCACTTTGAATTCCAAATCCCGCTTCGACATCTCAGTAGCTCTTACGCCGACTCTGAGCGATAATGATTTTGCCTAACCGGCCACTCTAGTCATCGCTTGTTTGAACCCAATCGGGACCCAAAACTGCCCGCTCTCCAACCTCATCCAAACACAACGGGGACCTGCACTTACGTCCATAAAGAACCTCGAATGGTGCCGCTCGAATACTGGCATGATAAGCGTTATTATAAGCAAACTCGCCAACGACAAATGTTCTTCCCAACTTCCTTTCGAGATAAAACACAACACTGAGCATATCTTCCAATGTCCGAATAGTGCGCTCAGTTGTCCATCCGCTTGGGGATGAAAGGCGTGCTAAGACGGAGCTGTGTGCCCATGGCACCTCGCAAACTCTCCTAACTTGGAGACAAATTTCGCGTCCGATCGTAAACAATAGTTTTGAACTCCGTGCCGCACTACTTCCCGCACATAAAGAGGAGCCAAATCACTTGCCGAATTTGTTGTGCGGATAGGAATAAAATGAGCAGACTTCATCGAGCCGGTCCACAATGACCCAAATAGCATCCTTCCCTCGTTGCGTGCGAGTAAACCGACTACAAAATCCATTGATATATCATCCCACGGCCACACCGGGACCTCCAGTGGTTGCAAAGAATCCCACGGCCGCTTATGTTCAAATTTTGACTCACGACAGACTCCACAAGATGCTACATCTTGTGCAATATCAACCTTCATCCTCTTCCACCGTAAGTTTCTCTTTAGATCTTTGTACATCTTGGTCTCTCCAGGTGCATCAGATCTGCACGTCGATGTGCCTCTTTCAGGATCTCATCCTTAACCTGAGCCTCCTGGGGAACACAGAGGTGGCCTTTAAACCGTAACGTACCAGCCTCATCTATACTGAAATGGCCTTGCTTGCCCTCAATACAACGCTTTCACCAATAAACATCTGGTCATGCTGCTTTGTGCTTCTCGCACTTGATCCGGAAGTGCTAACTCTAAAAGCAACCGAGTCTCCGCCTGGGCGGTACCCGCAAAACAATAGGAAATATCCATACGCTCAAAATCAGCGATAAGACAACTGACAGTAGATGGTGTCGCCTTGCGACTCAAAGCATCCGCTACCACGTTTGCCTTGCCTGGATGATACTGAATTGTGAGATCATAGTCCTTAATCAGCTCTGACCATCTCCTCTGTCTCAGGTTCAAATCCTTCTGGGTAAAGATATATTTCAAACTCTTGTGATCAGTGAAGATGTCACAAGACTCGCCGTACAAATAATGGCGCCAGATTTTTAAAGCAAGAACCACTGCAGCCAACTCGAGATCATGAGTCGGATAATTCTGCTCATGCTTCTTCAACTGTCGCGACGCATAAGCAATCACTTTGCCCTCCTGCATAAGTACACAACCGAGACCAACTATCGACGCATCTGAATAAATGGTGAACCGCTTCCCGGGCTCGGGAAGAGTCAAAATCGGAGCAGTCACCAATCTTTCCTTTAATGCACAAAAACTGCGCTCACATGCTTCCACCACCAAATTTAACTCCTTTCGTGTCAATCGGGACATTGGTCTAGCAATAATGGAGAAACCTTCCACGGCTAAACGGTAATAACCGCTAATCCCGAAAACTCCTCACCTCCTTGACATTGGTTGGTCTTGCCCACTCTACCACCGTAGAAATCTTGCTAGGATCAACTGATATACCATCTTGGTTGATAACATGGCCTAGAAACCCCACCTCAGAAATCCAGAACTCGCACTTCTTCAATTTGGCATAGAATTGATTCTTTCTCAGTGTTTCAAGTACCAACTTCAAATGTCGAGCGTGATCCTCTTCCGTTTTGGAATAGATCAAAATATCGTCAATAAATACGACAACAAAATCATCGAGGTATTGGTGTAGCATACTGTTCATGGCCTCCATGAAAACTGCAGGAGCATTCGTCAGTCCAAAAGACATAACTTTGTACTCATAATGGCCATACCTCGTGGAAAAGCCTGTCTTCTCGATGTCCCGCTCCGGACACGAATCGATTGTACCGATCAAGGTCAATCTTGAGAATATTTTGGCCCCCTTCAATTGGTCGAAGAGATCCTCGATACGGGGTAATGGATATTTATTCTTCACCGTTGCTTGGTTAAGAGCCCGATAATCCACACACATGCGCCAACTGCCATCCTTCTTCTTGGTGAAAAGCACAGGTGCTCCCCAAGGTGAGACGCTACGCCGAATCATATCCTTGGACAACAAATCGTCCAACTGCTTCTTCAATTCCTCTTGAAATGGTCGTGCCAACCGATAAGGAGACATCGATATGGGTCGCGTTCCCGGAATAAGATCAATCCGGAACTCCACTCTCCGTACGGGAGGCATCCCGGGCAGTTCCGCAGGGAAAACATCAGAAAACTCATTCGCAACTGGTATCTCCTCAATACGCAATGAAGAGCCAATCTTTTCATTGAGGGACCAAAGCAATCCATAGGTTGATGCACGGCGGCTAGGGTACAGACTAGCCAGCACGAACGCTGAATCAGACGGTGCACTCCCCTCGAATACCGCTTCTTCACGGAAGGAGCTTGCGAGTCACCGTCTTCCGTATAATGATCTTGGCCCGTATTGAAATAACCACCCATACCTGAATGACATCAAAAGGTGCCAGTTGAATCACTATAAGGTTAGCAGTGAAAACCTCCCCATCGATATCAATAGAACAGCCCGGACAAACTGTAGAGCTGGAAATAAGACCCCCCGGAGAACTGACTACCACGGACTCGGAGATGAACTGCAGACTCAAACTCGCTCTTCTGACAAACTCCAGGGACACAAACGAATACGTAGCACCAGAATCAAACAATATGAAAGCATCATGCGAGGCAACTAGTAAAGTACCGCTCACCACGTCCGGCCGCCTCATAGTATCAGGAGGGCATGGCGTGAGACTCTGGCGGCGGGGCGGAGGAAGCTCCGACACTCTGCGAAGGGTGCCCAAAAACCGCTGCAGGAGCAACAGACGACGGAGGTGCAGTCGGAACGGGGTTCCAATAGAACCCTGCTGGAGGTGCCTGAGGGACCACTGAAGGAGGAATCCACCACAGGTGAATCGTGGTGCGAGATCGCCGCCAGAGTTCGAATCAACCACCGTGAACGCTGGAAGATGAAGCTGCTGAACGGGCTCCCACGATGATACTCGCGGGTTACGCTTGCAAACCGACGCTTTGTGGCCATCCCGACCACAATGACGACATGACCCAAGGAACACTCAAGCTCGATGCTCCTCACCACACCGAAGCATTTCATGCCCCGTCCCGAACAGACGCACTGATGGAATGGAAGACAAAGGACGGGCGCCAAGAGGAAGAGCGCCATCGACGGGGCGAGTGTTGTGACCCTTCGAAACCTCTTGGGAGCAGTGTCGTGAAAAGACCCATTCCTCCACCAAAACTCCGTTTACGCCCACCACCGAAATTGCCGAGAGGTGACAGAACTAATAAAGAACTGACTTTGCGAGGCGTACCTTTCTCCAACTCCATTCCTCTAGCTTGCTCGACCACCGAGCTGAAATCACGCAGTCCTGTCGCCCTCAGAATCTGGCGATACTCTTGGTTGAGACCCCGCCGGAACCTCTTAGCCTTCTCATTATCATCATTCACCACCGCTGGTACAAAGCGCACCAGGTTATTGAACCCAGCCTCGTACTCAGATACCGTCATCTTTCCCTGCTCAAAAGTCAACAGTGTTTGTTCCATCTTCTCAACAAAGGAGTCTGGATAGAATTGCGTCCTGAATTTCTCCACGAACACTTCCCAAGTGGCAGACCACAATCGGAGTCCTAGAAGACGGACTCCTTCCCACGGATGTCGGCTTGACCCTTCAACCGAAAAGCCACGAACGCCCTCTGCCCGACGTCAGCTCTAATGCCCCAAACTGACGCTCCATATATCTCAACCAATCCGCAGCCTGGACCGGTGTGCCAGCTCCATCAAAAGAGTCCAATCGAAGCGACATCCACTCCCGAAGATTCATCCTAACCTCGGGTGGAACGATGGCGACAACGAATGTTACTGCCATGCGGTGCATTCTTTGCGAGAATGGCCGTCTGCGATTCTTTGGCGAGTAGCCGGTTCTCTCTCATAAGGTTCTCGGATAAGTTCTGCAGACACAATAGGAGGCTCTGCGGCCGGAGGAGCGGCAGAGGCAATCTCCTCCGTGGCGCCTCAAAGAACTTCCTCGGTCGAGAAGAAGACACGGCCGACCGCGTCCCAGACCCCGACCACGGACCGGTGGACGACCACGGCCACGGCCTCTCGCCATCTAAACACCACCACACAAAAGATCAAACAATTCAATTATCAGAACATTAGGGAATGACTTGAAAGAAATGCGGAAGCAAAGTTATACCCAACCCTTCCTACTGTGCACAGTGTGTCAAGTTTTAAGTTAATAAACTGTTGACAAATTTTAGTTTATGTTGACAACCTTAAACTAGTTTTAGTAAATGTTATCAATCTATTCACCACGGACCTGAAGCCCGCTCTGATACCAACTGTAACACCCTGTCTATTCGGAAGACAAGATGTCACCTAACAAGACAACCTACTATTCAATTCTTAAGATTAACATCGCATTCAATGCTAAAGAAACGATTAACCAAGATAACAATCTATAGCTTAATAACAGTTCATCTATAAATTTAAACGAGAATTAACCAAAGCGATAATAATGGACCTCCAAGTGACAATTATTACAGTCCATTACATTATAAATAAAACTGAAGAGATGTAAATAGAACTTTAACGAATGACTATTTATTTCATGTGCATGGAACGTGCTTTGGACTACACCCTCCCGCTAGCAACCGTTTCACTGGAATTCACCTAAAATAAATAAAAGCAAGAGTGAGTCGAAACTCAGCAAGCACAACATATACATTCACATAGAATACTGAATCGAAACAATCTACCAAGTACATCATTTACTTCATGAATTTAAGAAAGCACGGTATGAATGAATGAATGCATTGAAGGAGAATGGACTTTCCACATGTTTATACCGGTATAACTAGTGACACACCGTCGGTGTTCATTTAAGCCCGCTCTTAACCAAGAGCGGGGATCCAAGTCCGTATGAAGAACGTTTCATACGGAATGTCCAAATCGCCTACATTGGAATGGTAGGTCTTACATGCCCATATTGGAATTAATTGGACTTAATCAAGTTTCCACTCCGTGACAACAATCAATTATGTATGCATGGAATGAAAAGCATAACTTGGCATATAACTCAATGTATCATCGAATAAGGTATTGAACTCTACCACATCATACTCAAATCACAGGAATATTCATAATTTACCAAGTTAACATGTAATCAATGAATTCACACAAATTAAACATTTGTACTTGCCTTCCATGTGGTGACGTGTTGTGAAACAACGAAGGTGTCCTTCCACCCACCGTCTCACCGCCTACACAAGTATTACCACGTATTACGGATAATCGGATATGACACAGCTACAAGTGTACTACGATGCTCTCTAATCAACCCACTCATCCCAAGGGTTCAATTTGACATCTACACTAAAAGTCCAGATTATCATTCTACGGGCAGTTGCACAAGAAAATTTGCCATTAATTATCTGTAACTCTAAACGACCTGAAACCAGTGCTCACTGATTCTTAACTGATCAGGCTACAAAACATTAGTTGGCGGAATCTTCTGATTCGGCCAAAACAGAGGGGTAATTAACTGCTAAACCTAACCCATCTACGTCTGTCCAGAAAACAGATCAGCAGTAAAGAAAATGGTGTAACTTTTAGCCTACTGATCCAAATGGAATAATCTTTATCAACTTGGAAAGATAATTTCGAGATCTACAATAACTTAGTTGGGTGAAGATTCTTATTCGGCCTCTAATTTGAACAAAAACGAGGGACAAACCTACTGACCTCAGATTTCAGACAGATTGAACAGTTCGTATGCAAAAATTCATATCTCCCAAACTACTGATCGGATTTTCCTGATCTTGGTGCCAAAAGAAAGCTAACGAAACCAGGAACAAATCTCTAGAAGGGAAAAACCCCAAATTCGGCCTCTAAAGTACCGTAACATGCCACGCAATATTCTGATCCAATCTGTAATTTCTGGAACTCTAATCCGACGTGAATCAATTGATCTCTACCGCAACAAAAATCGATCAAACAAATAACCGGGGTGCTCGTTACCCTTGAAGACCAGAGCACGACGAAGAACCACTCCCGCTGGTCTCCTTCTTCTTCCTTGGCCGCCACACCACAGCGAACAACCGGCGAAGAAACGACCCGCCGGAGGACAGATCGGAGGAGAAGCGCCCGGGGATCTTGGAGACCAACTTCGGGAGCACCAATGGCCGGCCACCAAGGGAGGAGACGGCGCCCAACCAGGGGAGGAGGCGCCGGCAAAGGAGGATGGAGAGGGGAGTGGGTGGCGGCTAGGTGGGAGGGGAAGGAGGCGGCTAGGGTTTGGGGGGGAGTGGCGCCCCCTTTATGGCCGGCCACTTCATGGGCGGCCAGCCCCTGGGCCTCTGGTCGCGGATCGCGCCCAAAGTTGCCGAAAATATCGATAACCCCACGCTAATTGGAATTTCCGACAAAACTATTTCTTTTTCTCCCTCTGACTTCTTTCTTTTTACCGAATGCGATTCTGGAAACTTTTAAATCTCGTTTTCGATTAAATTCCAAACTATACGAACTAGCTGGATTTATGAGGTATTACAATTACAATGCTCTCGGTCTACAAGAATAGTGCATGGACCACGGTTCACAACATAGTGTTGCACTTGTCCGTGGACCACGGTGGTTTACTGTTCACGTTAAAGCACCCAGGCCCGCATGTCATAGGAACAGAATGATAATTAAAGCAACCTTAATACCACTTTACCCTAAACCAACCTGGATTTTCACTAATCCCTAAGCTACAGCACCGGTCGCCATTCCGACAATAGAGCGGCTCATGATCTCAAGCTCATCTGGCGTTTCACCGGCGACGGAGGCCATGGCGGCGTCGGCCAAGTGCTAAAATGGAACTTACACACTATTACGCACCCGACGGTGCTAGCGGCGATGGCTGGGACGGCCTGATGCGGCGGCGCGGCAAGGTGAAGCGGAGGAGCACTACGACCAACATGGCACTTCGCCACCCGACGGCGCATGGAGCAAACTAGCGTGTGCATTGGCAACAAGAGGGGTCAAGGGAGCTACCAGAAAGACACGAAGTGACTGGGGTGGTCAGAGTTGACTTGGCGGCGAGGACCAGCGGCGGCGACGATGGTGCTACCATGGAGAAGGTGTCCTGAGCAAAGAGGAAATGAATCAACCCTCGGAGAAGCTTAGGGGAGGTGTTGAGAAGCTCAAAACGAGAGTAATTGGGATACGTCTCACCAGACAAGAAGCGGCGGTGAGATTAGCGCTCACTGCCGGAGACAAAGAAGAAACCCGGTTGCGGTGGCTCAGGTGCGGCGAAAAGGAATCTAGGGAGCTTCGGGGGCTTGTTTTATAGCTGGAGATGGAGAACTCGCGAGGGGGCCAGTGACATAGCGCTGACGGGAGCACAAGCGATGGCGATGCGTTCGAGGAGGAGAAATTGTGGGTGCGCGGTCCAAACTGGCGGGCAGGTGGTTGGGCGTTGATGCGCGAGCGGAGCGCGCTGGAGTGCGCCATGGCATGCGCACGGGCGAGCTAGCGAGGGTGTTGTTCGCGTGGAGACGACGACCTGACAGTGGGGCCCACTAGTCAGTGGAAGAGGTAAAGCAGCGCAGTCTGATGGTTAGTCGGTTGGGTCAAACCGAGTGGGTCGGGTCAGACCGAGCCCAAACAGTGTTGACTGATTTTTGAAAGAAAGGCTGTGACTTTTAAGGAATTTTCTGACCTAGAATGCCAACTAAAAAATCATGAAATTTTTATAGGAGGTTATTGACTCTATGTACAACATTGAGTAATTTCTCCAGGGTTTTTCATTAAATATATTTTTCTGTAGAAATGTTACAAATTTTTGTTTTAGGTATTTGACTTAGGATTATCTAGTTTGACTGGCTGATTTAAAATAGCAAATAAAATCAGGAAATTTTGCAGGTGAGTCACTAAGATGTTCCAGAACCTAGGAAAAATATTTCCATGCAATGTTCACCCGATTTATTTTGTGCAATTGTTGGGGTTTTGATTTCTAGTAATTGTTGCTTCATGTTTTTAAATTGCACAAACTCCTTTGAATAAAATTCCAGAAAATTCAATTGACAACAAGATGCATCAAAGTCTTTAAAATTTCTCATTTCTATACATTTGAAATACAAACCCATATTTGGGATTTTACATTTAAGCTTGATTATTTCTACATCCTTAGATGTATCTTTGCTAGTCATATCTCCCATAAAGGCCTTAAAAATACCAAGCATTTTGGTTATTTTTATAAAATATAATAGTAAGAAGGTGTTACTCTACTATTCAATCAAAGTACTTAAAAGTTTATTACCTTATTGTTAAAATCCTTGATTTGTTTATTCAATTCACTATACTCATAATTCTCTGGTATAGTAAGTTGGTCGGCCCTCGATCTGGTTGGAACATCCTTTGGTTCAGAGGGTGGTCTCCATGCCACCATAGTACCAGTAATTGAAAAGAGGGTAGGAGAAGGAATGGTTTCCTATTCAAAAGAGACCAAGATAAAAAAAATCTTAAAAGAAGGAAAGTACTTAGTCATAACATTCGAATAGTAAAGATTACTTACTTGTTTAGTAGACTGAAGGATGAAATCTTGACCAGTGTTCTGGTCGGGAATAATCCCTTCTTCAACTGTAGGAGAGGCTTTAGTGGTCGGAGTCTTCTCGACTACCACTTCAATTTTCCTTGTCTCCTTTTCAGTGAGTGGGATCTCATCGACCACCACATCTACAGGAATAAAAGTATTTTTGACTAATTACGTGGGTATTTCCCTTGAGGAGGTCGGAATGTCTTCGACCACCTACTCGATGACCACTTCAGTTGTTGTCGCCTCTTCCATGCTAACCTGTGCTAATTCGGCTACAAGGAGATTTGATAGTGGCTCCTCTCTAGATTCCTCAATTTCATAAATTGAAGCAAGAGTGGTGATCAAGGGACTGACACAAATAAAAAGAATTATGTAAGTAAACATTACAAAAGGATAACTCAATCATAAAAGAGTTGAGTTAACACTTACTTGAAACGAAGACCAATGTCGGTCTCAAAAGTAAATAGAGCGTCAACAGCAACCAATTTGTCGCTACTGGCGCTGAGATATTTACACTAAGGCTACAAACCCTAGGATTTCTCACCAAGATGAGGGGAGTTTCGTCTTCCTCCTCAATCTCTTTCTCCTCACCCTGGACATATGGGATCAAAGAAAGATGATCATATGATTGTTGAGAAATCATAATCCTTTGTTTTTTCTTCTTCTTGCACACCTGGGTAGTTACTTTGGCATCCTTTGCCAGCTTTTCCCATGCCTAGGGCCGGTCATGAATTCGCTTCGACCGGATTGTAGGGATGCTGCTGGTTGCCTCTACTGCAGCCTTGTCACTTGACTCAACAATGTCAACTGGAGTCGTCCTGGTTGTCATAACACTGGTTTGCTTGGAGACGACCAAGGCACCAAAAGAAGTTATTGGAGTAATTGTCGCTCTGGTCATCAGTCTAAACCACGACCTTAGTAGGTGTTGCTGCAGTAATCTTAGTCTTCTTGGTAGACAGGGTTTGACTTCTTGACCCTGATTGCTCAATTCCCCTCTTCCTGCCATGCATCTAAAAGAAAAGCAATAAGCTTTACTAAATACGGCCTTAAGAAGAAAAAAATCAAGACTAGAATTCAAATATTACATACCTGCATTCGTTCTTTTATGAAATCTACAGATGACCCGATCAAACTAGAAGGTTGGTCGTCGATAGAAACTGCTCTGAGCCATCCTTCATATTTTTCAACATGAAGGAAGGCCTCTCTTCGACCACTTCCTCTGACAAAACTAACAACAAAAATTTACAGACTTACTAATATTTATATTACAAAGTAAAAATAAAGAAATAAAAGCCCTGGAAAGTAACATACCTCTAGGGCTGTCCTTGGTTGGATCCTTATCCCCTATTAGCTGCCAAGCAAAACGAGTCATTTTCTTTATGGTGCTAATTTTATTCTGGAGGAAGTCGTGGATTATGCTACGGCTAGTTAGTCCCGTAGTAACCAACGAAGTAACTGCACCCACCCATTTCTCCTCCTCAGCTGTCAGCTTCAAGGAGGTCTTCCCCTTCTTTACATTTTGAGCCGACTAGCTTGGTGGAGGACCTCTAGTGAATTTCAAGCGGTTGCCTCCAGGGATGGCGGAGTAAAACCACTCCTTCTGATAATCCCTCCACGTATCCTTGATTGGAAGTGGGGGATAGTTTTTGGACATTTGGTCTTAGAGTCTTCATCACTGCAAGGGTTCCACTCAATTAAAGCTCACGTCGAAAGGTATCCTTGATCTTCAAGTTCTTTAATCCTGCTTTCAAGCTATGTTGAAGCTGCGAGAATCCCCATGGTCAAAGATCGAACAAGGATTTTTGAAGATGGAAAAGTTCAGGAGCAAAGATGAACCGGAGATAAAGAGACTCTAAGGCGGGAGGAAGAGATTGCAATGAGAGCAAATAGCAGTGAAGGTAAAAAAGGATGTAATTTTATCCCCTTTACTATGAGCCGTTCACCCACTCACCGCAAGCTTCGGGTACGATTTCCAAGAAAACCAAAATATTTTCCTTTCTCCCACATTTTCATAAAATGATTGGAATGATTGTGCCTGATCAAATCTTATTGATGCACGTTTTGAGGCAAAAAGCCTTAAGTAAATATTTTATTTTCTTTAGCTTTAGGGGACTAGTTGTCGAGGGCTCTTGACTATATCAACCTTTTCGGTAAAAGTCAAAGACTCTGTCAAAATAGACCCACATACCAGAGGCTATCTATATAACGGTTATTTAAAGGAAGTTTAATACGCTTTATTATGGCCTGACTGGTTGACGACCAGTTAGATCCATGGGACAACCAACTATGGATATTGTCCGACCAGCTATGCGGTTTGGACAGTTCCCGACAAATGAACTGGTCGGAAGAGGTGTCGAACGGGAAAGCAGTTATTGGTGTATTTGGTAACTTCCGACAGATGGCCAAGGAATAAGATAGTTCAAGACTGTACTGAAGAACGTGCATGAAGATTAGAGGCGCATTTAGTGGCATTAATTGCCACCCCTTCAATAACTATAAGGGTTATCCCATGTACTCTAAAATAAGGATTAAATAGATTCAATTTCTTCTTACATTGTTGATCATGATCATACACCCATTGTAATCTTATACAAACAATATATCCACAACAATAGAAGATTTTTGTTCTTGATAGCATTGTCATGTATTTCCTGTAGTGTGAGATCCCGGAGTATTTAGCTCGTAATGCTTAGCCATCCATTTGACTCTAACATCACGAACCAAATATTCCGCGCCTCGGTGCATTATGTACCTCCCAGGAGCGGTACACATACACCCTCACAAACATCAATATCAATCCATACACAAGTTATTACAACACCAAAAAAACATTATAGTTTACAACATATGAACGTACAAGGTTCAGTTTCGTACAAAAGGGCCGACCGGCTAAATGACAAGATAAATATCAAGTACGCAGCGGAAACTGAAATAAAATCATAAATTAACCATTAATAAAGTCCCAATGGCTTGCCATAACCCGCAGGGAAACCGTCTGGGTTGAAACCAAAGAAAATCGACCATCCTGCGCAAAAAGTCCTTACCCGATTCGATCTCATTACCTGCTGTCCAGATTAGTAAATAAAAGCAAACAGTGAGTACACGAATGTACTCCACAAGACTTACGAATAACAAACCTATACATAGCTACATGCAAGCTGAATCAAAGGAGAAGGTTATAGGGTTCATTTGACACATAAATCAATATTTCATTTGCAATATTGTAATAGATTGAAAGCAATTTGACAATTCTGTTTTTATTTGTTTAAATAATAGCGAGACAACACAATAACAATAAATAGATGACAACAACATCCTGGAAGTGACTAACCCAATAGTCCCACAACAATAGCATAAATTACCCATTCATACCACACATATCAAGTTTTAATTAAAGGTTGTAGTCTAATTCTTGCGGGAAATAACCAAGCTTGTCCATAACCTAGGACGAGATTATTCGAATAGATTTAACCCAGCAGGGGTGTACCAATGTACCCACACGCCAGACCGCCTTATTGCCATCCAATAGAGCACACTTCCTTAGGTATGCCGGCAAGGCTAAGTCCTACGAGACGTTTCCAACATTGTGCATTGACTACGAGTCGCCCATATGGGAGGAAACCCCATACGTTGATGTGGAGTCATCAAAGATGCTCACCTCCTTATAAAGGACGATGCTCCTTGCAGTGGGTAACCCCTACTACTGCTCACCCAAACACACAAGTTTTCTTTTTCAACACAACACACACAACCACCATGCGACCCGGAGTAAACACACGCCAAAGTACTAAGTCAAGAGAGGTCTCATATCCCTCTCGTGTGGTTAGCACGCAAAAGTGCTTAGATCAATGGTGCAAGTAATTCGGTCCTTGTTGACTCGGGCACCTTTCCATGTCACACCAAATAATCACACCAACAAACCATTATGCCCAAGTCTAAAATAATTTTATTTTCGGGTTTAGATTTACAAATTAACAAAGCACAAAGTGCTGGACATAAAGGAGTAATAATAAGATTTGTGTGATCAAGATATCGACTAAGTCGATGATCGCCCAACACTACCGGAAACTAAGCATTGCTAAGCATGACATCGAATAAGCATAATTAGACCATATAACATCCACCGGGCTCTAATTCACCAGCGGTATTATTAACTTAGGCTAGTGGCAGGGGATGAACATTTATAGAGAATTCATGCAAAAGGATTAACTACCTCTAATCGCAAACATAATTTGACAAATAAAGCATGCATACATACAGCTGCAAAACAAGATAATAGTTTTTTTTAATGTAATAGGATGAAGATGCATCAAAGGAAGAACTGCTTGCCTTTATTTGCTAGAACTCTGGACATTCACGCGAACTTCTCAATTGTACTCTGAATCATCGTCATCTAACGGTAAGAACTAACAAAGTGAAAACACCGAATAAACACCAAAATTCCAAGAGACTCCAAAAATTAAGAAATTAATACAAAAGATAGAAAATGGTTTTAGATGTATTTAGGTGATGATTTTAGTCCAAATGAAGTTCATTTCAATGAGTTAGGAATTTGTGAACTTTAATAACTTGACATGACACTTGGTACTCACAAACACTCTCTCTAGGCATTCTATGTGTTCAATCACGATGATCATATAGTCAAAATCAATCCTCTTATATTCTTGATTTAACCATCTGAATTTATTTACTAATTGTACAGTTAACAGGCTTCAATTATGCTTGAACAACTACAACTAGTTCAATCATGGAATCGACTAACTGTGATGTCATTATTCATTTCTACTAATCCTCTACTGATTTGACTCACTAATGGACTTGACAGTTGCAGCACTTATTCAGTAATCACTTAACTAACTATCTATATATCTGACTAAATAAGACATAGTGCTATGTATGCATTTGTTAAATATATTTTAGTGATCACATAGGCAATAGTTAAAATAAATCATCAATTTGTTAATTATATCTAAACATGCATGACTAATAAAATAACATGCTTAACATGATTATGCACATGCATAAGTAATATCGAATGCCATAACACAATTTAATTAACGATTTTACTGCCCCACACGCTAGGCGTGCGACTACCACCGGACGATGTCCTCTCGGTGCTCGCCCACGTAGTCGTCGCCGACAAGCCGCGAAGGACAAGCTCGACTATGCCTATTGGAAGAATCGCATATGTGTCTTCCTTCAGAGCGAAGGACAAGCTGTATGGGAGGTTATTCGAGCTCCGCTCGTCTTGCCCGAGGTTGCTACGCTGGCTTCATCAACCCTCTTGGCTAATAACCACATGGCAAAAAACTTTCTGTATACCGGGCTTGGTAGACAGGAGTACGACAGGATTTGTCACCTTGAGACCGCACACGAGATTTGGCACACCCTCAAAACCTATCATGAGGGTTCGTCCCTGAAGGACCGAAATGGCAACAGAGGGGGGGTGAATGGTGCCTTAAAAATTAAGAACTCCCCTTTACTGTATTTAAACAAACCTACAAAGCCCTCTGGAAATCTCAAGAAGAGAGAAGCAAAATCAGAGAACGAAAACAAGCTTGGGTCGTTTCACCGTAAATCGGAAGCTCGATTTTACCTACCGTAGTTCCGCATGCGGTAGTTCCGGTTCATCATGGAAGTTCCGTCGTGATAGTTCGCCGTGGACAATCGGAAGTTCCGATTGTCCTGACCGAAGAACAGTGCGCTCGGGTTTTGCCCAAAAATCCGAAATACTAAATCTTGAATGCTCTTCTCAGGTCAAGTTTCACAGGACATCATCCTAAACAACATCTTGACCTCATGGAGAAGAATCGCAGACAAAGATCCAATAATCAAAGCAAAAACGGATTTCTTGAGTATTAGGCAAGAAAGACCAAAAACCACAATAGACAAGATTCTCAGATTCTTAGCTCATGAAACTTTGAGGATATAATAACAATATCAATACGACTCTAGATATCAAGTTTCATGCCATCTCATAAGAGGAATCAAAAGTTACACCAAAACCCTAGATATTCAACATGAACAGAGAGAATAGAAGAGGCATAAACAAAAACCAAAACCTCAGGATTTCATTGATAGGAATCACAAGATTACAGAGGAATGATTACACAAGTTTTCAGTTCATCCTCTCCAACTCAACAACCTCTCAAAAAGCAAAACAAACTCTCCAAAAGCTCTTTTGCTAAAGCTAACCCTAATTTTCTCTCTCAAAAAAGTTCAACCCTAACACCAGGGGTTCACCTCTATTTATAGCCCTTGGCTAACGGGTCTCCAACCCATTAAGCCCGCTACACCCGAACGGAACCGCCTCCACATGTGCCGCTTTGCGAAAAGACCGTTTCGCCCCTTGCGCACCTTCTGGAAGCCTCCCGTACACCCTGCTGTCCTTGACTCGCAACCACCTCAAGATTCACGCCGTCTTCGACACATCCCGACCGTTCGACCTCAACGCCGCTGCGCTAGTCCGATCACCTCGTGTCTCGCCACGACTTCGCCTCGATGTCCTGCGGTCAACACGCATAAAAACACATCACATAGCATTGCCCAATATCATAGCATCAATATTTGTACAAGACTCAAACTCATACAAACTCAAAATCACAAACTATCCTTCTCTGCACAGTTCTGTGCACAATCGGAAGTTCCGCACTTACCATTGCGGAAGTTTCGATTTCCGGAACGTCCGCACTTGTCAGGATTATCGGAAGTTCCGCGCTTACCATTGCGGAAGTTCCGATTATCGGAACGTCCGCACTCCCAGATTTTCAATTCTGATTTTCGTCACAGAGGAATACTCACGTTAGTATTATCGGTCATACCGCGTTCCCAGGTGCGGAAGTTCCGATTACTTCAACCGAACACATTTCCCAGATTAATCGGAAGTTCCGCTTTCCAAAACCGGAAGTTCCGATTATCGGAACTTCCGCTACATACATGGCGGTAGTTCAGTTTCTCCTGTTTCATCACAGAAACAGTACAAACAGAGAGACTCAACTCTCAACCTATTCAACAAGTTGTCAAATACTCATCACTCACAATGGAGGACCTCTCACATGGTCTCTCAATCTCCCCCTTGATGAGTATATTGACAATCACCGAAAAAGCATAAGATGAGTTTGAGTTTAAAATCAACCAAGGTCTAAACAAGTAGTACAGAAGCTCAAGACCATGTTGACAGAAGAGAAAGACTTGAGACGAGATGAAAGAGAAATTTTCGTAAAACTCAAGGCTTTTCTCCAGAAGACTTTTTCTCTCCAAAATTCTCCCCCTTTGGCAATAAAATCATCAAGATGTATTAACGAGAGGAAATGACTATATGAAATTCATTTTAAGCATTAGGAGCCATGAAGATTATCCAAAATGACTATTAGAGTATTACACCAAGCCATAACACAGAAGAATGCTATCAAGATCATGACAATTGATGTATAGAATAGCTAAGAGAGAAAATCCATAATCTGATTAATGATCCAATTCTTTAGCAAGTCAAATAAACCAAGATTATAATCTAGCTAAAGGTATCCAAGGATGATACAAGCCATGTCAAATACTCTAAGTGGAACCAAGAAGCATAGTATTGAACAGTTTAGAGTGCTACCAGTTGAAGAAAGACTCATTTGATCAAGTACTTGGTCTGTTCGAAGATAAACAATTTTAGCACAAGTTTCTTTTTCTGGAAACATAATTATGGCTTTATCTTAGTGAAGTAAGTCCTGGACTAGGTGCCATCCACAACTGCCTCCTAAGCTTCAACCATTTTTTTTTAAATCTTAACGTTGTGCTAGATCTCAAGCCTTATGCGACCACTCCAAGCAACAGAATTAAGGAGGTGATCTTAGGTCATCCAAGGCTCCCCCTGAGTTCATGCCTAGTGCAATGGCAAGCAGTCTCATGAGAAAGAGTTGGTGAGATCAGTTTTTTCGCACAAACGAGATAATTTTTGCTTTTGAATTTTTTAGACCAACGATTAAAGATAAGTCAAGTTTCTTAACAAACTGACATAGCTTACTCAAAAGTTCAAAAGAGATTCAAGACTCAACTCAGCCTACTTGACATGGCGAGAATCATAAAAGGATAACTTCAACAGACTTGTCTCAAGAGCTATCATGACAAGATTTTAATTCAAGTTTAGCATTTTTTAATCACCTTAGCATGGCAAAGACTAAACTACACATAAGAAGTCATGATAAATCTAGCAGTTTAGCATAAATAATGGCAAGATGTAAAACAGTGAAAACAGATCATAAGGGATAATAAACAAGGCTCCATTTGATTATAATGCAATGCAGGATGAAATGCACGAAAATCCAGATCCCCTTCAGAATGAAATGCATCTTTTAATTCAGGTTGAGTTATGACAAATTTAAGAACTAGAAAAACCAAGATAAACTCCCCCTGAACCAAAGGAACCAAAACGAGAAACTGGAACGAGAAAGAGAAAAGGCAGTCCTTAGAGCATAGAAAAGATATAGAGAATACTATCGCTCAGACAGGTTCTTATCTACCCCATATGATTCTAGGACTATCAGCTGATCAACTCACACACTAAGGAGCAAACACTGTCCCTGTCTACCCAAGGGTGGCCCGACCCTTGCTAGAACCTATAAGAAGCGAGTAAGCTCTACTTAGAGAGAGAAGAGACAGCTAATAAGCAGCATCCTAGAAGCACAAGATAAGAATTAGCAGTCAAAGTAACTTGGCAAGAGAACCACTCTAACCTATGCTGGAAGAACTTAGACCCAAATCATTTAAATGAAATGTAACCAGACAGGAGAAATAGCATAAATAAAATATAATACAGTAGTAGCACATAAGCTCCCCTCACAACAAATCCATAAGGACAAACCACCCCAAGCTCTCCCAGAGTGAAAACCTAGAGTCACAAGAGGCTTGGTGAAGATATCAGCCAACTGGTGTTCACTCTCCACAAACTGAAGCACAATGTCACCCTTCTCTACATGGTCTCGAAGAAAGTGATATCTGATATCAATATGCTTGGTCCGAGAATGTTGCACTGGGTTCTTGGCAATGCAAATCGCAGACATGTTATCACAAAAGAGTGGAACACAGTCGATTACTAACCCAAAGTCCTGCAGGGTCGAGACCATCCAAAGCACTTGGCTACAAAGAATCGGTCGCAGACTCGTGCTCGGCCTCTGCAGTGGACTGCGCAACACCGGACTGCTTCCTTAACGACCAGTAGACAAGAGAAGTGCCAATGAATTGGCAAGTGCCAGAGGTGCTCTTCCTATCTATCCTACAGCCAGCGAAATCTGCATCGGAGAAGGCTCTAAGAGATAGAAAAGAAGAGGAAGAGTACCGATACCATAGTCAATGGTAGCTCAAGGTACCGAAGATGCGCTTCACCGCTGACGGTGAGATACGCGAGGAGAAGCCTGAAACCGAGCACAAAGACACACAGAGAAATGTATGTCTGGTCTCGAGGCTGTGAGATACAAGAGAGAGCCAATCATGCTCCTGAACTCCTTTTGGTTAACAGGTTCGCCGTCTTCATCTGGATCAAGAGCACCAGAGATGCCATCGGAGTTGATACCGCTTTCCATCATTCATGTCGAGCGCCAGAGGTCTCGAGTGTACTTGCCTTGGTGAAGAAAAGTACCCTCTCGAGTCTGTTTGATTTGGAAGCCAAGGAAGAGGCTCAACTCGCCCATCATGCTCATCTCAAATTCCGAGCTCATAACATCGGAAAACTGGGAAACGAGAGTATGTGAGGAGCCGCCAAAGATGATGTCGTCCACATAGATCTGGACGAGCAAAAGATCAGTGCCAAGACGGCGGATGAACAAGGTCTTGTCTATTTTACCCATTTCAAAACCATGACTCAGCAGATAGGACTTAAGCCTTTCATACCAAGCTATGAGAGCCTGCTTGAGTCCATACAAAGCTTTGAAAAGCCTGTAGACATGGTTAGGGTATTTGGGGTTCTCGAAACCTGGAGGCTGTCTGACATAGACTTCTTCCTCAATAAGGCCATTGAGGAAAGCACTCTTGACATCCATCTGGTAGAGCTTGAAACCCTTAGAAGCTGCAAAGGCAAGCAGGATTCTAATGGCTTCAAGTCTAGCTACAGGGGCAAAGGTCTCTTCGAAATCTAGACCCTCAACTTGGGAGTACCCCTGAGCTACCAACCTAGCCTTGTTTCGAACGACTAACCCATCTTCACTTTGCTTGTTCTTGAACACCCATTTGGTCCCAATGATATTGTGACCTTGAGGGGGCTCAACAAGGGACCAGACCTTGTTTCTTTCAAAGTTTTCCAACTCCTCATGCATGGCGTTTATCCAAGACTCATCAGATAGAGTATGACAAACGTCTTTGGGCTCAAATGAGGCGACGAAAGCAGAATGGAGACAAAAGAGAGACAAACCAGCTTTGGAACGTGTGACACGCTCAAAGAGGTCTCCAATGATCCGCTCAAGGATGGTCCTTTGAATGTGTCTAGGAGGTCCAGGGGTGAGATGAAGAAGTGGCCTCTATCTCATGAGCGGATGAGATAGGGACAGAGCCACTAGCTTCGGAAGAAGCGAAGGTAAGGCTGATCTCCTCGAGGTGCAAGTGGAAGAAGGCACCTCAAGAGGAGGAGGAAGAACTAGATCGGTAGACAACCCTCATCTCCGTCTTCCTCATCGCCCACAAAGATGGACTCAGATGCTCTAGAGAACTCGAGATATCGTGCCTAGTCCCGAACCGCCTCATCGAAGGTCACCTCACGTGTTTCTACCATTTTGCTAGACTCGCGCCTGCACTCTATAGGCACGAGAAGAAGTCGAGTAACCCGAAAGATCCCATCACAAGATCGTGATTCAACTTATCTAGGTTCCTGGACTTCAAAATAAAACACTTGCAACCAAACACACGAAAATGCAAGACGCTGGTTTTCGCCCATATCTCAACTCATAAGAAGTGCGATGCAAGAGTGCCCAAGAAAGACTCATTAGAAACATGACAGCGTAGCAATAGCCTCACCCAAAACTTCCTACGTATAGAGTACTCATCAAGCATCGCCCGCCATCTCGACCAAGGTACGGTTCTTCCTCTCCACAACGCCATTCTGTTGGGGGACGATGGAGACGAGAACGGTGCTCTACACTGCCTCACCACAGAAACTCTCAAAGTAGGAATTTTGAACTCGGTGCCATTATCACTGCGAATTGCTCGTAATGCACCGGAGCTCAACAGAAGCCTACTAAAAGACCACGAAAATGAGTAAACGCCTCATCCTTCGAGGCTAAGAAAAACACCCAAGAGTACCTCGAGAAGTCATCGACCACAACAAGAACATACCACTTCCCTCCTGCGACTACACTCGAATTTGGACCAATCAGATCCATATGGAGCGCTTGTCCCGTGCATCGACCATTGGCACTTTGGATCGAGAGTGAGAAGCGGCAACCATCTTGCCGTCTTGGGCATGGAGAGCAAACTAGATCCTTGACCATCTTGAGTTTTGGCAAACCACGAATGAGATCGTTGCGCTAACTCGTGTCAAATGATCAAAGCCTATATGACCTAGTCTCCTATGCCGGAAGGTCAAATCACGGATTCGAAGCAATTAAACACCGAGAGGATCACCAGAAGACTCAGAAAAATCAGCACGAAAGATCCTCCCATATCGAGAAATCCCGCAAACTAGGCTAACCGAAGAATCAAGAATTTTGCAATTGTTTTTCTTAAAGCTCACCTCGTAACCGTCATCGGTAAGCTGAGAGACTGAAAGCAGATTATACTGCAGCTTACTTACTAGGGCAACATCTTTCAAAATAAAAGAATCATTAATGCTCACAGTACCTTTAGCGATGACGCGCCTAAATGAAGTATTTCGAAGGTGATCGCCTCATCACCTCGAGCACGGGCTAGGGAAGAAAACCAACGAGAGTCTCCTCATATGACGAGAACACCCGAGTCTACAATCCGCACCTTTCCTTCCCAAATTCCGGCAAACCTGAGTCAAACAGAGAGTAAAGTCTCAGTACTGGGGTGAATCAACAGTGATTTTGGCATCCAATACTGAGTAACACGTCGAACAGATGAAGTAGTCAAGCAAGACTGACCTCTATCTACCCTACGCCTCGTCACTCAACAAGCCGTAAGGTCCGTATGCGGACTGGTCGTTGTTGAATCCGATCGCTATGGAAGAGCGAGTCGGAATTCTAGCAACATGTCGATCACGCCGTAGCCATCTCGAAAGAGAAACCGAGATCTACCCTTAAAACAACTAAGTCACGACCAAAGGGAGCATGAGGACGAATATCAGAAAACTCAGAAAAACCAAGTCCTCGATGTTGCCCTAAATCATCAGCTGTAGCAAACCTAGACCTCATGTTAGTCTTAGGTGCACTCATGGTCCAGGTCGACCACGAATGCGCCTAAAGGACTCAACATGATCTCTACGCGATCTTGGGCGCTGAAGCAATGATCAACCAAATGTCCATCCTTCGGCGAAGGTGCAATGATACTCGCCTTCCGAAGGCGAAGCTGCAGTGGAATCACCTTCTCGTCAGAGATCCTTTGAACAAAACCCGCGATTTAAAATTGACTTTCTCAATCCACGGGCTTAGTTTTGATCACACCGTGCTATGGTTACGAGCACGGCGGTGGATGCTTCCTCATATCCTCATGAAAATCATATCCTAGACCCTGATTAAATCTGCAAATCTTAGATTGGTCTAGAATGAGATTGAGCTTCTTCTTGCCTCCTACAAACCTCTCGAGAGTGTTCATAAGATACTGACACTCACGAAAGAGAGAGTGCAAGAAGAGAAGGGGAAGAAGGAATGGCAGAAGGTAAGGGAGCGTAAGAAGAACCAACAAAGAGAGGAAAGATTGGCTTGTGCATGCACAACCGACTTTGGGGGACATCCCATCGCTAGCTGATTGGTTCACGCTGCTAGGCGCCTCTACCAAACCCTTAGACTTCTTCCCACAGACACACATACAAGCGGATGATTGTGTCTCTAGAAGGTCCTTAGTTAGCTTCCCACATTTTTCATCCAAAACAATCAAATCACATTTTAGTTTATTACACTGATTGCATGGTGAGCTAACAAGGTCCTTAGAAGCATACTGAGCCAATTTGTTATTGTGATCAATCATTTCTTGAAACTGTTTGGATACATATTCTAGTTCAGCAGTTAACTTAGGACAGTTTAAACAAGAAACAATGGGCTCTAACAAAGCAGCTTGGAATTCAACAATTTTGTGATCTTCCCGTTTTAGGTTCATCTTGAGATTATTACAATTTTCACAAGTCTCGGGCAGATCGAGCAACATGGTATATAGACCTCTAAACGAGTTGTCCTTAACCTCACAAGAGGTGCAAGCAGTAGCCTCAACAGTAGTAGATGAAGGAGGTGCTACCCTACTTATCTCTAGTTCAGCAAGAAGGCTAATGTTTTCCACTTTAATCATGTCTAATTCAGAGGACACACTATCATGCAAGGTCCTTAGTTTTTCCATGTCATCAAGCAGAGCACAGCATGTGTCACAATCATCACAGGAGGGAGCGGATGTAAGTAAGGTAAGCTCCGTGATAGTCTAGCTACTTCCTTCTCCAACTCGGACACTTAGCCCTAGACTTAGCATGAAATCTACCTAGCTTAAGAAAAGCATCATTAAGTCGGGTCGTAAGTGGGACTAACCTCATCGAGTCGAGTACGGCTCATTGTCGCTAGATCGCCTCGAGGGCCATGAAGCACATGCCGAGAAGTTGTCGTCGCCCTTGGGATCTTGATCGCCCTTTCCATCATCGTTACTCCACCCCTCCACCTCGGCGGTGTCCAGCCTGCCGAGGCGGTGAGGACGCGATGGAATGCAGCTTCTTGCCTTCCCAAAGTTGCGGAACTTCTTCTTGCCTTGGTCAGTCTTTGAGGGCTTCGTGTTGCGGTTCTTGTCGATGTAGTCTTTCTTGCCCGAACCGCCATAGTCACCTTTCCTTCCCGACTTGGGGCGCTTTGCTCGGATGTGGTTGGGGCCACCACACTCAAGCAAATCACAGGACCTCCTCTTTTCCATCCCTCCTCCTCTTGTAAGCATGGGAAAACTTCCGAGCTAGGAGGGCTAACTGCTCATCCTCAAGCGCTCTAACCGATCATCGCTATGTCACGAGAGCGGCAAGGAGAACCCGTGTATCGACTCGTAAGAAGATCCAGAGGTGGGATCGCTGACTAAAGCCATCGATCGTGACTTCGACCTTCGAGACAATGTCAATCTCGTGAGTCTTGAGGCGCGAGTAAAGCGCGTCAAGAGTCGTGGTCGAGAGGTCCGTGCTATCCTTGATGGTAGTCACTTTCATCTCCCAAACACGAAGATCGAGTCGAGAAGCATCTGTCGAGCGTTATCCGAGTCGGGTATGTAAGACCGACCGCCGGAGGTTGCTCAAAATCTTATGGAAACGCGAAAAGCACTCGCCAAGAGATTCACCAACAAGCATCTCAAATTTGTCAGTATTCTCGCTTGAACCGGTCTTGTCGAACCGTCTTAATCTGGGTGGTGCCTCATGGTATGCATCGAGGGTCACCCGGATGTCGTAAGCGTAAGACAAATGAGAAATGCGATCGAACTCACTTCGCCAAACCACAATGATAATGTTCCTTGCCTTAGCATTGGCCTCAACATCGGGCATGTTTCCCACATTGATGTTTTCATCGGCAGGAACGTCGAATCTAACCTTCACCTTTCTCCAGATGGCATAACCCTGAGTCTGGATGTATGTTTCCATTCGGCTCTTCCGTAAGGGGTAATCCGCACCATCAAAGACCGGAGGCTTGGTGGAATACTTGTCCGCTGCCATGGCTCAACGAACCGTTAAGATCTATAAGGAAGAGTTAACTCGGCTCGATACCAATTGAAGGACCGAAATGGCAACAGAGGGGGTGAATGGTGCCTTAAAATTAAGAACTCCCTTATCAGATTTAAACAAACCTACAAAGCCCTCTCGAAATCTCAAGAAGAGAGAAGCAAAATCGAGAACAAAACAAGCTTGAACATTACGCCGAAATCGGAAGTCTCGATTTTACCAATGATAGTTCCGCATCGCGATAGTTCCGGTTCATCATGGAAGTTCCGTCGGCGGTAATTCCGCCGTGGACAAGTGGATTGTCCTGACCGAAGAACAGTGCGCTCGGGTTTTGCCCAAAAATCCGAAATACTAAATCTTGAATGCTCTTCTCAGGTCAAGTTTCACAGGACATCATCCTAAACAACATCTTGACCTCATGGAGAAGAATCGCAGACAAAGATCCAATAATCAAAGCAAAAACGGATTTCTTGAGTATTAGGCAAGAAAGATCAAAAACCACAATAGACAAGATTCTCAGATTCTTAGCTCATGAAACTTTGAGGATATAATAACAATATCAATACGACTCTAGATATCAAGTTTCATGCCATCTCATAAGAGGAATCAAAAGTTACACCAAAACCCTAGATATTCAACATAAACAGAGAGAATAGAAGAGGCATAAACAAAAACCAAAACCTCAGGATTTCATTGATAGGAATCACAAGATTACAGAGGAATGATTACACAAGTTTTCAGTTCATCCTCTCCAACTCAACAACCACTCAAAAAGCAAAACAAACTCTCCAAAAGCTCTTTTGCTAAAGCTAACCCTAATTTTCTCTCAAAAAGTTCAACCCTAACACGTGGATTCACCTCTATTTATAGCCCTTGGCTAACGGGTCTCCAACCCATTAAGCCCGCTACACCTGAACGGAACCGCCTCCACTTGTGCCGCTTTGCGAAAAGACCGTTTCGCCCCTTGCGCACCGTCTGGAAGCCTACCGTACACCTTGCTGTCCTTGACTCGCAACCACCTCAAGATTCACGCCGTCTTGACACATCCCGATGCTTCGACCTCAACGCCGCTGCGCTTAGTCCGATCACCTCGTGTCTCGCCACGACTTTGTCTCGATGTCCTGTAGTCAACACAGACAAAAACACATCACATAGCATTGCCCAATATCATAGCATCAATATTTGTACAAGACTCAAACTCATACAAACTCAAAATCACAAACTATCCTTCTCTGCACGATTACATGCACAATCGGAAGTTCCGCACTTACCATTGCGGAAGTTTCGATTCGAACGTCCGCGACTTGTCGATTATCGGAAGTTCCGCTTACCATTGCGAAGTTCGATTATCTAACGTCCGCACTCCCAGATTTTCAATTCCGATTTTCGTCACAGAGGAATACTCACGTCAGTATTATCGGTCATACCGCGCTCCCAGGTGCGGAAGTTCCGATTACTTCAACCGAACACATTTCCCAGATTAATCGGAAGTTCCGCTTTCCAAAACCGGAAGTTCCGATTATCGGAACTTCCGCTACATACATGGTGGTAGTTCCGTTTCTCCTGTTTCATCACAGAAACAGTACAAACAGAGAGACTCAACTCTCAACCTATTCAACAAGTTGTCAAATACTCATCACTCACAATGGAGGACCTCTCACATGGTCTCTCAGTCCCAAATCAATAAAGTACGCCAAATGGTCTTTAAGCGAGAATACAATAAGTTCGGGATGCGTTCTAGAGAGAGCATCGATGATGTATTCACTCGCTTCAACAAGGTGCTCAATCAGCTGAGAGCAGTCAACATTGAGTATTCTCAGTATGAGAATGCCACCCATATCTTGGGTGCAATCAACACCAAGGAATAGGAGATGAAGGCTACTGCCATTGAGAATAATGTCAATATCTCTAATCTCACTTTGGAGGTTCTTTATAGCAAGCTCAAGACCCATGAGATCAAGAGAGTTGATCATGAGAATATGGCTTTGGTCACTGACCCTCTCAAGAGAACTTTTGATGGCTCTTCTGAATCTTTCTCTGGATTTTTACTTGCCTGTTTATCTGCAATCCATGAAGAGAAACTTGAGAGTATCCCTGATGTCGAGTTAGTCCTCCAAGCCAAAAATCTCACATTGGCCTATAACAATGTGAGAAATAAGAAGAGAGGTGACCCTGTGACATGCTATGAGTGTGGAGAGCTCTACCATATCCGGGTGAACTGCCCCAAGCTAAAAGGGAAGGGCAACTACGAGGAGAATGCAGCTTGGAGGATGCCTCAAGGGAACATGCCCAAGTTTGATGCTGCCAAGCTCATTAATGCTGCTCACCGGGTCCTTGCCGCTTTTGGAGTGCAATCCATGAGTGATGTGGACTCTGGGAGCGAGGAGGACAAGGAGGAGGATCTACCTCAAGACAAGAAGAAAGGGAAGGCAAAGGACTTCACCAGCATGTACGTCATGGCCGACTCCGTCGACGCCGATGACATCGATGAGGTACCTCCATCCTATGACGTTCTCTCGCTAGATGTGATACCATCTTTGAGCAATCGCTAGCCGTGATAAGGCGTTAGAGTTGATCATGGCTAGGAATAAGGACTTAGAGTCACAAGTTGGTAATCTCACATTATAACTTGTGAATGCTAAGAACCTTGATGCTGATGAATGTTCATCCTGCCATGCTTTACATTTTGAACTTGCTAAATTGCAAAATGCTCATGATGCTGCCTTGCACCAACTAGAAAATGCTAGGACTGAGTTAATTAAAATTAAATGTATTCTTTGTGAAAAATGCTTAGAATCTAGCAAGTTAGTCGCTTCTAGTAAGGCTGAGTCTAGCACTTACTCTTTCTGCTTAAAATGTGAACATGAAGTGAAAGACATATTAGAAGCAGTTAGAGCTAAGTATGCCAAGCTTAAAAACAAAATTAATTCTGCTCCTTGTGCTTCATGTGAAGCCCTTAATCTTGAAGTTGCTATTCATAAGGAGAAACATACTAGAGCCATTAAGCTACAACTTGTGAATCATGTTTTAACCTAAAAAAAAGAGAATGCTTATCTTAAGGATACATTAGAAAGATTCTCTAAAGGTAAGAAACAGTTAAACATGATTCTTAACAAGTCCAAAACTCCTTATAAGAAGCAAGGGTTAGGATACAATTTTTCCCAAGACAAGTTCAAGCCAACTATCATTCAAGTCTTAAAAAATGGCTTAGTTGAGTTCAAAACCCAACCTACAAAACTATTTTCAAATATGCAGGTTTTGCCCAACCATCTGTTGAGTCAAAATGTGTTTCTCCCAGTGGTACCAAGTACCATTGCACCTATTAAGAGAAGGATGGGCATTTGTTTGAGTTCATTGGCGTGAGGTTGAAAAATGCTAGAAAAAATCTTGCTAGAATTTCATCTCATCAATCTAGAGCCTTCATGAGACATGGTCATCTAGAAAAGAAGAAACCTGGACTAGGATTTGTTTCACATGCTCATCGTTATCATATTCCTATATAGGATACTTCTCATATTCGTGTAACCATTGCTCATGATAGAACTTGAAGAAGGATCAGGCTAGCAATTCTATTGTTTATACTACTCGCAGACATGTGTCTCAGTACTAGGTTCCTAAGTCATGTTTAACCAACCCCAGTATTGAGACACATAGATCTTATGTGCCTTGATTTTTAGGATCGCCGCGGAATCGGGAAGAACACGTGGTTCGTTGACTCCGGCTATTCACGCCACATGACCGGAGACTCAAGATGGTTCACCTCCTTCACGCGATTGATGGGTGATGACTTCATCACCTTTGGAGATGATACACAAGGGTGGATTGAAGGAACGGGATCGATCAGGGTGAACGACAAGTTTATCCTTAAGAACGTCGCCCTTGTGGAGAAGCTAAGGTACAACTTGATTTATGTCTCACAACTTCTTGATGATGGCTATGAGACTAGATTTAAGAAAAATACTTGTCGTGTGCTTGATTCAGCTGGGGAGATTATTTTTGGGATTTCTAGAATTGGTAGGTTATTTGGAGCTGACTTTTCTGAATCTATTGCTGGATCTCTCAAGTGTTTGATTGCATCTTCTTCTGAATTCTGGCTTTGGCACCGTCGTTTGGGGTACATTGATTTTGTTCATCTGATGCGAGTTAGCAGCCTTGATCTCATGAGAGGTTTGCCCAAACTCAAAGCTGTCAAAGATGTTGTATGTGCTCCCTGTAGGCATGGCAAACAAGTTACCGCCTCACACCCTTCATTGACTATGGCCATGACTGATGGACCAAGATAGTTGCATCACATGGATACTGCTGGTCCTGTTAGGGTTCAGTCAGCTGGTGGCAAATGGTATATTCTTATCATAGTCGATGATTTTTCGAGATACTCTTGGGTGTTCTTTCTTGCTTTGAAGGATAAAGCTTTTGATCATTTTCATGATCTTGTTCTTCGTTTGGCTTCTGAACTCCCCGGTGCCCTGAGAGCGATTCGCAGTGACAATGACACGGAGTTCACGAATACCTCATTTGCCTCTTTTTGTGCTGAGCATGGTATTGAGCATCAGTTCTCTTCTCCACACGTCCCTCAACAAAATGGTGTGGTGGAAAGGAAGAACAGAACCTTAGACGAGATGGCTAGGACGATGCTAGATGAGTATAGCACTCCGAGGAGGTTCTAGGCAAGCTATTGCTGCAGCTTACCATATTGCCAATCGTGCTTTCTTGAGACCGTCTTTGGGCAAGACATCATATGAGTTTCAGTTTGGTAGAAAACCCTTTGTTTCTTCTTTTTTTGAGTTTTTGGAGCTAAGTGTTTCATTCTCAAGACAGGAAATCTAGATAAATTTGAGTCATACACTTTTGATGGTTTATTTCTAGGTTATCCTGCACATTCGAGGGGTTTCCGGTTTTTAATGTTGAGACTAATGTTGTCCAGGAGACATGCACTGTCACTTTTGATGAGACTAGCCCTGGAGCTAGATCAGATGTTTCAGGTGACACACAGGTGACGAAGAGCATCTTTGTAGAGGAAGATGATGATAGAGTCCATAATGCTCTTCCACTTGCTGCTGATGCTCCTATTCCAGCCCAAGAACCTGTTTTGACTACTTCACCTCTAGTTGAGGCTTCTACTGCATCTTCATTATCAGCAGTACCTACGGAGGTCGAAGAGATGTTATCTCCCCCCGGGCGCTCCATTTCACATTCAGAGGCGTCACCCTCCAGATCAGATGATTGGTCATCTTCATGAGTGAGTCACGCGCTACAGGTATCACGATCTGAGTCTCTACTCCTATTCTGCATTTGTTGCTTCTTTCGAACCCTGTGATATATCGCATGTCTTATCTGATTCTAGTTGGGTCAATGCCATGCATGAGGAGTTAGAGAATTTTGAGAGAAATAAGGTTTAGAACCTAGTAGAGCCTCTTAGTGGTCATAATGTGATAGGAACCCGTTGGGTGTTAAAAAATAAACAAAGTGAGGATGGTTATATGGTTAGAAACAAGGCTAGATTAGTAGCTCAGAGTTTTAGCCAAATTGAGGGGTTAGACTTTGATGAAACCTTTGTTCTTGTTGTTAGATTTGAAGTTATTCACATTCTGCTTGCATTTGTTGCATCTAAGGGCTTTAGCCTGCACCAGATGGATGTTAAGAGTGCATTTCTGAATGGTTATATAGAGGAGGAAGTGTATGCTAGGCAACCCCCAGGCTTTGAGAATTCCAAGCATCCACATCATGTTTTCAAGCTATCCAAAGCCTTGTATGGTCTTAAGCAAGCCCCCAAAGCCTGATATGATATACTTAAGACCTTGCTTAAGAATAAATTTGAGATGTGTAAGGTAGACAAGACTTTATTCATTCTTAGGCATGACGACAATGACTTCTTGCTTGTTCATATTTACGCAGATGATATTATCTTCGGTAGTTCTTCTCATGCTCTTGTTTTCAGTTTTTCTGAGACCATGTTCAGGAAATTTGAGATGAGTATGATGGGAGAGCTCAACTACTTTCTAGGGCTTCAAATCAAGCAATACAAAGAAGGGATCTTCATCCATCAGACGAAGTACACTAAGGATCTGCTCAAGCACTTCGAGATGGGTGACTGCAAGCCGATCGCCACTCCCATGACGACTTCGACTGCTTTGGATCCAGATGAGGAAGGAGAAGTTGTGGATCAACACGAGTACCATAGCATGATCGACTCCCTCTTGTACCTGACGGCCTCAAGACCAGACATCCACTCGCGGTCTGCCTTTGTGCAAGGTTTCAGGCGTCTCTGAGGGCTTCTCATCGCCAAACCGTCAAGCGTATTTTCAGGTACCTTCACTCTACCCTTCAGTATGGCATTTGGTATTCTTGCTCTTCTTCCTTGTCCATTCGGGGGTTTTCTGACTCTGATTTTGTGGGTTGTCGACTAGATAGGAAGAGTACCCCAGGCACTTATCACTTCTCTTGTCTCTTGTCTTCTAGAAAGTAGTCCTCTGTTGCACAATCCACTGCAGAAACTGAATATGTAGCTACCGCTAGTTGCTGTAGTCAGATTTTGTGGATAGTGTCCACTCTTAAGGACTGATGAGGACATGACCCCTATGGATACAACCATATTGGCTATGCTTGCTGTTCCAAGTACAAGGGCTCGTACGCTTCACTTAAATTATCAAGTGAGCTTATTTTTAGGAGTATCTTTATATTATATGAACTATACGAGGCTACCTAATGATGAAATATATATATGTGCAGCACCATGTCACTTTTGGTCTAAGACAAGCAAGCAGTTATAATTAGGTTTAATCTTTTTTCCTGGAACTATTGAAACATGTTCTAAAACAAATTTCGTCGAAACTTGCTTTTCAAACATGAAATTATGCTAAAAACTGCTTGAAACTATTTTTTGAAACATTAAACTATCATTTAGACTTGTAGCTTCCTTGAAACTTTGATGATTTGAACCACGAAACCTACTTGAAACCGTTGGTTTGAAAGTTGCTTGAAACCTAAAACTTTATATGTTTCAATTTCTGAAACCAGAAATGTACATGTTTCAATCTTCTAAAACCTGCAACACCGACGTTTCATTTTCAGAAACTTGGAATATTCGACATGTTTCAATTTCTGAAACATTCTTAAAAGTAAAACTTACATATGTTTCTAGTTCTGAAACCTGAAACTTACAAATTGAAACCTTCTGAAACCTAAAATGTCTTATATGTTTCAATTTCTGAAACCGGAAACTTGCATGTTTTAGCCTTCTGAAACCTGAAAGGGAAAGGTTGATGTCTCATTTTTCGAAACTTGAAATTTTTGACATATTTGAATGTCTGAAACATTCTAAAAATTGGAAGCTTCCGTGTGTTCAAGTTCTGAAACTTGAAACCAATGGCTTCAAACATTCTGAAACCTGGAATTTTTGTATGTTTCAAGTTCTCAAACTCTACAAATTTCAACTTTCTTAAACCTGAAAAAGTAAAAATGTTACAGTTTCTGAATCCTAAAATTTATGTCTTTCAATAGGCCAACATGGAGGGCATCAATGGGGTCCCGTGCTCGTGGACGGCGAATGGATGCGATGGAAAGGCGTGCACCAGATTCCATGGATCGTCTGATTAAATTGAATCGAACGGTCTGGTCGTATCCCGTCGAGATGTGTTTCTACGGTCGTCTGATTAAATTAAACGGTTCCTGTCGTGCTGGCCCATGTGTCGACGAGGCAGCACGATCTGACAACCTTTCGTGTCGTGCCATGTCGGTCCGAGCCCGGTTGGTTCAACGGGCCAAGTTCAGCCCACTTAGCCTGACACGAAAGTTTAAAAAATATGAAAAGATCCAAACAAATCTTTAAAAATCATAAAAAAATATGTAGAATTCATAAATACATATAAAAATTGTTTAAAAAATAAGAAAAATATATTAAAAATGTAATAAAGAGTTTTATTAATGTTCAAATGGTCCGCCCTCTACCCTCTAGCTTTCCCTGCCCATCTCCTCTCCGTAGCCGGGTCACATAGGTCGTATCGAGTTTGGGCCGTGCCTAGCACAGCCCGACATTGTGTATGGTGTGCTTGGCTAGCCCGTCGTATCGAGGGTGTAGTCCAAGCATAGCCTAACTTATTACGCTATACCGAACCGAGCTATAAACAATGCAAATTATACCATACCAAGAATAGACATAATCTGTCCACCTCTCTAATTTTTCTACTCGAAAATAAGGTGAGGTTCGCAAACAGGACTATACACACGTGTCGAATCTCCCGAGGGATTCTTTTGTGCCCCGGATTTTCTTCAACTTCGATTCTCCTCGGCTATGCCTAGATAAGGAGAAGAAAAGTTCAGGACAGATCGCAATCAACTGTGCTCTATCACTGTGCTGCGAAAGATGATGGGTAACGAGTGTAAACATCGTACATTGCCTTTTGTGTACGAATCCTTCTGACCCTTGCAGCAAAAGCTTCCGATCGATGCTCTCACTCTCTCTCCATCAGAAGGTAAACGACTAAGCAGCCATCCTTTGATGAAAATAAATGTCAAGAGATCGAACTGTTTTCAACGGTGAAATTGCTCATAATTCCACAGCGATTACAAGGTGCATGTGTGCATCAGAACTTGACTTGTTAACAGATTGGCTATTTGACAAGACAAGTGTAGAACAAAAATAAATCATATTCTATATTTTTCACCTCTTTGTTGGCCCAGTATATTCAAAAAAAATAATAAATATTGTTTACTTTAGCCGGCCTCGCCTAAAAGCATGTACAATAATGTCCACGAAGGATATGAGATAATATAGAGGAGAGAGAAAGCACAGAGAATTAGATAATCTCTCATGTAGTAGTCGATTGTAATACGAGAAACATAACATATTGTACATAGAGAAGTTATCTATAAAAAAAAGGTAAAAAGACAACCTATTATACAAATTATCTTTAGTTTAATCTACAAATAATATAAAGGAATGTTGTAGACAATAATTGTCTATACCATTGTACATGCCTAAATGATGCAAGCGACTCATTTTGGGGGAAAAACCAGTAAAAACAAAAGAATTTAACATTTCCACGGTGGATTTAGATTTGTCGGTCGAATCAAAACAGCAAATTCTTCAGTTAAATCGTTGGAATTTACCTGCAAGTTGAAGGATAAAAAAGAGATTGCATGCATTACTTTATTTGCAGTGACATTTGCAAGAAAAGTACAGTTGTTTATCTTGGCAAGTAAACACGCGCAGAAGCTGTCTCTAGCGTCAACCACATTACAAAATTGGCCGTGGAAAAAAAACACATTACAGAACAAAATAGGAAACATCAAATCATGATCCAGGAGAAAATATGACTTGACATTAAATGATGCAAAATTATGTCTCCAAAAGATCTCTTACCGAGTAATCTAATAAAGATAGATTTGAGGATAACGCTGCTTGACCGAGTGTGGAAAATTCTTTGTACTGCAACTGCAACCAGGCAAAACAATAGTTTCCTAAGAATACAACAAAATATTAATAACAATTGAAAGAATATAAAAACATATTGAGAAGTTGGAGTCAGATACACCCATATCTCAATCATGTTGACTGCACTCATGGGTAGTAAGATCATTCAGCTCAACAATGACCAGAAAACTTAGCCTTACCATTAAGAATACAGTTGTACATGATACGGGTCAGCAAGATCCGTACAATTAATTGAGCTGAATCATCAGCTAACTCATCACAAGGATTTTTGGAGACACATAGATATGACTTCCAAGAGAAGAAGATAAATATATACTAGTCAAATGAGTTACAATACTGTTAGCCATATTTTAGACATGTGGATGCTCCCCCAACAAGCATATAACTGACAAAAGAAAGGAAGACAGACATGTAAGTGAAAGCTACATTGATATATCACATGCTACAATCACTTCTGCACCGTATGAAGCTACAACAATCCGGATTTAATCTGTGAAGTATTGCCATTCTCCGTTTCCAGCAGCGGCGGAGAAGAACTCAGCCCCACAGGAAGCAGAGCATATAAGGCCATCCTATTGTTTTTAGGATAACACTTGTGCACTCACTAGGAATGTCAAACCCCAATTTTCTGATGATTGAAATTCAGAGTCAGAGGTATTTATCCTTGATTATCTTCACAATCTCTTCAACTCTCTTGATGATTTTAGGGTTCATCAAGTCCCTTGCTTGCCTAAGGAGAGTCCCTTCCCTGCTGTTATAATATGCATCAACTATAGCTCTTGCCCAAGTATGTAATGCCTCTGGACTCCTGCAATCCACCAGATATGTCAACGTGAATTGGAAATAACAAAAAGAACTGCCACAAAATCTTTTATAAAATACGAACAATACTTACGTGTATAATGTATCAACACTTTCCCCCTGTAATTCAGGCCCAGGAATAAAAGCATCATTCAACACACTCAAACGTTCTTCTGGATCCTCAATCGTTATAAGATGCTTAAGTATTCTGATATCCTTTGGCATTTGTCTCTGGAGATTGGCTACCGCAGTCATGTATAGATGAAACATTATGTCTTTTGCCTACAGAATGTACGGTAGATCAGGGAAAACTAAAGACGAATTTGCACATTTAAACACAGATATGAAAGAAGCATTTTGCAGCCCTAGATTCTTACCTCAGATTTTGTGATGTCGGTGCCCTTTGCAGCTGACCAAGCTTTCGAAAGCATCAACACTAACGCAGAATCTAGTTCCTTCTTCTCAGCTAAGTCATCTATCTTTCTGCATGCAGCATCTACTGAAGGTGAATCAAGTATATCTTTTAACTTTAATTCAGCAGCATTCAAAGCTTCAAGACTGCCAGATGTGTCATCATGAGCTTGTAGAGCATCTACACAATCATTTCCAAGTGTTGCCAACTCTGCAAGCAACCCAATCAAGACATTAAAAAATTATGAACCAGGAAAATATTAATCTATTCATAATATACAATATCATTATCTCCATTCAATAATATCAAGGACAAAGCAAACTAGAAAACAACTGTCCATGTTGATGTTGGTATGCTTTTCTATTAGTTGGCATGCCACTCATATGGAAAGTTACTAAAAGCTTAAACCAAAATCATCAAAAGGGGGATTAAACTATCAAAGGCAAAACAAGAATGTAAATGTTTGCAAATACAAGAGTCAAGTTCTCATGTATCTCTCACCTCTTTGCTTTTCGGGTTCATCATGATATGACTCTGCAACATAATAAAGGTGGTTGAAGAATTCCACTGTGAAATCTTTACGGCGCTTAGCAATAACAGCACCAATTTTATCAGATTGTGTGGATTTTACTACTTCAAGTAGTTCATTATGCCTTTGGACATCCTCATCTATCTGAAAAGCGATGGATGAAAACTAAATTAAGATCTATTATTAATAAATGCTAAATTCAATAATTCAATGAAGCACCATGTGCTTCCTGTAAATCAGAAAGTAAACCAATGTCCACACAACCTCTTTCAGTTTTCTACCAAGTCTGAGAAGATTGTGCTTCATCTCAGGGTTCTGTTCTGCATCTGCTCTTTCCTGGCAGCGTTTAAAAAAATGTGGTCTTATGTTGTCCCATTCCCTGCTAAATGCTAGTAATCTTCTCCAATCTGTGGGAGTAGACTTATCGACCATGAATACACCGATTAACTTGTCAGATATTTTGATCATTTTGTTGTTGTCTGTAGACTTCTGGTTTGTTTTTCCAACCCTTCCAGGATGATGATCTTCATGTGATGAAACACCCATAGCACCATTTGTATATCCACTGCTTGATGGCATGTTACCCGTATAATCGTCAGGCACTGCTGTCATGTCACCAACTGCTTCCACATTAGAGCATCGTAGTTGGGGAAGACCAAGAAACAGGTGACCTGAGATCAGGAAAATGGTAGAGGTAAAACTTTCCAAAAGTAGCTAGATGCCCACACTCGCCACACATACTAACTACATGGAAACCATTAGATACAGGCATACAGCCAAATATAAATGGTTACACCACCCAATGATTCATGCATGCCTAGCAAGGCTGATAACCAAGAGACTATAATGAAGGTTTCATCCCATACATTGTAAAAGTGGAGGGGTCAACTACCAGAAGGAGGCTGACAAGGACTTACTTTTAAGATTCAAGAGGTAAAGAAAGTAGCTCCCAAAACCTAAACCCACTAAATCTTGAACAACGCCACCATAAAATGTTCAGAATAGACAATATGGTTGCAGGAAATCAATTATGTAACAAAAGAAATTTTAAGGTTCTTGGATAGGTACCACATGGTACAGGGATTTTTTTTAAAATAATACTTTTTTAAATATAATTACATAAATAAATATCCGTTTAATAAAATTACAAAAATGGCCTTATGTCTCCGTTCCAAATGGTGAAATGGCTCAATCGCTATTTGGAACGGCGACAGGACATTTTTTTAATTTTATTAAACGGGCATTTATTTCTGTGATTCTATTAAAAAAAATGTATTATTTTTTAAAAATATTCAAGGTACCAGTACCTCCCACCTTATATGGAAGTACTAACTAAATTTGTTTGTTGATTATAGCATGGGCATAAACGGAATTACACGATCCAGTAACAAACCCTTAATCCACTTATATCTACCTACCTCCATGCCCGCAGCAAATTGAATCTTCCTATCCTTGCAGAACCATTGTGTATCATCTCTCACGATTTGTCTACGCGCAGATGGAAGATCCCACCAAAATGAACGTATTTTGCTTCTAATTAAGCTCGTTATCGCTTCATTTGACCAAAATAATTCCTCCGAGATTAGTAAAAGAATCAACATGAAAACGGTCTACGTAAGTGTAACATCCCAAATTTGGTTGTCTTTCATAAATTATTTTAAAATAATTATTTCAAAGTATTTGGATTTTATTTGGAGTTCATTTGGTGTTCTTTAGTTCAAATATTCAAAACATAAATTCAAATTCCAAAGTTTTGAATTCCATCACAAAAACGAAGTTCAAATCTTTTTCCAAATCTCAAGTTCAAAATTCAAATCTCCGTTCAAAATCAATTCAAATCTCGGGCGAATTTAAATTCAAATTATATTTGAATTTTCACCCAAATATATGGGTCGAAGCCCATATGCCCTCTAGCCCACCCCTTCGCTTATCTTCTCCTAGGCCCAATCCATTGACCCATCTCTCCTCTCTCCTTGCTCGCTCGCTCTGCTGAACCATGCGCACCCGTGCGCGCCACCGCTCAGACCGCGCCCACGTCGTGTCGTGCGCACCGAGCAGCTCCGTTCCCAGGCCACACCTGCGCCATCTACGCCGCCATCAAGGCCGCCATCACTGCCCTAAATCAATCGGTCGTTTCCATTCACGTACGCGTGCGTTGAAGCCGAGCCAAAACCGTCGCCGCCATCAATTCCGTCGAGCCCACATCCTTCCCTCTACCTCCTTCACTCTGATAAATCGAAGCCTCACGACCACCTTCACCCCCTTCACCATCCACAAAAACTACAGCCTGTAGCCGTCGTTCCGCCGGAACGCGTCGTGCCGCCACCTTCTTCCTTCGAGCCGGCTGCACCGCCCTTGCCCTTATCTCCTCCGGGTAGCCTCTTGCAAATTCTTTCGTGTCATCTCGTGTTCCAACATCCCATGAGTATTTCCCCTCAAACCATTTCTCTTCTGTCACAGCTCGCCGCCAGTTTTCGCCGTCTTCTTCCCCTCTGGCCAAGTTGTTATATAAAGGGGTCTATGGTGGAATGCCACGCACGCGCTACTTCGTATGGTCAAATGGTCAACTGGCCCTGAGCAGGCATTTGCAACTACATAAAACTTGAAGGTGTGTGACCGACGAAATTCGAGATGTGGGTGGATTTTTGACAAACTTCTTGACTTGTAGGTGGGTTTTAGCAAAATTCCCTATAAGTTATCATTTGCTAGAGATACAGCATACTCAATTAGGAAACACACAAGCTTGATTCTCACCAAGGGGCTCAAATCCGTTGTAGAAAGTTAAAACTCATAACCACAAAAAGGAGAACTTAGCAAACGTGTCAATACTAAAAGCTTACTCCTCTTTAGGCACCATGAAGAAGTTTTATTAAAAGTGCCAAAACTGGAAACTAGATCATATTGAAGAATGAATTTTGTTTGGTTTAAGATTTAAAAGATCTCTTGCATTCAAACATATTCTACAAATGGATTTAAACTAAGGTCAGGTCAGGTGATCTCACACTTACCAAACTTATCATAGATTTTGAAGTACACACAAGCCTGCTGCAGTCTCATAATATAAGTTGTTTGCACAAATAACAAGTTATTTAAATGAAAGAATGAACTATGTTAGAACTTTAACTAGCAATTGCAATGACATTTCCTCAGGTGGATTCCATTTTGTAGCATTGATGTCTATGGTGTGTGCACTCATATTCAAGTTGGCTCCTCATTAACGAATAGCAAATAACCAAATATAAATGCTTATTGAGAGGTGATTCTATGCTTCACGCAATAGTGAATTGCACAAATATTAAAGAATGAATTCATACAAGTCAACTATGACCAAGAAGCCTTAATTGTTTGCGTGAGCCAATAGATAGTTCTCAATTAACCTGCACAAACAGCTCCTCGGTTATAATATAGCTGTGCAAGTGGCTATAATTTCAGCTGCTAGATCTATCCATGTTCCACCTTTTACTGAAGCAACACAAAAACCAAGTACTTCTCTTCTATGTTATAATTTCTAACAACTAACATTTTTCTAGGAGACAACCTACAATATCAAATTACTCGTTTGTTGAATTACCACTAGAATTTGTTCCAGAAAATGCAGAAATTCTTGCCTTCGTCACCAATCCAACATATTGTTGTTACCAAATTCAGGTGAGCAAGTAATGTGCTGCGTAAGTGCTATAACAAGTTATATTACAGTCGATCTGCTCTCAAGAACACATAACCATCCCATGCTCCAGTTCTTTCACCAGCCAAATTTTTATTCGAAATTCTTGTCCGTAAAGTACAAGTGGGCACTGTGCTATTTTCTCTATTTATAATATATCCTTCGAGTACATTGACAAGAACCTTCCGATTGCCAAAGTCCGGGACATGGGGGTTCAGTTGGAGTGCTGCACCCCAACGTTTTTGGAAAATAAACTGCTATTAGTACTAGTATAGGGTAAAAGACACTCTAACTTGTCCTATAGGGTCAACTAGGATTGATCTTGCGCAACTGAATAGAACCATGGATGGATGGATGGATGGACTAGACTAGTATGGTACCACGCAGCAAACAAATCAGGGAGGCTGGAATAGCACATTCGTGATGAGATGGGAACCAATTTCGACATGGGGATGGGAATTTACACGTTTGAGATGCGGTTGCAGCTACAAGATTTTTTAACAGTAAGCAGCGTCTTACCTTTAAAATCGGCGGCGGCGGCGGCGCCACGGAGGCGGAGGCGGCAGCTGAAGGCGAGGGTGCCGGCGCGAGGGGAGGTGAGGAGTGGGAGGCTGGCGGGCGGCGCCTGGCAGGAAGGGGTGGTGGACATCGCCATGGCGACGAGGATGAGGCGGTCGTTTGTTAGGGTTTAAGCAGAGAAGTGGGGGCAGGAGTGGCTGTGGCTTGGGATAGAAGGAAGGGGGAAACCATGAGATGTATTTTTCTCGGAGCTTATTTCTTGTCCTCTTGTTACTCTTGTAGGATTTTAAATTGCTAAAGAAACCATGTAATTTAGAAAGTTTTTCAAAAATATCCTTAAAAGTTACTCACCCGGACTCGGTTCTGTTGAGGAACCGTCTCCGAGTTCAGTCCGAACGATAGCCTTATAATCGCATCAAACAATGCAAAAATATAAGAACAGAATAATAAATTGAACACAGAGATGTGGAAGACTTCTTGCTTCTCTTTATTATTCTTCATACGATCAATCATTTATAATGACTAGTACCCTCTATTTATAATCTACAGGCCCTGTTAGGGTTTAGGATAGGATGCACATACATGAGCCGGCTGTTGGACCGAACCCATAGTTTCCCAACACTCCCCTTTGGGCATTCATTCTCACATGTTCATGCCTCGTCAAAACTCCATAAAAACTCAGTGAAAAAAATTTGGAGAAAGAGTACATGACACACGTTCTATTGCATTACACGAATTGCCTCGTTAAAAATCTTAGCCGAGAAACTTCAGGAAAACTTGTCAATGGAAAAAGAGTGCAATCCACCCAATTTAATTTAATCTCCAGGATTTATTCTTTGGGTACTCGATCTTCATGATCAAGTTTCAATAATGAGTTCGTGAAGATTCTCCCCCTGAATTTTGCACTTCTCTAAGTCTCATTATTCCAATTCCATGTATGCACCCTTTAAAGCTAGATGCTAGAAGTGACTTAGTGAATAAATATGCTAAATTTTCACATGACTTAGTATGCAGTACTTTTATCTCGTCCATCTTTTGCAATGCATGAGCATAAAAGAATTTGAGGTTGATATGCTTTGTGAGTTGACTCTTCACATAACTCATCCGCACTTATGCAACATAAGCTGCATTATCTCCATAGATAATAGTAGAGATTTACACGATATTCAATCCACACGACTGTTGAATGTGGTGAATTATCCACTGAAGCCAAATATATTCTCGTAATGCCTCGTATAGTGCTATGATTTCTGAGCGCTTCGTCGAAGTCGATACAAGACTTTGCTTAGACGATTTTCATGAAATACAGTTTCACCACATAGGAATACATAGTCTGTTTGCGACTTGGCTTTATACGGGTTCTACAAGTACCCAGCATCTACATAACATTCATAATTAGGTTTTGGTTCTTTCTGTAGAACAGACCAAGTTCTTTGCTTCCTTGGAGGTATCGGAAGATGTCATTCATTCCCTACCAATGCCTTTGGTAGGTTTTGTACTATACCTTGCTAGTAGGTTCACAACAAATGCAATGTCTGGTCTAGTACATTTTGCTAAATACATAGTGCTCCTACTGCGCTCAAGTATGAGAATTCCGGTCCCAGGACTTCCTCCCCCTCTTCTCTAGGTCTGTACGTGTCCTTATTTTGCTGTAAAGACCCCCCGACCATCGGCACTTTCGAAGAGTATGCCTTTCCAAAATCAAACCTTTCTAACACCTTCTGAGTGTAGGTTGACTGATGTACTAATACCCCTTCAAGGGCATGCTCAAGCTGCAAGCTTAGGTAATATTTGGTTTTACCCAAATCTTTTATTTCGAATTCTGACCCCATGTTAGAGCTTACTTTCTTAATATCTTCCAGTGTTTCAATGATGTTCAGATCATCTTCATACATTGAGATTATACAAAATTCATCCTAGGATCGTTGTATAAATACACAGGGATAATTCTTATTATTCGTGTAGCCTTTGTTGCATAGAAAGTCACATCAAGCGATTATACCACATCCTGCCTGATTTCTTAAGCCCATACAGTGACTTTCTGGGTTTCACACTGTACAGATTTCTATTTGCTCTGTCTTAGTTCGGGATAGGGATACATTTAGGTACCTTCAAGTTTACTGTCACTGAGATTAAATATCTAAAGGGTGGTTTCGCCCATGACCGGGGAATAGATTTTTTTCATAATCATCTCCTGAATGTTAAGTGAAACCTTGTGCAACGAGCCTTGCTTATTTTCATTTATCTTTCAAACAAATACCTACTTATACCCACGGGTGCACATGGGGAGGCGTATGATTTACAGGCCCAAAAAACTTCTCTTTTATTTAGAGATAATAATTTTGCTTCTATTGCCTTCTTCCAATCTTCCCAATCTGATCTGTTCTTTCATTCAGCGAGCGATATAGGCTTTGGATCAAGACCAATGATTGTGTTAAATTTCTTTGCAAAATCATTGTCGACATTGGCTGTTGTCTAATTCATATATTCTCCCGATGTCACAAAGTTTATAGCTATTTCTTCAAGGGACGATTATTCTAATGCTTCTACTTACTCACTACTGCTTTCAATTACGGAGGCAAGTCCCTTTAGTTTTCCAGCTCCGATGTGTGCGCACACATCCATTGATGAGGATATCCCGACTACTTATGAGGCTTGACGAGGATCTGATAATCCTCATTTTATCTTTTATCTATAATTCTTATTATGGGTAAATATGATGTCACGTAATCCCCAGAAGTACCCCTTATATTTATAAGGGATGGGCCTACCAAGTGATTGTAAGTTCTCCTACAATCACCCCCATAGTCGTAAGTCTTACTACGACTATGTCATGGTCGTAAGTCCTTCTACGACCACTACCTGGTCGTAAGTCCTTCTATGACCATTACACAGTCGTAAGTCCTTCTACGACTATTGTCCAGTCGTAAGTTCTGCTACGACCTGTACCTAGTCGTAAGTCCTTCTACGACTATTATCCAGTCGTAAGTTCTGCTACGACTTGTACCCAGTCGTAAGTCCTGCTACGACCAAGTCAACCACGACCACCTTATAATCAATAAAACCTACAAGCGAGTGGGTCCAATTGATTAAGGAAGCCAGACGGTCCACATGCACTATTATTCTGCGCAGTAATAGTGCTTAAATACCCCACTACCTCTGAAAGATAACTGCCAAACGGCGTGAAGGAGCCACTACACCGGTAATTATTGCCATCATGTGCCCATTACTGGCTTGATTAGGCGCCTCTTCAGCAGGGGAAAACGGCTACTCCTTCACGACTATATAAAGGCATCAATCAGAAGGACAAAGGGGAGAGAGAGAAAAAGAGCCAATCGAGGACAATCAAGGAGAAAGACAAGTACTGTTCTTTGTAATAGTCTTAGTTTCTGGCTTGATTGTTGAGAATACAGTCAATACCACACACACACACAGGAGTAGGGTTGTTATTCTCCCCAGAGAAGGCCTAAACCTGTATAAAAATCCCGTGTCAATCGCTCTGCGTGATTTCATCTCTAGGAGACCCCCCCGAATCAAACAATCTTTACGTAAGATCGGTTCTAAAACACCGACAAGGCTGTTTATGAAGCAAGAGCTACACTTCTCAAACAATAGGTGCAATTGTTTCTTAACAAGTTTCTTTGTGTTTTCTGTGAGAATTGGATACTACGTAAAAGCAATACTTTGTGCATTCTCAGGTTTGACAAGTTTAAAGTCTTTAGAACCGAGAGGGAGGCCGGAGCCAAAGCAATAGAGGAGCACAAGGAGGAGGGTACCCGTATTTGTTACCTAGTGATGAAGAACAAGAAGGTCAAAGCGGTTAGGAAGGAGAAAGTCAAGCAGCCCATGCAGCTGATCAAGGAGGAAGGATGCCGTGTTATGGGAGAGCAAAAGGGGAGGAAGTCCAAGAACTTAAAGCTCAAATTTTAGATAAGATTTTTAAGCACAATTCATATCTCCCACAACCCCAACCGAAATCAAATTCGGAATCAACTCAGAATCAAATTCGGATTCGGAATCAGCATCAAATTTGGATTTCGAATCAGCAGGACAGTCCGGATTAAAACGGTCATAACTTTCACAAACAGAGTCCGATTCGAGTGTTCTTAGGCTTGTTGGAAAGATAACTTCAAGCCCGATCTAACGGATCCTCCCTCACGCCGAAATTCCGCATGTGTCAAAAGATATGACTGAAACAATATAACGGTTGTAAAATTAGAGTTTCCTTTTTGTTTTAGATTGAGTCGGAATTGGAGTAGGAGTTCTAATTCCGAATTAGAGTAGGAGTAGGGCCTCTTGGACAGCCATGAGGAGAAGGGACACTATATATTGAGGGTTAGACCCCCATTGTAACATCAGACCACGTTTAATATATTTTCAAAGCTTTTGCTTGATTCTCCTGTTATGCTTATAGCCAAAACTGAGAGAATTGGGCGTTGAGAACAAGGGGTCATTCTTGCTTTTCCACTAGGAATTAAGGGTTCGACGATCCTCGCTTCTGGTCAGCGAGGATCCAATCAAGTGTGTGTTTGGGCGAATTTTCCATAGAGTTGCAAGTCTGTGCATTGGCGCGGAGGATCAGCTGGTGGTTCGTCAGGATACACAAGTTATCGAGAGGTTTTACGTTTAGAAGATCGGGCACCCCGTATCAGGTGGTATCAGAGCGTCAGGTGCACTCGGTAGAATCTTTATCCAGTTATCTAATTTTTTTTCCCTATACACGAAAAAACCATACAATTTTTTTTTCTGCCGTAGTATTTAATTTATTATTCTAGTGAGTTTTGTTAAGTTTTTGTCGATTAGAATCAAGTTTAGTTTGCTGATCTTGAATTCTTTTGCGTTGCTTTTTATTTGAGCCTAGTTTGATTTTTTTAGTCGTGTTTATAAAAAATCATAACACAAAAAAAAAGAAGTGAGACATCAATTTATCCTTTGTGAAACTTTCAATCCTTTGCGAATACTTTGAACCTATTTAAGACTAGCTAAATCTTTGCTTAGGGCTGCATATTAATATTTGTGTTCTTACAATTGTTCAAAGATCAAAAGGTGGGAAAGAATTTTTGCTCATTTTTGGTAGAAACATGAATTTTGGCAATAGTTCAAAAAAAAGGAAGGAAAAAGAGAAGAGAAAAAAAAGAAGGAAGAGAAAAAGAACAGAGAAAAGGAAAAAGAAAGCGCATAGCCGAACCATAAACTTGAGCGAAAATCCCCACTCATTCTTGATTCAATTGTTAGAATATCAATATTTTGTGCAATCTTGTGCCCTAGTTTCATTATTTGCAAGTAGCTAGCGTCTTTCTATAACTTGTGCAATACGAGCTATTTTGTCCTTCACTTATATCTTACATAGTTTATTCCTTAATTGCACTAAGTTCCAATATCTTTGTGTGTGAGTTGTTTTAATTTTCACTTATATCTTTGTGATCGGCAACTAGGCCTTACAATACCTAAGTTCCAATTCTAGTTTGGATATTTACTTAGCCTTACAATACCTAAAATTTTCAAATTAAGTAGGTATCCATACCAAGCTCCACAAAACACCCGTTGTCGTGCTTTGACTTGCTCTTGAAATTCGCTCATTTTTCACGTTGTTTTAACCTGTAATATCAAGTGTGAGTTTGTCACCTCAATTCACTTCGGAAAGGTAAGAATGTAATTTGGTAAGACAAGTGAGTTTGAGAGATACACATACACCTACATACATATTCGTTGCTTTGCTGCTAACAATGGCAGATCGCGAGTATACGTATCTTCCCTTCTATGGTAGTAATGATCCAGAGGAGTATCTTGAGTGGGTACAAAATACAGAGTTCGAGCTTGAATCCCATAAGTTCGAATCAGAAGCCAAGGAAGTGAGAGTGGCCACTATGTTTTTTACGGACTATGACTCTAGTTGGTGGCAACAACTAAGTGGGAAACGATTCATTACATCTTGGGTCTATTTAAAAAGGGTCATGAGAAGAGAATTTGTTCCATCCTATTATGAGCGGGAACTACAACGCCACATGGAGAGCATTACACAAGGATGCAAAGTTGTCCAAGATTACTATATTGAGTTGAACCATGCAATGCGTCGTGCCAATATCACTAGTGCATATCAAGAAAAGGCATACTTCAAAGCAGGCTTGAATTATCAGATCGTTGCTGCACTTCAAGATGAATATTTTCGCAGTCTGTAAGATCTTCTGAAATATGCTACGAAGGTGGACAAGAGACTTAAAGACATGCAAGCACATCAATTAAATCTGCATCAGCTCTTTAGTTCTTATTCATCCACTGGTGTGTCACTTGAGAAGAAGATCGAGAATGGGAATTTTTCTTCGACCGAGGTGATGAGTAGTGCTGCCCCATCACAACCCGCAACACGTGAGGATGTCGTGGTTGGTGCTAGTTGTGCCATTGCTGGCCCACGGTCTTACAAGGATGAGATGTATCAAAACCCATGTGAGAATGAGAGCCTCATAGCCAAATTGAGTGAGAGTGATAAAAAGAGTGAGTTATGTGATTCCACCATATGCGAGGTTGAGAGCATCCCAATTGAGAGTGTGAGAGATACACCAACAGAAAAGAGAGATATAGATGATAGGACACGTAAGATTATTTTTGAACCTAACAACTTACCCCTCTATTTCTAGTGTTGTATCTCATATTGTGCAGGTGGATCAAGCAAATAAGGAGTTGGAGATTCAAGAGCCCTCACCATTGGAAGAGAAAGATAAAGAGCTAACCATGGATGGAGAGGGAATACCTGAAGATCAAGGTAACACTATTGGTACTGAATTGATCGTGTATGAAAACAAGGTGCGTAAAACTGAGAACTCCATTATTCATTCGATGATTCCACGTTCTAAATTTGATATGCTTAATTTGCATAATGTGAAATTGATTACTCGAAAAGAAGTTCTTAGTAGAATACACATTAATAATTCTTTGTGTTATATCATATTCGATAGTCCTAAACAAGTATCTAGTGTGATTAAGAAGGTTCTTGAAATTTCATACTTAAGATCACTAGTAAATAGCTACATAGACACATATAAGTTCAATTTGATTGGAGATGTTGATTTAGATAATATGTTTCAAGTTTATCGAATATGCATTACTTGTGATAAACTTGCTGATTTAACATTGCATGTTTTGTGCAAACCATCTATTGGGCAATGTCATGGTCTCTTTAAGATGGGTTTAAATACAAGTGTCTATTGTTTAGAACGCAACATGATGCCTACTTGTTTATCTCTTAAATGTATAACTAATCAGAGTAGCGCAGTTGAAGCATGGAATGGTATCAATTGGTTTTCACCCACTTTGCTTGACATTGATATTGGGAAGGTGAAATTTTATCATATGAGTTAGTTGTGCAATTTGAAATGTGATTTCGAGCTATCGATTGTGCAAAACAACGCGAATAACACAACAATTGATTCATACATATATCACGTATATACGTTGTTCTCTTTGTTTAATACATGTTCGGCAAATCATCATGCGCTACACGGAACTTGTTTGGATGATAAATACATATACCATGCATATACGTTGTTTTCTTTGTGTAGCACATTTTCAGGCTATCAAAAGCCGAGGACGGCTTTTTTTTGAAGAAAGGGAGGATGATGAGGATATCCCGACTACTTATGAGGCTGTTTATGAAGCAAGAGCTACACTTCTCAAACAATAGGTGCAATTATTTTTTCTTAACAAGTTTCTTTGTGTTTTCCGTGAGAATTGGATACTACGTAAAAGCAATATTTTGTGCATTCTCAGGTTTGACAAGTTTAAAGTCTTTGGAACCGAGAGGGAGGTCGGAGCCAAAGCAATAGAGGAGCACAAGGAGGAGGGTACCCGTATTTGTTGCCTAGTGATGAAGAACAAGAAGGTGAAAGCGGTTGGGAAGGGGAAAGTCAAGCAGCCCATGCGGCTGATCAAGTAGGAAGGAAGCCGTGTGATGGGAGAGCAAAAGGGGATGAAGCCCAAGAACTTAAAGCTCAAATTTTGGATAAGATTTTCAGGCACAATTCAGATCTCCCACAACCCCAACCGAAATCAAATTCGGAATCAACTCAGAATCAAATTCGGATTCGGAATCAGCATCAAATTCGGATTCGGAATCAGCAGGACAGTCCGGATTAAAACGGTCATAACTTTCACAAACGGAGTCCGATTCGAGTGTTCTTAGGCTTGTTGGAAATATAACTTCAATATCGATCCAACGGATCCTCCCGCACTCTGAAATTTCTCCTGTGTCAAAAGATATGACCAAAATAATATAACGGTTGTAAAATTAGAATTTCCTTTTTTGTTTTAGATTGAGTCGGAATTGGAGAAGCAGTTCTAATTCCGAATTAGAGTAGGAGTAGGGCCTCTTGGCCAGCTATGAGGAGAAGGGGTACTATATATCGAGGGTTAGACCCCCATTATAACCTCATACCACGTTTAATATATTTTCAAAGCTTTTGCTTGATTCTCCTGTTGTGCTTATAGCCAAAACATAGTGAATTGGGCGTTGAGAACAAGGGGTCGTTCTTGCTTTTCCGCTGGGAATTGAGGGTTCAACGATCTTCGCTTGTGGTCAGCGAGGATCCAATCAAGTGTGTGTTTGGGTGAATTTTCCATAGAGTTGCAAGTCCGTCCATTGGCGCGGGGGATCAGCTGGTGGTTCGTCAGGATACAGAAGTTATCGAAAGGTTCTACGTCGAGAAGATCGGGCACCCCGCATCATCCATGCTGGTATTTTCCTTCGTGGGGATGTTCAATTCTGGTATGACTTTTATGAAGATTCCATACTAGTGCTAGGTCTCAACTAGCTCTCCTTCTAGTTCTGGGGAACTTTGGTGATCGACTGTGTCAAGTCCTTCTTATCCTTTTTCACCAGGCGTCCCCGGTTACTTCGGATTCGAGGGGCCGGAGTTCTCATCCTTTCAGAGGCCTTAGGATGGGATTGGGGATACCTTCATCGGTATTTGAACCCTCTCCAGTGCATTGCATGCAGGCACATGCGACTTGGTCACGCTATTAAAATCACTAAAGTAGTCAGGCAAATGATTCGCCAATGCTTGCAAATCAATTATCCTTTAGACTTCAATTATCTTCTGGACATCTCTATTTGCTTCACTAGTGCGCGGATCATGTGCAAGGATTTCAATTATCTTTTGGACTTCAATTGTCTTCTGGACTTCTCTATTTTCTGATATTTTTCATCAAGGAGTTGATTTGTGAAAGGATTGCGAGAAGGCTACGATAGCACAAAACAAAATTTTTACCGCGCAACCAAGGAGCCTCCGCTAGTAATAGATCATGAAATTACCACTAGATGTGCTGACTCGTAGTGGAAGTAGAGTCAATGTAGCGAGTTGATGTGGTCGTAGTCGTACTCGCCGCGCGTCTTCTCCCCCGAGTGGTCGTACTCGCCGCGCATTTTCTCCTTCGAGTAGTCGTACTCGGCGCATGTCTGCTCCTCCGAGTAGTTGTACTCGCCGCGCGTCTGCTCCTCCGAGTAGTCGTACTGAGTTACGGATCGTCCTAGTGCTGATGCTTCGCAGCAATACCTCCAAGGTATCCACACGTACGGGGCAGGAGCACCACGTGCTGGAGTACTAGCATAGGCGTAGTGGTTGAGGAAGGCGTGTCTATTAGGGTTTTGGGATTTCTTTAAAAGATCATCTCACCCCATGCCACCACCCCTCTATATATATAGGCATCCTTGGTGGGTCTCGTACTTGAGGTCCATTAGGAACTTGTGGCCTACAAGAATTCGGATCACCATCCAAATCAAATCCTAGCCTTTTAATTATGCGACCCTATAGGTTTATGTGTAATCGGTTGTGACTCGAAAACTCTTTTCCGATCACTAGTCGTTAGCGGTACCTAGCAGCACATAATGATTCTCAAAACACACATAGAATATATCGGACGAACCTTAATGCAATATGATCTACGACTAGGTCCATATCACTAACGACTAGCTCATATCTCTATACGACCAGTTCATATTTGGTCTCGACCAATTCGTAACTCCTTACGACCAATTTTCGACCACTTAGTGACCATCTTCGACCAGCCTATGACCAGCTCGTATCTCCATACGACTAGTCCGTATCTGATCGAACTGAAAGACCTTCTCGTGTATTCTCCCTTTGTCTCACGATGCTTGGTTGAACTGCAGGTGAGATGTCGTATCATCCATGGACTGTTCAATACTTTCTCGATCAAGTGTCGAATAACTTCATATGGTCGACACTTCAACCACTAGTGGCATGGCCATGCACTTTCTTTATCCGACCACAACGAGGAGCCTAGAGACATCTCTCCTGTTATATTAGGAGGGGCAAATCCCATATCCAACCAGTCACATCCCTCCGCATATTTCATAGCATACCCGAAAGCTACCTTTATAACTACCTAGTTACGAGTAGCGTTTGGCAACCCCTAAGAGTACTACTACACATGTAGAAAACCATGCTGATCTCAAGTCTAAGCATTATACGTTATCATTGCTTGATACCAACTAATGGAACATAGAATCATAACAATCTCAACAATGTCTCAAGATGGGTCTTTTTCAACACCATGTTCTCTAACATTTGTCCATATTATTGGTTTGATATCTCCATATCCATGACTTGTGAAACATAGTCATCAACCAACATATATGCTAGTCTATTCATATGTGTTCTCATATGTTTCCGACCAGGGAACGATTAAGAATAATCATCACAGAAATATATAGTTTCACAATCAAGTCACATACTTGATAATAAATATTATTGATATTATTCTAGGAATAAGATAACATATTATCTAATGTTATGAACATAATGAAATAAATTTATGATTGCCTCTAGGGTATATTTCCAACAATTTCCTCCCCCTAATGACGGGAAAATAGCATCATCTAATATACTATTAGCGAATCGGGCAATATGCAAATCTCTCGTCATAGAGTCCAAATACCTTATTATGGATGCTATCTCAAAACCAACGTACATCCCAGATTTTCGGAGAAGGCCCATTGCAGTTCGCTGTGGTGGTGGTATAGATATACAAACCTTACAACCAAAGATGAGAAATTTATGGTACTGACCCTTACCCTAGTTGCATAGGTGAATAGATGTTATATGCTGATGGTTAGTATTGATGAGAGTTGCTGCGAGCAGGACTGCTTGTCCCTAACATGTAGTTGGTAAATTACAATTCTTCAAAATTTTGCTAATTCATTATAGGTGTGGAAATGTGGTATGGAATGCTCAATTTTAATTTCTATTTTCATGTAATAATCATCAAATACTTTCGAAGTAAATTCTCCAGTGTTGTCCATTCTGATGGACTTCACATGATGATCAGAGAAATTATTCTTAATGTTAATTATCGGGAAAGTCTTTACATTGATATTATGTCCATGAGAATTGTTAATTATATTTCTCATCATCCTAAGACCTAGACATCACAATCTATCATGCTAGAGATAGAAAAGTTTAGAGCTACTAAATACATTTTTCAGAGCAGTATAGGCTACAGACGCCTTAATAATAGTGTAGTATAGCCCAGTTTCATATGAAGGAAGTTATTTTAATACACCTTTCCACTTTCTTCACGCTTTGTAATGGGTGGGTATTCCTTACCATACTCTTTTTCAGTCTCTACATAGAAACCGTTAGCGCGAATATCCATGAGAGTTCTAGTCGATTCTGGGTACAACAATGCTTCTTTAATGACCAAATCTATACCCATTGGGAGTATAATTATGGCCTTTCCTGAGCTGATTATACAAGTATCGCTGCCTACGATTGTCGTAAGACTATCAGCATTCTTGCTGATCGAAAAGAAAATTTGTTTCTCTCAAGGTGGTATCTATTGTGTCTCTACCTGCTAAGCACACATCCTCCATAGGGCGCTACATGCGTTCTAATATAAGGTACTTTATTAATATGCAACAGGAAGCAAGCAACACATAAATAAAATACTTCAGATATCAAAACATAACTTGCTATTATAAATATGAGAATAAGTCTTACATGACCGTTCATAAGAATTTAATGCTTTACTCTCCCAAAGCTTATAACCATTATTGAAAGGATAAAATAATTCAATGTCCTGCTTCAATTACAAACTGCAAATTACTATAAAAGATCCAAGTGCAATGCGTGCACTAGATCAAATCAGCGAAGTATTTAGGAACTTCAGCCTCAATCTGCTCCATGGCGATCTTCTCCTCTTGGGAAACTACAGCTGCGGCCGCTGCGATGTCCAAAGTAGGGATGATGGAGGCTGCTATTAGGCTGTCCACGTCCATGAGCGCAACTAATGGATGTAGATCATGCTGTCCTATGCCCTTCTTCTTAGACTTGAAAACATCAATAACATGTGACCCACGACCTTACCCTTCTTACCCCTCTCCTTCTTGAGAGGCTTTATCACCTTGTAGTTGCTAGCATTGACTTCATGGCTAACATTGCTATTAGGTGGCTATGAGATGTAGTTCTTCCATAGAACATCATCTTGAGCTTTCGCAACTTGCATAGTGTTAATTAATGCGGCATACTCCTTGTAGCAGTCTTGACAATAGTTGCGTGTGGATTGCACCGCATTTGGGTGAAAAGTAGAGAGAGTCTTCTCAATCTTCTGCTCATATGTGATTACATTATCACAGAGTTGAAGACTTCTACAAATTCTGGCCATACTGGACCAGTTCTTTGAACTCCTGGTTCGTGATGCCAGTCATTTTCTATATTCATGCAAAGAGTTCATAAGATTATAGCTAGTAACTTGTATAAAATGGTTGTAAAAATTCTTATAATATTCCTGTATTTTTTTATGTATTTATCATAATTTACTGCTATTTTTTGTGATTAAAAGCAATATAAATAATAAAAAATAATCAAAAAACAGTAAATACAATACATAAATTGCATAGAGATAATAATAACAAAGTTAAACATGCTTCAAAAGTTCAAAATTATCCAAAATTTGAATTCCCGAGGCCCTTTTTCTGTTGGAAAAAGAACTTTTGGTGAATTCTGCAATTTCGAGGGGTTAAAACGTGAAATTTTAGTTTTGAGAAAACATTTCGCCCAAATTTCAGAATCTCCGAGGGGTTTTCTGTAAATTATCCTTATTCACGAAAAATTTCTTATAATTTTTAGAATTCTGAGGGGTTTTCGCAAAACATGATTTTCTTTTTATTTTCCCATTTTCTTCTTTCGGTCGAAAAAACATCGGGCCGGTGCTAAAAAACGCACAAGATAGGGTTTCCCCAATCCCGTGTGCCAGTGGCGGCAGCGCCTTCGAGCGAAGGTGGGTGGCGACTGGCGGGCGGCTTTGGTGCGAAGGGCGGCGATCGGCGGGTGGCTGCGGCGGGAAAGGCGTGAGCGAGCGGCGCTCAAGCCTGATCTTGGCGGCAGGCGCTCAAGCACGGGCGAGCGGCCGCCGTGGCTTTCCCGAGCGATGGTGGCGGCTTCATGCCGTCCCTGAGCGGCGGCGGCTTCATGCCGTAGGGAGGCGGCGCTGCGGGCGGTCAGCGCGGGCGGCTTCAGGTGGAGGCGGGGCTAAGTCGGCGGTGGCCATGCGGGGCTATGGCGCTCCCCCTTGCTCCTTCTTTATATTTTTCTGGTGGTGTGTGGCCAGCGGCTGCGTGTCGGTGGATGCGCGCGCGGGATGACCATGCGGCTTTGGGCAGCAGGAGATCGGCGCGGAGGTATGGAGCGACGCGGCGTGCGAGGTCGGCTGCTCATGCGCGCGTGAGCTACGGTCCGTAGCGTGGAACACGGTGTGGAGGCACGCCTGCGAGGTGGCCATGTGCGACGGCGGCGCGGCCTTGTGGTGCCAGCGGCAGCTGTGTGGCTCTGTAGACTGTTCATGTGATACTATTTACGTAATTATTGTTCATGTAATTTCCGTTCATCGTGATTACTATTCATACACAATCCACCGATCGGGTTTACCGGCGACTTCAAGTCGGCTCACAGTAGATTAGAACGTGTTTGTAATTTTCAAACTACGGTACAATCGACATCCACTTTTACATGTAATCTACCGATCGGTATTGTGCCGACGACTTCAAGTCAGCTCGCGGTAGATTAGAGCGGATTTGCACCGTAGAGAAAAAACTAATCTAGAAAGCCAAATTTACATAATTGAAAGCATTGTAGAAAAGACGATTCAATCTACAAGCGTCGTGTTTCGACGGTTACCTTTCGATCCGAGAAGAGTCGATCGTGCTGATAACGTGTTGAGTAACCGTCGCTGGAGAGTCTGAACGATTATCTCGTGGACAAACTCAGAATCGTAAGAACAATACAATGCAATAACAAAATAATAGATTGAACGTAGAGATGTAGGGAACCTCTTGTTTTTCTTTATTGCTCTTCATACGATCAATCTTTTACAATAACTAACACTCTCTATTTATAGTCTACAGACACTGCTAGGGTTTGGAATATGACGCTTATACATGGACCAACTGCTAGACTAAACCTATAGTTTTCCAACAGTATTCGAGTCTTCCCACGGCAGTTGGTCGTTCCACGAAGGAAGTTTTTGAAATTATTCCCACTAAAATCCGTAATTTAGTTGGGGCATGGAGCGCGAGGAAATTAAGCTGCGCCAGGAGAGTTCTCTTCCAGTCTGTTGTTGCTCAAGCCATACCCAATTACCCATACTCAATGAGTTCCTTTAAGCTTTCGGCTACGACGTGCAAAAAAAAAAAATCACTAGCTCCCTTTTCCATTTGGAAGCTAAGCTCATTTTCGAGTACTAAGTCTAGCATATATATTAAGGATTTTTTTAAATAATACTCTCTTAATAATAATTACAAAAAATAAACATCCATTTTTTTTTTACAAAAATAGGCTTCTATTACCATTTCAACTGGCGACGGGATCAGAAGCCTATTACTGCCCTGTCACCGGTTCAGCCCCTGTCGCCATTTCAGCTGGCGATATGCTTTGATTTGTGTGTCAATCACCAGTTGAAATAGGGACAGGAACCCATGTCTTCCTATTGTCACTCCAACTGACGACAGAGGTTGGGCTATATAAATCCTAAAATCAGCTGAAAAGTCATTTTAATTCTGAGAAAAAAAAATGAGAGAAAGAGGGGGAGAAGCATGTTATCGCATAGATATTATTGCAACTTTCTAGGTAAATGTTCTTGCAACTTTGTATTTAAATTCGAAACACTTGTAGGTTAGCAAATAAAACTAGCGACCTATAATTGAATTGATTAGATAATTTTAGCTATAGTTGTGTGTACATTAGTTTTGGATATGTCGCTAATCGTGTAATAGTTTTTTTGGTGCAATAATTGAATTAATTAGATATATAGCTTATTATTACTTTTTGTGTATGTTTCATCGTATTTATAACGTATGCAACAAATTTTTAGGTACGACAGCCTAGAAGACGTTGCGTAGTGGCCGTACCAGTTGCTTGACCTGATCATTAACGCGAGTCACCATAGCCGCCATAGCACCATCCTCCTTAGGAGGGCGAGGGGCCCATTGAGCTTGGTGCGTTATGGCTGCGCACGCCCATGAGGGCATGGATGATGGACCCATGTTGGTTTCCAAGGTACGTGTAGTTGTGACTTTCGTGTACTCAATTCAGTCTGACTTGTGTGGGTGGACTTACGTATGTTTTTAATCCTTTCAATGCAGATTGAGAGCGGCGGGCCTCCTTCGACTTGTGAGGATGGTGGAGGCAGCGTGGGAGGATGACCAGGATGTCACGGGCAGTGATCATACGTCGAGGCGGTTTTCGTACGACCGGTGCCTCCTGTCAGTGTTGGTTGACCAGTGGAGGCCGAAGATACTCACGTTCCACCTTCTGTGCGGGGAGATGTCACCGATGCTTCAGGACGTGGGCTTCCTGAGCGGGTTTCCCTACACTAGCGGTCTACGACATCCTAGACACATGGTGCTCAGAGATCCTCGTGAGGTTTCAGGGGGTGCAGCCGCCCAACGCCGGCTACTAGGAGTTTAGCAGTATGCACAAGCCTACACTAAAGTGGATCTATCAGTTCTACCTAAGTATTTATAACTCTTGTATTTTCTATTCAATTTCTTTGTTCAAATTAGTGATGCCTCTCTCTCTCTTCTTACAGCCGGAGTGTATGGCACAAGATGCATTTGAGGACATAGTGAGGAGGCATTTCGAGGACTACTTGTTGTGGTTGTTCGGGTGGGTAATGTTCCTAGGGTCCCATGGCGACAGTGTCGATAAGCACATGATCCGCTATGCACGGGAGCTAACGGACCTAGAGGTCGTCCCGACGAGGATCTGATAATCCTCATTTTATCTTTTATCTATAATTCTTATTAGGGGTAAATATGATGTCACGTAGTCCCTAGAAGTACCCCTTATACTTATAAGGGAGAGGCCTACCAAGTGATTGTAAGTTCTTCTACAATCACCCCCATAGTCGTAAGTCTTACTACGACTATGTCATGGTCGTAAGTCTTTCTACGACTATGTCATGGTCGTAAGTCTTTCTACGACCACTACCTGGTTGTAAGTCATTCTAAAACCATTACCCAGTCGTAAGTCCTTCTACGACTATTGCCCAATCGAAGTTCTCGCTACGACTGCACTCTAGTCGTAAGTCCTTCTACGACTATTATCCAGTTGTAAGCTCTGCTACGACTTGTACCCAGTCGTAAGTCCTGCTACGACCAAGTCAACCACGACCACCTTATAATCAATAAGACCTACAAGCGAGTGGGTCCAATTGATTAAGGAATCCAGACGGTCCACATGCACTATTATTCCGCGTAGTAATAGTGCTTAAATACCCCATTACCTCTGAAAGATAACTGCCAAACGGCGTGAAGGAGCCACTACGCCGGTAATTACTGCCATCATGCGCCCATTACTGGCTTGATTAGGCGCCTCTTCAGCAGGGGAAAACGGCTACTCCTTCACGACTATATAAAGACATCAATCAGAAGGACAAAGGGAGGGCAAAAACAAGAGCCAATCAAGGACAATCAAGGAGAAAGACAAGTACTGTTCTTTGTAATAGTCTTAGTTTCTTGCTTGATTGTCGAGAATACAGTCAATACCACACACACACAGGAGTAGGGTTGTTATTCTCCCCGGAGAAGGCCTGAACCTGTATAAAAATCCCGTGTCAATCGCTCTGCGTGATTTCATCTCTAGGAGACCCCCCGAATCAAACAATCTTTACGTAAGATCGGTTCTAAAACACCGACAGTTGGCGCCGACCGTGGGGATCTTCCGGTAATCTCTTGTCAACATACTCTCTTTTTCCAAATCTCATGCACTCATGGCAGGGGAATGGAACGAGGAGAACTGGTTTGACTTGGCAGATTACGCAGACGTCGACATGGATGCCGGTTTCAACTACGAGCCGAGTGATGCATCCTCTGATGGTGATGTTGCCTCCGGAGATCATTCTCCAGGAAACCATCCCATCAATGGAGTTGAGGAGGGATCCTTATCCCCCACAACGATACGTCCAACAGAGGAGCCAATTCCCTCAAAGGACAAGGGTCAATCCGACTGTAACCGCACCTGTGAGGACTTACAACACGACGAGAGTTTTTCCTCCAAGTGTCCAAGTCCCCTAAGACGGTCCGACCGGTGAGACAAGTTCGAGAGCCACCATTCCAGACTCCACCAACATCCGTGATCCTCTCTCGTGATAACTCCAGAGGAGTGGATCAAGCATGCTTTTCCCAGCAAATTCGACCGCCTCTCCGCAGATCTCATTTGCGACGGAGACGCTTATAACCCGTAGTTCCCCACCGGAGGGGGTTACTCCAAGTCGCCAGATGGTGTCTCTCGAATACTCCTCAAGCCGGGAGGCCTCGAGCGCAAGTGAGAATCATCAACGGAGGTCTTCGCCCTTCCTCGATCGTGGTCACCTTATGGAGGCCGAGATAAGAACACTCCCAAGATCACGCACCGCGCCTCGTGATAATGGCAAGGGCATCACCGATGACGCGTAACCAATACTGATGAGCGCGAGGAAATCCTCGACATTCTCGCACTCCATTGAGAAGGCCTCAAGGATCCGATGAGGAGAATTTTGAGGCCATCCGACGGAAGAAGATTGCGTACCATAAGAACTCCGCTCGGGCGCATCCAATATCACCGAAGGAGGTGCAAGAACTCCGTGACATCAAAGACTTGCTCGAAAATCCCACTCAAGAGCTTGCTCGAACGCCAGATACGATCTCTTCACAAGAAATTGCGCAAAGGCTTCAACCGTGATGACAAGACCGAAGCACCTCATCGACATCATTCGTAGTCGTAGCAATGCGACTTCTCACTACCACCAATCAAACATTTCACCACGAGAAATCGACACGCCCATAAGTCGATCGATCCCCTACTCGAGAAATATGTTTCGATTGATCGATGATCAAGAAGCCCCTCGGAGAGGTGATCGTTCACCACTTCGACAAGGAAACCCGCAACGAATGGAGTACGAGGAGTATTCCTCGAGAATTGAGACCTACTACAGACAGTCACCACATCGGGTATCGTCAGATACGATCACCGGTGACATTAACCCTTCTTTCCTGCAAAGAAGACGCCAAGAAGTTATTACCGGATGCCGGGCATTTTCGCCTGACCTTCGAGCTGTTTGCTGGCCACCTCATTTTCGACCAGTGAACATGGAGAAGTTTGATGGATCTCAAAATCCCATCGAATTTCTTCAAATCTATACAACAGCTGTCCGAGCAGCAGGAGGAGGAGAGCATGTAATGGCAAATTACCTTCCAACTGTGCTTGAAGGATCCGCTCGATCGTGGTTATTAAACCAACCACTCGAGTCGATCTACTCTTGGCAACACCTCTGCGACCTTCTACTGGCAAATTTCCAAGGCACATACAACCGCCTCGAAAGGAAGACGACTTGCACCGATAAAATGTAACAACGACGAGACTTTGCGCTAATTCATCAAACGCTTTAGTCAGTTCGTAATTCAATTCCGAAATTTCGACTCATCCGCTATCGTGGCTTTTAAGCAAGGAGTCCGTAGTAGAAGGATAACAGAGGATATTGCTTTGAATCCTCCCAACACTGTTGCCGAGCTCTTCGAGATGGCTGATCGATATGCGACTGCTTCTGAGGCGGTCGAGTGGAACAACACTATTGATCGAGAAACAAATACTCCTCGAGAGCCAGGTGAAGTTGGTAAGGACAAGAAAGCAAAGAAGTCCAAGAATAAAATAAAGGGTCAGAAAACCACAAACCAGTGGTTTCAAGGAGGTCTTGGCTGTGAAAGATAAAGAGCCACGAACCACTGTCGCACTCGATCAAGGCAAAGGTAAGCGCCTCGATCGAAAGAACGACAAACCAAGGTGGTGTCCTTTTCATAAAAGGAAGGACACGACCTCCAGAATCGCCGAAGTTTTCCAAAGAAAGCTCGAGGACTACTACAACAAAGAAAGAACCACTCCCACTCTCGAAAGGTAGGGAATACGAGTGGCCAAAAGTCGCCGATGATGAAGAGATGCCGCTCCAAGATCCGCAACATACCGTTATAAGCACATCTACGGAGGATCATCGACATACGAGTCAAAACGACAACTTAAAGCTGTCGGACGAGAGGTAAACTCTATAGATGCTCCTCTTGTCAATAATTTACCAAGTGGTCAAGTTACCATTTCTTTTGAGAAGGGTGATCGCCTAATCACTTCAATCGATCAGTCGATATCCGACAGGGTCGAACCCACCATCAACAACCGCCGGTCAATCGAGTTTTGGTTGATGGTGGCGCCTTGAACATATCGCTTACTAATGCCCCGGACGAGATGCAAGTACCTGTGACAAAGGTAAGACCGATACGATACTCTTTTCATGGAATTGTACCGGGGTCTTCGGCCAAACCCATTGGTCAAGTTTCTCTTCCTTTAACATTTGGTTCACCAAGCAATTTCGTGACGAGAAAATCTCCTTTGATGTGGTCGATTTCGACACGATATAACGCCATACTCTGGACGACCAACTTTGGCAAAATTCTTAATGGCTACTCATTATGGGTATCAATGTCTTAAGATGCCAGTCCCAAAGGAGTGATCACAATTCATTGTGACAAGAAGATGGCGATAATCATGATCGCCGATCCTCGAGATGGTTGGTCAAATACCAACTCGAGAAGAAAGTCACCTTCGACTAGCAAGTCGGGCTTCAAAGTCGATCAAAGCCGAACGACTAAGTCAAAGAGGTTCCTCCGACGCAGAGAACCCTCAAGACTGCTCAGACGGGGAGACTTCCGACCCCAAATAGGAAGACACCTCATCACCTTCCTCCGAGCTAACGCAGATGTCTTCGCGGCAAGCATCCGACATGCCCGAGTCCCTGTGGAGGTGATCGAGCACAAAGCTAGCTTTACTACCGATAAAGTACCCAGAAACAAAAATTACGAGATTTGCCCCGATCGACGAGATGCTATTAAATCGTAATTGATAAGCTACTTAAAGCAGGCTTTATAAGAGAAGTCAACCACCCGAGTGGTTGGCTAACCTCGTAATGGTCAAGAAGTCAAACGGCAAATGGCGATGTGCGAGACTTCACCGATCTTAATAAAGCTTGTCCAAAAGATGATTTCCCTTACCTCAGACGATCGCTTGGTTGATTCTACCGCAGTTGTGAAATATTAAGTTTTTAGATGCATATTCGATACCACCGATCAATATGTGTCTAAACGATGAAGAAAAGACCGCATTCATTACACCATTTGGTACCTTTTGCTATGTCAAAATGCCATTTGGTCTAAAGAATGCCGGCTTTTTTTTCAACGCTTGATGCAATCAACTTTTTCATCTCAATTAGGCCGAATCGAAGCCTATGTTGATGATCTAGTCGTAAAAGCATTAAGAAATTTAATCATATCACCGACCTACAAGAAACATTCGACAACCTCGTAAAGCACCGCTAAAACTTAATCCCGAGAAGTGTGTGTTTGGAATTTCTTCAGAAAATTGCTTGGATTCCTAGTATCCGAACGAGGAATCAAGCAAATCTCGAGAAAATAAAGGCCATCCTCCAAATGCGCCCACCACAAAAAAGGAAGTCCGTAAACTCACCGGTGCATGGCGCTTTAAGTCGCTTCATCGCACGACTAGGAGAAAAGGACTACCTTTCTTTAAACTTCTCAGAGACATGAAGGTTTTGAGTGGTCGAACGAGGCAAACGCCGCTTCGAGGATGTCAAGAGGTACCTTTCGAGTGCTCCTGCTCGTTTCTCCAAAACCGTAAGAGACGCCTTAATTTACCTAGCCGCCACGCCACAGCAAAGAAGCGCAGATCGGGTCGAGAACGTGAAAACGCATAACGACCGGTTTATTACGCCGCTGAAGTTTTACACGCCTAAGGAGCGCACCTCGTGTCCAAAACTTCTATATGCCCTCCTCATGTCTTCGAGGAAATCATGCATTATTTTCAGCGCACAAAATAGTCAGGCCGCCCGAGTTTCCTTTGGGAGCGATCCTCCATAATAAGGAAACAATGGACGATGGCAAAATGGTCACCGAACTTGGGAGTTCGACTCCATTTCGTGTCCCGAACGGCCATAAAATCCCGATCTTGGCGCACTTTGTCGCCGAATGGACAAATCTCGAACTCGCTCAGATCCCCAAGACGATTCCCACGACCAAAGGGATGATGTACTTTGACGGTCACTTACTTTAAGTGGCTCGGGTCGGGTGGTCCCGTATCTCCTACCGAGAAACCTTAAAGTATGCCATACAATTAAACTTTCGTGCCACTAACAACGTGGCAGTAGTACGGGTTTGCTAGTCGGCATACGAGCCGCGAAAGCACTCTCGATTCGTCGACTACTCGTGAGAGGAGACTCTCAACTAGTCGTGAATCAAGTCGGGAAAGAGTACCAGTGCTCTAACTCGACAATGTCTCGGTACTTATCGGAAGTACGTAAGCTAGAAAAGCATTTTTAGGTTTCGAGGTACAATTCATCCTCGAAGGATAATTTCTCGCACCAACTTGCTCGGATGGCTTCTTCCCGATCCGCAGCACTAAAAGGAGTTTTCTTGAGCAACTCCAAAGCCGCCTCTCGTCGAAGAACCGAGACACCTCCTATTGAGATGGCCTCACTAGATTACGAGGATACCGGATGACTCCCATCTACGAGTATCTTCACAAGGGTTCCGCACTGAGGATGATCTTGAGGCGCATCGCTTATCCCAAAAGCCAAAATGTATACTTTGGTCGAAGGAGTCCTCTACAAACGAGGAACCCAAGGGATACTCATGCGATGCATTCCGCAAAACGAAGGAATAACACTCCTTCATGATATACACAAGGGCATCTGTGGACGATGCTTCCTATAGAACATTGGTCTGGTAAGGCCTTTCGACAAGGTTTCTATCGCCAACACTTCAGACGATGCTAAAGAGGTGGTTAAAAGTGTGTCCAATGCCGCTTCATGGTAAATGATACACCAACCACTCAAGCATTACATACAATACCTCTTTCTTGGCCTTTTATGCACTGGGTCTCGATATCCTAGGACCGCTTCCCAAAGCTCCAGAGGTTTCAATTCCTTTTGTGGCTATTGACACGCTCACAAATGGATCAAGCCAACTCAGAATCGATAACAACGAAGCAAAAAAAGGTTCATGATGAGATGCGAATTAGCCGATTTGGAGTTCCGAGTCTGATAATTACGCATAATGGTAAACACTTGCAAGTGCAAAATTTCAGAATTTTATGACGAGTTGGGTACCAAGTTATGTTATGCTTCGCTGCACATCCCCAAAGCAACGGGCAATGAACGCAAACGCCAAATAATGCGAGGAATTAAAACCCGAGTCTTCGACCACCGTTAAGCGCCGGGGCTTGGGTACAAGAATTACCTTCAGATATGGGCGTCAGACGACCACTAGTCGAGCGACAGAGAAACACCATTTTTCTAGTGTTCGAGTCAAGCCATGCTTCCTCCGAGCTAAAATTGCGGTCGACACGAGTTGAAACCTTCAACAACTCCGACCAGAACAACTTCGAGCGATGATATTAACCTACTCAAGAAAGGAGAAACATGGCCTTAATCCGCTCAAAGAGCCTACCAACAAGCCCTACGCAGATACTACGATCGTAAGGTCCGCCCGCACCTTTGTCAGAGGTGACTTGGTGTTGAGGCTCGCCAATCCAAGTCTAATCGAATAAACTTTCTCCCAAGTGGGAAGGTCCTTACACAAAGGGTCGGTCACTCGCCGTGGCCTGCACGACTAGCAATGGAAGATGGACAGTTCTCTCAAATTCTTGGAACATCGACCGCCACGCAAATTCTATGTGTGACCAACCTCTCGTGCAATAAAGGTCCGTGTTCCTTCTACCTCTTTTGTCTTATTTTTGAGTAGTGCTTTATAATCTTTCGACTATGATCCAAAAACACCCGCTTTCTTTACACCGGTCGAAAGGCAAGTAACATCATCTAGTCAAGTCTCTCCTCTCTCGCATGTGGTCCCGCCCACTAGAAGGAACTTCCTAGCATCGACTGCTACTCACTTTTGTTGCCAATACAGAGAGCTCGGTTCTATCTAGTCGAAATGTTCTCAAAGCCAACTCTTCCCATCTTAGTTTATTTTTTCAAGAATTTCAAAAATATTCTAAGTAGAGTGCACTTTCTTATATTTATTCGACCACCTTTGGTGTACTCGCTTCGCTTTAACGGTCAAGGAAGAGACACACCTAGTCGAAGTCTTTCCTCTCTCACGTGGTCCCGCCCACTAGAAGGAACTTCCTAGCGCTGCTCGCCTCCCACTTTTGCTACCGAAAAGACTTATCGAGTCCACCAAAAAGGGCTAACGAATTATTAAAGTCCTCTAAGACGCTTGCTTAACTCAAGTTGTCGTTCTGGTTCGATTAAACTAGTCTGAGATGGTAACATCACCTAGTCGAAGCCTTTCCTCTCTCGCACGTGGTCCCGCCCACTAGAAGGAACTTCCTAGTGTCGAGCCGCTTCTACTCTTTCGACCAAAGGCTTGACAACCATAACAAAACTATAAGTTAAACAAACCTCTCTCTATTTTCGTAAACCCCATTTCACACACTATTTACTTAGATTGTCTAAACAAGCTAAGCAAATAGTCGGGGCTAGGATAAAGTTATTAATTTGACTTCAATTTTAGTCTTTCATTCGCCTATTATCTTTTGAGTTACTAACTACTCGACAAGATGATTTGCAGAAACAAGATGGCCTAGGATAAAGTTATTAATTTAACTTCACCCTTGGTTTTTCATTCGTTAGTTATCTTTCGGGTTGCTAACCACTGACAAGATGATTTGCAGGAAACAAGATGGATCATATATTTCTCATCAATGTAAACCGCTCACTTCACAAAGTTATTACAGATCACTCAAGGGGAGAGCCCAATTGCATTTCCTCCGCCACCTTCTTGCCAATCGATTGCATTTCTCAATCGACGACTTGCCTCGATTCAGTAGTCAATCAAGTCGGCTTCGATTGGTTGCACATTAAGGTCATGAGCTTTAAGTTTCGCCAAAGCGAACTTATCGCAGCTTCGATCGCTTCCCTTATAGATTCAAATTGGTTGGCCTTCAGAGTGGTCACCATTTCTTGCAAAGTTCCACTTGTTCCCAATGGTACTTATGTGAGCAAACTATCGATCTTCTCGAGGAGTTTTTCCTCGTAATGTAGCTCACCAAGTACATTGTTCAGAGTGTGATGTTGCCTTGAAGATTAGTCTTCATTGATTCCATCTCCGTTGGGAACGAGTCGAAGCTCGCAAGTCTTTTGTTCTCACCACTTGTTCTCAAAAGAATAAACCGGTCAAACAAAAATAAACTTCTAGAGGAAGAGAACACAAATATAATTATAGGTAAAGCATTTCTTACCTACTAGTCGAGAATCCAACTTCTTGACTTCTTCTTTATGGGAAGCAATGGTTTCAAAGATGCTTTTTCTCCCATGTTCTAATGTCCTCTCATTCATCTTGGCAATGCGACGGCCTCGCTTATAGATCGTAGTCTTTTCATTGATTTCACCTCGAGGCTTCTCAATTCGACAAAGAATTTCTAAAAGAAATTAGCATTAGAAAAGGAAAATACTCAAAAGGACAACAGGTAAAGAATTGCTTACCTGTTACTCGAGTTTTCAGTCCCTCGAGTTCCTGATCCTTGTTCTTGGTAATGCGAGAAAACTCCTGAATGACCAAAGCTTTTTCTCCAACTTCGGTCCGGAGCTTCTTCATCTCATCTTCTTTTTCTGGAAAAGAAATGAGAGTTGGGTAAAGGTCAAAATCAAAAGCGCTTTTAAGTTCAAGACTTCATCGCTTATTTTTTCCTCGCAATCTTCTAGTTGCAGAGATGGCTTCTCAAGTTTCTTCGAGAGGTCTACTACTTCCTCCTCGCTTTTTCGACTCTCTTTTCATAATCGAGTGAGTCACCTAAGGTCTTTGTGTCACTTTTTAACCTACAAAGGACAAAAGTGGATATGAACATCAGCCAATCGGTTGTAAGTCCTTCTACAACCATTGACCTAGTCGTAAGTTTTTCTACGACAAAGCCTCTAGTCGTAAGCTCTTTACGACCAGTACCTTGTCATGAGTTTTTCCATGACAACTCTCGTAAACACTATACGAGTAGTCAAGTCGAAAACGACTATGAATAACAAGACTTACCATCTCTCCGTCAGATGCAGAGTTCTTCTTTTCCGTCAGAGCTCTAAAAGTTGTCGATGATACTCACCAACAACGGCAATTTGCTCTAGAGCTTTCTGCAAAAAGAAGACAATGGAGAAGAAAGGAAAGCCACATATATAAGTATCCTAAAAATACTTACATTCATGGTCGACCTAGCAAAGGTCGAGTACACCATCTCCGGTTCTCGCAACTTGTCTATCCTCGCGACTTGATCCCACCACACCTTCTCAAGACGCTCATTGTCAAAGGTGTTCCCTCTATTGGGAATATCGTTGGGATGGGGGACTCGGTCGCGAGATCGAAAAGCAGAAGACCCTACGACGGTAGCAGGCCCAAAGAAGTCAGCACAGAAGTTGAAGTATTCTTCTTCCTCTGATTCTGTGGCTGCAGCTTCTCTTTGATACTGGGAGGAACGCCTGCCACGATTTCCTTCCCAGCGCGGTGCATGTGCTCATCACCGCCGACTGAGGCCTCTACAATCGCCTCGTTGTCTCTACGACCATCGAGTCGTGTCGCCACTTCAACGGTTGCAGCCGCTACTTCAACGATCGTAGCTACAACATCAGCGGTTGTAGGAACCACTCTGGGAGTCACGACTTCATCGGCCACTTGGGCCAAGGATGATCCTTCGACCACCTCCATTGTTACCTCTTCAGCAACTGAAGAAGTGGCAATGGGCTTCTCAACGGAAGCATTCCCGGGGGCTGAAGGAGTCGGACTGAAATAAAGAAAAGCAAATCATGTTGTGAAAAGGAAAAGGTAAATGTTGTTCTTACGCTTTAGTACATTTCACATACTCGCACTCGGTCTTAACCAGAACTTAGGAGCAATCCTCCCAACGGAGGACTTCTTCTTCTCGAGGTTCAAGAATGAGCCTACCACGACCACGCCCGTCGTAGAGTTTGAACAGAACCATATCTCTCGTCTCCTCGATTCTCCGGATGGCCGAGATCGGCCTCGACCACTCCAAAAGCAAAGACTACCTCGATCGCAGTCGTGGCCGAGCAAAGATCGCCCTTCACAAAAGACATAAAATCTTTCCAGATCTCCTTTTCCAGTTGCTTAACAAAACTAGGAGTGGCGGCAACTGCGAAAGATTTCTTGTCATAGTAGAAGGGTACCTTAGCCCTGCGAGGTTTGCGCTTAAAAGATTCAGCTGCTTCAACCTCCTCGGCTTCGATAGTTGCAGCCTCGGCTTCAATTACGGCTATGTCTGCCGCAGGCTTTGTAGAGGGTCTGGTCGAAAGACCAGAGCTCGAACTTGCTCCTCCCTTGTCGGCGGATCTTGCAAGTCGACGTCTCTTATATGGAGGAGCCGAGCCTTTGTCTTTCGACAACCCTGCGCCAATGGTCATCGGTCGACTTCCTCGTCAGTCCTGACGATTTTCCATGCCTACTTTCTGTAAAGCAAAATAGAAAAAGAAGAATCACCAACCAGTCGTAAGTTTTTCTACGACCAGTGCCAAGTCGTAAGTTTTTCTACGACACTTTCTTGATCGCAAGATATTCTACGATCACCATTAGTCGTAAGTTCTTCTACGACTATAAAATCCTAAAGAAAAAATCAACTTTTTGATTACCTTTAGGCGCTCTATCTTTTCATCTGGGGGCAAAGCCGCAATGATTCGAGGAACCGCCACTGAGTGGCGGAGATTTCTCACGCATGAGTTTGACTCTAGCGCCAATCTCGCTCGTGAAAGATCTCGTAAACAGATAAGAATATTAGACAATGTTGAGAAAGACCAAACCAAAGCTAAGTCGAAGGTTCACTTACCTCGTCATAGTCCCCGGTTGTCTCTCTCCCGAGTATCTCCACATAGGAGATGCTCGCTTCTTCAAGGGACTAATTCGCGCAGGATAAAATCTTTTACCACATGCCATCCGGTCAGCCCTTCTTCTTTCAAGTCCTTGATGGCTTGAATATAGGGGGCAATCCGGCGGATTTCTTTTCGGCAGCCTTCCCCGCGAAAGAGAGGCTGTCTTCTGAGGTGACTTTCCAGTAAAACCACCTCTTTCTCCATCCCGGCCATGAAGACCGAGTGAAACTCTGAATATACTCCCTCGACTTCAAGTCGTGGAGCTTCAGACCGCAGCTTCCGGCGATTCCGGTTTGTCGAGCCATCCCATAATAATATTGGAAAAGCTCGAGATCCGCCGGAATCCCCAAGTACGCCTCGCACAGGTACACGAAGACACTCAGCATGGTAATGGAATTAGGACCTAGGTTCACTAATTCCACTCCAAAGTGCTCGAGTACCACCGTAAGAAAGGGGTGAGCAGCAATGAGGTCGCACTCACAGTACGCTTGGAAGACGGGGATTTGCCCGTTTTCCCCCGACGGCCAGTGCTGCCCACTAGCCGGAATCCATTTCACCAGAGCCTTCTCTGGAATCTTCCTGGCATTGACCAAGACTTTAATCTTCGCTGCATCCATCTCCGACTCTTCCCACTCAAAACTTTCTTGGCCATTTCTCTCGTAAACAAGAAGTTTTGGATTGGGTTGGCGGCGAGAAGACGGTCGAGTCCGAGGTGGAGAAGGCGAAAACCTAAAGAACGATGGGAACGATTTGGGAAAAGGTAAAATCCAAGTCTAACTCCCGTGAGTTTTTATAACCGCACGATTGCCACCGCTTCGAACCGCCTCATCGACAGTGTCCGTGGAGTCGGTTGCAATTCCTAGATGGTCTGCTCGAGAAAATTAGGTGCGATTGTCACCTCCAAGCGAAATTACTTTCTTGACCAAGTCTTTCTCGGTCGGCGGAAGTATCAATCGAAGGGTTTTTTCTCCGATCGCCCTACTACGACCACTTCACAGTCGTAGGGGTTTTTATGACTTTTTGATAGTCGTAATCAACCTTCACGATTGCCACCGCTTCGGGAACCGTCTCATCGACAGGTCTGTGGGAGTCGGTTGCAATTCCCTAGATGGTCTGTTTGAGAAAATTAGGTGCGTATTGTCACCTCCAAGCGAAATTACTTTCTTGACCAAGTCTTTCTGGTCGAAGGAAGTATCAATCGAAAGGGTTTTTTTCTCCGATCACCCTACTACGACCACTTCACAGTCGTAGGGGTTTTTACGACTTTTTGATAGTCGTAAGAAACCTTCCTGACCAAGCAAATTCCTGGTCAAAGTAGCACTCAAATAACGAAGAGTTTTTCCTTCAACCATTATTCTGCGACATTTTCATAATCGTAAGACCATTTGCAAATCCTTCACCAAGCAAGTTACTTTCACTTGAAGCTGTGGGGCTAGATGACGAGGATCTGATAATCCTCATTTTATCTTTTATCTATAATTCTTATTAGGGGTAAATATGATGTCACGTAGTCCCCAGAAGTACCCCTTATACTTATAAGGGAGAGGCCTACCAAGTGATTGTAAGTTCTTCTACAATCACCCCCATAGTCATAAGTCTTACTACGATTATGTCATGGTCGTAAGTCTTTCTACGACCACTACCTGGTCGTAAGTCATTCTATGACCATTACCCAGTCGTAAGTCCTTCTACGACTATTGCCCAACAGAAGTTCTCGCTTTGTCCTACGACTGCACCTAGTCGTAAGTCCTTCTACGACTATTATCCAGTTGTAAGCTCTGCTACGACTTGTACCTAGTCGTAAGTCCTGCTACGACCAAGTCAACCACGACCACCTTATAATCAATAAGACCTACAAGCGAGTGGGTCCAATTGATTAAGGAATCCAGACGGTCCACATGCACTATTATTCTGCGTAGTAATAGTGCTTAAATACCCCATTACCTCTGAAAGATAACTGCCAAACGGCGTGAAGGAGCCACTACGCTGGTAATTATTGCCATCATATGCCCATTATTGGCTTGATTAGGCGCCTCTTCAGCAGGGGAAAACGGCTACTCCTTGACGACTATATAAAGGCATCAATCAGAAGGACAAAGGGAGGGCAAAACAAGAGCCAATCAAGGACAATCAAGAGAAAGACAAGTACTGTTCTTTGTAATAGTCTTAGTTTCTGGCTTGATTGTCGATAATACAGTCAATACCACACACACATAGGAGTAGGGTTGTTATTCTCCCCGGAGAAGGCCTGAACCTGTATAAAAATCCCGTGTCAATCGCTCTGCGTGATTTCATCTCTAGGAGACCCCCCGAATCAAACAATCTTTACGTAAGATCGGTTCTAAAACACCGACAAAGTACAATGCGCACAGGGTGATGCACCAGTTCGGTCTACGAGAGGTGGTCCCAGTGCCCTAGGGGCAGCGGTTGTCGCCGAACGTCTATGGGTAAGTTCATGTTTTATTTATGTCATAGCATTTCCCTTACGTAGTTACGAATTTAACATTTTGCCTTCCACAGGTACACCAAGAAGGGGGTACCTGGTAGGACTTCCTAGGCTGTCAGGATGTCCCCCCGGGTTAAGTAGTGGCTCCACACCTTGGACGACGTGGTCCAGGAGGATGCTTCCTATGACCCCAGGATGTACGAGGAGTACTTCGAGTGGTACTCCACTCGGATGAGGGTTTGTTTCATCAGGGTCGTGGACGACCCGCCACGACACGAGATTACGATGATTGACACGTACCCCACCCAGTCGGACTCTACATTCCATCGCGTGGTACGTATCGAATGGTCCACACTTCTTATTTACTTCGCATGTTTTCAGTTCTAACTTGTTAATTATGTGTACAAAACGATCTACAATGGGAGATGCATGCGTTGATGACCTTTGTGCATAGTCTGACGCTCTAGGAGCGCCTTAGCATGATGAAATAGGAGATCAGAGGGGTCATAGACTGGTTCCTAAAAAATACGAGGTGATACATCTAGCATATGTCGTGCCGTGGGCCAAGGGACGTGGTAGACCCACTTGTGCGTGGACAAGGGGTGAGCCACGATGCATTAGACCTCACGGCTCCCTACCCGAACATGATGGGAGGGTCCTCGTGGCACCATACCGGGAGTACCCTGGCACAGTTCGCAGGTACACCTTAAACATTCACGTCTTGTTTATTTCGAAGTCCACTAGTTACTAATGGCAATTTCTTTTAATATGTCCTCAATGCCACCCGTACACAGGGCAGGACTACGCCTACGATGTTGCGATGCATCGAGGTATGTCTGTCTTGTTTACATGAATAACATGCTATTTCATCATTTTTTTTATCGGATCACATATCTCAACAGGTTCGGTGGGTTGGTAATAACATGCTATTTCATCATTTTTTTTATCGGATCACATATCTCAACAGGTTCGGTGGGTTGGTTGCGTGGATTTTCCGCTTTAATCGTTCGGGATTTGAATCCGTGATGTGTGGGTTGTGACTCTTAAGATGACTACACTACTCAATTGTCTCCACACTCTAAAAAAGAAATATTAAAAATCCCCAATTAGGAGTGTAACCAGGCAGAGTAATTCAAAAATAAATCATCCTGTTTGGTTCGAACATAGATGACATCCAAAGTCTGAACTTAGATGGCGTCCGTGGCAAGAAGCCAGAGCACTGCGCTGCGCAGGTTCAAGATGCATGATGTCTATGTGATTGAAGAGCATGGAACTGATGTTTCTAACAAACATCGGTCAGACCAAGGTTGCACCGCACCCGGACAACCTTTTTTTTTTTTTTTAGTTTTGAGTTTTTCAAAGGATTAGTCAGGTTTTAGTTTTGAGTTTTTCATGGAAGGAAAGTGAGTGACTGAGGCATTGCCAGTTTTTCCCTTTCTATTTGGTCTTTTATCTGCATGTATGCCTTGCCAAGCAGTAACCGAAAACTGATCTCTTTCCCAATTCGTCTCCCACGGTCAATTAGAAAAGATTCCCTCTTCAATGTATACGATGATCTAGGATTTCTGACATCTCACACTTGTACTGCGTATAGTCAAACGGAAATTACTTATATCCTCCCTCTTGTACAATTCATCACAATCCACATTTTCTGGAGCAAAACAATTTGAGGGAGGCCGTCGGTTGAATCATGCAACGGAGGAGAGTCCAGAGCGCGGACGCACGAAAGTTTGTGTGATTCATGCGTTGCATATATGGGGAAATACTGGCACACAACACTAGCGTGAGCACGCCATGCATGCATTTTGTCGAGCATAGAAGATGTTCAGAGAACCGCCTGTGATATGTAGATATCACAGGCGGTTCGTGGTTAGTATCACAGACTGTTCTAACCACGAATCGTCTGTGATACTAAAAATATCATATACGGTTCGTGATTAGAACCGTCTGTAATTTTAGATTTACCATGGTTTGGATTTTTACCATTGTTTTAGAAAAATTCAAGTCATGGTAAAATCTAAAATCACAGACGGTTTTTGTACGGTTTTATACAAGAACCGTCTGTGATGAGACGCTTATCACGCATTTGTTCAAGATACTGGCCGCTTGTGATATAAACATCACAGACGGTTTTTGTATAAAACCGTCTATGATACTTTTCACAGAGCACTAACAACAACACGACATGCATCACCCACATCACCCACATCACAGTAGCATCAACTCAAACAATTCACAGAGTACTAACACATCACAGTAGTAATCTACATCACAGAGCAAAAGGGGGGAGTAGAGAGTGAGGTCGTGGGAGGTCAGTGACGAGGTCATGAGAGGCCGACGACGATGAGGCCGGGCAAGGTGGAGGAGGCCGCAGCGATTTAACTCGAGGCAGGCCGACGACGGCGTAGAGGAGGCCGGGGCATTTAAGTAGAGGAGGCCGGGGGCGACGAGGTCATGGGAGGCCGGCGGCGACGAGGCTGGGGCGAGGTAGAGGAGGTGGAGGAGGCCGCGGGAGGGGAGGCCAGAGGAGAAATGATAGAGGGGGAGAAATGGCAAAGGAGGAGATGGAGATGGCAAAGGGGAGATGGAGATGGCAAAGGGGAGATGAATGACTCATAATATAGAGAGATTTTCGAGCCCGCCATTATGTGCAAATTTTCATTTTCCCGCCTAACGAAATTAGTATCACGCACGGTTTTATACAAAAACCGCTCAGTGATGACATATCACGCATTCGTTCAGATCACGAACCGCCTCGTGATAGTAAATCTCATCACGACGGTTCTAACCACGAGCCGCGTGATGAGATATTCATCACGCACGGTTCGTGGTTAGAACCGCCTCTGTGATTTTAGGTTTTACCATGGTTTGAATTTACCATGGCAACCAATACTCTGCGCGGTAGGGTTTGGCAGCCGATACTCGCCGCGGTAGGGTTTGGCAGCCGATACTCTGCCGCGTAGGGTTTGGCAGCCGATACTCTGCGTGGTAGGGTTAGGCAGCCGATCCTCCGCCGCGTAGGGTTTAGGAGCTAATCCTCCGCCGCGTAGGGTTTAGGTAGCTAATCCTCCGCCGCGGTAGGGTTTGGGTAGCCAATACTCTGCCGTGGTAGGGTTTGGCAGCCAATACTCTGCCGCGGTAGGGTTTGGCAGCCAATCCACTGCCGCGGTAGGGTTTGGGTAGCCGATTCTCTGCCGCGGTAGGGTTTAGCAGCCAATCCACTGCTGCGGTAGGGTTTGGCAACCAATACTCTGCCGTGGTAGGGTTTGGCAGCCAATACTCTGCCGTGGTAGGATTTGGCAGCCAATCCACTGCCGCGGTAGGGTTTGGGTAGCCAATCCACTGCCGCGGTAGGGTTTGGGTAGCCAATCCACTACCGCGGCACATAATCCTCTGCCGCGGTAGGGTTTGGGCAGCCAATCTACTGCCGCGGCACATAATCCTCTGCCGCGGTAGGGTTTGGCAGCCGATACTCTGCCGTGGTAGGGTTTGGCAGCCAATCCTCTGCCGCGGTAGGGTTTGGGTAGCCGATTCTCTGCCGCGGTAAGGTTTGGATTGGCTGCCAAACCCTACCACGGCAGAGTATCGGCTGCTAAACCCTACCGCGGCAGAGAATCGGCTACCCAAACCCTACCGCGGCAGAGGATTGGCTGCCAAACCCTACCACGGCAGAGTATCGGCTGCCAAACCCTACCGCGCAGAGTATGGGCTGCCAAACCCTACCGCGGCAGAGTATCGGCTGCCAAACCCTACCGCGGCAGAGTATCGACTGCCAAACCCTACCGCGGCAGAGTATCGGCTGCCAAACCCTACCGCGGCAGAGTATTGGTTGCCATGGTAAAATCAGAGAGTAAGGAAAAAATTCAAAGAGTAAGGAAAAAATTCAAACCATGGTAAAACTGTCTGGGCAACCACGAACCGTCTGTGATATGTAGATATCACAGACGGTTCTCTAGAACCGCTCGTGATAGTGACATACCACGCACGGTTCGCCTTCAAACCGTCAGGATTACTTTATCACGCACGGTTTCCAAAACCGCCTGTGATGAGGCGCTTATAGCTCGCTTTGTAGTAGTGACAAAGAACGCTAGCTAGGATTGGGCCTAAGATGGGGCGCATAGCCATGAAGAGTAGTGATATAGTACCGTTGTTAGCGGTCTTGTGATGATAGCAATGGTATCCTTTCAAGTTCTCGCTGGTGTAGCTGCCGTAGTAGTACAGCAGCAGGTGCCGCCGGCGATCTTCGTGTTCGGGGACGAGGCGCTAGACGTCGGCAACAACAACTACTTACCGGGAGGCGGGGAGATGGGGGACCCTCCCCGCGCCGACCACCCTTACTACGGCATCGACTTTCCCAACTCGCAGGCCACTGGCAGGTTCAGTAACGGGTACAACATCGCCGACTTCGTCGGTACGAATAATGTATCAAGATACATACATATATGCATGATACAATTAACTTACTTGACCAATCTATAATTCTATATATGATATAGATGCAGCATTTGGTTGTTTAATTGTGAGGTAACCGCATGTGATTGATTGGTGTACAAACTACATGTCGCATGCATGCAGCAAAGTCCATGGGATTCGGGATGAGCCCTCCGGCTTTCCTGTCGCTATCCAATCCGATCAGCATGGATGGTTTCACTGTAGTCAACTACGCCTCTGCGGATGCTGGGATCCGGAACTCCACTGTAAGTCAAACCCACGCGTGCTGAGCAAGTGGAGTACCGAATACTGATTAGTGATTAATTACTGAATGGTGTGATACATGCATATGCTATTGCCAATCTGTATGCATGCAGAACGCAGAAATGACTATCCCATTGTCCAAGCAAGTGGAGTACTTCGCGGCCACGAGAGCCCAGATGGGGGCCAAACTGGGCAACCACGCACTGAGGGAGCTCCTATCCAAATCCTTCTTCCTGATCGGGGTCGGCACCATGGACCTCCTCCCCGACTGCAACTTCTTCCTGAGCTTCCCACCGTCGGATAACCAGACCGAGGTCCAGCACCTCATCGCCTTCTACGGAGCCGGCATCGCGTCCTTGTATGACATGGGCGCGAGGAGGTTTGGCATCGTCAACGTCGGGCTCGTCGGGTGCGGGCCGTCCATGTCGTACAGCAGCCGCGGGTGCGACGACGGTGTGAACAAGCGCGCCGCGGAGTTCAACGACGCCCTCAAGCCCCTCCTGGCCAGCCTTCGGTCCAACCTGCACGGCCTCCGCTACTCCCTCGCCGACTTCTATGCCTTCTCGAATGCCACCTTCGCCAATCCGGCGGCTGCTGGTAAATCAACAGTGTTATGATCCGATACTTCTGGGCCGTGAAGAGGAGAGATCGATCGAAACAACTAGCACCTGTCTAATGTTTTGTTGTTGTACGCGCGCGCAGGGCTTGTGGACACCAGCAGCGCGTGCTGCGGAGGCCCCTGCATGCCCAACGCCTACTTCGGAGCTCCGTGTGACAACCGAGCGCAGTACTGGTTCTGGGACGAGGGCTACACGACGGAGCAGGCTGCTAAGCTGGCCGCCGCTGCGTTTTACGACGGCCCAGCCCGGTTTACCGTGCTGGTTAACTTCAAGGGACTGATGGAGAAAAGATGAGGGACCTTCAGGCGTACGCCAATGAATAATAGAGTCGATCGTTTATGTGTGGGTCTCTTATGTTGCCATGTGACTGGTAGTGTGGTGCGACTTGAGCGACTGGAATGTGTAATAAGTGTTGAGTAACCGTCGCTGACGAGTTTAATCCGAGCGATTACCTCGTAAACAATATTCAGAAACATAAGAACGAATCAAGAACACATCAATAGATTGAACACAGAGATATGAGGGGACTTCAGGTTTCGCTTTATTGCTTCTCAAAATCACTACTGGATTCCGGCTCTTTGCCGAGTGCCTCGTGCATCGGGCAAAGGCTCCTTTGCACTCGGCAAAGCTTTGCCGAGTCGACACTCGCAAAAAGCACTCGAGAAAAAATTTATCGGCGAAGCAACCTTTGCCGAGTGCCTTTTGTCGGGCACTCGGTAAAGACTTTGCCGAGCGCCGAGTCAAGACTCGGCAAAGAAAAGGCACGATCCAAATACCGCCCCGTTGATTGGCGCTTTGCCGAGTGCCAACCCGCCGCACTCGGCAAATATTTTTAATTTTTTTGAAAATTTCTTTGCCGAGTCTGATGGTCGCACTCGCAAAGCCGAAAATCGGTTTCAGCGCCCATATTCCCACTTTGCCGAGTGTTATGGTCGGCAAAGCCGAAAACCGTTTCAGCGCCCATATTCCCAGCTTTTTTGAGTGCCATGACCATGGCACTCGGCAAAGGTCCTTTGCCGAGTGTTGCACTCGCAAAGTGACCCAAAACTGCGCTTTTATTTATTTATTACATTCCATCACGACAAACAAATCCATCCAAACATATATCACATCCATCATATATATCTCATCCATCACATATATATCTCATCCATCACATATTTATCACATCCATCACATATATCACATATATAACAATAAGTGCTCAAGTCCATCCAAACAAATCCACAAGTTCATCACAATGACAAGTGCATCACAAGTATATCACAAGTCCATCACCAAGTGAACAACAAATAAAAATACAACTACCATTCATCTCAAGGTGGCCATCGCGATCGTGGTGAAGGAAAAGCTCCATCATTCGGAGGCGCATGAGGTGGATTATTCGAACCCACGATTGAGGCCGCACAAAGGAGAAGAGATTGCATGTGAGACAAGATTACATTAGATACCTAATCTAGGAAGGTAGAGGTCATACAAGCAAAGCACAAGCGAAAGCAAAAACTTTCATACTCACAGGAGTAGCCGCACCGCAGGACGCGGAGGCGAGGTGGAGCCAATGCCACCGCACAAAGAAAGCCCGTGATGTTGCCCAAGACCTTGTAGGAACTCCGTAATGTCCGCCACCTCTGCGTCTGGGCTCGCCGCCTCGCTGCTCGGCCTCGGTGGCCGACATCCTCTCTTTGCTCGCCTCCGCCTCCCGACGTTGCCTCATTTCTTGTTCCAAAGGCTCGCAATATTTCACCCAATGTTTCAAGAATGCAAAGCTAATAAAGGTGTGTAAAGATCAATGTACGACGAGTAAAACAGAATAACCTCGAAAAGGCCGACCGGTCGTGCGGTGGTCCGCCGTGGGTGTATGGTCGGCTCGCCGTGCTCGCGTGCTCGGATCCGGGAGAGAGATGGAGTAGAGGCCGTGTCGATGAGGCCGCCGCCAAGCCGTAACCGCCCATGCTTCTTGCCTTGTCCCACCCTCATGACGATCTCTCCATCAAAGTCCTCGGTGCTCGGATCATGGTCCGCCCATGGACCGACCTTGCCGCCGACGATGTACTCACCGATGCGGTGTGGACGCCGTTCGTGTCACGCTGGCGGGTCCTCCAGTTGAAGGAGACGTCTGACGTCGCCTTGCCCTTGTGGGCCATACACCATGCCCGAAGTCCGAGCAAGGCGGCCACTATGTGACGCCGATCGCGAAAGACAAAGAAGATAATTAGAAATCGTGCGAATTGAGCGTCACAATAGATAAATGAATTCGTGTACCCATGCTTGTTTGTATGCGAGAGGTCGCGGTTGCCTTGATGGTGTGCCGACCTTGCATCATCAAACGACGGCCCGCATCATTGTGCATCCGAGATACTCCTCAGGAACCACTTGTCCACGATCATCGCCAAAGACTCGGGATACGATTGGCACCACCGGGAATCATCTACACGCCATCAAGTATTTGACATATAAGAAGATCAAATTAAACGTACTTAATCTCAAAATGAATCAATATTAATGTTCTTCATCTACCTCAAGGTACCGGTCCCGGTCGGCCATGTTTCTTGCGCCTTTCTTGGTGACCTTCTCTCAAGCTTCACCCGTGGTAGGTTACGATGGCTTTGATGCGCACCTCGTGATGCATATCGGTGATGAATTTTTACGTGCTTTGGTAGCCACCGTCCGCTACCGCCTCAAATCCTCATCGATCCGAAATAAGTCTCGCATACAAACGCGATGTATCCATTCATTATTTCAAGAAAAGTCCAATGAATGCGATGTATTGAGCAATGTTGTGCGAGGGAGACTTACCCAAAACTCCGCCTTCACCCGCGCCGCCTTGTTGGGGTACTCCGATCGGGCCGACGGCGAGTGGTCAAACGAGTAGGCCGGCTCGTCTTCCCGTGACGTGACAATGCGCGGTAGTGTTGCTCGCACGAAGACCCAGATGCCATTGGCGGAGCGCGGCGCTACCACCGACACAACCACCTAGTTCCCGCACAAGTGATTAAGAAAATTATTAGTTTCTTTTTTTCAACATATCATATGAAGTAGTGGTGACAACATCTAAAGTTACTTACTTTTGCCCTTCGGGCGAATCATCAAGTCGGTGAGGATGCGTAACCCGAGGAGGCTCGCGGGACCTCGCAAGTAGACACTCAAGAGGAAGAGGAGGAAGCGGAACCCGTGCCTACCGCCTCGCCGCCGCCCCGTGGCGCCTCCTCCTCGCCGTCTGCCAACCAGCTCCTCGTCCAACTCGCCCACGGGCGCCACCTCCTCCGCCTGTCTCACAACCGGCTCCTCGCCCAACTCGCCCACGGGCGCCACCTCCTCCTCCAAAGACCTCACGCGGCGTGGGAGGAGACGGCCTCCTCGCGCCGGCGGTCCTCTTCCTCCTCCTCCCGTCCGACCCTTCGCCTCCTTCTCCGCAGCGCGTGGTCTCAGTAAAGCGAGGACACGCCCCTACGACGGTCGCCCGCCATCTTTGTTCACTCACCGCAATTAAAAAGAATAAGCAAGACGTAATTAGAAATAGATGCAAAATGAACAAAACATAATTACAAAAATATAGTAATACATGTATTAGAAATAGATGAAAAATGAACAAAACATAATTACAAAAACATAGTATTACATGTATTAGAAATAATCTTCATGATTGGGATTAATGGATCATAGGTCTCGCCATCACTATCAACATTGTCCAAATCATCAACACTATCCGAAGGAGGAATGTTGTCTTCATTGTCATTGCCTAAACGTAATCGCCAAGCATTTGTAAGTCCTTCACATTTCGCACTCGCCTCCAAATGTCCTCGCCATCAACCCTTTCATTGTCTACTTCCATTCCTATCGCCTGCTAAGTCTATCTCAAACCTCCTTTTAGCCCCTCTTCTTGAAAGAACTCTCCATCATATGTGTTTGGGTTGAAGTTGTAATCTTCATCGCTTGGGACAGTAGTTTACCGTGTGGCGATACCTTGTGCACAATAGCCCAACCCTTAAGATGCTCTTTGTCTTGGCACGCGTATGGTGTATAATAAACCCGACGGCCCGTTGAGCCACAATGTAGACATCTTTCCTCGATAGACGGAATCTGTCGAATCTAGACTAGCCCAAGCTTAGGGTTCGCCTCGTTACTCCGTGATGAAACCAAGGGCATTTGAATATGACAGATTAAGAGGTTTGGAACCATAAAATGGAAGTTCGAGATTTCTTCAATTCTTCCATAATAGTCGAGGCCATCGCTGCCGCATAAAAACTCCGCTTTGTGGTTTTTCGACAATGACTATGCTCGTAGCTTGTCGTGAAAACGATATCCATTCACGCCATAACCGTAAATGACTTGACCCTAACGACCGTACCGCTTGCAACCCGTCTCAACTCGTCACTTATAGACGATCGGTTTGGGCCTCGCAAGCTCAAGCGTGATAGATCGTTATATTATTCGAACGCACGATCAACTTGGAATGTCGAACTAACTACGAGCTAAATTGGACAAGACTTCTGCTTGAACCAAGAAATGAAATCGGGCCTCCTCGGTCCCGCACCGTGAAAGAAGGGTATCGCTTTCTGCGGGTAGGATCCCTTGATTCATGCCAGATTGACGAAGAAATTCCTCGCACTAACGAGAAACAAGGGGTTGGACGAAGAAACAAGGAGTGACGGCGATTGAAACAAGTTCGTTGAAAACTTACCCAATGAACGGCTACACTCGACAAGGTTGGTCAACACATATAGCATGATATCGCGCCACTCTTCATTTTTCAATTGTTTAGTGGTCGATGCACTTGCGCTCCGAGTTGCCCTTGGAAAAGGCCGAGGTTCGATTCATTTTCGCCAAAGATTGTAACGAGGGGTGGATTATAAACGCTAGGAAGGTTCTCGTAGTATTTCTCGTGAAGTTTGACACCTCCTCCGAATGTATGCCTCGCAATGGAAGCCTCAATTTTGGCTTTATTTCTACATTTTTGCGAAGAGTCTTCGACATCTCTCGATTGATAGCACCAACTAAGATCGCACGGCCCCCATACGTGCCTCATACGGAGGTGCACAATCAAATGCTTTGATCGCCAAGAAAAAGCCGGGTGGAAAGATCTTCTCCAACTTACAGAGCAACACGGTGCCACTTTTTCCAAGTCATCAATGACGGTCCGAGATAGCTCCTTGGCACAAAGTCATGGAAGAAATAGCTCAACTCGCCAAAGACTTGCCGACATGCTCGGGGACATAGCCTCGAACCATCGCCAAGAAGCCGCTCAATCCATATGTGGTAGTCATGACTCTTCATCCCGCTGATTCGCAGAGTGCCTAAGTTCACTCCCTCTTCGATTCACCAGATACCCATCGTGGAACATTAGCGTCTGGATCCATTCAAGTACTTCCTCCTTTGGTCCTTTTTCAAGACGAAATCGCCTTAGGCCTTCTCCATGTCTTGCCGCGACTAGGAGGTCTGCATCTCTTGATTTGGTCTATCGCATAACGCTGCTGTGTCCACTCTAGCCTTAGGGTTGTCCTTAGACTTTCAAAGGTCCATGAGTGTTGCCCAAAGTGCCTCGACGACATTCTTTTAGTGTGCATTACATCAATGTTATGTGGCAGAAGAAGGTCATCGAAATAGGGGAGCCTCGTCAAGCCCGACTTATGAGTCCACATATGTTGCTCACCATATCCCACAAAACCACCTTCTTGATTGGGCACGAGCATCTATGTGAGCATGAACCTCTGCACTACCATCATCCGCGGTGCAGTGGTCCATCACTACGACACCTTTCGTAAAGTTCTTGATGTCTTGTCCGAATGGATGGTCAAGAGGGAGGAATTGACGATGTCTGTCGAACGACGAGTACTTGCCACCCTTGTGCAACCAAATGAACCTCACACCTTCCTTGCATATTGGGCATGGAAACTTCCCGTGAACACACCAGGCGCAGAATAACCTATACGCCAGAAGTCATGCAGGAGTAGTGGTACCAAACGTGCATTTTGAAGCTTGTCTTTGTAGCTCTGGTCGTATGTCCATACCCTTCGTCCCAAGCACGCACCAATTCATCAAACACGGGCTCCATGAACACACCATATTACTCCCCGGTGTCCAAGAATTATCAACGACAAGAATACGTTATGTCGCTGAAAGGAGACGCCGGGGAGATTGAGGGGATAACGAACACGGCCAACATGTGTATGGGGCACCATCACCCATAAGGATTGAACCCATCTTGCCGCCGCGACACGCATATCATTGCGAGCCTCATCCGCTTTCTCACGATGTTTGTCATCAAAGCGGTCCATGCTTCACCATCGGATGGATGTACCATCTTGTCGATTGTATCGCTTGCCATTTTTGTGCCATGTCATCTGCTTCGCGGATTCCTCGGTCATGTATAGCCGTTGGATCCTCGGTAGGAACGGAAGGTACCGTAGGATTTTCACAGGATCGTAGTCGCCTCTTCTCGCCATCACTGAGTCTACCTCCGTGTACCGAGGATTTACACTTTGGACAAAGACTTTGCATCCTTGTGTTCTTTCCTAAATAGGACGCACCCTTCGAACAAGCATGTATCCGCTCATACGGCATCTTAAGTGCACGGGAGTTTCGTGACTCGACATGCTCTTTGGCGTATCGTGGCCTCCTGAGCTGTGGTGCCAATCACGCCAACATCTTATCGAAGCCTTCTCGACTCAGTTTAACTCGGACTTCAACCCCATTAAGCGCCCAATGGCATCCAGCTGAGACACCGCTGACCGATCGTGAAGGGGTTTCGTGCCGAGTCCATCATGTCGTAGAACGCCGCGTGGCCGCCTCCATCTCCTCCTTCTCACGCCCCTTATCGAACTCGCCCTTGGTGAAAGTCATCTAACATGTCGCTACTACCGCATCGCATCATAAGCCTCGACGCGTGGTCTCACCACCTCCTCTCTCATACGATGGGCTTCACCATGGTGGACCCACCGTGTAGTCCGCGTAAATCCATTCTTCAAAAGATGTTTACCCATGTCCACCTTGTTTACCCTTCTCCTGTTTCCACATTTGCTGCAGGGACACAAAACTAGACAATGTCCTTTAGCAGCCTTGCCAAATGCACGGTTCAAGAAAGCATCGGTCTTGTTCATCCATTCCGTGGTGTAATCACTCTGACTTCTCCGGCCCGTGTACATCCAATGACGGTCATCCATCCTCTAACATATGTATCAGCGAGTAATGTAACCATCAATTGCATCTACAGGAGACGCCTAACTGGGTTACGTGATCTACGACCATGATACGAAAAGAGGGGTTATACCTAGGGTGGCGGTGGAGTCAGGCTAGCGGGGCCGTGGCTGGTCGGTGCAGTGGCGAGGCGACGCTATGCAGGCAGACCGGCACGGCGTCGGGAACTCCGACTCGGCTCCGACGGGCTCTTCTCTGCAAAAATGGAACAAAATACTGTCATTTAAAAAAAATGATCGCCAAAAGCTTCTAGCAGCAACTATTTTCACAGCATGCTCTTCTGCTGGTACCACCTAACATGACATGGCAAGTAAGAAAAAATAATCAGCAAGTGAACTTTCAAGTGGTCCACATATGCAATGGCCTTACAAATATAGAATGATTTGGTGCATTTGAATGTAACATATGACACTCTAGTGCATATGTCATACACAATAGTACCTACAAAGATAACAAAGATTTGGTTCATTTGATTCTAATTCTAGTACATCAAATATTCAAATAGAAAGTTAATACATTGTCATACACTCGGACACTCATACTGTCATATGTCATACATTGAAATATTGAATGATTGAATCATACTCATAAGTCATAACTTCATCAATCATAAGTCATAAGTCATAACTAATTAACCCATTTACTCATCCTGTCATTTAAGCATAACTAATTACCACATTTACTCATACAGTCATATTGTCATACAAGCAAACTAATCATAAGTCAAAGTGTTATTCTAAAGTCATACACTAAGTCATTCACTCTGACACTCATACTGTCATATTGTCATACAACTACAAGCATACAAATCATAGCTCACAAACTGTCATACAAGCATACAAATCATAACTCATAACTCATAACTCATAAGCCAAAGTGTTATTCCAAAGTACTAAGTACTTAAGTAGCTCACATCACCAAATCACCTATTGGCTATTCACCTTTATCATTCACCGAGAGCAACTGGCCAAGTGAGATCGGGCGGTAGAGGCCGAGCCAGAGGGCCGGGCGCTGGCGCACTACAGATCTGGCCGAGCCACCGGGCGCGTGGCGGGCGGCAGCTAAAAGGGGAGGGCGGAGAGGGGGCAGAGCCGCAGAGTCGACCTCACCTCATCACCTCGACGCCGAACCGCAGATCTCGAGGCGCCGCCGCCAGGGGAGGGGGAGCCACCAGAGGTCGAGGCGCCGGACGGATGGGGCGGGGAGCCACCACGGGGAGAAATGGGGAGGGGCAGGGCCGCCGGCGGAGGGGGGATCCGGGAGAACGGGGGGGGGCGCGGGGAGAAATGGGGTGCGGGGCGGAAGAACGGGGCGGTCAAGGGGGAGCCAGGAGGCGGGAGAACGGGCGGCGGGGAAGAAATGTAGCGGGGACGGGAGCCGGGCCGCGGGAAGAAATGTGTGGGGGCGAGGGGTCGGGGTATAAGGGGCGGAGCGGGGTCGGGTCTGGGGCCGGCGCTGGTGTGTGGGCGGCGGCGGGCAGCGGGCGGGCAGGCGGCGAGCGGCGAGGCGGGCGAGGGCGGGGGCGGGGCGTGGGCGCGGGCGGCATGGCGGCAGGCGCGGCGGGCGAGGCGATGGCGCGGCGGCGCGCGCAGCGGCGGCGGGTGTGTGCGTGTGTGTGCGTGTGCGCCTAGGTCATAATGAGAAAGTTTGCCGAGTGCCCAGATCCCACTCGGCAAACAATTTTTAATTTTTTTAATTTCTTTGCCGAGTGTCGGATCGGAGGGCACTCGGCAAGAGCCAAGTTCGCATATGATGGAGAGTTCTTTAAAAAAATAACAAACCCCTTTGCCGAGTGCCACCGTGGGCACTCGGCAGAAAGACACCTTTGCCGAAAGTCTTGTGCCTCGGCACTCTAAGAACGTTTTTTTTTGGCCTCCAAATTTTTGTGCAGCCCTCCTCTGATGCAGTACTCTATGTTAGGATTTGGTACATTTTGTGGCTTTTTGTTATATTTAGTTAATTTATTTCATTTACTATAATTATTTGGAAAATGCAAATTTGAGCGCGTGCATCGAATAATGGAATTTAATTATTCAAAATGATAGTCATGTTATTGAGTGTAGTGTGAGTAGTATCCAGAGAGCGGACCGAAATTTTGAACATCTTGTTGATGAAACATGATCGTGAGCCGTGCGAAGTGTTTTAAATTCTATAAAAGCAAACAAAGTTCGAAAATTATGAAACTTGTGGAGATGTCATGATATCATATGTGGAGGCCGTGATAAAAATTTGAGAAGGTTTCGTGCACGCTGTCAAATACGATGCTTTCAAACCAGATTTTCGTGCGTTGTCAAATCGATGCTTTCAAACCAGACATCTCCACATGTGATACTTATATCCCGCATGGAGATGTCCCGGTTTGAAAGCATCGATTTGACAACGTACACTAAATCTTCTCAAATTTTTATCACAGCCTCCACATATGATATCATGAAATCTCCACAAGTTTCATAATTTTCAGACTTTGTTTGCTTTTATAGAATTTAAAACACTTCGCCACGGCTCACGGCCATGTTTCACAACAAGATGTTCAAATTTCGGGACCGCTCTCGATACTACCTCACACTACACTCAATAACATGACTATCATTTTTGAATCATTAAATTCCATTATTCGATGCACGTGCGATTCAAATTTGCATTTTCCAAATAATTATAGTAAATGAAATAAATTAACTAAATATAACAAAAAGCCACAAAATGTACCAAATCCTAACATAGAGTACTGCATCAGAGGAGGGCTGCACAAAAATTTAGAGGCCAAAATAAAAAATAAAAAAGCGTTATCGAGTGCCAGGCACGGCGACTCGGCAAAGTGTCTTTGCCGAAGCGCCGGTGCTCGCACTCGCAAAGATTTATTTTGCCGAGTGCCAAGCGGCCGCTCGCCAAAACTTGACGTCGGGCGGGAGTCATTACCTCGAGCCGCTTTGCCGAGTGCCTCCTTTGCCGAGTGTTCGGCACTCGGCAAAGCGTGCGTTCGAGTGTTATCCTTTGCCGAGTGCATGGCACTCGGCAAATATGAATTTGCCGAGTGCGGCACTCGGCAAAATAGCTATTTACAGAGTGCCCGATATTTGCCACTCGGCAAAGAGTTTTGCACTCGGCAAAGAAGCTGAGTCCGGTAGTGAATCGTGTTACAAAGGTTGGGGGTCCCTCTCCTTTTATAGCCTCTCGACCTGCTAGGGCTTCCAATGGGCTGCCCATATATGGGCCGGCTAACGGGCCGGGCCCAGAGTTTCTTAACACCCCCCTTAGGCACCCATTCTTACATGTACATACCTCGTAAAAACTTCATAAAAACCCAGTGTAAAAATTTTAGAGAAAGAGTACATGACATATGCTCTGTTGCGTTGCACGAATTGTCTTATTAAAAACCTTAGCTGAGAAACATCAGAAAAACTCGTCAAGGGAAAAAGAGTACAATCCACCCAATTTTATTTAATCTTCAGGATTTATTCCTTGGGTACTCGATCTTCGTGATCAAGTTTTAATAAAGAGTTCGAAAAGATTCTCCCACTGAATTATGCACTTCTTTAAGTCTCATCATTCCAATTCCACGTATGCATCTTTCAAAGCTAGATGCTGGAAGTGACTTAGTGAATAAATATGCTAGATTTTCACATGACTTAGTATGCAATACTTTAATTTCGTCCATCTTTTGCAATTCGTGAGCATAGAAGAACTTGGGATTGATATGCTTAGTGAGAGGACTCTTCACATAACCCATTTGCACTTGTGCAACACAAGCTGTATTATCTTCATAGATAATAGTGGGGGTTTGCGCGGTATTCAATCCACATCACTGCTGGATGTGGTGAATCATCCGTCGAAGCTAAGAACATTCGCGCGAGGCTTCGTACAGTGCTATGATTTTTGAGTGGTTCGTAGAAGTAGATAGAAGACTTTGCTTAGACGATTTTTATAAAATTATAGTTCCACCACATGGGAATACGTAGCTTGTTTGCGACTTAGCTGTGTGCGGGTTTGACAGGTGCCCATCATTTGTGTAGCCGTTTATAGTTAGGTCTTGGTTCTTTCTGTAGAATAGACCAAGATCTTTACTTTCTTGAAGGTATCGGAAGATATCCTTTATTCCCTACCAATGCGTTTTGGTAGGTTCTACACTGTACCTTGCTAGCAGGTTTACTGCAAATGCAATGTTCGGTCTAGTACAGTTTGCTAGATACATGAGTGCTCCTACTGCACTTAGGTATAGGAATTCCGGTCCCAGGACTTCCTCCCCCTCTTCTCTAGGTCTGTACGGGTCATTATCTTGCTGCAAGGATCTCCCAACCATCGCACTTTCGAGGGATATATCTTTTCAAAGCCGAACCTTTTCAATACTTTCTGAGTGCAGGTTGACTGATGTACTAGAATCCCTTCAGGGGTATGCTCAAGTCGCATGCCTAGGCATTATTTGGTTTTACCCAAGTCTTTCATTTCGAACTCTGACTCCAGGTAAGAGCTTGCTTTTTTAATATCTTCTATGGTCCCGATGATATTCAGATCATCTATATATACTGAGATTATACAGAATCCATCATGGGATCGTCGTATAAAAACACATGGACATTCCTCATTGTTCGTGTAGCCTTTCTTGTAGAGAAAGTCGCTCAAGCGATTTTACCACATTCTGCCTGATTGCTCCAGTCCATACAGTGACTTTCTGAGTTGCACACTCTACAGGTTTCTATTTGCTCTATCTTGGTTTAGGACAGGGATACCCTCAGGTACCTTCATGTAAATGTCCGAATCCAAGTTCCCATAAAGGTATGCAGTTACCACATCGATCAATTTCATCTCCAAATTCAAGTTTCCTGCCATTGAGATTAAATATCTAAAGGTAGTTTCGCCCATAACCGGGGAATAAGTTTCTTCATAATTGACCCCTGTTCGTTGAGTGAAACCTTGTGCAACAAGCCTTGCTTTATGTCTTACAACTTCATTGTTTTCATTTTTTTTCTAACAAATACCCATTTATGCCCTACTGGGTGCACATGGGGAGGCGTGCGGCTTACAGGCCTAAATACCTCTCTTTTATTCAAAGATAATAATTCTGCTTCTATTGCCTTCTTCTAATCTTTCCAATCTGATCTTTCTTACATTTAGCGAGCGATGCAAGCTCTGGATCAAGATTGATGATTGTGGCAATTTTCTTTGCAAAATAAATATCGACATTGGCTGTTGTTCTATTCATAAATTCTCCCGTGGTCACATAATTTATAGCTATTTCTTCATGGGGTGATACTTCTAGTGCTTCTACTTGCTTACCAATTCTTTCAATTGCGGGGGTAAGTCCCTTTAGTTTTTCAGCTCCGATGTGTGCGCACACATCCATGCTAATATCTCCCTCCGTGAGAATATGCAAATCAGGTATGCCTTTTACTGAAGGTTCCATACTGGTGCCAGGTCTCAACTGGTTCCCCTTCTGGTTTTGGCGAGCTTTAGTGATCGGCTGTGTTAAGTCCTTCTTATCCTTTTTCGCCAGGCATCCCCGGTTACTTGGGATTCGAGGGGCTGGAGTTCTCGTCCTTTTATTCTGAGGCCTTTGGACGGGATTAGTGATACCTTCAATTTTCTTTGGTATTTCGACCTTCTCCGGCGCATTGCGTGCAGGCACATGCGACTTGGTCACGCTTTTGAAATCACTAAAGTGGTCAAGCAGTTGATTCGCTAATGCTTGCAAATCAATTATCTTCTGGACTTCTCTATTTGTTTCACTAGTGCGCGGGTCATGTGCCTGGATTCCCGTGGCTTGCCACGTCAGTTCCGACATTTTTCATCAAGGAGTTGATTTCCTCCCCATAATGAAGGGAAACTATCCTCATCGAATATGCTGTCAGCGAAGCGGGCTGTATGCAAATCTCCAGTTATAGGATCCAGGTACCTGATTATGGATGTTGTCTCATAACCAACGTATATCCCAGACTTTCAGAGAGGACCCATTGCAGTTCACTGCGGTGGTGGTATAGGTACATAAACCTTGCAACCAAACCTTCGAAGATGGGAGATTTTCGGTGTTGACCCTTGCGCTAGTTGCATAGGTGAATGGATGTTATATGCTGATGGTCGAAAATTGATGAGAGTTGCTGCGTGTAGGACCGCGTGTCCCCAACACGTAATTGGTAAATTACAATTTTGCAACAGCGGTCGGGCAATAAATTTAATTCTTTTAATTAATGCCTCTACTAGTCCATTCTGCGTGTGGACATGTGGTACGGAATGCTCAACGGTAATTCCCATTGCCATACAATAATCATCAAATGCCTTTGAAGTAAATTCTCCGGCGTTGTCCATCCTGATGGACTTCACATGATGATCAGGAAAATTATTCTTAATCTTAATTATCTGCGAGATCAGCTTTGTAAAAGCGTGGGTTCTCATAGATAATAAGCATACATGCGACCATTTCGAGGAAGCATCGATGAACACCATAAAGTACCTAAATGGCCCTGACAAGAGCTGTATAGGACCGCAAATTTCTCCCTGGATACGGTCCAGGAATGCAGAGATTTCATCATTTACTTTCAGAGTATAGGGTCTAGTAATCATTTTCCCGGTGGCACATGCAGGGCACACGAAATCTTCTGGATTCGGGAAATTCTTTACATTGACATTATGTCCCTAAGAATTAGTAATTATATTTCTCATCATTCTAAGACTGGGGTGACCTAATCTATCATGCCATAGACAGAAAAGTTTAGAGCTTCTAAAAGTTATTTTCAGGACAGTATAGGCTGCAGGTGCCTTAATATGAGTGTAGTATAGCCCAGATTCATATGAAGTCTTTCTAATACCCTTTTTTCATTTTTCTCGCGCTTTGTAATGAGTAGGTATTGTTTACCATACTCTTCTTCAGTCTCTACGTGGAGACCGTTAGCGCGAATATCTTTAAAGCTTAAGAGTGTCTTAGTCGATTCTGGGTACAACAAGGCTTCTTCAATGACCAATGTTGTGCCCATCGGGAGTATAATTTGGCTCTTCCTGAGCCTATTACACAAGTATCGTTGCCTGCGATTGTCGTAAGACTACCAGCATTCTTGCTGATCGACTAGAATTTTTTTTATCTCTCTTAATATGGTATTCATCGTACCGCGGTCTGCTAAGCACACTTCCTCCATAGGGCGCCCCATGCGTTATTATATATATATATATATATATGTAAAGTATTTATTAATATGGGTAGGAAGCAATTTGTTATTAATACAGGAAAAAGTCGTGCGAGACTCATAATAAGAATTTAGTGCTATGCTCTCCTAGAGCTTACAACCATTATGCAAAAAAATAATGTTTTATTACAACTATAAACTGCAAATGACTTATAAAATCTAAGTGCACTGCGTGCACTAGATCGAACCATCTAAGTATGAAGATACTTCTGCCTGGATCTGTGCTACTTCCATCTACTCTTCTTCGGCAACTACAGCTGCTGCTGCTGTGATGTCCAAAAAAGGTGTGACGGTGTCGCGATATGGTCGTCCACATCCATGGGTGCATCCCATGATTGTGGATCCTCTATGCCTGCCATGGCGAGGTGTGCCTCATGCTGTCCTTTGCCCTTCTTCTTGGCCTTGAAGGCATCGATCACGTGCTGCGGCTCATGGCAAATGCGTGACCAATGACCCCAAGTGCCACATTTGTAGCAACTTTGGTTCTGCTGACCATAGGGCTTCTCGTCGCGCTTCTTTTGTTCGCCCTTCTTGGCTTGGGTATTCTGCTTGGTTTTACAACCCATGACCTTACCCTTCCTGCCTCTTTCTGTTAAGTGAGGCTTCCTTACCTTGTAGCTGTTTGCGTTGACTTCATAACCAACTTTGCTACTAGGCGGCTGTAAGATGTAGTTCTTTCGGAGAACGTCATCTTGTGCTTCCGCAACTTGCATGATGTCAATCAGTTCGGCATACTCCTTGTAACCATCCTGACGATAGTTGCGTGTGGATTGCACCGCATTTGGGTGGAAGGTAGAGATGGTTTTTTCTATCTTCTACTCGTCTGTGGTTACCTTACCACAGAGTTGAAGACTTGTACAAATTCTGTGCAATGCAGAGTTGTACTCCCCCATAGTCTTGTAGTCAGCAAAACGTAGTCGGTTCCAATCCTGCTCTGCCTGAGGAAGGATGGTGTACTTTAAATTCTCGAACCGCTTCTTCAGTGTGGTCCATAAAGCTAGTGCATTCTTTTCTGCCATATACTCATTCTTGAGCGTTAGGCAGAGATGATGTCTGAGGAAATGAAGTGCTTGATCATTCTCCTCAGCGGTTGGAGTGACGTCCTTCAAGGGTCCCAGTCCAATAGTAGCACAGAGCTTCTTGGCTCCAAGTACAATTTCAACATCTGATGCCCAAGTCAGGTAATTGTGGCCATGCTGGGCCAGTTCTTCGAACTTTCGGTTCGTAATGCCAGTCATCTTTCGATGCGAGGAGAGTCGATCATGCTGATAACGTGTTGAGTAACCGTCGCTGGCGAGTCCAGTCAGAGCGATTACCTCGTAAACAATATTCAGAAACTTAAGAACGAATCAAGAACACAAGAACACAGCAATAGATTGAACACAGAGATATAAGGGGACTTCAGGCTTCGCTTTATTGCTTCTCAAAATCGTGTTACAAAGGTTTGGGGTCCCTCTCCTTTTATAGCCTCTCGACCTGCTAGGGTTTTCAATAGGCTGCCCATATATGGGACGGCTAACGGGCCGGGCCCAGAGTTTCTTAAAAATAAGCACATGAAGAAGAATAAATTGGATATCGTAACCTTGCGTTAATTAGTGACACACTTCGGACCAAATTGAGGTGGACGTATCTGCCACATCACCTAAATTTGGTCCGAAGTGAGTTACTAATTAAAAGATGGAGAGGACCCACACGCCAGTCCGTCTTATCTTCTTCCTTTCCCTCCCCCCATCTTCTTCTTCCTCTTCTGTCTTATCCTCTCACGTCGGCTGCTTGCCACAACCCTTCACCAAGCCGCTGCTCCTCTCCACCACCTACTACCGCCGCAGGCCACACCATGTTAGCCGAGCTCCCGGAGAGAACTCACTCATCTTCCTTCTTCTCTTGTGTTCGACACACGCACTCGCACGGTGGAAGACTAACATAGGCAAAAGTTTTTCATGACGCGCCCACATGCTTGTGTTGTTGTCTCCTGCTTATCTCATTAACTGAAAACAACAAAACTAATACATGAAGGTAAAGACTCACTCGCAGCGTGCACCTGCATGATCCACATTACAGGCCATAGTCCATCAGAATTGGGCCATGCACTCCTTAATATACGCACCTACATGCAGCTTAACAAACACAACGTGCACGCATGTATAGACCCCTACTAGCATACACAGTGCAATGCAACACGTTAACAAACTCATGCAAACGTATCTAAACAAACATAATGTGACGACCCAAGGTATTTAACTTGTAATACTTAACCATCCGATTAGTTCTAGCATTACAAATCAAATATCCCGCCCTTGGTGTATTGTGTACCTCCCAAGAGCGGTACACATACACCTCACAAAATAATATCTAAAGTACTAAGTCAAGAGAGGTTTCATATCCCTCTCATGTGGTTAGCACGCAAAAAAACTTGGATCAGTGACACAAGTAATTCGGTCCTTGTTGACTCGGGCACGAGCCATACACCTAATAACACACCAACAACCATTTGCTCAAGTCCGAATCGTTTTGTTTGCATTTTTAGTTTTCAAATTAACATAGCACAAGGTGCTGGACATAACATGATTAAAGTATTTGTGTGATCAAGGTTATCAACAAAGTCGATAACCACCCAATTCTATCAGAATCTAAGCATGACTAAGCATCAATTCGTATAAACATGTATAGACACTATAACATCCACCTAGCACTAACATCAGCGGGAATAATAACTTAGGGCTAGTGGAAAGGGATAAACATTTGCTATAGCTTATGTATCTAATATGAATAACTACCTCTAACGAAAAGTAATCATTCAAGTAGAACATGCATACATACAAGTTGCAAACAAGATATTTTATAACGAAGGTAATAGGATCAATATGATCTAAGGGGTGCGCTGCTTGCCTTGTTGAAGATAACCCCCTTGCTGCTGTAGAGGATCATAATTGAACTCGTTCGGATCTTCGTAATCTAACATTCGAATATGAAAAACAAATAAGAACACACAACACCAAATATATCCAAAAATTCAAAATGCATGAAAATTTCACATTAGGTAGATTATTATTTTAGATGAATTTATAAATAAAAATTATTTTATTTGGAGTTTGTATGTGGAAGTTATGGCCTTTTTAAGATCAAAGGGGAGAAAAATCAGAAAAATTGTAATATATCACTATTCATCCAAAAATTATATATTTGGCAATATTTTCCAGAAATGTGGTGGGGATAAAATTACATGGAATGAACCGTCATTTAATATCTCGTTTACTGTGCTCGGTCCCACATGTAATAGACACATTAACTCTTTAAGACAATCATTAATTAACCTAAGCAATCATTAACTATTAATGGCAGTGATTAGCCCTAATGGCGCAGCTACAGCCCCGGTCAGAGCGTGCCATGTGCGAGATTTCTCACCGGCTCGGCGGCGCTACGCGCGATGGCGGCGCGGGTGAATGCCCAAAACGGGATCCCTGAAGCTAAGCGAAGCTATAGGCACCGGTAGTGAGGACTAAGATGGCCTAAAGCGGCAGTGTGACGGCGAGAGGCGGTGGTGCTTCTACGTCCATCGACTAAACTAGCTCTCTTACACGCACATTAAAAACTACAAGGTCCAGTGAACCTACCTGGGTGCTAAGGGGAGGTCCGGCTAGCCGGAGTTGGGTCGACGACGAAGAATAGAGGTGGTGGTGATGAGGTTGACGATTGGAGCTTGCCCTGAGAAAAAGGAGATGTAGTGAGTTGCCGGAGAAGCACCAGCGGGGTGAGGAGATGGTTCCAGAGCAACTAATTTGATCATGGCTCACCTTGCCGGAGTTGGAGATGAAAGGGGGTGTTTACGGTCGGAAAATGGAGAAGCTCAAGATCCCGAGGCTCCTGTCATTGGAAACCATAATCATTTGAGGGGATCACTTCCTCATACCGTGGAACACGTGCTAACGCACCAAAGGCGAAGAATGGCTCACCGGAGTGAAGGTTGTCACTGCGACGGTACTCAATGCGCACTCCGGAGAAGAAGGTGGTGAGCTCCGCGTTCCGAGCGCTACAAGCAATGCTAAGGTCTCGCATTAGCGTAAATGGAGACGGTGACGGTCGGAGACGAAGAGGGAGGCAGAAGCACGAATCTTACTCGAGAGCTGAGCACAGGAGAGCCTCTTCCTCAGTTACCGAGAGGAGGAATGAGTTGAATAGAGGCAATGTAGTGGGGTTAAGCTCGGGAGAGAGACGAAAATGGAGCGTTGTTACCAGGCGAAGGTCCAGGATAGGTCACGGAGGGCGGTGGATTGACGGTGTTGATGGGGTGCGGCAAAGGCGGCAGAGCGCGGCCTGTGGCGTGCGGCTTACGCCAAGGTCAAGACAACGCCGATCGCAGGCCGGCGCCGCACAAGCACAAAGCGGCGACGCGCGCTGGTGCAGCTAGGTAGTGCCATCAAGTCTACTCACCCTGGTCAGACTCAAGTCTGGTTCGAGTCAGAGTTTAGTTCGGGCCCGATGAACAGTTCATTGCTCGGAATAGGGCTAGGGTTTGAATTCCAGATTTGACCAAAACTCAACAGGTTTGACCAAGGATGCAAAAATAGCAAAAAAATTCTAAAAATTCTAATATTTTTAGGGATATTCCTAGGGTGACCTAGTCTCCATATAATATTTAAAACCTCACTGTTCATGATTTATTTGATCAATTTAAATTCAAAACAGTAGAGCTGTTTAGAAAGGGAGAATTTTAACAAGAGAGGGTTAAGTTCTATAAATTTGGTAAAAATTATATTTATTCATGATAAATATTATAGTATTTAAATAAATTTTTTTTCCCAAGTATGATAAAAAAAAATTATTTCTTTTTTCATTTGGAGTTTCGATTCGAGTTGAATGTTTTCTTTGATTTCAAAATCTTCAAATGCAACAATTTATGCAAATGCTCCAAAAATTCAATGCGTGTTCAAAAGTTTTAATTTTTTTTACCTTTTTATACATTTTAAATACAAACCCAAGTTTGGGATGTTGCACATAACATGACAACTTTGCTAAACAACAAGATTAATCTAACAACCACCCCATTAATCTTGTTGCATCTTCTTCACAACTTGAAGGTCGATCTTCTGACGCATCTCTAAAATTTTTTACCTTGCTCTTCTTGACCGGGTCGCTTAGTTGCTGGCTGTCATTAGAGGAAGTTTTTTTAATAAATAATTACAAAAATAAATAGTAAAAAATGAAAAAAATAGACTCATGTCGCGAGTTGAAATGGCGACCAGGACCCTGTCACTATGGAAACAATTTTCTTGCCATTTGAATTGGTGAGAAGCGATCCATGTCGTCAATTCAATTGACAATAGGAGCCCATTTTTAAAATAAATTAAATTTATAATTAAAATAACTTAAATTTATAATTGAAATAAATTAAATTTATAATTGTGGTATATGTTTAAGTATCCGTGCAACCAATAATTTTAAAAAAGATAAGGAAATATGGAGTAGACAACAATTTAGGAGTTTCGGTCTGATGAAATATATTTGGAATTTTATTTCGTCGGTGCAATAAGAAAAATAGCCCCCTTCGGCGGCACAACATCAAAAATAGCCCCATTCGGTGGCGCAATAACAAAAATAACATTGTTCGGCGGCGCGGTATAAAAAAATAGCCCCCTTAAGCGGCGCAATAACAAAAATATTGAAATGTTATTTTCTAAATGCAATTGTGTGTTTGTTGAACCGATTTATTTGAGAGTACCGAACGAAATCTTAGAGAGAATGAATTAGGAACGAGGGTGTGATCATTTCATGTACAAAAAGGCTAGAAGTAGGGTACTTTAGGGTGTCACGATACTGACTCTCTCATATGGTTACCTGTACACACAACAAGAACAAATAATATCGTAAACACGAGACTAGCAAAATGCAAAGCATACACAAAATAATATTTACATAACACTACTGATACATCTACCCGTGGGCACTCTTGGGGGCATAGCCCACGTGTGTGAAGGGATACGGGTAGGCTACGTGTAACATAACAAATTTCAGAGCTTTAAAAATCTTTTAAATAGTAGTAGTGAGAAAATTCACCATTTGGATTTATTGGAATATTAATTTAAAAAGCTTAATATGGACTTTAAGGACAAATTGATTTAATGTGCTTAATCCCAACACCAACAATTGCCAAAATTATTTTATTTAGATTCTATATGCTTGGATATATTTTATAGAATTTTCTGGAATTTTTCCAAAGTCATTTGCTATTTTCTAATTGCTAATTGTATTTTCTGGATTTATTTAAAAGAAAAATCTATTTTAAATCCTTGAACAGATCTTTGGGCGAAGCCCAACACTATTCCAGACCGCTCACTCCCGGTAGTTGGATCAAGATCGCCCGCCGCCGCCGCCCATGAAGTTCGCCCGCTTTGCCCCGGATCTTCGCGCGTGTCCCTTTGGTCGATCCGCCGCTCGCTTCGCCGCGCCTCTCTCTCTCTGGTGGGACCACCGAGGTGTCACCTTTTCCACACACTTCGTCCGAGCAGCCGCCACGACAAGTGGGTCCCACCAAACACTTGTTCATCGCCTCCGACGGGACTTCGTTCGATTCTTCCGCAGCGCGCCGCCCTTGACATGGGTTCTAGGGTTTCTCGGCCCTATTTAAAGCCGCGCCCGTGTCACGAGGATCGCATCCACCCCCGCCGCCTTTTCCCCACAGCCGCTAACCCTAAATCGTCGCCGTTTCGCCGGAATCGGAGATCGAACCTCAGCACCGCCGTGAGCTTCCTCGCCGGATTGCGCAGCCACCGGTGAGCTTCAGCCGCCACCGAGCCCACCCCTGAGTTCGCCTCGCCAAGGGCAACCCTATGCGCGCGTTCGTTGCCCTGGGGAAGCCCTACCTCGCCGTCGCCACCATCGGCCGCACCGCTCCGCCGCTCCTCGTGTCGTCGCCGCCGTTCTGGTCATCTCCGGCGAGTAGCGACCGCGTCACCAGGATCGCCAGTCGCATCGAGTCCAGCGCACCTCCGCCATCCGTTGCCGCCGCTATCCGCCGTATCCGTGGTCGCCGGAGTCCGCCGCTGCTCGCCTGCCTCCGTGGTCGCCACGCAGTGCGACCACATCCTCTCTGTCTTTGGCGTGTCGCTGCGTGGTACGATCGTCGAGCCACGCCGCCGTCCATCGGCCGGGTTCTCCTCGGCTCGGTGGATTTGGTCTACCGTGGTAGAGCCACCGGCAATGGGGCCCACTGTCGATTTTATTTTAAATTTAATTCTTTTTCCAGAAATTCTCGGCTGACGCAAGCATTGCGCAATAATCCGATTTTCCTTTATAAAAATAATTCGGGAAATTCAAGAAAATCCAAATTAGGGTTTAATTGATTTTCCAATCTTCCAAAGCCCATATCTTTTGCATCCGAAGTCCAATTGAGCCCATTCAAATTTGTAAATTCATATAAAATTAAGATCTATTTAATGGTGAATTTTATTTGAATTTTTGGAGTTGTTTTGCCTCTGTTATTTATTTATTTTGTTTCTTTTGTCTCATTTTGAGTAGACGTCGATACTTGGGAATTTTGCAGAAGAAGGAGCACCTCAAGACCAAGACCAATATCTAGATCTATTCCAAGGCAAGTTATACCTTTGATCATTTTGAACCCAGTTTTCAAAATACTTTATTTCAATGTATTGCATTCTATTTCAAGTATTTATTTAAATGCTTTTGGGTGTAGTTATTAATCCAAATTGTTATGCCACCTTGTCTATTGTATGCCATGATCTTTTGTCACCCTAGGTTGATTAATTATTAGTTGGTATTATTGTAGCACCAACGTGGGTTGGTTAGATACGATTAGACTGCTTAGCCATGCCACGAGTCATCATTTCATGTGAGAGTTGCAATTATAAATTTGACTAAGTGATTATGGAACTGTGTGATGAATCTGTATGTCTTGTGTCTTTGTTACTCGTTGATGGCATGTGTTGCACTTAATCAACAGGGTGGGAAAAGATTTAGACTGAGGCAAGTGGTGGATCTGTGTGAACGGTGGAGCTGTGTGCTATAAACTTTGTGATTTGGGTTAAAATTGGAAGTCTTGCCTTAGTCAATTAAGGACTTAACTTTGTGCGCCATTGAACTGGGCCTTACTGTACGACCACATGCCTAGTATGGGTGGGCCGACTTAGTAAGTTATGGAGTCTTGACATTGACAACTCAGTTGTATTTAAGCCATGTGATGGGTTGGAGGTGTGATATGTCACATCGCGGACGGTTCACGCATCCTCGCCCAATGGTGTGTGTCGTTCCAAGGCGTGTGTACAAATTGGACGGCAGTAAAGCACACCAGGAGTGTCATTGTTTGAGATGAAGTCTCTGAAAGGTTTTGTTGTGATCAACTCTGATCCGGTTGATTTCATCGTGTGGGTAAAGTGTACAACCTCTGCAGAGTGTTTAAACCAATCTATTCGAATAGCCGCGTCCTCGGTTATGGACACGCTCGGGAATTTCACACGAGGGGTAGATTTTTCATAAAACAATTGGGAAGGGTCAGCTGTGTGAGATAACTTGTTCAGCTGTGTGAAAGAACTTGATTAGACTATGTGTACTTTGTGAAATCAATTGTTAACTTATTATTGTCTATTTGTTTTGAATTATGCTTTCAATCTATTATTTTGTATTCAATTGCAAATGTTGCATTTCTGCAAAATAACCACAGAAGCCATTTCTTTGGAATAAGCCATCATGTATAAATGCATTCTGTGGTATGACTTGCGAGTACGGTGTGTACTCACTCTTGCTAAACAAATCAACAGAAGTGGAGGAGTCACCGCTTTTGAAGAAGAGTTCTACTGAAGGTTGAGCGTTAGGGTCTTGATCCCGATCGGTTGCTCGTGGTAAATTGATGGGAGCCACCGAGTTTATTTCGTTTCATTGCGCAGCTTATTTCTTTATTGTCAGCCTTGCATGGCTTAATAAATGTAAAACTCGACCATAAGGTCCCAGCAGTTATTTGTTATTTAAAGTACTCGTTTATTCTTATATTCGTTGTATGGATGTGATATTTCATCAATGTTGACACTGTGTGCACTAGCGTGATCCCGACTAGTGCGAGAATACACAGAGGGTCCAGATTTGCATATTTGGGTCCCGACAGAGGTGGTATCGAGCCATACCGACCGTAGGTCTTGACCCTAGTTAGATTGGCTTCTTAGTGAGTCCAAACTATTTTCTAAAGCAAAATTTACTTGCAAGATTAATTGAACTCTTTAACTCATCTCATGTCTCTCTTGACTCAACTACTGCTGAAATTCTTTCTCTCCCCGCTGCCTTTAAAGATGTTTTTATATCCTTGTCCATCTTGACAGATGCCTCGCCTCTTGAGTTATGGAGAGCGCAAGGAGGACTTGCCAGAGCTTTGGAAGTTGCTACAAGTACTTGGAGGGTTCGATCGTCCATTGTACCGTGGCGGTGCTTGGATTGTGAACAGCCGAGATCGGGAGTGATCGCCATTTGACCGCTCACGCCAGTGCGAAACACCAAGGCAAGCAAACCATCGAACATCTCAAATCGAAGGAGTATTTGGATTGAAGCAATCCAGAGTCTTCACGCCTTGCCATCCCGAGGATCCGCAACATCTACTCTCGAGCTTCGTGACACGCTTTTCGTTATCATCCCCGCACTTCCGACGTGGATCTTGTCGCACGCTTTTCCGTCTACGGAGGAGAAGACAACGCCACCGCCGTGCATCTCGCCCGATTCACCGCCGCCGGAAGAATCGTTGGAGTTAGCCGCCACGAGTGGAGTGTACCTATGAGACTCTTCAGAGAGTCAAGAAAGGATCGCCATATTAGAAGAAACTCTTTATGGACGACACGACCACGAAGAAGACATCAAGAGGAAGACCTGTAAGAAGGCGATGGACCGCCGAACCGTAAGAGCCAGCAGAGGCAAAGAGGCCGAAGCACCACCGTGACTGCACTGAGACACTGCTCCTATTGCACCATCCCCGACATCGGGATCGGTTTGCAAGGATGCCACCACTTTCGTGTCTACAAGAGCGGGAGCACCGCAAAGGCTGCGAGGCTATTTGATTGAGTAGTCTGCTCGCGTTGTTTGAGCTTAACCGCTTTATGTCTTGAGTCGCCCTTTAGGCGGTAGTTTGGTGTGCTTAAATTCGTCCTTATTTTTGTGTGCAAGTATGAGCTGCAAAGGCCCTTAGGCATTGTTGCAAGCCATACTATTATCTTAATCAATATAAGAGTTTCAGTTGAGCTTTCTTAAAATATGTTGGGTTTTACCTACCCTGCTTAGTTCTACAACTTATCTCGTGCTTGCTACCTTATCTAACCCCTGGAGATTCACCAGATGGTTCAGACTCATCAAGCTGCTGCAAGTGGTTCCGATACTCCGGTATCAGAAGGACAGGAACAGACCCCCGGAGAAGCAGTTCCACCACAAGCACCTTCAGTTGATCTGCAGAATTTTGGAGCATTCATGACAGCTCAAACCCAGCTGATGTACACCATGATGAATCAGATGCAGGCTATGAATAATCAGAACAACAACAATCAGCATCATAATGGAGCCCCAGTTATTCATGGTCACAATGGATCATCCAAGTTGGCGGAGTTTATGAGGACCCGTCCACCAACCTTTTCTGGACATGTCTCACCAGTAGAAGCTGATGATTGGCTACGTGTTATTGAGAGAAAACTGCTGATCACTCAATGCAGCGATCATGAAAAAGTTCAGACGCCTCTCACCAGATGGAAGGCATTGCCGCCGAATGGTGGGAAAACTTTTGTGCAGCGCATGGAACGCCGCAAGATATTACTTGGGAAGAGTTCACCACTGCTTTTCGCCAGTATCATGTACCAGAAGGAATCATGGATCTAAAGAAGGATGAATTCCGTGCTCTCAAGCAGGGAGGAATGTCAGTGATCGACTACCTCAACAAATTCTCTCAACTTGCTCGATATGCTGCAGAAGATGTCGCCACTGACAAGGCTCGTCAGAGTCATTTTCTGAAAGGATTGAACACTGGACTTCAAGTCAACTTGATCGCCCACACCTTTCCTGATTTTCAAGAATTAATCAACAAGGCTTTGATTCTAGAGGATAAGCGCAAGGAATTGGAAGATCATCGTAGCGCAGAATGGCTCAAAGAAGGAAGTCACCAACCCCACCGAGGGCAAGAATGATTCCACCGCAGCTTTAGCCGCTTTCCCACCACGCACTCGCGGACCACCCGCACCAACTTCAAGACTCGCCAGCTTGCTCGTAACTTTCACAACCCCGCACTACCAACCCCAATCCAAGAAGCAACCCACGTAATACAACCGAGTTTGCTTTACCTCGCCGTCGGCAGGCATTTCGCCAACCGATGTCCGCAGAATGGGACTATCACCCAAGACGCTTCAACCTTGGGAACACACCGGCCAAGACACCAAGACAAGGCAACCATCAAGGAACTTCTCAAGCTACCGGCCAATCCGAGGAGCACCGCCATCGCTGGTCGAGGCCGTGTCAACCACGCCACTCTAGAAGGAGCCCAAGAAGCACTGACGTTGTCTTGGGTAAGTTCCTAGTAAATTCATGCATCGCTTCTGTTTGATTACGAGCTCGTGATTCGCTTGTTTCGGAATTTTGCAACTAAGAACAAATTGGAAGTTAGGCATCTTAAGCATACTGTTAGTCCAATACTGGAGCAGAGCTAAGTTCTAAAGTTGGATGTTTAGGAGCTAGGCTACTCATAGCGGAGTTGAGTTTCTAGCCAACCTAATAGTTCTAGACACTCAGACCATAGATGTCATCCTTGGTATGGATTGGTTATCCAAACATAAAGCAGTGCTAGATTGTGGCCGAAGAGTGTAACACCCTGACTATAGGGAAGTCAAGATGTCACCTACAAACACTACTCTTCAAAGGAATAACATCAAATCGCATGATATTATGAAGCAAGTATTAAGAATGTATGGAAACAAGCATTCATCCTCAATTCTTAATCAACGAAATGGAAGTAAACAGTTCAGCAAGATAAGTAAACAAGGCCATGTTGGCTTATTACAATGCAACACAAATCATAATTAATGATAATAAAAGTCCTCAAATTGTTTGATAAATGAATGTGAGTGCATCGTGATGAACTACCCTCCACAAGATCATTCTTCCTTGTCATTTACCTAAATAAGACAATAAAGCAAGAATGAGCCAATAGACTCAGCAAGTAACTGTATGTAACAATCAAACATACAATGAGCCATATATCTCAAACACAATTTGAACATATACTGAAAACGAATGTATGAATGGATGAAGTGGAATGGTGCATTGAAGGAAATGGACATATTGTAGCATATACCGGTATAGCGAGTGAAGCACCCGTCGGTGTTCACTTAAAGTGTTCGTATGAAGAACGTTTCATACGACCGTCCAACGTGGCCCACATTGGAATGGTGGACTCACGTAACGTGGCCCACATTGGAATGGTGGACTCACGTACCCATCTTGGAATTGATGGGATTTCAAGTGCCCATTCTGGAATTGATGGGTCTTACCAAAATAATGAATGCATGTCATGATGATCACATGTCAATATGGAATAGTACTCTTAAATGAAAAGAACACATGGCACATATACGAACAAGTGTAAACATTCATTCCCACATCATACATGACATCAAACATTGAATACAAATTACTTGCCTGCCGCGCTGCAACGGGTTGGGAGGTAATTGTGATACCCCACCACTCACCGCTTCACCGCCTACAATAAAATATAATCGAAATGAGGGCAACGAATATGGCAATGCTACACGTGTCCTCCCTCAATCTTCTAGCCAAACTAACCAAATAAAAGTTCAATTTGATCAATTTACCCAACCATTTCAATTAACCCCAATCTGGCAGTTTTACTAGAAAATTCACCAATAAAAAACCGTAAGTCCAAAAGACCTTAAACCAGTTCTCAAATTTTCTTAACTTAACAGGCTACAAAACTCTAGTTGATGGTAAACTCTAATTCGGCCATTACAGAGGTCTAACCATCCATTGAAAAACTACAACTGCAGTCTGCCCAAAAATCTGAACAGCCCTAAAGAAAATGCTATAACTTTTAAACCACTGATCCAAATTGAGTGATTTTTATCAGCCTGGAAACATGGTGAAATTATCTTCAAAAACCTAGTTTGGTGGCCGACCTGATTCTGAATCTAACTAGATCAAAACCTAGGTGCAACTGACTATACCCATCAGTTCTGACAGACAGACCAGCGCGTAGTAAAACAGCCATAACTTTTAATCTACTGGGTGAAAATTTGTGATCCAGGTGCCAAAAGAAAGCTAATGAAATAAGGAACAAAACTCTAGAAGGCGAAATCATCCAATTCTGCCTCTAAGGCACCCAAAACCGTGTTGCAACCTACTGTACAGAACCGATCTACTAACAGAAATTACACGATACTACCAAAAATATGGAATCGACAACTCTAACGCAATCAAACAGCGATGGGGTCTCTCGTTACCCTTGTAGACCCGAAGAACGACGAGGAACAACTTCCCAAAGCCTTCCCCTCTCCTCCTTTGGCCAGCTCCAACTCCACGAACCCGATTGGAAGGAAATCGCCCGGCGGAGGAAGAACCGAAGAAGAACACTTGGAAGGCCGGGGGTGCAGCTCCGGGGATCTCCAATGGCAGCCACCAATGGAGAGGGAGGCGCCTAGGAGGAGGGGAGGAAGAGAGGGGGCGGCACAAGGGGGAGGAGAGGCGGCTTGGGGGGAAAAGGGGGAGGGAATAGGGTTTGGGGGGAAAGGGGTGTTCCCCCCCTTGGCCGGCCCCTAGATGGGCTGGCCGGCCCACTAATGGGCCTCCTGGGTCGCGAACTGCGGCCCAGGTTGCCTGATATTAACGTATACCCCCCCGACGAATGGAATTTTCCGCTGAAAACAATTTCTTTCGCTCTCTCCGACCTCTTTCTTTCTACCGAACATTTCCGGAGAGTTGTAAATCTCGTTTTTGAATAAAATTCCCAGATAATTGAAACGATACAACCTAGCTGGATAAATGAGGTATTACATTCTATCCCCCTTAGAAAAGATTCGACCTCGAATCTACGCACCAATCTACTCGAAAGGAAACTGCATCAGGAATGAAACAACGATAATTCAAGCTTGGAATTGCTTAGATACTCGCTTAACACTCGTGCACACCGCATTTACGCGCATTCCTCGCATAAGGATCCAGGACGATCAACGCGATAAGCCAACGTCCTAATTCTTACCACTTTCAAAAACGAAGAGAATCCAACTAGAAATAGAGAGTCCTCATCGCAGCCACGTAATGCTAACTCTCACCAAAAGGTTAGATTCCAAATTTGACAATTCATCTCGAAAACAAATCCATTTTACAACCAAAGGAGAAATTACTGGAACGCCCAAACCAAACACTCGCAGTTTGTCTGAATTGGAAAGAATCTACTTGCCAACACATCCTCAACTCAAACTGCAGAAAACACCAGTCAACAACACCAAACTCAAACGAGAATCAAGAAAACACCTCATTATCCGATGAACATTCCTTTCCACAGTTGCTTTCTTCTAGGAATAAAATTTCTCTCAAATCCTTGAAATTTGAATTCATCGCAAACCACACGCTTAAACCTTTTAGTGGAACATTATCAAATTATGATCAAACTGAAGGACATCATCCACTCAATTGTGGAGAGGCTAAATTAAATCCACCGAATACTCTAGGCAATTCATTCTACTAACCAAAAAATCGATTTAATAGAAGGCGTTCAAGGCACCACAGAAAAAGGCTCCATACCATCACATTACCTCCAATTTCCAAGAACAACAACTCAGAATCCTTAACCCGCACATTCATGTACTACAACAAAAGGGTTCTATCAATTATCATTTTACTGATCAGGAAACTCCATTATTCTACTTTCTCTACTCATAATCATTGAGTGACCAAAGGTCTAACATAACAATGCAAACCCAAATTTAACTTCCAAAACCTCTACAACAGATTGTTCTTATAACTGATAGTGAAATCATCGAATTAAATCTCCAATAGAACCACCATTCTAACATACTCACTCAATGACATCATCACAAATCACCCACACCATCTCGCAATGCTATCCAATTGCGTTACTCTAAAAATTCAATGAAGGTTTTCATACCTCCGATAATCACTAACTTTTAAATCCTGAATTGAAGTTCTAGAATTTCACTATACCAGGTGTTATTCAGCCGTAATACTATTCAGACTTACTTCGAAGTCAAACATTTCAGGTGAATCAATTTCCCTCCAAGGGATACAGTTCAAAACCATTTCACATTCTACTACTCCTCCGATAACTTGGTAGCAAGATATCATCACTACGATTACTCATCCACCACCAAACAATTGCCAAACTTATCCTTTGCAAACACTTTGCAACCCAAAACTGTGATCCTTTCTCAAATGGAAGAGGCGAACAAAGATAAGTTTATTCACACAGAAAGACGTTGCTCATCACGGCGAGCAGGAAACCAAAAGAAATATTCTGATAAAGGTGATCTTGGAAAACGAAAGCTGAGTTCATAATTGGAGACACACATCCCTCAAAAGAGAATAGCAAATAACAGCCGACACGAAAAAAAAAAAAATATTACGTTTGAAATTCGCCATCTCTTGAGCGGAAAGTGCAACAAATTTAGGAACAATGCAAATAATCACAAGTTACGAAACTTGACTCAAATTATCAAATACTCTACTGCACTCTTTCCTTTAACACAACAATTAGTTCTTGCACTAATAACACCAGGCCACATGAACAAAGTAAGTTCTTTAGATCAACCCACGGAACTACTTAAGAACAAATAAAATTTTTCAACACGCCAAATTTGTTCGAAACAGTTCATTTACTCATGAAACATGTAATCCAAATGACCTCAGCCACAAAACAAGCATTTTCCTTTTCAGGACTTCACGGAAAGCAAACGGATTCTCAACGAAAGCGACGAAAATTTCCTTTGATTGCAACCTCACTTTGCGAACTCAAACCAAGGAACCTTTAGGACTAAATCACACAAAACTCTTAAGAAGCAATAGGATATCTCCATGCACCATTTTACTTAAAACAATTTCAGTTACCAGAATATTCACGAACTCCAAAAGGTTACGGAAACTAGACTTGATGTATTCTCATTTAGGTGGTAACACAGAGGTGATTATTTTACTACAAGTTTCAACATCAATCTCACAACGTCAATTAGAAAACACCTCGAAAGACTCATGTGAAAAGAATGGGTCGAATATTTCTGAAAAGAAGAGGCACATGACCATGATTCTCACCAACTAGAAAATCATTTACCACTCGCCACAAACACCGGACCAAGGAGAAAACCAATTAAGCAATGAACTCATTGAACATAAGGGGAGTTAACAGTTGAATGCATAAGCTTCAAAAGAAGAGAATGTCTGACCTCAGCAGATAAGAACAACGAGCATTCAATATCAAAGCGCTCAATCATCAAGAACCATTATAACTCGCAACAAATCGTTTTACGTGGCAAACTTCGTTTATCATAAATAACTGGGACCTCCAATAGGTCATGGACACAAAACTCGAAATTGGATCATTTTGGAAATATCAAGAAAGGTGGTCAAACTTCTTTCTCTATAAAAGAATCAACCTTACTCTCACATTACTGATCGGGTCAATAGACCTTCTAAAGGGAACATGACAAATCGGATCATAAAAATTTTCGGCATCAAACGGAATTGTAATAACAACTTATTCTAGAAAATAATTCTGGTACAAAAACCACAAAGTTGAACAAACGTCACTCCCAGCACTACAAAACTCTAAAGAAAGGGGGTTTCGACACTTTTCTTTTCAAAGGGAGGTTCTAAACTCCAACACTCCAAATATTCCAAAGAAATGAACATAGTCGAAATTTTCTTCAATGAACTTTGTGAAAGGAAATTTTCATTCTCCGAACTGTCAAACGGATAACCGAGCTGCCCTTATCAACAAGAGAGATAGGGCTAACATAAAGAGAACGATCTTGTCAAGAATAACGTTCACAAACAGCAATGAGAGCTCCGCAGCCATAAAGGTAAGAAACTATTTTGAAAAACAAATAGGGTCTAATAGAAAACCGTAGCCCACGATCTTTGTTTGGGTGCAACCCCCGACTTAAGCATAACCAAGCACTCCAAAAGGGTTTTAACGCTTTTCTTCATAAAAGAGATGCATCAAATTTCAACAAGCAGAGGGTTTCAAAAGGAATACGTTGAGCCAATGCTTTCTCGTGTTAACGATCTTGCAACAAGAATTCTCATTAGGCAAACCATCAAACAAGAAAATGAGTCGCTCTTTTCCAATGAGAAAGAAAGAACAACCATGAAAATATCAATGTTGCCAATTTACAAAGATCATTCGTAGTAAAAGCAATTCGACAATCGAAAAACAATAATGTTTTCGGAGTACCATTAAAGGCCTTTTTAAACTCGTCTATGAAAATCATGAACCCAAGAGAAATTCATCAATCGCCACCGGACAAGAATTTGTCAAATTCGAAAATCAAGGAAGAGAACGACTTACTAAAGCAGCCCAAGAGAAATGTACGAGATCAATACACACTTGATAAAGAACTTGCAAAAGAAGTCTTCCAATACCAAGCTTCCAAACTAACGAATGAGTTAAATTTCCCCAACAGGGGTAAAACAAGTCTTTTGTGAAAAGAGAAATCTTGCATTTGAACTTTGCTCACGTGGAGCAGAAATATCATAATAATCGAAAGGGCAATATTTGTTTTAGAGAACGAATCAGAGAACTGCTGGAGCTTGCCTTCTTCATTAAAACCCCAATTTCAAAAGAATTCACGAACTGCCAGAAACCACAACCAGGAAACCAGATATCAGTTCGAGAAAGGCAACAAGTTCATCAATGAGCTCATGCTCAATACAGAGCTTATAGAACAGAGGTAAGAAGTTCTCTAATATCATACTACAACAAGGTGTAGCCCGCAAAACCTGTGACATCAACCACGAACTCAACTAATCAACGCCCGCTAGCGAAACGCATAACTAATGCAATCAATTATGAATATATATATATTTATATCGGAACATCTCTTGACGATCATAAAATTAATCCATATATATATATATAGGATAACACATCATATCATAGTTTATCACATCACAGCACAAAACAACTCAACAACGACTCATTAATCGAGTCACAACAATTGAAATGCGAAAGCAACAGTTTACCCAACCCCTCCTAATGTGCACAGTGTGTCAATTTAATATGTTTGAATGAACCACGGACCTAAAGCCCGCTCTGATACCAACTGTAACACCCTGACTATAGGGAAGTCAAGATGTCACCTACAAACACTACTCTTCAAAGGAATAACATCAAATCGCATGATATTATGAAGCAAGTATTAAGAATGTATGGAAACAAGCATTCATCCTCAATTCTTAATCAACGAAATGGAAGTAAACAGTTCAGCAAGATAAGTAAACAAGGCCATGTTGGCTTATTACAATGCAACACAAATCATAATTAATGATAATAAAAGTCCTCAAATTGTTTGATAAATGAATGTGAGTGCATCGTGATGAACTACCCTCCACAAGATCATTCTTCCTTGTCATTTACCTAAATAAGACAATAAAGCAAGAATGAGCCAATAGACTCAGCAAGTAACTGTATGTAACAATCAAACATACAATGAGCCATATATCTCAAACACAATTTGAACATATACTGAAAACGAATGTATGAATGGATGAAGTGGAATGGTGCATTGAAGGAAATGGACATATTGTAGCATATATGGTAGATAGCGAGTGAAGCACCGTCGGTGTTCACTTAAAGTGTTCGTATGAAGAACGTTTCATACGACCGTCCAACGTGGCCCACATTGGAATGGTGGACTCACGTAACGTGGCCCACATTGGAATGGTGGACTCACGTACCCATCTTGGAATTGATGGGATTTCAAGTGCCCATTCTGGAATTGATGGGTCTTACCAAAATAATGAATGCATGTCATGATGATCACATGTCAATATGGAATAGTACTCTTAAATGAAAAGAACACATGGCACATATAATGAACAAGTGTAAACATTCATTCCCACATCATACATGACATCAAACATTGAATACAAATTACTTGCCTGCCGCGCTGCAACGGGTTGGGAGGTAATTGTGATACCCCACCACTCACCGCTTCACCGCCTACAATAAAATATAATCGAAATGAGGGCAACGAATATGGCAATGCTACACGTGTCCTCCCTCAATCTTCTAGCCAAACTAACCAAATAAAAGTTCAATTTGATCAATTTACCCAACCATTTCAATTAACCCCAATCTGGCAGTTTTACTAGAAAATTCACCAATAAAAAACCGTAAGTCCAAAAGACCTTAAACCAGTTCTCAAATTTTCTTAACTTAACAGGCTACAAAACTCTAGTTGATGGTAAACTCTAATTCGGCCATTACAGAGGTCTAACCATCCATTGAAAAACTACAACTGCAGTCTGCCCAAAAATCTGAACAGCCCTAAAGAAAATGCTATAACTTTTAAACCACTGATCCAAATTGAGTGATTTTTATCAGCCTGGAAACATGGTGAAATTATCTTCAAAAACCTAGTTTGGTGGCCGACCTGATTCTGAATCTAACTAGATCAAAACCTAGGTGCAACCGACTATACCCATCAGTTCTGACAGACAGACCAGCGCGTAGTAAAACAGCCATAACTTTTAATCTACTGGGTGAAAATTTGTGATCCAGGTGCCAAAAGAAAGCTAATGAAATAAGGAACAAAACTCTAGAAGGCGAAATCATCCAATTCTGCCTCTAAGGCACCCAAAACCGTGTTGCAACCTACTGTACAGAACCGATCTACTAACAGAAATTACACGATACTACCAAAAATATGGAATCGACAACTCTAACGCAATCAAACAGCGATGGGGTCTCTCGTTACCCTTGTAGACCCGAAGAACGACGAGGAACAACTTCCCAAAGCCTTCCCCTCTCCTCCTTTGGCCAGCTCCAACTCCACGAACCCGATTGGAAGGAAATCGCCCGGCGGAGGAAGAACCGAAGAAGAACACTTGGAAGGCCGGGGGTGCAGCTCCGGGGATCTCCAATGGCAGCCACCAATGGAGAGGGAGGCGCCTAGGAGGAGGGGAGGAAGAGAGGGGGCGGCACAAGGGGGAGGAGAGGCGGCTTGGGGGAAAAGGGGAGGGAATAGGGTTTGGGGGAAAAAGGGTGTTCCCCCTTGGCCGCCCCTAGATGGGCCGGCGGCCCACTAATGGGCCTCTGGTCGCGAATCGCGCCCAGTTTACTCGATATTAACGTATACCCCGACGAATGGAATTTTCCGCTGAAAACAATTTCTTTCGCTCTCTCCGACCTCTTTCTTTCTACCGAACATTTCCGGAGAGTTGTAAATCTCGTTTTTGAATAAAATTCCCAGATAATTGAAACGATACAACCTAGCTGGATAAATGAGGTATTACAAAGAGCCGTAACAATAGAGGATACCACAGGAAAGAAAGTTGAATTCCTAGCCACCTCAGTACGTGATGGACATTTGGTAGTCAACGATCAAGACAGCTTTGGAAGATGTACCGTAGTAAAAGATTATCGGACGTATTTCGGAAGAATTACCAGGAATGCCACCGGACCGTGACATTGAATTTGTCATCGATCTAGTGCCAGGAACAGCACCAATTTCCAAGAGACCCTATCGGATGCCAGTCGATGAACTTGTGGAAATGAAGAAGCAGATAGAAGTACTACTGGAGAAAGGTTTTGTAAGACCTAGTTCGTCGCCATGGGAGCACCGCTTTGTTCGTCAAGAAGAAAGATGGAAGTATGAGAATGTGTATCGATTATCGTTCTCTCAACGAAGTCACCATCAAGAATAAGTACCCATTTCCCAGAATTGATGATTTGTTCGACCAGATGAAAGGAGCCGGAGTATTCTCCAAGATCGATCTGCGATCAGGTTACCATCAGTTGAAGATTTGTCCTAAGGATGTACCAAAGACCGCTTTCTCAACCCGGTATGGACATTATGAGTTTTTAGTCATGTCTTTTGATTGACTAATGCCCCGCCTACTTCATGAACATGATGAACAAAGTATTCATGGAATATTTGGATAAGTTCGTGGTAGTGTTTATTGATGATATTTTGGTATACTCAAAGTCAGAAGAAGAACATACAGAACATTTGAGATTAATTCTAGAGAAGCTCAGAGGACATCAGTTGTATGCCAAGTTCAGCAAGTGTGACTTTTGGAAGAAGAAAGTTGATTTCCTCGGTCATGTGATGACAAAGAAGGAGTAGCGATTGACCTCGAAAGGTTAAAGTCAGAATGAATTGGGAGCAGACCAAAACGGTTACTCAAATTCGTAGTTTCTTGGGAATGGCAGGATACTATCGTCGTTTCATTGAAGGATTCTCAACGATTGCTAAGCCTCTTACGCAATTATTGAAGAAAGAGAAGAAGTACATTTGGACCCCAGCTTGTGAAGAGAGTTTTCAAGAATTGAAGAAACGTCTGACTTCAGCTCCAGTGCTAGTTTTGCCGGATCTTAGTAAGGATTTTGATATCTACTGTGATGCTTCGCGTCAAGGATTAGGATGTGTCCTTATGCAAGAAGGAAGAGCTATCGCTTATGCGTCAAGGCAATTAAGGCCTCATGAAGAGAACTATCCTACCCATGATTTGGAACTAGCTGCCGTAGTGCATGCCTTGAAGATTTGACGTCATTATCTCATCGGTAATCGCTGTGAAGTCTACACAGATCATAAGAGCCTGAAGTACATATTCACTCAGTCGGATTTGAATATGAGACAGAGAAGATGGTTGGAATTAATAAAGGATTATAATCTTGGAATCCATTACCATCCTGGTAAGGCCAATGTAGTTGCAGATGCACTGAGTCGTAAAAGCTACTGCAATGCTCTAGAGATAAAAGAGTTGTGTTCGGAACTTCAGGAGGAACTCCAGAAGCTACAGCTAGAAGTAGTTCCTGAAGGATTTGTGGCCAGCCTAGAAGTGCAATCTACTCTGGAGAAACAGATTCGTGAAGCGCAACCCAAGGATTCTGAGTTTGCCGACCTCAAAAAGAAGATGGCAGAAGGAAAATTTAAAGATTTCACCGTAGATGATCATGATATACTGTGGATCAATGGACGTATCTGTGTACCGGATATTGATGGATTGAGACAGCTGATTTTGAAGGAAGCCCATGACTCAAAGTATTCGATTCACCACGAAGTACTAAGATGTATCAGATGTTAAGAATCGCTTTGGTGGCCAAACTTAAAGCGAGACGTCGCAGAGTTCGTTGCCTTATGCGACGTGTGTCGAAAGTAAAGGCCGAACATCAAAGACCAAAGCAGGATTGCTACAACCACCAAGATACCGTAATGGAAGTGGGAAGAAATTGGTATAGATTTTATTACCGGTCTACCCAAGACTCAATCAGTTATGATTCAATTTGGGTAATAGTGGATCGTTTGACTAAGGTTGCCCATTTCTTGCCAATAAAACCACTTATTCGGAGATCGCCTTGGGAATTGTATATGACAAAATTGTCACCGCACGGTGTGCCTAAGAAGATAGTGTCGATCGAGGATCTCAATTCACCTCGTTTACGCGAGTCTACATGAAGCCACGAACTCATCTCAATTTCGATCGCTATCATCCCTGCATGATGGACAGATGAAAGAGTCAACCAGATATTAGAAGATATGTTGAGAGCTCGTGCCTTAGCAAATGCTACCGTTGGGATAAAAGTTTGCCGTATGCGAAATTCTCGTACAACAACAGCTATCGCCGGTTGCGATGTCACCATTTGAAGCTTTGTATGGTCGTGCTGCGAACTCCGTTGAATTGGTCGAGAGACAATGAACGTGTAGTGTTCGGGCCAGATATTATCCAGGAGGCCGAAGAACAAGTTGCTATGATCAGAGAGAGGTTAAAGATAGCCCAGTCCAGGCAAAAGAGTTATGCCGATAATCGTCATCGTGACCTTAGCTTTGAACCAGAAGATTTTGTGTATCTTCGAGTTACTCCGCTCAGAGGTGTTAAGAGATTCCACACCAAAGGGAAGCTTGCTCCAAGGTATGTGGGTCCATTCAAGGTTTTGGAACGCCGTGGAGAAGTTGCGTACCAGTTGGAGCTACCGCAGTCGTTAGCAGGAGTGCATGATGTCTTTCATGTCTCTCAGCTGAAGAAGTGTCTTCGTGTGCCAGAAGAGCAGACCCCGTTGGAGTCAATTGAACTGAAAGAAGATCTCACGTACAAAGAACAACCTGTTAGGATTTTGGATGTCGCAGAGCGCCGCACCAGAAGCAAGACCGTTCGTTTCTGCAAAGTCCAGTGGAGTAACCACTCAGAAGGAGAAGCAACGTGGGAACGTGAAGAAGAGTTGAAATCCGAGTTCCCTAGCCTTTTCTCTAGCTAGCCTAATCTCGGGACGAGATTCGTTTAAGGGGGGGAGGTTTGTAACATCCCAAATTTCAGAGCTTTAAAAATCTTTTAAATAGTAGTAGTGAGAAAATTCACCATTTGGATTTATTGGAATATTAATTTAAAAAGCTTAATATGGACTTTAAGGACAAATTGATTTAATGTGCTTAATCCCAACACCAACAATTGCCAAAATTATTTTATTTAGATTCTATATGCTTGGATATATTTTATAGAATTTTCTGGAATTTTTCCAAAGTCATTTGCTATTTTCTAATTGCTAATTGTATTTTCTGGATTTATTTAAAAGAAAAATCTATTTTAAATCCTTCGAACGATCTTGGGCGAAGCCCAACACTATTCCAAATTTCGCTCACTCCCAAGTTGGATCAAGATCGCCCATTGCCGCCGCCACGAAGTTCGCCCGCCTGCCCACGGGATCTTCGCGCGTGTCCTTTCTTGGTCGATCCGCCGCCGCCGCGCCTCGCGTCTCTCTATCAAGTGGGACCGCCGAGGTGTCGCCTTTTCCACACACCTTCGTCCGAGTCATGCCGCCACGACAAGTGGGTCCCACCGAAATCTCGTTCATCGTCTCCGTCGGGACTTTGTTCCGATTCTTCCGCGTCTTGCCGCCGGCCCTCGACATGGGTTCTAGGGTTTCTCGGCCCTATTTAAAGCCGCGCCCGTGTCACGAGGATCGCATCCACCCCCGCCGCCTTTTCCCCACAGCCGCTAACCCTAAATCGTCGCCGTTTCGCCGGAATCGGAGATCGAACCTCAGCACCGCCGTGAGCTTCCTCGCCGGATTGCGCAGCCACCGGTGAGCTTCAGCCGCCACCGAGCCCACCCCTGAGTTCGCCTTCGCCAAGGGCAACCCTATGCGCGCTCGCGTTGCCACGGGAAGCCCTACCTCGCCGCCGCCACCATCGGCCGCACCGCCCGCCGCTCTCGTGTCGCCGCCGCCGCTTCGGTCATCTCCGGCAAGTAGCGACCGCGCACCAGATCGCCAGTCGCCCGAGTCGAGCGCACCTCCGCCACCGCCGAGCCGCGAGTCATCCGCCAGATCCGTGGTCGCCGGAGTGCCGCCGTCGCTCGCCTCCGTGGCCCACGTGTGCGACCTCATCCCCTCTGTCTTTGGCGTGTCGCTGCGTGGTCGCATCGTCAGAGCCACGTCGCCTCGGTCCACCGGGCTGGTTCTCCCTCGGCTCGGTGGATTTGGTCTACCGTGGGCCGAGCCACTGACAGTGGGGCCCACATGTCAGATTTTATTTTAAATTTAATTCTTTTCCAGAAATTCTCTACCGACGCAAGCATTGCGCAATAATCCGATTTTCCTTTATAAAAATAATTCGGAAATTCAAGAAAATCCAAATTAGGGTTTAATTGATTTTCCAATCTTCCAAAGCCCATATCTTTTGCATCCGAAGTCCAATTGAGCTCATTCAAATTTGTAAATTCATATAAAATTAAGATCTATTTAATGGTGAATTTTATTTGAATTTTTGGAGTTGTTTTGCCTCTGTTATTTATTTATTTTGTTTCTTTTGTCTCGTTTCATGAGTAGACGTCGATACTTGGGAATTTTGCGAAAGAAGGAGCACCTCAAGACCAAGACCAATATCTAGATCTATTCCAAGGCAAGTTATACCTTTGATCATTTTGAACCCAGTTTTCAAAATACTTTGTTTCAATGTATTGCATTCTATTTCAAGTATTTATTTAAATGCTTTTGGGTGTAGTTATTAATCCAAATTGTTATGCCACCTTGTCTATTGTATGCCATGATCTTTTGTCACCCTAGGTTGATTAATTATTAGTTGGTATTATTGTAGCACCAACGTGGGTTGGTTAGATACGATTAGACTGCTTAGCCATGCCACGAGTCATCATTTCATGTGAGAGTTGCAATTATAAATTTGACTAAGTGATTATGGAACTGTGTGATGAATCTGTGTGTCTTGTGTCATTACTCGTTGATGGCATGTGTTGCACTTAATCAACAGGTGGGAAAAGATTTAGACCGAGGCAAGTGGTGGATCTGTGAACGGTGGAGTCGTGTGCTATAAACTTTGTGATTTGGGTTAAAATTGGAAGTCTTGCCTTAGTCAATTAAGGACTTAACTTTGTGCGCCATTGAACTGGGCCTTCACTGTGCGACCACATGCCTAGTATGGGTGGGCCCGACTTAGTAAGTTATGGAGTCTTGACATTGATAACTCAGTTGTATTTAAGGCTGTGTGATGGTGGAGGTGTGATATGTCACATCGCGGACGGTTCATTGCATCCTCGTCCAATGGTGTGTGTCGTTCCAAGGGCTGTGTGTACAAATTGGACGGCAGTAAAGCACACCAGGAGTGTCATTGTTTGAGATGAAGTCTCTGAAAGGTTTTGTTGTGATCAACTCTGATCCGGTTGATTTCATCGTGTGGGTAAAGTGTACAACCTCTGCAGAGTGTTTAAACCAATCTATTCAAATAGCCGCGTCCTCGGTTATGGACACGCTGGAATTTCACACGAGGGTAGATTTTCATAAAACAATTGGGAAGGGTCACCGTGTGAGATAACTTGTTCAGCTGTGTGAAAGAACTTGATTAGACTATGTGTACTTTGTGAAATCAATTGTTAACTTATTATTGTCTATTTGTTTTGAATTATGCTTTCAATCTATTATTTTGTATTCAATTGCAAATGTTGCATTTCTGCAAAATAACCACATAAGCCATTTCTTTGGAATAAGCCATCATGTATAAATGCATTCTCAGGTATGACTTGCAGTACGGTGTGTACTCACTCTTGCTAAACAAATCAATGTAAGTGGAGGAGTCGTCGCTTTTTTTGAAGAAGAGTTCTCGAAGGTTGAGCGTTAGGGTCTTGATCCCGCGGTTGCTCGTGGTAAATTGATGGGAGCCACCGGAGTTTATTTCGTTTCCGCTGCAGTTATTTCTTTATTGTCAGCCTTGCATGGCTTAATAAATGTAAAACTCGACCATAAGGTCCCAACAGTTATTTGTTATTTAAAGTACTCGTTTATTCTTATATTCGTTGTATGGATGTGATATTTCATCAATGTTGACACTGTGTGCACTAGCGTGATCCTGGACTAGTGCAGAATACACAGAGGGTCCAGATTTGCATATTTGGGTCCCGACACTACGCTAGCAAAAGAAGAGTTGGAGTAACCCGATCCAATATAGAGCACGTCGATGTAGTGGTCGTAGTGGATCGTCCAACGCCCTCGATGCCGATCATCTTCTCCAGCAACCTGTCACGTTCCTTGTGAAGATCGTTTTAACATCCCAATCTTGAGTTTGTATTTAAAATGTATAGAAATGAGAAGAATTTAAAATTTTTGATGCATCATGTTGTCATTTGATTTATCTGGATTTTCTTTCATTGGTTTTGGTGAATTTTGAAAAACTAATGCTTCAATTCACTGAACACATAGTCCTTTAAAACTTTCCTAGGTTCTGGATCATCTTAGTCGCTCCTCTGAAAAAAAAATTCATAATTTTTAGAATTCATTTACTATTTTAAATTGGCCAGTCAAACCTATCAATCCTTAGTTAAACCCCTAAATAAAAGACTTGAAAGAATTTTATAGAAAAATTTACCCCATAAAAAAACCTTAAAAATTTATACAAGGTTGTTTGTAGATACGGTAATCTCCCATAAAAATTGCAGAATTTTTGGGACTTTAAAACTCTACCTAAAAATTCATAACCCTCTCAATCTTTTGAAATCAACTTGGTCAAACCAATCGAGTTGACTCCACTCGATTCGACCAGCCTCTCGATTTGACTAGCCCCTCGATGCTACTCGATTCGACCAGCTGCTCAATTCGACCAGAACCACTTAGTCCGACTGCACCGTCCGACCAGGTACGACCAAACCCTCCGACCAGGTTCGACCAGGCCCGCCTGTCAGCCACCTCCTCGCCTCGTCACCGTCTTCCTCGCCGTACCCATGCCACCAACATTCGAGTGCATCATCACCACTACAAAAGTCATCACCTCAGTGCGAATGCCTCCCCTTTTTCCTCTAGACGCATGCGCATAAAAAGTCATCACCTCTGCCACGCCTGTTCCCCCCTCTTGTCTCCTCCCCACCTGCCCCCATCACGCTGGAGCACATAGAGGTCGAGAGTCATCATGCCCCGTCGTCTCGTCATCCCCTCTCTATCACTCAACTCGTCCATGGCAGTGAGCCATGAACTGAGCTCACCCCGCTAGTCTCTCCTCGCGCGCTCTCTGCCTCCAGCCTATATAAAGCACTAGAGCTCCATCTTCATCTCTCTTCGCAACCACCTGAGGCCTCCCCTGCCTCCGAGTTTCCTCTACTAAGCCAAGCCCGAAGGTTGGGCTGAAGCTCCATTTTCAGCCGAGGCACCGTCGTCGTGTTCTCGTCGTTCTAATGCCACCCTCTTACTTCCATCTACATCCGAATATGTTTCCGAGCTTGAGGATACATTCCCCTAACTCGATTATCCTTTTCCTTTTCAGGAGTGGTCTGAATTTGAGTTTTCTCCAACTTCGGCCGAAACCAGTTCCTTCTTTCCCATCTCAGGAAAGAGGCTCCACTTTTCGATTGCTTGCTCTAGCACCATCTCTGGGTCTCACCGAAGCTCCCCGTACCACTCATCTTCCTTCTCTCTGCTCAGGATGAACCCTCCTCGGTAAAACCTCCTCGCCACCATCGTTCACCACCGCCAGAGCTCCACAGACCACCCCAACCATCATACCCTGCTCCAGTATGCTCCTTGTACTCCCTAGAGGCTCGTGTGCATGACATTTAGTTAAGGGTGCAACTGGTTTTGCCATTGCCATTTTTGGCCGAAAAGCCTCAGCCGCCCAACCTCATCGCGCTGCCGCATAAGACCACCTGTAGTCGAAGCCTCCTTCCGACCAGCTAGTCGAAGCCACCTTCCGACCACCTGTACTCGAAGCTTCCGTCTGACCAGGTAGTTGAAACCTCCATCCGACCATGTAATACCCCGGCCTGCTCGTAGCGTGGTCCATGTGGCCCATGAGGAGTTGTGTGGTGGGATTAGTCCTACATTGCTTGTCTCAAGTGAGTTGTAGTGGTATATAATGCCTGTTGGATCCAAACGTAGCACCTCCGGGTTAACCCTTTTACACGAAGCGAGGACGAAAGTGTAAGTGAGGTGCTATGTGTGGCGGGTCCGCCCCACAGTGGGCTGGGCATTGAGCTCATGTTGGGTTGGGGTGTTACAGATGGTATCAAAGCATCAACCTTCGCTGCAGCGCGCGCAAGGGATGTGCGCGGGCATATGGCGATATCACATGTGGGCCCGAGGTGGACACATGGCATGGCATATGTGCCAGCACTGGACGCACGGACGTGTACCGAGGGGTGGTTCTGGGCATTTGCCGCATATGCGGTATGCTGCCGAGGGCGTCGGCCCTTAAGGGGGGGTGAATGTAATACCCCGGCCTGCTCGTAGCGTGGTCCATGTGGCCCATGAGGAGTTGTGTGGTGGGATTAGTCCCACATTGCTTGTCTCAAGTGAGTTGTAGTGGTATATAATGTTTGTTGGATCCAAACGTAGCACCTCCGGGTTAACCCTTTTACGCGAAGCGAGGACGAAAGTGTAAGTGAGGTGCTATGTGTGGTGGGTCCGCCCCACGGTGGGCTGGGCATTGAGCCGATTTTGGGTCAGGGTGTTACAGACCACCTGTAGTCAAATCCTCCTTCCAACCACCTGTAGTTGAAGCCTCCTTCCGACCAGGTAGTTAAAACCTCTATCCTACCACCTTTAGTCGAAGCCTCCTTCCGACCACCTATAGTCAAAGCCTCCCTTCAGCTGGGTAGTTGAAACCTCTTTCCGGTCAAGTAGTCGAAACCTCCTTCCAACCGCGTAAAGTCGGATGATCAGTAATCGAAACAAACAGTGCTCGAAACCAGCAGTAATCGAAATGAACAGTACTCAAAACCATCAGTACTCGAAATGAATAGTACTCGAAGACAGTAGTACTCCAAATGGACAGTACTTGAAACCATTAGTACTCGAAGCCAACAGTACTCGAAACCATCAGTACTCGAAGCAAACAGTACTCGAAGTCTAATTATTGGAGTTTATCTTCCGATAGAAATGGTTTAGGCTATAACTTTCGCATACGAACTCCAAATTGACGGCATTATCCGTCCTTATTGGTTCTTTTGCATAAATTTCTAAATTCATATAAAATCATGCTCTACCTTCTGCTTAAATTTCATGATTTTTGGATGATTATGAAATTTTGAGTTTATTCGGCGTTATCCGTCCTTATTGGTTCTTTTCGATTCTTTCACTAGGTTTTGATGATTTTATTATTTACGAGAGTGATCCGTAGCCGCAAGAGGACTGTCTCCAACAAGGCAAGCAACCCCCCTTTGATCATATTTCTCCTATTACTTTTGATACAATTATCTTGATTGCAAATGTATGTATGCATATGCTATTTTGATGTTAGTTTTCATTAGGAGTAGTAAATCCGAATAGATGCATGAGCTGTGGCAAATGTTCTCATTTCTACTGAGCCTAAGTTAGATTATTGCTAATGATTGAGAGTCCGATGGATGGACTCTGGTCATTTATATGTATGTAGCATATGAGTCGATTTGCTTAGAAATGCTTAGTACTCGAAACCATCAGTACTCGAAGCAAACAGTACTCGAAGTCTAATTATTGGAGTTTATCTTCCGATAGAAATGGTTTAGGCTATAACTTTCGCATACGAACTCCAAATTGACGGCATTATCCGTCCTTATTGGTTCTTTTGCATAAATTTCTAAATTCATATAAAATCATGCTCTACCTTCTGCTTAAATTTCATGATTTTTGGATGATTATGAAATTTTGAGTTTATTCGGCGTTATCCGTCCTTATTGGTTCTTTTCGATTCTTTCACTAGGTTTTGATGATTTTATTATTTACGAGAGTGATCCGTAGCCGCAAGAGGACTGTCTCCAGCAAGGCAAGCAACCCCCCTTTGATCATATTTCTCCTATTACTTTTGATACAATTATCTTGATTGCAAATGTATGTATGCATATGCTATTTTGATGTTAGTTTTCATTAGGAGTAGTAAATCCGAATAGATGCATGAGCTGTGGCAAATGTTCTCATTTCTACTGAGCCTAAGTTAGATTATTGCTAATGATTGAGAGTCCGATGGATGGACTCTGGTCATTTATATGTATGTAGCATATGAGTCGATTTGCTTAGAAATGCTTAGAACACTAGAATGGAGATCATCGCTTCGGCGATGGTCATTGTGTCATCATTCTAAATACTTGGGTCAGCGCACTCATATGTATAATGTATTTGAAAAACTAAAACGGAAATTAAAACGATTTGGACTCGGGCAAATGGTTGTTAGTGTTGTTATTGGGTGTGTGGCTCATGCCCGAGTCAACAAGGACTGAATTACTTGTGTCACTGATCCAAGCACTATTACGTGCATCCACATGAGGACATATGGGAACCCTTTTGACTTAGAACTTTGGCGTGTGTTAGCTCCAAGTTGCAGAGGTCGGGTGTATTGTGTTAAAAATATTATGTGTGTGATGGGTGTGCAGTAGTGGGTTCCTGTCCAGGTTCTCCACACCAAGGAGCATCGGTAATTGTCCTAGGCTCTATCCAAAGGGGTAGTTGACCGAAGCTTTACTGATGACTCCGACACAACGTATGGGTTTTCATCCATACGGGTGACTCGTAGTTAATGCATTATATTGGAAAACGTCTCGTAGCACTTAGCTCTGCTGGCGTACCTAAGGAAGTGTGCTAAATAGCTTGGCAAAAGGAGCGGCTTGACATGTGGGTAAACTTGTACACCCCTACAGGTTTTAGTCTACTCGAGTAGCCACGTTCTTGGTTATGACAATGCTTGGTTAGGTCGTGCAAAAATTAGACCATAACATTTTGATAAAACTTGAAATCGGGTGGTACGAATGGGTAATTCATGCTATGTTGTGGTAGCTGTTGGGAAGTCACCTCTAGGAGGTTAATTATGTTTATAAATGTTGTCTCACTATTATTTAAACATTTAAAAATAGATTTGCTAAATATGAACTCTAAATGACTTATGTGTTGTAAATTATGAAGAATCGGTATTTGTAATAACTTTTGTATGGAATTGATGTTTTAAATTTTGTAAAGGTGTAAGTGTACCACTCTTGGGAGGTATACAAAACATTGAGAACGGGATATTTGATTTGTAATACTAGGACCAATCGGATGGTTAAGCATTATAAGTTAAATACCCTAGTTTCTCGCAATCGCGGATCGTCCTCGAGCGCAACAGCAACTGCAGTAGCGCCTCCACGGTATCCACACGTCCAGAGATGGAACACCGTATGCCGGTGTGCTAACACCAACTCACACGGTAGGGCTTTTGAGAAGATGGTGGCTAGGGTTTCGGTGGAACAACTCAGTGTGTTTCCCAATAGCCTCATGCATCCACTTATATAGAGCCCATGACAGATCCAATCTGAACACGTTTGGTCCAACCCGTTAAGTGTGTGACTAGGTAGGTTCATGCGTAATGGGTTGTGACTCAGAAACCCTTTTGCGGCCACGAGTCATTAGCGGTTCCTAGCAGGACATAACGATTCCTGAATACACATAAATTATATCGGACGAACCATAATGTAATATGATCTATGAGTAGGTCCTTATCACTTACGATTAGCTCGTATATCTATACGACCAGTTCATATTTAGTCATGACTAGTTCGTAACTCCTGACGACTAGTTTCAACTAGTTAGTTATTATGTTCGATAAGTCTCACGACCACCAGATTCCATACTCCATACGACCAGATCTGCTCGAACCGAACGACCGCTTGTGTATTCTCCCTTTGCCACACGATATCGGGTTGAACTCCGTGTGAGATAATTTGTCATCTATGGACTATTCAATACTTTCCGATCAATTATCGAATAACTTCATGTGGTCGACCCTTCGACCATTAGTGGCATGGCCATGCACTTTCTTTATCCGACCACATCGAGGAGCACAAAGATGTATCTCATGTGATGTTAGGAGGACAAATCCTATATTCGACCAAATACATTCCTCCGCATGTTTCAGAGCATACCCAAAGCTATCTTTATAACTTCCCGATACTGGAGTAGCATTTGACAACTCTAAAATGCACTATAACACATCTAGGAAACCATGTCGATCGCAGTCTAAGGATTATATATCATCATTGATTGAGACCAACGATGACTAATAAAATCATAACAATCTCAATTGTGCCTCAAGATTGGTGAATCCAACACCATGTTCTCTAACATGTGTTCACATTATTGATTCGATATCCCTATATCCATGACCGTGAAATATGGTCATCAATCAATACATGTATCGGTCGATAGAGTCACTAGTGTTCGGCAAGTGTCATTCGACCGTGGATACATTTAGAACGACACCATCATAAGTTAAAAGAGTTTCACCAATAAGTCGATACTGTTAATCTTTATAACCGATGATTCATTCAAGGAACAAATAACACTTATTCAATAACTCATAGACATAGACATGATACAATCATCTCTATGATTGCCTCTAGTGCATGTCACCAATGCTCTCACTTGCACTAGAGTCAATCAAATAGGTATCGAATACCCATAGCTCTTGTGTGCACCTCATGCTTAGGTTGCGGAGAGACTTTGTCAACGGATCAGCGATATTCAAATCTGTGTGCACTTTTCATATATTCACATCACCTCTCTCAACGATCTCATGAATAATGTGATATCGTCGAAGTATGTGCTTGAACTTTTGATGTGATCTAGGCTCCTTAGCTAGTGCAATGGCTCCACTATTATCACAATAGAGATCCATTGGACAAGAAGCACTCGAAACCACACCCAGTTCATTAATAAACTTTCTAATCTACACGACATCTTTTGCAGCTTCCGAAGCTGCAATGTACTCAGCCTCTATTGTAGAATCAGCAACTGTTCCCTGCTTGGAACTCTTCCAGCTTCCTGCTCCTCCATTCAAACAAAACATAAACCCCGACATAATCTAAAATCATCCTTGTCGGTTTGGAAGCTAGCATCGGTGTAACCATTTACGACCAACTCTTCCTCACCGCCATATTCAAGAAATGCATCCTTAGTCCTTCTCAAGTACTTAAGGATATTCTTGACTACTATCCAGTGACCTTCACCTGGATCTGACTGATATCTACTCGTAACACTTAGAGCATGTCGGGACCCAAATATGCAAATCTGACCCTCTGTATATCTTGCACTAGTCCAGATCATGCTAGTGCACACAGGACAACATCGATGAAATATCATTTCTATATGCAAAGATGACTAATAAATAGACAAATAACAATAATTATCGAGTAAAGACCTTAAGGTCAAAGCTTACAATTAATATCTCGTAAGACAAATAGCTCAATAAAGTCGCAATGAACGTAATCTAATAACCAGTGAAGCCCATCCATATGCCCACATGCAATCGACTGGGGTAGCACGACCTAGTTCTCCACGATCCTTGAAGTAGACCTTGTTGACTGACGATTCTTCCACTTCTGTTGATTGTTTATAGCAAGTATGAGTACACACCGTACTCGCAAGTCATACAACAGAATGCAATTTATAGATGATTGCTTATTCCAAAGGAATGACTTCTGTGCTTCTTTTGCAGAAATGCAACATTTGCAATTGAATACAAATAATAGATTGAAAACATAATTCAAAACAAATAAACAATAATAGTTTAACATTTTCTTTCACAAAGGACACAAAAGCCTAATCAAGTTCTTTCACACAGCTGAACAAGTTACCTCACACAGCTGACCCTTCCCAATTGTTTTATGAAAATCTACCCCTCGTGTGAAATTCCCGAGCATGTCCATGACCGAGGACGCGGTTATTCGAATAGATTTGTTTAACACTCTGCAGAGGATGTACACTTTACCCACACGATACAATCAGTGTAGCTACCACTGACCATAACAAAACCTTTAAGAGACTTCATCTCAAGCAATGACAGTCCCGATGTGTTTTACTGCCGACCAACCGATACACACAGCGTTTGGTTACGACACACATCGTTGGACAGGGATCCAGCGAACCGTCCCGCGATGTGAGATATCACACCCCCAGCCCATCACATAGCTTAAATACAACCTGAGTTGTCAATGTCAAGACTCCATAACTTACTAAGTTAGGCCCAGCCCATACTAGGCATGTGGTCGTACAGTAAGGCTCGGCACACAAAGTTAAGTCCTTAATTGACCAGGCAAGACTTCTAGTTTTTCCCAAATCACAAAGTTTACAACACACAGCTCCACCAATCACACAGAATCCACCACTTGCCTTAGTCCAAATCTTTTCCCACCCTGTTGATTAAGTGCGACACATGCCATCACGAGTAACAGCACACAGCACACACAGTTTCATCACACAATTCCATAATCACTTAGTCAAGTTTATATTTGCAACTCACATGAAATGATGACTCGTGGCATGGCTAAGCAATCTACTCGTATCTAACCAACCCACGTTGGTGCTACGATAATACTGTCGGGACCCGAAAATACATCTCAGTAACCCTCTGTGTATTCTGAACTAGTCCCAGATCAGTAGCTAGCTCACACAGGGAACAGTGATGAAATACCATCCATTTATTCGATTTAACTAGAAAGATCTCAAAATAACAAATAATAATAACTGGACCTTATGGTCAATGTTTACTTAACTTACCACGCAGGGTTAAAGAAACAAATAAACTCTTGCAGCGGAACGAGAAACTTGGAAAGGCCAATCAACATGCCCACAGGCAATCGAGTGGAGAACGCATCCTAATCCGCAAAACCTTCATAGTCTTCCTTCTGAAAGAACTCCTGTGCAGCTGGGTATTCTTCAACTGATCAACAAAGGTATGAGCCGTGAGTACATAAAGCACTCAGCAGGCCGTAGGGAAATGTATGCAAATAGTATTCATACAAGGCTTACCAAAGGTTAGATGTATGGTTCTTTTGCAGAAAACAGCATTTATGACAAATACAATGAATAGATTGAAATGCGTAATTGAAAAGAATAATAAATACTTAAATAATTTCTTTGAAACAACCAGTGAACTAACCATTCACTTCTCAACCAAACCAATGACAAGTGAACTCCCCATTCACCCATCGACACAAACGACCAAGTGAATTACCCATTCACCGAACAAATATTATATTCATCAAGTGAACTTCCCATTCACACTCCGACTTATTTTTAGAAGAAACTCTATCTCCCGTGTGAAATCCCCGAGCACGTCCATAACCGCGGACACGGCTATTCGAATAGTTTTACACACTCGCAGAGGTTGTACGACTTGACCCACAAGACACGACTTCTCTAGTTGGTTTGGCATCCGTCGATACCACCGCCACTACCTTGGGTAAGCAGGCTAGAGCACGTGACAAAGCCTTTACAAAGCTCCTTCTTAACCCAGTTCTCCTCGTTGAGGTTTCAACACTGAATGTCTCCATCCGACCAAACATGGCCCCCTCTTGTGCCATAGTGAGTACGTACCCCGTACCTCACTCTTCCAAGACAGAACCAGAAATAAGATATTGCTAATTAATCACCAGTCCCACCCATACAGACATGTGGTTGTACGGTTAAGGCTCAGTTCAATGGCGCACAAGATTAAGTCCTTGACGAATTACTCAGGCGATCTTTCCACAAACCAACAACGTGTTAAATCCACACCCTCAATCCACCATCCACTCGCCTGAGTGAAAACCATTTTGTTTAAAAGAAACCAATGACATCCCCTGTCATGGAACATAAATTTTACAAAGTGGCTAACCACCACAATTCCATTTATCATTAAATCAAGATTAATCATTATGACACATGTGATGATGAACCCATCGAGACTAGGCTTTACTAAGCACCAATACGATACCCATGTTGGTGATACAAATATGTCCAACTAAAATTATCCAAGCTAGGGTGACAAAGGATTCATGGCATTCAAATGTTCAATGGGGGCATAATGACAACAGGTAATAACTAAACCCAAAATAATTGATATAAAGATAGCATGCAATTGTATAAAACAATATACTTTTGAAATCATAGGATCAATATTATCAAAGGACTACGGCTTTCCTTGGAATAAATCCTGGGATTGATCTTGATCTTGGTGTACTTCTCCTTGTTCAAAACTTCCCGAAGTAGCAACGTCTACTCGCAAAACAAGCAAGTAGAATAAATAAATACCAAATAGAGATAAAACCAACTCCAAAAATTAAATAAAAATCCTAAATAAATATAGCTCGAATTTAGATGAATTTACAAATTTGAATGGGCTCAATCGGAGTTCGGATGCAAAAGATATGGGCTTTGGATGATTGAAAATAAATTAAAACCCAAAATTGGATTTTAATTTGATTTCCCGAATTATTTTTCAATGGAAAATTCGACTTATGACATCAGCTGATGTCAGCGAGGAATTACCATCGAAAAAATAAAAGAAAAAGAAAAAGAAATTGCCGGCTGACAAGTGGGCCCCACTGGTCAGTGGCTCGGTCCACCGTGAACCGAGTCCAAGGAGGTTTGGCTTCGGGAAAAACTGGACACCTGGCTGCGACACGCAGGCGCCACACTAGCAAAAAGACGACGTGGCCGAGGAGGTGGCGGCTGAGGTGGCTTGCCACGTTGGCACAGAGAGCAACCGCAGAGGAGGCAGCGGCCGGCGGCGAAACTGGTGGCGGCGACGGCGGACGGCGGCGAGGCAGCGGCGGGACAGTGGCAAAACGGAACCCTGGGGAGACAGTGGAGCTCTGGGACGTGGTGGCTTGGCTCAGGCTGCGGTGACTCACCGGCGGCGGTGACAAAGGGCGGCGGCAGTTGTCGGACAAAACTGAAAACGGCGAAACGAAGCTCCTGGGCCTCGGGCTACCAGCGCAAAATGTAGCCCTTGCAAATGCGGACCTGGAGGCGGTGGAATCACGGCCGAGGACGGAGTGTCGACGGCGAATTGCGGCGGCGAAGAGGCTTTGGCCGTCGGCGGTCTTTCGGCTATTGCGGCGCAACGAAGACCCGGGGGCGGCGCCTTAGGGTTTTGGAGGAGGGAGGAGAGGCGAAATTTGCTGCGGGGCTCGGGCCTTAAATAGCACTGGAGCGGGGACTCCGCGAGGAAAACGGCGATGGCGGCGCTCGGACGAGCAGACTCAGGTCCGGTTGAAGATGATGCCGCGTGGTGCATGCGGGTGGGGCCATCGGCAATGGGCGAAGCGAGGCGCGGCGCGTCTGCGATGCGGCCCACGCGCAGAGAGAGAGAGCGGAGTGTCTTGCGCGAACTGGGCCGAGGAAGGCGTGGAGATGGGCCGAGGGTTGGGCGGATCTCGAAATGTGATGGGCTTCTACACATCGCTTTGGGAAATTAATAGGTTTTTCTTTTAAGAAAATACCAAAATTCCAAATGGCAAATAGAAAATAGCAAATGAACTCAGAAAAATTCTAGAAAATTCTATAAAATATATCTAAGCCCATAGAATCCAAATAAAATAATTATACTAAAAGTTGATGTTGGGATTAATCATATTAAATTGTTTTTGTTCTCTAAAATTTCCAATTAAGCTTTAACTTTAGTAGAAAAATTCAAATGGTTATTTTTCTTTTAAAACTTTAAAACATACCAAATTTTTGGGATGTTACAAATACCAACTAGTAATGAACCAACCTAAGGTGACAAAAGATCATGGCATACAATAGACAAGGTGGATATAACAAATTGGATTAATAACTATCCCAAAAGCATTTAAATAAATACTTGAAATTGAATGCAATACATTGAAACAAAGTATTTTGAAAACTGGTTCAATATGATCAAAGGTATAACTTGCCTTGTTATAGCAATGATGGTCTTATTTATCTTCAATCTTCTACTTTCTTGATCTTCAGCTCCTTCGGACAATTCCGGCACTTCAACGTCTAACGATAAAGAAAGCGCAAAAACAAACTAAATTCAAAAAGACAAATCAAACAAACTCCAAATTGAAATTTAAATATACTAGAAGATAGACATTGAATTTAGATGAATGACATGTGGGCCACTGGTCTATGGACCAGGTCCACGGAGATATGCTAATCCACGGTGGACCAAGCTTATGGAGGAGGGTTGACCAAGAGTTGACTGACATGCGGGACCCGCATGTACATATACATACATAAATACATACGTACATGCATATATATATATATATACATACGTACATGCATATATACATACATGCATACGTACATACATACATGTATATACATACATACGTACGTACATATAGGTACATACGTGCATACGTACGTACATACACATACATACATATGTACATATACATACATACGTACATACGTACATGCAGATATACATACATACATATATGCATACATATACATGCATATATACGTACATGCATACATATGTACATACATATACAGACATGCATACATATATATACATACATACGTATGTACATACATACGTATGTACATACATATATGCATATATACATACATACGTACGTATACATACGTATATATAATACATACGTGTATATATATATATAGCATACATACGTACATGCATATATACATACATGCATACATACGTACATACATGTATATACATACGTACGTACGTACATATACATACATACGTACATGCATACGTACGTACATATACATACATACGTACATGCATATATACATACATACGTATATGCATACATATACATGCATATATACATACGTACATGCATACATACATACATACATATACACACATGCATACTATATATACATACATACGTACATACATACGTGTATATATATATATATATATATATATATATATATATATATATATATAGAGGATGAGAGCATGTCTACTTGTTAATGATGCATAGATTTTTGGCATTGCAAAGTAAGAAATAAAAGGATGGAGAGAGAAAGACTTGAGTCTTCATAGCAAGGAATAAAAAAGAAACAAAGGAATTTCATATTCTGGACAATAGATAACGGAAGCACAAAACAGGGACGAAGCTGCTAACCACAAGACTTTGGGCGCAACAAGGAGGTGGCGGCTTGATGACAGGTGATGGCAAAGCTTTTGACACCGAGATACAAAATAAGGATTAGAGAATGAATTAGCAGTGAGCAAATTAACTAGAAGAGAAGCAGCCGAACACATGCACTTGAATTACTGGATTGGTTGGATGATTGAAGAACCAAACACCAGAGAAGGGAACGAAGCAGGAAGCAACTAGCAGAGACTGAATACGGTTTGAGCGAACAGGATGGCTGGTGACCGGCGGTGACGCGACGGCGGTGAAGGGTCAAAACAGAAAGGAAACGATGAGCCGGACGCGAAGGTGCGGTCGGATTTTGGAAATACTCACCGAGGAAGCGAGAAACGCGAAGAATACGGTTGGGCTATCACGGACGGTGGAACTCCAGTGATCTTCGGGCGAAGGGGCTGGCACCATGACGTAGAGCACGACGACGCGAACCCAACGCTGCAGACGGTTCAGCCGGAGGACGTCGGATGGAGGAGAAACTCGCCGGAGAAGACTTTTGGGTGCAACTCTGTATTGTGTGAACGACGACAAAAATAGATCAATTCGGAGGAAACCAAATAAGGGGATTGGAAGAGGACGTCGAGACGGACGTGTGGGCGCAGACGGCTCGCATTTATATGCACCGAGGAGAAACATATGGAAGTTTAAATTTTGAATTGGAAACCGAACGCGAAAAACGGAAACGACTCGGCGTGTTCGGTTCGGCACCGACGTTCGGCTGGAAAATGTGATGAACAGTACCAGATGGTACTGTTTACGTGGAGGAGGAGAGAGAAAAATTCTAATTTTCGTAATTTAAATAAAAGGCAACAAATCAAGAAGATAAAATAAATAGCAAATAAATCCAGAAAAATCTCTAAAAATACAAGGAAATTCCTGGGAACACAAGGAACCCAAATAAAATAGATTTTGATTAAATTGACGTTTACATTAGTCAAATTAAATATTTTTTATTTAGAAAAATTCTAATTAAGCTTTATTAATTCAAATAAAAGTGGTAAAATTTTCCAGAGATCTAAACTACTCAAAAGATTGTTGAAAAGCTAAATTTTGGGACGTTATAGGGCATTCAACACATCTAGCCGTGTACATAACATAGCATACATGATAGATCCAATAGCCGAAACATATGGAATTATGCTCATTTTGTCTCGCTCATCGGTGGTCGAGGACAACGACTCTTGCTAAGATTAATGCCATATGCCATGGACAAGAAACCTTTCTTGGAATCTTGCATGTTGCAACACCTTGTCTATGTACATATCACGGCTTAATCCAATTAGCTTTTTACATCTATCTCTATAGATCCTTATACCAAGAATATATGTTGTATCTCCTAAATATTTCATTGAAAAACTATTTCTTAATGAAGTTTTAACAGATTCAAGCATTGGAACATCATTTTCACCAAGAGTATATCATCCACATACAAGATCAAAAACACAAACTTGTCTCGCCTAACCTTCTTGTAAACATAAGGTTCTTATTCGGTTTTGATGAAGTCAAACCCTTTGACCACTTCACCAAAATGATGTTCCAACTTCGAGATGCTTGCTTCAATCTATATATGAATTTCTTAAGCTTGTATACCTTTCTAGCTTCCTTTGGATCGACAAAACCCTCAGGCTGCGTCATGTACACATCATCACTTAGGTTTCCATTTAGGAAAGCCATTTTGATATCCATTTACCATATCTCATAATCGAAATATGCAAAGAATAGCTAGAATGATTCGGATAGACTTAAGCATCGCAATAGGAAAGAAGGTTTCATCATAATTAACACATTGAATTTCTTTGAAACCCTTCGCAACCAGTCGTGCCTTATGAATGTGAATATTTCCATCCATATCTATCTTTCAAAAAAATACATTTGCACTCAATGGTTTTAATAGCATTAGGTGCATCAACCAAGTTCCAAACTTGATTATCATGCACAGACTTTATTTCGGATCTCATGGCTTCATGCCATAACTCAGAGTCTGGGTCCGCCATCGCTTCTGCATAAATTTTAGGCTCAACATTATTCAATAATAAAACGTCATGCCCATACCTTATAGGAAATTGACGCGGCCTTTTTGATCTACGTGGGGTTGATGCCTCCTCTACAGGTTTAACAACATTTTGTTCATCTTGTAGAGGTTTAGTAGGAGTTGAAATATTTTTAGATGGTTCCCGAATTTCTTCGAGTTGCATCTTGCTCCCACTGATTCCTTTGGAAAGAAACTCTTTATCTAAGAAGACACCATTACAAGCAACAAATACTTTATTATCAACCCGATTATAAAAATAATATCCTTTAGTTTTCTTAGGATACCTCACAAAGATGCACTTATCGAACTTGGAAGTGAGTTTATCAGACGTCAAATATTTGACATACACTTCACAACCCCATACCTTGAGAAAATACAATCTAGGACTCTTCCCGGTCCATATCTCATATGGTGTCTTCTCAACGGTTTTTTATGGAACCCTATTTAAAGTAAAAGTTGTTGTTTCTAGAGTGTATCCCCATAATTGCAATGGAAGATCAGATTGGCTCAGAATTGACCGAACCTTGTCCAATAATGTTCGGTTCCATCGTTTAGACAACTCATTCCATTGAGGCGTCCCCGGTGGAGTAAGTTGTGGAACAATTCCACATTTCTTTAGATGATTACCAAACTCATGGCTCAAATATTCACCTCCACGATTAGATCGTAGACTTTTGATTGTCTTGCCAAGTTGATTCTGCACTTCATTCTGAAATTCTTTAAACTTTTCAAATGATTCTGACTTATGCCTCATCAAATAGACATAGTCATATCTACTGAAATCATTAGTAAAAGTTACGAAGTACTGAAAACCACCTCTAGCCTAAGTGCTCATTGGTACACATACATCTGTATGTACAAGGGCCAATATGTCACTTGCCCTCTCACCTCTAGTCGTGAAAGGCGTCTTCGTCATCTTGCCAAGTAAACAAGATTCATATGTTTCAAATGATTCAAAATCAAATGAGTTTAGAAAACCATCTTTATGAAGCTTCATCATGTGTTTCTCATTTATATGACCTAGACGACAATGCCAAATAAAAGTGGAATTGAAATCATTAGGTCAAAGTCTCTTAACATTAATGTTATAGATGGGCTCATCCTCAAGATTTAAAACATACAATCCATTAACAAATGGAGCATGGCAATAAAGTATATTTTCAAAATAAATTGAACAATAATTGTTCTTTATTCTGAACCCATAACCTTCTGCTCCTAAATAGAAAGTAAAAATAATATTTTTGCTTAAGGCTGGAACATAATAACAATTATTTAGTTTCATAACTAATCCTAAGGGTAAATCTAATGGTAAAGTGTCAATAGCTAATACATCAACTCTTGCTCCATTGCCCACATGAAGATCAACATCTCCTCTTGCCAAACTTCCACTCTTTATCAGCCCCTGCATCGAATTGCAAATATGAGCCACCGATCCGGTATCAAATACCCAAGAACTGGTTGAAGGAGTGGCGAGATTAATTTCTATAACATTTATACTTGAACTGGAAGTGGTGAGTCCAAGATCCAAATATCATTAAGTCCTAGTGAGCTTTGGCATCACTACTAGAAACTTAGTGATTTAGGTAGAGAACCTCTTGCCAATCATATCACATATGACTCTTGTCCGTTGGGTGGCATCTCTATGCCCCAGCTCCCAATAATATGCCTCAAGGCCCAAAACTATTTTGATAGTCTTGTCAAGTTAAACCAACACTAAGCATGTGGGTGTCCGACACCTACCCCATCTTATTAAGATAGTTGATGGCACCCTACTTTGGTAGACCTACCAGTTAACCATCACAGTTGTGATGGTCGTAGCAATTGGATAGACATCAAATTTACTTAATTTTTCTTGAGGGATACTATTCTACCATGTTAAAACATCTAATGATAAATATGATCAATAGCATGACAGGAATAAACATTCACAGATAATCATATTAAATTATGAAATAGTATCGCCCTTAACATGATGATCTACATCACCATGCTTCCTGTCCTCCGACCATCATGCTTGAAGTCTCCGGCTGCATTCATCAACTAAGCAATTACTCCTAAGAGCTAATAATGAATTACATAGGATATTATCAATCATCACATGTCGGCACACGCATCGTTATACAATAATACGTGGCTCGATTACTAGATCACAAAGATGACATGCATGCCATGATAATCCATACAAGAATTACATACACAATGGGCCATACTATTCACATCAATCCCTGCAAAAGGAGTTATGCATATAATTCAATTCTATTAGGTGACATGAACACATATTACTAGTCTACGACTAGCTCGTATCTCCATATGAATAGTTTGTATCTGATCAAACTAAACGACCAGTTCGTGTATTCTCCTTTTGCCTCATGATATCTGGTTGAACTTCAGGTGAGATATTATGTCATCCATGGACTGTTCAATACTTTCTCAATCGAGTGTCAAATAACTTCACGTCGTCAAACTCTTCGACCAGTAGTGGCATGGTCATGCACTTTCTTTATCTGACTACATCGAGGGACCGAGAGTTATCTCTCCTGTTATGTTAGAAGAGGCAAATCTCATATCTAACCAGTCACATTCCTCTGCATGTTTCATAGCATACCTGAAAGCTACATTTATAACTACCCAGTTACGGAGCAGCATTTGGCAACTCCAAAGTGTACTCTTACATATGTAGGAACCATGCTGATCTCAGGTCTAAGGATTACACATCATCACCGCTAAGACTAACTAATGACACATGAAATCATAATAATCTCAACAAAGGTCTTAAGGTGGGTCAATCCAACATCATGTTCTCTAACATGTGTTCACATTATTGATTCGATATCCTAATATCCATGACCGGTGAAACATAGTCATCAATCAATACATGTGTTGGTCAATAGAGTCACTAGTGCTCCACCAAAGGGCATTCGATCGTGGATACATTTAAAACGACATCACCATAAGTTAAAAGAGCTTCACCAATAAGTCACATACTCGTTAATCTTTATAACTAATGATTCATTTAAGGAATGTAATAACACTTATTCAATAACTCATAAACATAGATGTGAACAATTATCTCTATGATTGCCTCTAGGCATATCACCAACAAGATAGACATACTTGGTTGTTGCATCGCACCGGACGGGACGACGTAGTCCTACCCCTGGTGCAGATGGAACTAAGGACCTATAAGAAGAAATTATCATTAGTAACTAGTAGAGTTCAAAATAAATAAATGACATGAGTGTTTCTGTGTACCTACGAATTATGTTTGCGGTATTCCCAAAGACAAAGCCATGAGGACCCACCTGCCATGTTCGAGTGAGGAGCCGCTAAGCATGACGCACTGTGGCTAACCCCCCGTCCACGCACTGGTGGGTCCACCACGTCCCTCGGCCTCCAGCACGTCGTCAACTCAATGCAATGCCTCACCTTCGCCATGAATCGGTACATGGAGCCTCTGAAATCATGCGTCATCACGCTGATGCGCTCCCCGGCCGTCCTGCCTCACAAGTAGCCAACCAATGAGCACAACTCCCATTGTATATTGTTCAATACATAGAAATAACAAGTTAGAAATCGAAAACATGAGACGGAATAAGAAGTATGTGTCGTTCAATACGTACCACACGATGGAATGTGGAATCTGGCTGGGTGGGGTACGGGTCGGTCGTCGCTGCCTCATGTCACGGTAGGTCGTCCACGACGCTGACGCAACGGACCCTCGTCCAAGTGGAGTAACACTTGATGTACTCCTCGTACGTACCGAGGTTGTAGGGAGCATCCTCCTTGACTACGCTTGTGAGAACCTAGGTGATTTAACTTGTAGTACTTAACCCTCTAATTGGTCCTAGCATCACCAATTAAATTTTCTATTATCGATGTATTATATACCTCCTAAAAGTAATACTCATGAACCATCACAAACATCAATACAATCCATACCGCGTGAGAGGAGGCAGTGGTGGCCAACAGCAAAGCCGGCCGGGGGTGGCCCAGCAACGGAGCTAACCACTAACCACGCACCGGGAAACAATTCTACGGAATTGGAGGCCCAGCAACGGAGCGCAAGTCCAAACAGTGTATGTACCAGAGGCGTTTTACAATTCCACTCGTTACCAATTGCTTGTGGATGAATTCATCTAAACAAAGTTCAAAAAAAAACACGTGAATGGATTTATCTAAATTTTTGCTTGAGAATGAATTCATCTAAAATAATGTGCTTGTGGATGAATTTAGTTAATGTTGCTACATATGGCAGGCATTCCTCCACGCTTCACACGGAGCAATTGTTTTCTATATCAGTTCACAAAAACAAGTTTTCTAGATCCAGTTCACAAATTTTGGTCATCGCCTCACGGTCCCAACAAATACGATCTTTACCACTAATTACTACACGGTCCCAACAAAAAAAAATTGATCACTAATTATTGTTGGGAAACCATTGGCTTAACCCAGCAGCCAGCTCATATATGGGCGCTCCATTCAAAATCCTAGCAGGGTCTCTAGCCTATAAATAGAGGTACTATTCATTGTAAAAGGCTGATCGCACGAAAAACAATAAAGAGAATAAAGAAGTCGCTTACATCTCTGTGTTCAATCTATTATTCTGCTCTTCTGTTCTTCTATTGTTCTTACAATTCTGAGTTCATCTACGAGGTAATCGCTCAGACCGGACTCGTCAGCGACGGTTCCTCAACACGTTATCAGCACGATCGACTCTACTCGGATCGAAAGGTAACTGTCATAGCACGGCACTCGTAGATCAAATCAATTTTTCTAGATCACTTTCAATTTTGCAATTGTTGCTTTCTATATTGTTTTATCATATAATGCAAATCCACTCTAATCTACCGCGAGTCGACTTGAAGTTGTTAGCACAATGTCGATCGGTAGATTGCATGGAAGAGTAGATGGTGATTACGCTGTGGATTGCAAATACGTTATAATCTACTGCGAGCCGACTTGAAGTCACCGACCAAGCCGATCGGTTGATTGCATGAATAGTGAACATAAATAGTAACTGGGATGAACAATATTTTGTATGAACAGTATAAAAAGAAAATAGGTCAACGGCCCCAGACGGCCATGCCACCACCGGTCTACCGCCCGCCGCCGTCGGCCCACACGCCGCTTTGACGCACTGCCCGCACGCGCCGCGCCGCATTCGCGACCGCCCACGCACGGGCTTCGTCGGCCCGAGGACGATCGCCGCGAGCCCACGACCACTAGCCCCAAAGATGGGTGTATCATCGCCTCCCGCAAGGACGCACGCCGCCATCCAGTTGTCAGTTGCGCACCACCCGCCATACGCCGCCAAGAGAGAAAAAGGGGTCGAACAAGAAAAACAGACGACCTTTATACGGGCATGGAGCCGCCCGCCTGCACGATCGAGCAGCCGCCGCATGGCCGCCAGACGCCGACCGCAAGACGGCACGCCGTTGCATCACGCACCACGCTTGCGCATGCATGCGGCCGCCTCGCGCCCATCGGGCCGTGGAAGGCCGCAGCTGCACCGCGGAAACGCCACGTCCGTCGCTTCCACGCCGCACGGTCAATCGCGCTCGCCTGGTGCCCCAACTACCGACGCCGAATGCGCCACGCCGCCATACCGCCAGCTGCAGCCGGCCCGAAGCCGCCTCCACCGCCGGTCGCCTGCAAGAAGCCACACCACTCCCACTGTTGGCCCGAAGCTGGCTGCACCGGTCGCCATGCCCGAAGCTGGCCACATCTCTGCATGTGCCCGAAGCCGCACCACCTCGCCAAGTGCGCCGTCTGCATGTGCACCCGCCCCTGTACGGCGCCGCCCTAGCCGCCACACGTCTTGTGCGCCTCCGTCGGGCCGTGGAAGGCCGCAGTCGCACTATGAAACGACAGCGGCCCGAAGTCGCCTCCGCGCTGCACGGTCAATTGCGCTCCGCCCTAGTGCCCCAACTACCGCACGCCGAAATGCTGCCATGCCGCCAGCTGCAGTCGGCCCGAAGTCGCCTCTACCGCCGGTCGCCTGCAAGAAGCCACGCCGCTCCCGCCATCGGCCCGAAGCCGGCCACATCTCTTCATGTGCTCGGCCGCACCGCCGCCAAGCTCGGGCTCCGCATGTGCACCCGCCAGACGGCGCCGCCGCAGCGACCAACAAGGCCCCTCACGCCGTCGGTCCCACAGGCCACATTGTCGACGACCCAAAGCCACATGCCGGTCTCGCAGACGCACCTCCGCGCCGCTCTGCGCTTGCGCCACCTCGCGCATAGCGCGCCGCTGTAGGCCTCCACAACGGCCCTCACTGGTCGTCGCCTGAAGCCGCCCCTGCCCTCCCACAAGGACGCCCCGTCGCCAAGCCGCGCCGCCGCCTGGAAGCGGCCCCTCCGCACCGCGTGTATTGCGCGGCCATCGCCACCAGCACAGTGGCACTAGGGGAATCCTAGCGCCCATGTCGAAGTCGCCCGACTGGGCCAAATGGGTCGATTGTATATGGTCCAAAAATCAAAAGGAGAATGGGCTGGCCCAAGAAATTCTGGGGAGAAATGAAAAATCAGGAGAAAAATTAAAATCCAGATACTTGCAAAAAAGGACCTTGTATTATCTCAAATTGCACGAAATTTTTTCTCAGAATTGAAAATTCGCAGTTTAGCCCATGAAAATTGTAGAATTCAGCGAAAATTCATGTTCCAGCAGAAAAGGGCCTCAAGAATTAAAATTTTGAAACCTTTTGAGCATTTGAAGCATGTTTAACTTTGTTATTATTATTTATATGTAATTTATGTACTGTATTTACTGTTTTGACTAACTGTGGTTGCTTATATTGCTTTTAATCACTGAAAATAGTAGTAAGTCATGATAAATGCATAGAAAAATATGGGATCACGAACCGGGAGTTCGAAAAATATTATGAGAATTTTGCAACCATTTTATGTAAATTACTAGTAGTAATCTTATGAACTCTTTGCATAAATATGTAGATGACTGGCATCACGAACCAAAAGTTCAAAAGAGTTGGTCCAGCATGGTCAGAATTTGTACAAAACTTGTACCACTCTTCAACTCTGTGGTAAGGTAATCACAGATGAACATAATATTTAGAAGACTATCTCTACCTTTCACCCGAATGCAGTGCAATCCGCACGCAACTATCGTCAGGATGGCTACAAAGAGTATGCCGAATTGATTGACATAATGCAAGTTGTGGAAGCTCAAGATGATGTTCTAAGGAAGAACTACATCTCACAGCCGCCTAGTAGCAATGTTGTCCATGAAGCCAATGCTAGTAGCTGCAAGGTGAGAAAGCCTCTCACGAAGGACAGGAGCAAGAAGGGTAAGGTCATGGGTCGCAGTACGTTATTGATACTTTCCAGTCTAAGAAGAAGGGCAAAGAACAGCATCAGACACACCTCGCCATTACAGGCACGGTGGATCCACAGCCATTAGTTGCACTCATGGATGTGGACAGCCCAGTAGCAGCCCTTATCACCCCTCCTTTGGACATCGCAGCGGCCTCAGCCATAGTTGTCCAAGAGGAGAATATCGCCATTAAGCATATTAAGGAATAAGTTTCTATATACTTCATTGATTTGATCTAGTGAATGCATTGCACTTAGATATTTTTACAGTCACTTACAGTTTGTGATTGTGATAGAACTTTGAATAATGGTTGTAAGCTCTAGGAAAGCAAAGCATTAAATTCTTATCATAAGTCCAGCAAGGCTAATTTTTTTGTATTTATAATAGCAAGTTATGTTCTGGTATTAGAAGTATCAGAACGCATGTGGCGCCTTATGGAGGAAATGTACTTAGCGGATAGCGGCACAATGAATATCACCTTGAGAGAGACAAAAATCTTTAGTCGATCAGCAAGAATGTTGGTAGTCTTACGACAATCGCAGGCAGCGATACTTGTATAATAGGCTCAGGAAGGGCATAACTTTGGTCATTAAAGAAGTCATGTTGTACCCAAAATTGACTAGAACTCTCAAGGATATTCGCGCTAATGGTTTCCACATAAAGACTAAAGAAGAGTATGTAAGGAATACCTACTCATTATTAGAACGACTTTCTTCATATGAAACTGGGCTATACTACACTAATATTAAGGCACCCGTAGCCTATACTGCCCTGGAAACTATATTTAGAAAGCTCTGAATTTTTCTATCTCTAGCATGATAGATTATGTCGCCTAGGTCTTAGGATGATGAGAAAGATAATTAACAATTCACAAGAACATAATATCAATGTAAAGAATTTTTCGAATCAAGAAGATTTTGTGTGTCCCGCATGTTCCACCGGGAAATTAATTACTAGATCTTCTACTCTGAAAGTTAAGGATGAAGTCCTTGCAGTCCTAGACCGTATCCAGGGAGACTTTTTGTGGTCCTATACAAATGTATGTCGGGGCCATTTAGGTATTTTATGGTGTTAATTGATGCTTCCTCAAAATGGTCGCACATATATTTATTGTCTCACGAGAAACCATGCTTTTGCAGAGCTAATCTCATAGATGATTAGAATTGGAAATAATTTCCCTAGTCATCGTGTGAAGTCCACTGGAATGGACAACGTCAAAGAATTTATTAGGAAGCATTTGGTAATTATTGTATGGAAATGGGAATTAAAGTTGATCATTTCCTACCACATGTCCACACCCAGAAGGATTAGCAGACTTTTGCAAAATTAGAATTTACCAACTACATGTTGGGGACAAGCGCCTACACGTAGCAACTCTCATCAATTTTAGACCACCGACATATAACATCTATTCACCTATACAACTAGCTTAAGGGTTAACACCGAAAATTTCTCATTTTCGCAGATTTGGTTGGAAAGTTTATGTACCTATACCACCATCGCAGTGAACTACAATGGGCCCTCTCTGAAAGTCTGTGATATACGTTGGTTATAAGACAACATCTATAATCTGGTATTTGGACCCCCATGATTAGAGATTTGCATGTAGCCCGCTTCGCTGATAGCATATTTAATGAGGATTGTTTCCCATCATTAGGGGGAAGAAATCAACCTCTTGATGAAAAATATCAGGAAATAGAGAAGTTTAGAAGATAATTGAAGTTCAGAAGATAATTGAATTCCATGCACATGACCGCGCGCACTAGTGAAGCAAATAGAGAAGTCCAGAAGATATTGATTTGCAAGCCCTAGCAAATCAACTGTCTAACTACTTTAGTGATTTGAAGAGCGTGACCAAGTAGCATGTACGCAACGCACCGGAGAGGGTTGAAATACCGATGAAGGTATCCCTAATCTCGTCCTAAGGCCTCAAAAAGGACGAGAACTCCGGGCCCTCGAATCTGAAGTGACCGGGGACGACTGGTGAAAAAGGATAAGAAGGACTTGACACAAGCGATCACCAAAGTTCCCCAGAACCAGAAGGGGAGCCAGTTAAGGCCTGACACTAGTATGGAACCTTCAGTAAAAGGTATATCGGATTTGAATATTCCCACGGAGGAAGACATCAGGATGGATGTGTGCGCATATCGGAGCTAAAAACAAAGGGATTTGCCCCGCAATTGGAAGCAAATGTGAGCAAGTAGAAGCATTAGAAGTATCACGCTATGAACAAATAGCTATAAATTATGTGACCACAGGAGAATCTATGAATAGAACAATAGCCAATGTCGATATTTATTTTGTTAAGAAAATTATCACAATCATCGATCTTGATCCAAAGGCTCGCATCGTCACGAATGTAAGAAAAGATCAAATTAGAATATGGCAATATAAGTAGAATTATTATCTCTGAATAAAATAGAGGCTTTTAGGACTGTAAGCCGCACGCCTCCCCATGTGCACCCCATAGGGCATAAGTGGGTATTTGTTCGAAAGAGAAATGAAAACAATAAAATTGTAAGACATAAAGTAAGGCTTGTTGCACAAGGTTTCACTCAACGACCAGAAGTCGATTATGAATAAACCTATTCCCCGGTCATGGGCGGAACTACCTTTAGATATTTAATCTCAATGACAGTAAACTTGAATTTAGAAATGAAATTGATAGATGTGGTAACTGCATACCTTTATAGAATATTGGATTCTGATATTTATATGAAGATACATGAATGTATCCCTGTTCCGAACTAAGACAGGGCAAATAGGAATCTGTACAGTGTGCAACTCAGAAAGTCACCGTACAGACTTAAGCAGTTAGCTAGTATGTGGTATAATCGCTTGAAGCGACTTTCTATGCAATAAAGGCTACACGAACAATGAGAATTATCCTTGTGTATTTATACGACGATCCCAGGATGGATTTGTATAATCCTAGTGTATGTAGATGATCTAAATATCATAGGAACCTTAGAATGTATTAAGAAAGCAAACGCTTACCTGGAGTCAGAGTTCGAAATGAAAGATTTTGGTAAAATCAAATATTGCCAAAGCTTGCAACTTGAGCATACCCTTGAAGGGATTTTAGTGCATCAATCAATCTACACTCAGAAGGTGTTAGAAAGGTTCGGCTTTGAAAAGGTATACCCTTCGAAAGTGTCAATGGTCGGGAGATCTTTGTAAGCAACATAATGATCCGTACAGACCTAGAGAAGAGAAGGAGGAAGTTCTAGAACCGAAATTCCCATACTTAAGTGCAATAGAAGCGTTCATGTACTTAGCAAACTGTACGAGATCGGATATTGCATTGGTCTTGAACCTATTAGCAATATATAGTGCAGAACCTACCAAATGCATTGACAGGTAATGAAGGACATCTTCTGATACCTCAAAGGAAGCAAAGACTTTGGTCTATTCTACAGAAAGAACCAAGACCTATTTATGAATGGCTATGCAGATGTCGAGTACCTGTCGGATCCGCATACAGCTAAGTCGCAAATAGGCTATGTATTCCAATGTGGTGGAACTGTAATTCCATTGAAATCGTCTAAGCAAAGTTTTGTATCGACTTCGACGAACCACTCGAAAATCATAGCATTGTACGATGCCTCACGAGAATATGCTTGGCTTCAGCGGATGATTCACCACATCTAGCAGTCATGTAGATTCAATACCGTGCAAACCCCACTATTATCTATGAAGATAATGAACCCTGTGTTGCACAGGTGCAGATGAGTTATGTGAAGAGTCATCTCATGAAGCATATCAACCCCAAGTTCTTCTATGCTCATGAATTGCAAAAGATGGATAAAATTAAAGTACTGCATACTAAGTTATGTGAAATTCTTGCAGATTTATTCAATAAGTAACTTGCAGCATCTAGCTTTGAAAGGTGCATATGTGAAATTGGAATAATGAGACTTAGAGAAGTGCAGAATTCAAGGGTGATCTTCGTGAACTTATTATTGAAACTTGATCATGAAGATCGAGTACCCAAAGAGTAAATCTTGAAGATTAAATAAAATTGGGTGTATTGTACTCTTTTTCCCTTGACGAGTTTTCGTAAAGTTTCCCGGCTAAGGTTTTTAACGAGGCAATTCGTGCAACGCAGCAGAACGTGTGTCATGTACTCTTTCTCTAAACTTTTTCCACTGGGTTTTTATGGAGTTTTTGACGAGGTATGAACATGTAATGATGAGTGTCCAAGAGGGAGTGTTGGGAAATCATGGACTTAGCCCAGCAGCCGGCCTATGTATGTCCAAAACCCTAGCACGATCTCTAACCTATAAATAGAAAGTACTGGTCATTATAAAAGGCTATCACATGAAGAACAATAAAGAGAAGCAAAAGGTCTCTTACATCTCTGTGTTCAATCTATTATTCTGTTATTTTCTTCTTGCATTGTTCTTACGATTCTGAGTTTGTCTACGAGGTAATTGCTCGAACTGGAGAATTCTGGGCTAATTTAGCCCCGTTACACAACAAAAATTCCAAAAATGGCCCCTATAATTTCAAAATTCCAAAAATAGCCCCATGTTGTACCAGCTGTCGTCGGGGACAGCAGCACCAAGGTGCCACCGTCCCCAGGGGCAGCACCTTGGTGCTGCCCCACATAGGCAAAAAAATTGTGATGCCCCACGTGGACAAAAAAAAATTATTTTATTTTTTTAAAAAAACTAATTAATAATATTTGTTGGATGATTTTTTAAATATACAAAATGAGCTCAAACAATTATGAAATTTTTAGTGGAGCCTCCTGGCATAGTTTGTATACTTGTGTAATTTCTTTGAAATTTTATGCATTCTTTTTTTTCTCCAAAATTCTTTAAAGTCTAATATTTGTTGGATGATTTTTTAAATATAAAACTTAGTTCAAACAATTATGAAATTTTTTGTGGAGCCTCCTGGCATAGTTTTTCTACTTGTGTAATTTTTTTGGAATTTTATGCATTTTTTTTCTCCAACATTCTTTAAAGTCCAATGTTTGTAGGAATTTCCTAGTATAGCAAATGAGGTCCAAACATTATGATTTTTTTACCAAACTCCCTACACAGTGGACTTGATTGTGTAAATTTTACATAATTTTACATGCTCTGAAATTGTCTCGAACAATTCAGGGTTTAGGTCTCAAAAATTAGGACGAGACGTTTCGGAAATTAGGGTTTCATGATTTCATGTGACTTGAAATGTGTGAAGTTTGGTAGGATATGACTACTCTTGGTCGCTATGGTTCTCGATCAAATTTCTTCTGTACGGTGGAGTTAAAGCAGAGTACAGAAATTAACTTAACTGAAGGGGCTGAGAACGTTGCGATTACGGAGAAGCCCTGAAACATAGAAGAATCAATGCCGATGTGAATGGTTATCTCTAGAATTCCACCAGAAGAGGCATACTTTGATGGTTCAATGAGGCACGTAACTGTAAACTACATTGCAGTCACGCATGACAAGCACGTTACATGTGGTCACATGGCATGATGGTTCGGCTAATTACTTTACCATGGACGCTACTACTATAGTAACTTACGACACGAGCTTCCGGACCATATAAGTATGTATGCCTTTAGGGGATAGTTAAAACATGGCGAATAGGAGGGGGACTACTACGGGCTGGCCCAACCTACTCCGTGGACCGGGGCCATTTGCGCTTTCTTGCGAGCTTGGCGTTGTACTCCTCGCCTGCCGCCCTGGCCTCGGCCGCCATTTCTCGCTTTTTCTCGCTCTCCCTCTCGCGTGCCTCGCTCCTGCCGCGCGCCGAGATGGGCTCGAGTCTCCGGCGGACACGCTCGTTGTTTCTTGATCCGACGATCCTCCTCTCGGATCTCGCGTCCCTTTCGCATTCCACTCAAGTCGAGCTACCACCGGGTCGTGTGGGTGGATCTCTAGGTTGATCCACTTGTGGAAGCCACATAGCGGCTCTAGGGACTACGGGTAGACAGGAGAGATTGTTAGTGCGTACTCTGAAAGAGAATTGGTACAATAACTTACTGTAAGTACTCCTTACCGACTGCCGATAGCTGCTTGTATCCCAACGGCGGTCGGGATAGTCAGAGGAGTAGTTAGGACAACCCCAGTAACGCATGCCGAGGCTGAGCTGGTGCTTGGATTTGAAGAACTTGAATGTGTCCCTGCACCAACAGAGGGGCGACGTCTCCCCCTCTGGCGGGTGTTGCGGCGAAGGCTCGGTTGGAACGTTCTCGTAATACATCGGAATTGAATCGGGTAATTAGAAAATAGCCGGGAGGAGAAAAGACAATTAAATGAGTAGAAATTTCTGAAAAGAGAAGGGGTTTTCCGTAAATCTCGACACCTGGCACGGGCCACACCAGAGGGGCCCTTGTGGTGGCTCACAAAAGGGGGTTCCCACCCCCCAAACCCTAAACTCCCCACCCTCCCTCCTCCTCCCCCACTTTGAGCCGCCACCCCCTACCCCCTTTTCCCTACCGTGCGCCACCATCTCCTCCCCAGCACCACCACCCTCCCCGGCGAAGGTCCTTGCTGTGGTCCATTGGAGGGAAGGCGAGGCGACGACGGTTGGAGGGCCGGCCAAGTGGAGAGAGCAGATCGGTTTTGTTCAGCGCTGTTGCTCGTCAGATTTGGGTAAGTTAAATTTGTTTTCTTATCTTTCCACCTCTTAGAAAGTTGTATCCCTCAGTTTTAGCTCTCTTTTGGCACCGAGATCACTCGATTTGGACTTACGGTTTAGGAGTTATGATAGTTTTACCGCGACTGTCCAGGAGAGCTGACGTGAATTGGCAGATTGTCTTGTCTGGCCAATAGGAATTATTTAGAGGCCGAATCAGAAATGACACCCAACATGAATGTTGTAGATAATTCGGAAAGCTTTCCAGGTTGATAAAGAACATAATTTTTAGAGTTGCCAATCAAAAGTTATGGAATTTATAACGTCGGTGTTTTATGACTGTCAGATTGTAAAGATAGAGAACTTCACCTGAATATTAGGGTCAACAGAGCGCCGAATCAGGAGACTTTCCCAACTAGGTTTTCTTAGACGGTTCTGTCGTGGTTCCAGAGAGACCAAGATCACCCTGTTCCGAGTTTTGTAGTGGAAGTTATGATGTTTTTCGTTCTGTTGTTCCGTGAGGCTTACTGCTAGACCGTTGGTAGAATTGAGTATATTTCTTATTCGAACCCTAGATCTTGAGGGGTTGGGTTAAGGAGTGTAATCGGAGTCCTCTTTTAGCGTTTTTATTATTACCGTTATGCTTGTGTAGGAGGTGGAGTTCCAAAGTAAAGGCACCAAGGTTGCTTCTTCGTGTACCGTAGCGGGAAAGAAAGAAATAGGCAAGTACAGTAGTGGTAAATTGTTCGTGATCGTTTGTTCCTGATTACTATATTATGAGTATATTGTGTTAATCATGGATGCTTGAATGTCATGGTTGTCAATGGTCACGAATGCTAGTAGTATGAGTAAGTTTCATTTATGCATGATGATTTAAGTGTTGATCATGAGCATCATGATATCATATTGGAGGCATGGTCACGTGGTGACCAAGCATGGATTGAGGTCCCCGTCATGATTATGATGGGCTTTTGGGTCCCCATACTCGTGGAGTATGGGCTAAGGTCCCTGTGCTAGAAGGCACAGGCATAGGTGTGCATCGACGGATACACACTCCGCAATACCGGTATATGCAAAAGAGAGAAAGAAAAGTGCATTTGACAGTTTGCATCGCATAAGCATGAGACATATTTCTTATTGGGTCTTGTGGATGGACGTTGTTAATTAAAGTTGTGTTGGCTATTGTCTTACTATTTGTACTTTGCTAAGTCTTTGACTCACTCTTCTTGATGTTGTGTTTTAGGTACCTCATTTGCGACGGCATGCATGGGAGGTTGTAGGGTTGCTTTGGTTGCACTCACTACCACACATTCTTTAAAAGATGATTATCATTTAGACCGTACCTTAATAACAAGTAAACTGCTTAAGGATTAACTTTGGCTATACTTGAATGCATTGGTTTATTTGTAATAATGTGAGTGGTAAATTTTAATTATGGTTGCTTATGCTTTAGCTGAGTAGATTATTTATGAATGCTTCGATGAACTTTGTATGTTGAAATAGTGATAATTTTATATGCATCTGTTGGAATCTCCGATAAACTTAGTTATACAAAGGAGGTTCTGCCGAAATTTATTGTAGTGTCTTAGATTTGTATTTGTTAACTTGTTATTTTAGTAGCATTCCAGGCTCATGTTAAATTTGAGGTGTTACATTCTGGCAGGGTTGTTTGTTATGGGGGCTTCATTGTGGAGAGTCGCCATCCCGGCAAGTCGCTTGCTTGGGACCCGGCCTCAGCGACCCTAGCTTGTTCAAATTTCGCCGTTGAAGCCCTTGCTAGATCACGGATCTCGTCCCATTGCTTCTTGAGGTTGTCCATCCCAGCGTGGTGAAGCAAGCTCTAGTGTAGTGTTGGGTTTGATTGTGTGGTTTTCTCTCGTAGATGACTTGCACCTCCTTTTATAAGCCAGAGGGTTGGTATGGCGTGGTTGGCAGAGTGTTGTCTAATCTTTCTGCAGAGAGAAGTCATGTCCTATTTTTTGGCGTGATGTATTTTCGGTAGGAAAAGCTCGGGAGGTAGAGTGTTGTCACATTTTGCTTTGCAGAGTCCTCTCTCGTCCTAGTTTGCAGAGAGAAGTCATGTCTTACTCTGCAAAGTGATGTCATTTCGGTCTGAAAAGCTGGGGAGGCAGTGTGTTGTCACGTCTTACTTCGCAGAGTGCTATCATTTCGGTCTGAAAAAGCGAGGCAAAGGTGTTATCACGCCTTACTTCAGAGAGTACTATCATTTCGGTCCGAAAAGTCAAGGCGAGGCAAAGTGTTGTCACGTCTTACTTTGCAGAGTGCTGTCATTTCGGTCTGAAAAGCTAGCGAGGTAGTGTGTTGTCACGTCTTACTCTGCAGAGTGCTGTCATTTCGGTCTGAAAAGGTGGCGAGTTAGTGAGTTGTCACGTCTTATTTTCCAGAGTGCTGTAATTTCGGTCTGAAAAGTCAAGCGAGACAGCAGTGTTGTCACGCCTTACTCGCAGAGTGTCGTCATTTCGGCCTCAAAGTCGACGAGTTAGTGAGTTGTCACGCCTTACTTTCCGTGTCCGCCATTTCGATGCGAAAAGTCAAGCGCGGCGGTGTGTTGTCACGTCTTACTCTGCAGAGTGCTGTCATTTCGGTCTGAAAAGCTGGCGAGGCAGTGTGTTTTCACTTAAGTTCGTAAATTAGTTTTGCAATTGAAGTTGTTTTGAAAGCCATCTGCTGCTTTGTTAGGATAATCGGTAGTTCCGGCGATATAAGTGTGGAACTACCACTCGGCAGAACTTCCAAAATCCCACGGAATGTTTTTTCCAAAGAGAACCCTTTTGGGACTTAACCGATTTTCTACAAGCGCGGTAGTACCGCCATGTTGGGAGCGGAACTACCGCACCGCGGAAGTTCTGATTTTCGCGCGGAACGTTTTTTCCAGAGAGGGTCATTTTGCACTTCATTTAAGAGCGGTAGTGCCGCAAGAAATTTGCGGTACTTCTGATAATCGGAAGTACCGCAAATTAGATGGCGGTAGTTCCGCGCTGATTTGAAAATTATTGTTTGATTAATTCACACGCAAAGTGTTCATAACGGAATTAGATAGAGGCATACATGATACAAACTAGTACAACAACGCCGCAAAGGCATACATCACGAGTGTGGATGCATAGATAAAGAGTGGATATTACAATCTTATTAAAACTGAACTTCTACATAGCAAGAACAAGAAATAATAGAAGAAAAATTACCAAACTGGCTATGTTAACTAATTTCTGTAGCGATTTCTCAACCCTTTCCATCCTTTCATCCAGTCTTTTAAGAACATTATCTTTATTTTCCGTCGGTTGATCCGATGGTCGAGGCACTTGACGAAATGCAGCCACACGATGGGTGTCCTCTTGCAAGGCTACAATTTGCATTGCAATGCCTTGAACCTCTGGCACAGCTTCATCAGCCCACAGCCAGAACCGACATGTTGTGTTCTGTAAAAATAATTGGAACTGCAAGTGAAAAAATATGATGTTTGGAAAGAAGTTCATTGGGGATTATCAGGCACAAGTTATCGTAAGATTTGAACACTTCATGAACACTCGGGATGGATTCGTTGGCGTATGGGAGGTGAACACATTCACCGGATCCCTGCAACGAGGGCAATCCAAGTGCTGTCGTAGTGTTGCTAATTGCCTGCTCACTCGAAAGTTTGATGAGGTCGTAGACATCCCATTTAAGACTGGAAGGAAGGAGAAGAGGAACTCAAGAGTGAGGGGAATGGCAGCCAAATCATGCATATATATAGCCTGCGGGTAAATTGTAATTTGGTTGAAGAAAATTCGCGTCCGCGAGGTAGCAGGGCCGAGGAGGTATCGTGGGGCAGCATTGCGTTATGTCTTTAAGGTTTAGTAAGTTAAAATCGGTAGGTACAGTTGTTGTTAGTACTAAATATTTCGGAGAACATTTTATGTACATAAATCTCACAGTCGTAACGCACAGGGACATTACATAAATCAGAAGGCGGGATGCACAATGGCATTACATAACAAGTTTTACGCGGCCATGAAATTAGTTAGGGTGCATCGTCGTGTCGCTTGCCGGGACGACGTAGTTGATCCTCAGGGAATGTGAACCTGTCCGGGGAGCGGCGTACGTCTCAAAGGCCATAGTAGGGGCCCTGTCTAGGAGGTGAATCTGGGGTGATCTCATTGCGGCGGTCCGACTGAGGCCTGAGCATATCGTCAACCCACTGGTGCTCTTCCTACAGGAAGCGTACAGGGTGAGTTGTCATTGGTTTTGTGCGACGGGAAAATCGGTGTAAGTACGTTCATGTATACCTGAGTAGGCCGTTGTGTTGACGATGATCCTCCTGGCCAGTCGGAGCCGTAGTGCTGCACGGTGTACCCTCCGACGTGTCGCCAACCACCGGTCGCGCCCCGTGGGTGTGATTGAACGCCATGCGAGGAAGTCCAGTCCTGCGCCTCCCTCCGTGATGACGATGGTTGCAGCAGAGTGTTGTCCCCTCGCAACTGCTGCAAGAACAAAGGGTAATGTCGATCGTCCAAATGAGTGCATGAAAAGGTACTCACGACAAGAACCGCTGATGATGACATACCTGTGGCCCGAGGCGGGTCGAGGCCGAGCGACCGTAGCTCCGACGACTCCCGGAGTGCGACGGGCGTGCGGAGGGCGGTGCCGACAGAGGTCCAGAGGGCGGAGGTGGTGGAGGGTGCCCGCCGCGTACGCGATGCTGTGCGTGAACGTCGCTGTGGCGACCACAAGTTACGGATCTAATCGCAGAAATTGCGTCCTCGCGTATCGTGCGCATCACGCCTAGGAGACGATCCAATGTGTTGTTGTTTCCATGGTTTATAGCTTCAGTAGTCTCATGGCGGATACGCTCCAAGCGGTAGTACTGCATGAAAACCGATAGTAAGTGCGAAAAGTGTTGCCGAACGAGAATTATGCGAAGAATGTTTTACCGTCTCGCCGAGGCGCCGCCTGCGACGATCCGGACCACTAGTACGACGTCGTTCTACATGGCGCCCATCGACGCCGCAGCCCGCCCAAGAAGCTCGCACCTAGTGCGCGGAATGTACCATCGCTAGTACGCAGCGACGCCCGATGACGAGCCGCGAAACTCCAAAGACCACGCCTCGTCCGTAACCTCGCTAATCCACGCCGCCGTCCGTGTGCTGCGTCGCTTCCGCCGTCGCTCCTCCGCCCTCTCATCCTTTGCCTGCAATTGAATTTACATGTCAGAAAATCTTACTCAAACATGCCCTCAAAATGACACCAAAGAATGACATACCGGTGAGCCCTTGCTGTGAGAGGTCGTCCCGCGGGCGGTGGCACCTCCTGGTAAAAGCCGAACTACCTCACGACCCGCTGCGGATTGTACTACTTGACCATGTGCGAGAAGACCAGGTGGCAGGTCGTCATCCAGAGTGCCTCGTCCAGAGTGCACTGGGACGATAATCCGTAGGGGGCCGTGTCGTGAAGGAACTGTGCTATCCATGGCCACCAAATGACCTCGTCCTCGTGGAGAGTCTCAAAAAGGTTATGGAACTCTAGGTACACGCACCTCGGTCTATCCCTAGCCCACCCTAGGGTAGCACGTGTCCAACGTGTTCCCATCGTGAGGTCTGCCGACGGATCGCCCCCGCAGCTGCTCCCGTAAAGCTCGGTGGTCACCGTAAGGGTGCACGCCGCGCGAAGTACGGTCGACCGATCGAAAGTGCTCCCACGACCATAATCAGAGCGAGCGTAGCATCTCGCGAGGATCGCTCGCCCGTCTTTGCCACCGACAAGCAACGCACAAACCTCGGTAGGTGGCGCAGCACCGCGAGCCCCAATCGCATCTTGTGGAATCTCCTCGTCGGGCATCCGCCAAAGATGCGCGGATGGATGTGTAGGAAATAGGATCCATCCAACAAGAACAAAAGGTACGCGACTAAGTGTGTCCTCACTTCCTCCGCAATGCATGCTCGGGCATCATGTACCGCCGCAGCCTGGAATGTGGCACACCACACGTCGCGCAAAGAACGGGTGACCAAATCATCGGCCAAACGGACCTTCCGGGCCATCGCCCTCGGGGGCACTACCGAAGACCACGCAGAGGTAGACCTGTAAGCAGAGCCACATCATCCAGAGTAATGGTCATCTCCCCCCATCGGAAGTGGAAAGTGTGAGTCTCCGGTCTCCAACGGTCCACGAGCGCAGACAGGAGTGCCGCGTCAAACTACAGCGCGTGCGGGAGGTCCAACATCCGGCAAGGGGCAGAGCCCGGCCTCCGGCTCGGGACGTACTGCTCGTCAAGGCCAGCTCTCTGGGGCGCCAGACCAAGCTCGGAGGGCCGATCTGCGGCGACCACGCCCGAATAATGTGTCCCACATCCCAGCGTGGGTCGAGCAGCTCGTACGTGTCGTCAACTGGAGCCTGCGCCATCTCCTGCCAACAGGGAAACAACATGTCAGTGCACGCATGTAAAACATATTGTGTGGCACAGGAAAAGAAGGCAAAACATACGATAAAAAATTCAACAACACAATATGACCATAATGAGTTAACAATGTACCGGACAACTTAACAAGTACTACATAAAGGCATGGATTAACAGCAACAGAGTCCATCAAAGACATTGAAATAAGCAAGCGACATCACGACTTAGTAATTATATCTTCCTCGCTCGGCAATCGCTTGTGTGGTCCGTTTGGGCAATGGCCGATGGAGTGCCCAACTGTCTTGCACAAGATACAACGGGCGGCGAACCCGCTGTTCGCTACCGGCTATCGCCCATGTTGTTCGGATGCGTCGGATCGGCGCCTTCCACGGCCGGGTGCTTTAGTGCGTCATTGGGCACCCACTTCACCGCCCACCAAATGTCCTCAGTAGTGCATGTCCATCCTGCATTTAATGGAACTCAGCACTCCAAGTTGCATACAGGTGGTGGATGTCGTAGTACTCGGAGATATAATGCTCCGAGGCCTGCCGCCACGCCGCGCACGCCGCGTACACATGGAAGCATGGTTTGTGCAGAAGCTGCGGCTTGTTGCAGGTGCACGACGCTTCTTCACTAATCGTGCAGACCTGCTTACGATCCCCTCTAGCATGGTCCATCACGTACTTCTCCCTAAGCCTGATCTCGAACTTCTGCCTTACGCCATCCATGGTACGAGCGGCGTGCGATCGAGCCTTACTGATCTTATACTCCACGTAGGCATGTATTACTTCGGAGAATTGCTTCCCATCCTCCAGATGCTTCTTGGCCATCATGGCTCTGTTAACAAAGTATCTGATGGTACGGTTCCAGCTCTCCTCCACGATCGCAGTGATCGGCAGGGAGCGGACACCCTTGAGCACACCGTTGTACACCTCTGACATGTTGGTCGTCATGATCCCGTACCTTGCACCATCCGTGTCAAACAGCAGGGACCATTTATCCAGGTCAAGTGCGTGCGAGTTTACCCACTGTGTGAACTCCCCAACTCTCGCGGACCCTCTAGCCACTGCCCCTGCCTCGGCATGCGCTGAGTCCCTTACATGCTTCCCGGTCTCCTCATCGAGCTGTCTCTACACCGCTTCGAACTTCCTCCTTTGGTTCTGCATGCAGAGCTTCTTGAACATCTTCATGAGGTCCTTGCTCCGAAACCTTGTGTGGAAGTTGGCCGCGAGATGCCTCATGCACCAACGGCTCCTAACATCGTTTCATCGGTACGGCGATGCGTCCTGCTTTTGCATCATGCACAACGCAGACAACAACCCAGCATTGCGATCCGAGATGACACACACATCTGGCCGATCTTGGACCACGGCCTGCTTCACATTGCACAGGAACCACAACCAGCTCTCGGTGTTCTCGCTCTCAACAATTGTGAACGCAACGGGGACTAACTGGTCATTCGCATCGGCCGCAACGGCGGTGAGGATGGTACCCCTGTACTTCCCACATAGGAAGGTGTCATCCATCGTGAGCACGGGACGACAATGCTTGAACCCTTCGATCGTCTGACGGAAGGCCCAGAAGACCCTTTCAAGGACAAAACAATTGGGCCCTCACGGATGCACCCTCAAGCTTGTTTACGTACGTCCCGAGATTAGATTCCGCGATTTGATGCAGTAATCTTGGTACTAGGTTGTAAGCCTCTTCGAATGTGCCGAACATTGGCTCTAGAACCCTGCGTTTCGCACGTCATGTCGTCTTGTAGCTGACAGGGAACTCCACCATATTGTCAATATCCACCAACAGGAGCTTTGGCGAAATGGACATATATGCAGCGACGAGGTGGCTTATCAAACTGGCAACATACAAGGACGTCATGTTGCGGTGCCTATGAAGCGGCTCAGCTAACTCGCATGTGTAGTCCTTCAGCACCGTTATCCGGAAGCCCATGGCAGCGGCCGTGAACCTCTGCGCACGGACCTTCCAGCACAGGATTCATCAACACACCTGACGATGTACGTGTCGAGGTTGGACCTCTGCACCCGATACGTCCGACCGATGTTAACGGCGTATCTAGCAATAGCATGTTGTGCGGCGCTCTTGTTAGGAAAGCGCTGGCCTAGGAGCAGGGTGTCCTCATTGAACCCCCACTTAGCACCCTCCGGACGTGGCAGAACCAACGATGTCGTTGCAACGTCGTCCAATCGTGAGGGGACGTAAGCAATGTCAGTGGTCACAAAACCACCAACTGCACCTCCTCCCGCAGCAGCTTCTCCGTCTTCGTCGTCTTCTGAACTAGTTGTTTCCACGTCCTTCGCTTCCACCTCATCCACCGTCGCCGGTACTCGTGACAATCAATACGGCCGACCACCATCTCTCCTCCTTCATTGGGCTCAAAATTGACCGCGACGCCTCCTCGTCTCCATCGCCCACGCTCCTCCAACACCGAGACCAACGCAGCTCCTCCTCACCAATACTTCACCTTCACCGGAACCACCCGCGCCGGATGTCCCCGCCCTTCCAATAATCGAACGAGACCATCGCACGCGCATATATCGCAAAGAATGGGGTTGCAAACAACCCCCATGTAGTTGGCCCATGAAGCGTCACATGTGACCTTCATAAGTTGCCAAACGGTCTCGCCTGCACTACCCACCACCGAGGCATACAACGCCTCGATGCGCAGCTTCTTCCTTCCAGTGGCGCAATCGAACGCGGAACGCACGCACCGCCTTAGCACCGAGAGGCTCATGTCCTTCAGAGCCGGCGCCCAGATCAAGGTGCGGTGACAATTTGAGAGGTCCGCACCGTACGGTCCGTCGCGTACGAGAGCGTCCCCGTGGAACACGAACAGATCTTGAATTTCCGCCATAAGTACCTAACACATGTGCATATGAAACCAACGAATTATTTGTGGGATTTTTTCCCGAATGAATGCTTCTACAAATTTGGTTATGCCCACTGTACACGAGCGTTTTGTCGTAGAGGTTTTCAATCTCGATTGGAGTTCGTATGATTTTTCTATCAATGAAATGTCCAAGCTAATATTATTTGTAGTATAAATAATCCATAGCCTATTCTATGTTACACTTCAGAAATTTCCTATCGTACTAAATCAAAAAGAAAACCAACAAATCTGATTTCCCTAAATTTTTATATAGTTATGAATTTTTAACTAGTTCGATATTACAAAGGCAAAATTAATTCACTTCGAAATTTTATTGCATTTCTACGCTTCCATACCCGAGTTAGACCTAGCTTACACCAAAGACATGCGGGTCTACGTAAAGCAAGATTCTTTTAATTAAATTTCTGATATAAAACTTACCGAGAGGTGCGTCAAGTTTCTTATTCTAGCGGTGTATCGCGTAGTGCATGCACCAAGGCAATATGCCCATCAAGAGTACATATACAAAGCGCTCGTTGGGGCTATTTCTATTTTGCTTAACGACCTCCAAATATTTTGCTATTTTATGACCAAGTTCATGAAACTATGCAAATAGCCGAGATGAAATTTACAACACTATTAGCAACAGGTCTGTTAAGTCAACTAATTACGGCCTAATGACATTGTTAACTCTCGAGTCTTCAAAATAAACTAACTACACAATTATAACTACTCACTTGCTACAATTCATCTAATTGCATCCTAATCACATTGCTAAAACTACCGATAATAATAACCGGATGCTAATGGCACTTACCTTTTCTAGGTGCTCGCAAAGAGCCACAACTTATTTTCTAGGTGCTCGTGATTTTCCCTTCGCTCTTGCGCTGAATTTTTTCCCACTCGTAGAATTTTTGCACACAAATTATTTTCCTCTAATCACGTCGCGAGAGCTGTGAGGAGCTCCTCACGGCTCCCTTTATGGATGCCTTGCGCGGTGGTCAACACGCCAGTGCCACAAGCGCCAGTGATGGGCGCGCTCGCCATCGCACAGTCATGCAGGTGTCGCGCCGCCCGGGCGCGCCATGTAATGGCACCGACGGTAGCACCTTGTGCCGCCGCGTCATGCCTTGGCGGCAGCCTGCGCCTGGTAGAAGCGCAGCGAGTCCGCTGTCTGCACGCAAGACTTCATCAAGGGCCCCCATTAAGGCAAGACTAGCAGTCTTTGCCGCTTGGCTCGGCAGCAAGCACCAAGGTGTCAGTGCCGGAGTCCCGGGCGGCAGCTCATACAACAAGAGGGTCATTTTTGAAATTTTAAAATTATAAGAGCTATTTTTAAAAATTTTGTTGCACAACGGGACTAAATTAGTCCAGGGTTCCGAACTGAACTCACCAAAGAACGGTTCACAACAATTACTACTGTATATATTTGTAAAACTTAGTAATACTATAATATTATAAAAGTATTTTTCCAAACGAATCTACATGTATATCTAATCAAAATATTTAAAAAGATATAGATAGCTAAAATTTTCATTTTTTTCAAAGTAACTAGACGTGGATTTTTAATCAGAATGCTCACCGTCGGAAGGCAGCAAGTAGGAGCTAAAAAGTTGATTACATTGTACAGACAGGTCACAAATACATAAATGGAAGAAAAATACGTACGCAACCAACCAACAACCTGGTGCAAGAGCAACAAGCTCGAACCCCGGTAAAAACTCACGCATCAACTAATTCCTTAATAATTGGGCACATGTTTGATATGATTCTTTGAAGACAGCAGCATCAGTTTAACATATCATGTGCTAGCAGCACACACTCTGTTACAGGGAAGAGCAAAATTTGTTGATTCAGAAAACAACGAGGGTACTGTAAAAGCTCCAGTTAAAGTAACTTTAACATGTCGACAGAAATAAGAAAAGAGCATCTCAACGAACTTGCTCAGTTTTGGGCTTCAAACTCCTGCTTGCTCATGAATATTGCCACCGGCTCACCAGGAGAAGGCGGGGTCTTGCTCAGCACAGAAGCATGGCTGCCAGCTTTGGCACGAGCAGCTTCATCAGATGCCGACAGGATCTCTACATGCTCAAGGCCCAACTGCCTTTTGATCAGCTCCAAATTCCCCTCAAGAACATCCACTTCACCAAAAGGAAGCTTCAAATTCAAAGCCTGGGGACCAACGTTCCTTGCTTCATCTTTCTTCAACTTGATGAAAGGCATGCATTGCTTCTGGACTTGTTTGAAGTTCGCTACCTGTCCGATGAAGCAATTCTTCAATGCTTCGTTAATCTCATCCTCAGGGGCAAAGGACCGTGCTTCGCTATCAAAATTGGACTGGAGCACCCTCAAACACTGCTCTTTCCACCCATAATAGTGCTCATTGACATAGATCAGACCAACAATCAGCTTGTTTCCCTCTGACGGAGGAGGTGCAGCTCCCTTCTTGGGTTTCTTGGAACCAGATTCTTGCTTCTGAAGCAGCTTCCTCATTAAAACTATGGAGTCCTGTAAATATTTGTTTGCAATTCTTAGAGTAGGATCCGGGGTGCCTGCAATTGGCCACCCAGCTTTTATTGCAAAACCTTCCTTCCTCAGGAGCTTTCGCCAAACATGTTCAGCATAGTGTGGACAAATGGGGGTGATAAGCCTGGTCTGCACTTCCATAAACCGCCACAACAAATCACGGTTCATGCCTGCCGCTCCACAAGAGAGTCTGTACTCATCTCTAGCCAATTGAAGGTCATAGAACCCAGACTTCAGGGCATCTCTGAACATGAAGGCATTGTAGCTCTTCTCAGTTTCTTTTACAGCAATGTTTATCTCATTGGCAAACACATGATCAGCATAAGTAGAGGGAGGCCCAAATCTTAGAGAAGATTCAGCAGCTATAACCTCTTCCATCCATGCAAGTTCTTTTGTAAGCCTCAAAATAGCAGCATTTGCAGTTTCAAAGACAAAGTTTGCATCATCCATACCGTCTCCAGCATCAGCAAGGGCAAACCTAGTGGCATCAGATGAGAATTCTTCAATGGCCTGCCAAGAGTTCGAAATTCCCTGTGGACTTGGACATCTTCTCAGAATTAAGCATAAGATGCCCATTGCAACGGAAGCCACGGGGCCAATGGTGCTCAGGAAGAAGTGCTGTATGATTGTAAATGCTGAATGTCAGATGGTTCTGGATAAGGTCCTTACCAGATACCCGAATATCAAAGGGATACCAATACTCGAATTCTTGCTTCATTTTGCTCAAGAGGGCAGGAGGGATATCACCCTTGGGTGCTGGGCCACCACAGAACACATAATCCCAGACCTCATCTGTCAATTGCTCTGGCCTGATAGATGATATTTCCTTTCCATACATGTCACCATTTTGCAAAAAGTGTGCAATTGTGTAATAAGCCATGTATAGGGTTGAATCAGAAAGAGATTCTACAAGGAACTGCTCATCCCAAGGAATACGAGTACCTAGGCCAAAAGAACGTGAACAGGCCCATTGGTTCAGCCAGCCCAATGTGTGCTCGAAACCATTACGGGTTTCTGCTGAGAATGTATTCATATTTTCCAAGCATCGGACTGCCTTCTGCTTCCATTCAGCCTCACCATAAGTTATGTACCACTGATCTGTGAGAGCAACAACACACTCATCACCAGATCTCGACATAACTTTCTTCTCAGGCTCGCTGTATAACACTGCAGTGCCTTCTTCCAACAGCCTGTTCTTTATCAGTGGCTTCGCTTCTTGAACCTTTCTGCCATTGAACTCCCCTACAATCATTGTTCCATCAGTAAATCCTTTCAGATATGTCATCCTTTTTGCTTCAGCGAGCTTCTCCTTGTCATTCTGGCTCTTAATCTTAAGATCAAGGCACACCTTCTCAGCTGACTTATCTCCAAACTCAGGAATGTTGATTATTGGTATAATCTTAAAGGGGAGAACCCACTCATCTTTGACTCCAAACTTCGCCTCAAAGCCGGCTTTGTGACTAAATCTTGCAGTGCCATGAAATCATCTGGCGAATCACTTGGAACACTAGTCACAATGCCAGTGCCTTTATCTGTTAAGATAGTGAGCATGGGAAGCGCATATATGATTTCATTAAAGGCGAGAGGAGATTTTAATGGCAAACCAATCAGATCATTGCCAGACAGCTCAGCTAAGCAGGTTGGCTTTTCCGGGACCCTAGATAGATGTTGATATGCAAGATTAAGAGCAGCCCTTGCTGTCATAATGAAGACATCAGTGTCATTGATCTCATAAGCCCCATAGTTTCCATCAGGCAATACCCAACAATTTGTCTGCCCATACATCGTCTCAGGTCTCAATGTAGCTGCTGCCAAATAAACTTCCCTTCCTTCCAAGGCCTTCAACTTAGGAGGAAAAGGTGGGATCACTTCCATTTTAATCACTAAATATTCTTGTGGCTGGACACCTTCACCTGTTGCTCGATCATGGTCAGCACAAGGTTGGCCATCCAATGGAGAGTACATTGTGTACCTCATATCTTTAACAACCTTGTCCAGTTTCTTCAGCTTTTTCATCTGCCATCTGACAAAAGAATCATAGAACAGGTTCATGTCAGTGGTTATGAATGAACGCCTCCAATCACAACCCAGGCCAAAAGCCTTGAGGTCCTCCTTCGCCAACGGAGGGAAGTAAGTCAACCAGTGGTAAGGATCCTGAAATTTGGCAACTTCTTCATCAGACAGGCCAAAGCCCCTCATGATCTCCCACTGGAACTTCTGCATGCCAGACTTTGCAGCAGCCTTAGCTTTCTTGCTCTTAAATTTATCTGGGACAACAGCAACCTGGTCAGCCTGGTTATCATCTGCCACCTCAGAGCTCGAATCCTCCTCTGCTATAGGAAATACTGGAGGATTTCCATATTGTTGAATCTCCCGGGCAAGCTTATCGGCTGAGGCCTTTATGGGCATTCCAGTACAATGGAAAGCAAAGGGCAAAAGGACATTTGAGCCACGAAGTCTGTGGTATGCAGCACCAAACTCAAGTTTGGACAATGAGAAAGCATGACCTAAATGTAGTAAGCCATTCATGTAAGGGTATGGAAAGTTGCCAAAGAATTTTTCACCAGGGCCAGGTGGTTTATTGCCAGGCTCAGCCTCAAAAACCTTCTTCTCCTCCCAGCACTTTTGAACATCTGATTGAATCTTGAGCAAAAGGTCTCTCCGGGCATAACTCTTGCCTCCATCAGGATTTGCTGATGACATTTTCCTGATAAATCAACAAAAAAAGGTGTCAAAGGACAAGCCTATTGATTTAATTTAATTTAACTGAAAACTTACATATATCTTCCAAGTAAAAGAGAAGAGCTAACAAACTCATGAAACATACACAAAACATTTATTTTCAAACAAATATAATGGTACAATCAGCTTTGAAGTTTGATTCTAGTTTCACACATAGCTAACAAACTCATGAAGAGGAAAATCAATGATGAAGTTATTATGTAAGGAAACTAGAATTCCAGAATCATAAGCAAACATTGTTAAAAGATGGAGGGCGAAAATCAAACATAATTTGCCATTTACAAACTGATTAACTTGAGAAGAAAACTCAGCTAACTCACATCTTAAATATTTACCTAAATAATATCCTAAAATCAAAACTAAGCATTATATAAAATAAGTTCAATCTACATATTAAAAAATAATGAGCAGCCATATATCATATGCATATTGTATATCCACAACTCCACATAGTTCTGCAAGATAGGACAATAAATTCATGTCTGAAACATCAAAAATGAAAAACATACATGCAAATCCTCAAACTTGATTATCTTGCCAAATAGTGCATTAATGGACAGCATGACAGAAGCAAGCTGAACAAGTACTGTATAACATGCTAATAACGACTCAGAATTTCAATCTCCAGTAAGATCTACATTATGAAGTTAATATGATCGAGAAAGTACTAATCGCACTTGGACTTAAAGTTCTAAACTATCCCCAGAAATAGAAATGTTTACAACAACTTAAAGTGTATATGAATTAAAAAATCTAATAGTTCAAACCAGGAATATAAAGTTCATGGATTTTAGTTGCAACAAAAACTGTCAGAAACTGAAAATATCATTGCTAAACAATGGGTGTCATAACAAAATTACAAAAAAAAAATGCAGTGAAAATATATACTAATGAATCGAATTGTAACAAAGAAGGGAACTCTATTTTACATCATTTGTAACACAGCCAAGATGTTCCTACTATCCAATTAAACATAACTAAAGTGGATGAATCAAGTTATAAAATCAGATATTTACTCGAACCAATAGAAAGAGCTAAGGTTAGAGTTAAACAGCAAAACACCTTTTGGAACAAGACAAACCCTAGGTTAACAACAATCTTTTTAAATTTTGCAGAAAACTACATGGAATCTGTGTAAATCCAAGCCATCCTCGATCAAAGTAATGCTGAACAGATCAAACAAGACTAAAAAATCTCCAACTCCATGAAATGTCTATATATTGATTACAGGACACCATGAACCATGCAGCAGTTTCTCCAAAAAAAAATGCGTATTAGCTAATTACCTAAACAACATACAGAAGCTGAGGAAAAGAACTACTAATTGCCATAAATCAGCTAAATAATTAAAGAAGAAAATAGATCTCAAACGTGCTATCCATTTTACAAACATGAAGTCAAGCTACCCGTCAAAACATTGAAAGACGCACAAACAAATTCGCATGCACAGATTCATGGTTAGCTGCATCCATCTGCATTATGTTAATCTTCATCTTCAGCATACAACGTTGGGAATTTTCAGAAAAATGAAGCTCGTCTATATAGTTGTAAAACCGAAGGAAATAGATCCTAAAACGAACTAATACAAACCCAGTGGCAGAAGCTGAGAAGCACTGGTTTCAAATTCCACCCACGGGTCAATTACAATCCCGTGGCTGGAAGAAAACCATCACATTTGAAAGAATAAGAATCTTATCATAGAGACAATTTAGATCCATATAAATCTGTCTGCCCAAAGGCCCAAACTACATGAACCGATAGGGACAATCAATTTTGTTTCCCTACGAACCTAACAACAACAAAACACCAATCCATCGATTCAGCAACACATACAGACCAGACACCTTGCCTACACACCGAAACACTAACCTCACAGCAAAATCGCAGAGCAGGGTGCTTCGCCACAGAGACCCAATCCCAAACACCGACAGGAACAACAGCAACGAAATCCGCCAAACGAACCCACCGATCCACCCTACGCTCGAATCTGGGCGATTCGGACATGGCAAGCAACTCTCTGCTGCTCACCCGCCGACGAATCCAGAACACGCGCGACATCCATCTACCGACCAACCACACAGAGGAGATAGGGGAAACGTAGGGGTAGAATCGGGTACCTGACGACGGCGCGCAAGGAGGGGAGCCGCAACAGCCTTAGCCCGGGGAGCAGGTAGGGAGCCAGCAGACAGCGACGGCGACGGAGGAGGCTGCGGAGGGAGGGGGATTAGGGTTTACGCGGTCACGTGGCTAAAACTTCAGCGCGAGTGGATCCACTGGGGGCCGTCCTGTCCTGTGCCGCGTGGTTGGGCCGATTTCAGCGTATCGATCGGTTCGGCATCCGTGCCTGAGGTGCTAAGGCTGTACTACTTCCCACGAATCGGAACCGCAGGATACCAAACCAAGGGATAAGATGCGAGCGCGTGGGACATCTGACGGCACTTTTCACCAAAACGTCTTATAAAATCTCGAATTCCTTCACTTTCACCTCATGTCCGTCTCATTTTCGCTCCACCTCCACCGCTCGAACTGGAACGCACCTCCATCAACTCCAACCTCCCCGATCTCGGCCCCCGGGACCTGGAACCTGCAACATGAATTCGTATTCGGTTTTGTTTCGGTTTCAATATGGAGTTCTACTCTACGTGAGAGTGTGAGACTCGTCCCTATACATAACTCTTCTCGTATAGTAAAGATTGTCTGAGTGCGTTTGTGTGTTTGTTTTTCGTAAGGGTTTTTCATGTAACATCGGTGTCTCCTGTTCTCTTGATCATATATTATTGTTGTGTGTTTTCTAACAGTTATGTTGTTTTACAAATTTAGATACAACTTTTTGCTACATCTTGTGCACAGATTTAGACGGCACCCGAATTATGTCCTAAATTGAGATTTTGTTTTTGAGATGGAGTTCCTAATGTGCTGCTGCATGTATTTCTACGATATGGTCCATCAATTTGCATGCAATGATACCTCAAAGTGTGCGAGAGGTCTTTGCTATCTTGATGTCGGGGCATGAACTTGTAAATTCGGATCCTCTATGTATTCTGAATTAGTCGTATAATCAGTGTTAAGAAAGAAGCAAATTATTATTAAATAGTAGCAGCAGATCTTATGGATGAGGTTTACATAGCTTGTCACGTATGGCTTAAAAGATAAATATAACTCTTGTAGCCGAAATAAGATAAATTGTGGTGGCCATCCGACATGTCGACAGGCAATCAAGTGGAGAGCGTGTCCTAATTCATATAGTCTTCAAAGTACTCCTCCTCGTATAACTCTGGATTTTCAAATTCTTCCTCAACAATTGATCAACAAGACATAAAACTGTGAGTATATAAAGTACTCAGTAAGTCATACGGAATAGTATGCAATTAACATTCATGCAAGGCTTGAATAAAGGAATGGATGTATGGTTATTTTGCATAAAACAATATTGACAGTAAATACAATAAATAGATTAAAAAGTATAATTGAAAAGATTATATAAATAAAATAAACAATTGCTTTGAAACAACCAGTGAACTAGCTGTTCACTTCCCATCCAATCCACCATCCAAACATTTTATGAAAATCTTTGTACCTCGTGTGAAATTCCCATGCATTATCCATAACCGGGGACACAGCTGTCCGAACAGTTTTAACACTCTGCAGAGGTTGTGGTACTGCTGCTCCCGCTCATGGTCTGGTAGCAGGACTTTTGGAGCCTCAGGTTCTATACGTAGAAACCAACCAAAACCCAAATGAATTCGACTTGCAATCAAAATTCAAATGAAATCCAAATGAAACTCAAATGGGGGTGTTCTCGGTTGGGTTGGGCGGCTTTAACTGGTCTCAGGTTCCTATTACCTTGTTTGATGTTGGACACAGTACCCGAACAGGTATCGTAGGCTGTTTCCGAGATAGCGTTTGGTATGCATATGAGTTATCAGCTTTGAGTACTGTTCAGTGTTTCGACCGCCTGGTCGGAGGGGATTCGCCTTCCTGGAGGAAAAGGATTTCGAGTACTGTTCACGGCTTCGATCACATGGTCGGGATGGATCTCGAATACTTGGTCAAGAAAGTTTTTGAGTTCTGGGTATAGCTTCGATCATTTGGTCGAGATGGGTTTCGAGTACTTGGTCGAGGAGGTTTTCAAGCTCTGCTCATGGTTTCAACCACTTGGTTGGGACAGGTCTCGAATACTAGGTAGGGAAGGTTTCAAGCATTGTTCATGGTTTCGAATACTGCTCATTATTTTGACCAATGTTCATTGTTTTGACTACTGTTCATTGTTTCGACCACTAGTCAACAGAGTTTCGCCTAGTTGGTCGAACAAGATTTCGAAAAGTGTTTTAACTATTGGTCAAAGGAACTTCGACCATTAGTCAGAGAAGTTTCGACTATAAGCCAAAATGGTCTTTCGGTCAACCTGGTCGAAGAAGTTTTGACCATCCGGTGAGGAGTTTTGATTATCCGTCGAAGAAGGTTCGACATGTTGGTCGAAGGAAGGTTCCGACTAACTGGTTGAAGAAGTTTCGATAGGCTGGTTGAAGGAGGGCTTCGACAGGCTGGTTGAAGGAGAGTTTCGACTAACTGGACGAAGAAGTTTCGACAAGCTGGTCAAAGAAGGGTTTCAACTAACTGGTCGAAGAAGTCTTCGACAGGCTGGTCGAAAGAGAGTTTTGACTAACTAGTCGAAGAAGTTTCGATAAGCTGGTTGAAGAAGGGTTTCGACTAACTGGTCGAAGAAGTCTTCGACAGGCTAGTCGAAGGAGGGTTTCGACTGACTGGTGGGGATAGGTTTCGACTACATGGTCGGGGGGGTTCAACTATCTGGTTGATGAGAGTTTCGACCATCCGGTCGTGAGGGGTTTCGACCATTCGGTCGAAGAGAGTTTCAACCAACTGGTTGAGAAATATTCCGACCAACTGATCTAAAAGAGTTCAACCATCCGGTCGAGAGAGTTTCAACCACCCAGTCGAGGGGAGTTTCGGCCATCTGGTCGGAAGGGGTTTCGACCACCTGGTCGAGAGGAGTTTCGACCATCCGGTCGGGAGGAGTTTCAACCATTGGGTCAAAGGGGGTTTCGACCATCTAATCTGAGGAGTTTTGACCATTCGTTAAAGGGGGTTTCGTCCATTCACTCCAAGGAGTTTCATCTATCTGGTTGGGAGAACCTTCACCATTTGGTCGAAAGGGTTTTGACTATCCGGTCGGAAGTATAGGTTCAACCACACCTTAGGGGAAGGAGTTCGATTATCTAGGGGTTCGCTATACTTCAAGTTGGGAAAGGTTCACCACCGGTCCGTTAGACTACAACATGGGTCTACATTGTGTTCTTCGCTTTGGTAATGCTTCCACACAACAAGAGTGGAAAGAAGCCTTTATCGCCACTATGAGCGCATTCAGGAAGCGAAAGAAGCGAGCTAGCCAGAGATAGATGGTTTGGCGATGATGGTCCGCAATGGTGGAGAGGCTCCAAGTGGCGGTGATGGTCGCCGAGGTCGATCCGATTGTCGGGGCTACTCGGGCTAAGAGAGGATGAACGGTCGGCTCCTCCGCGAATACAGAGTGGAACCAATGAGGAAGCCACCTGAGTCGTGGAAGAAGAGCTGAGGTGTTCAAGGAGATGACAGCTTCACTGATGGCGCTAATGTTGTTGGCGACTGCATGGAGGCATCAGCCAAAGGGAGCACTCAAGCCTTACTTGGAGCTCGAGCTCTCTCGTGAAATGGAGGAAAGGGGGAAGGAAGAACTGGTTCTTGTGGTGCGGAATGGTAGAGAGAGAGCCTAGGGTTGCTATTTATAGGCGCATGGGAGGGGTGGAGGTCAACCGGGTATACTCTACATCTAGCGTAGTAGTACCACGGGTGGTTGGTGATAGCGATGGAGTCGACAATGCAATGCATCGATGGGACAAGTTGAGCGATGGTGCTTAATGACCGAGCGACGGCGGCTGCCAGCGCATGCAAAGAGTCGCATTGGGGCATCCGGATTCGGCAGGTGTCGACACCAGTAGGGAGAGGATGTACTTGCCCGAGCCCACATAGACGACTACGACCAGTGGTGGTCTTTGGTCACACCGGTTTGACTGGCACCCGATCTGGGTCTGTTTGGTCGTCACGACCAGGGTGCAGTCTCGACTGTGTCGGTTCGGCTAGCTACTTGTCGGAGGAACAGTGCACAGGGACACGCCAGGGCGGTACTGTGGTGCACTGGAGGAGAAAGGACAAGCTGCCACGACCAGGGTGTGGTCTCGACTGCACCGGTTCGACTGGGCCACTGGTCGGAGGAACAGTACACCAGGAAGGAAGGGACTGCTACAACCAACCGAAAAGGCTCTGTGGTTTATGGTTTTACATCGGCTGACAGTAGGGCAAGGGGAGAAAGATTAGGGGCGGATTGGAGACAAGAAGAGGGGCTTCGCTTTATTAAGTATTAACGTAGAGTTGATAGGTCCCAATCCGATATGTTGCTAAACAGTTCCAACTAGTTCTCGAGCGTTATTCTGATTCTGGGTTTTGTGGTTCAGGATTCACTAGTATTGGCAAGAAAAGGAATGCAGATCAAATAAATCTCAGAATACTGGTAAAAGCATGACAATAGATGACACATTAAAAAGTTTTAAAAAATCTCATATTTTTGCATTCAACCATTTTGGGGTGTTACAAACCCTACCCCGTTAGAAAGAATCTCAACCCTGAGATTCACCAGTTCTTGAACAAGTGGGGATATTCGGATTTCAACAAGTCTACCCACTCCCACGTAGCTTCCTTCACTAGGTGGTTGCTCCATCTAACCTTACATGCATTGCACACGTTGTTTCTGGTCTGCTTCTCTATTACATCTAGGATTTCTACTGGGTGCTTGATGTAGGTCAGATCTTTGCCGAGTTCGATGTCTTCTGGTTGAGCTTGTTCTTCAAGCACTCGAAGGCATTTCTTGAGATGTGACATGTGAAACACGCTATGTATGCCAGACATCCAGTCGGGCAGTTCTAGCTGGTAAGCTACTCTTCCCATCTTGGCGATGATTGGATAAGGTTCTACATTTCTTGGCGCAAGCTTCCCTTTGACCTTGAATCTCCTAGTTCCTCTAAGGGGATAAACTTTTAGGTAGACGAAGTCTCCTATTTGGAACTCTAGCTCCCTGTGACGATTGTTGGCATAGCTTTTTTGCCTTGATTAGGCTGCCTGTAGTCGGTCTCGGATGAGACGAACCTTGTCTTCGGCCTCCTTTAAGATGTCTGGCCCAAAGAGATATCCCTCCCCAGTTTCTGACCATAGCAACTGTGTTCGGCACTACCGACCGTAGAGGGCCTCAAAGAGTGACATCTTCAGACTAGCCTGGTAGTTATTATTATACGAGAATTCAGCATAGGGCAGGCACTTCTCCCAATCAGTAGTGAATTATATCGCATAAGCCCGAAGCATGTCTTCTAGCATTTGATTCACCCATTCGGTCTGACCATCGATCTGTGGGTGGAATGTTATGCTAAATGCCAGATAGGTGCCCAAGGCCTCATGAAGACTTTCCCAGAAGTGAGAGGTAAAATGTGATCCCCTATCTAGGACGGTTCGCTTGGGCACACCATGCAGACTTACTATCCGGGATATGTATAATTCTACTAACCGGTCGCCCTTATAGTTGGTTTTCACTAGAATAAAATGGGTTATCTTGGTCAACCGATCTACTATGACCCAGATAGAATCATAGCCAGCCCGTGTCTTTGGCAGGCTAGTGATGAAGTCCATGCTGACTTCCTCCCATTTCCATTCGGGGATTTGTAATGGTTGCAAAAGACTGACTGGCTTCTGATTCTTAGCTTTGATTCGCTAGCACACATCACAGTAGGCTATGTGTACTGCAATGTCCCTTTTCATACAGGGCCACCAGTAACGTTGCTTCAAATCTTGGAACATTTTGGTACCACCCAGATGAATGGAATAAGCTGATTCGTGGGCCTCCTTAAGGATCAAATCTTTGGATCCCGCTGGTAGGTACGAAAATGCACTTCCCATACCCCAAGATGCCATGTTCATCTTTCATCATTTTGGAGGCCTTCACTTGCCCCATGAGTTGTTGGATCCTTTCAGTGCTAGTGTTCCCTAACTGCGCAGCTTTGATCCTTTCTTCCAGAGTTGGGTTCACCTCCAAGGTGGAGAGGCTCCCAAGCGGAACTATTTCCAGGTTGAGCTTCTCAATTTCCTTAAAGAGAGAAGGTTGCAGCCCTTGGGTCACAATGTAGTTCCAGTAGGACTTTCTGCTTAATGCATCAGCTACCACATTGGCCTTGCTTGGATAATAGTGCAGGTCTAAATCATAATCTTTTATGAGTTCTAGCCATCTTCGTTGCCTGAGATTAAGGTTTGACCGAGTGAAGATGTATTTGAGGCTTTTGTAATTTGTGTATACATTGCAATGATTTCTGATAAGGTAGTGGCGCCATAATTTCAGTGCATGTACCACTGACGCCAGTTCCAGATCGTGAGTAGGATAATTTTCTTCATGTGACCGCAACTGCCGAGATGCATAAGCTATCACCTTGTGGTCTTGCATAGCACACTGCCTAGCGAGAGGCATCACAATACACCTCGAAATCCTTGCCGATATCTGGATGCACTAGAAGTGGAGCTGAAGTTAATTGGACCTTCAGTGCTTGGAAACTCTTCTCGCACCCTTCTATCCACTCGAACTTTTCTCTTTCTTTAGTAGCTGAGTGAGAGGCTGGGCGATTTTGGAGAATCCCTCAATGAATTTACAGTAGTATCCTGCTAATCCCAGGAAACTCCGAACTTCGGTCACCGTGGTAGGTGGTCGCCAATCGAGGACGCCTTCCACCTTGGCCGGATCCATGGCTACTCCACTCGCGGATATCACGTGCCCCAAGAAGCTAACATCAGATAGCCAGAACTCGCACTTACTATACTTGTCATACAACTGGTGCTCCCTGAGGGTTTCGAGCACCAATCTCAGATGTTGTGTGTGCTCTTCAGCATCTCTGGAGCAGATGAGGATATCGTCAATGAATACCACCATGAATCTATCCAAGTACCCCATGAATACCTTGTTCATCAGATTCATAAAGTATGCCAGAGCATTGGTTAGACCAAATGGCATAACTGTGAACCCATAGAGGCCATAGCGAATAGAGAAAGCTATTTGGGGGATATCTTCAAGTCTGATTTTGAGTTGGTAGCACCCTGAGCGTAGATCTATCTTAGAGAATTTTGTTGCCCCTTTGAGCTGATCGAACAAATCATCAATTCTGGGCAACAGATATTTATTCTTGATAGTTACTTCATTCAGGGACTGATAATCCACACACATCCGCATACTGCCGTCCTTCTTTTTCACGAGCAGTACAGGAGATCCCCATGGCGAAGAGCTTGGTCTAATGAACCCTTTCACTTGCAATTCTTGAATTTGCTTTTTCAGCTCCTCGAGTTCATTAACTAGCATCCTATAAGGTCTCTTGGAGATGGGTGTTGTCCCAGACATCATAGAACTCCTAGGCATCAATTCTATGATAAATTCTATGTCTCGATCTGGTAGTCCCCCTATCAGTTCTCTAAAAGAGGTCGTGTATTCTCGACCACGGCATTCCTTCCAAAGGAACGCCCAAGGCATAGCAGATTGCCCTTTTCCATTGGAAAGGTCTGTTCATCTTGACTTTGACGATAATCCCGGGGCACTTGGTAAGACTAACTATTCTATTTACGCAGTCTATTACCCCTTGATGCTTGGTCAGCCAATCCATCCCTAGGATAACATCTAGGGTCTGGGTTGGTAGCACCATCAGGTCTGCTGAGAACACTATCACTTCAAATTGTATTTCCACCCCAGGTCTTACTAATTTGGCCCAAAGTAGTCCCCTAGGTGAATTGAGCTCCAAGAGTCTTTTGAGGTTAAAAGTTGGCAACTGCCATCGGTCCACAAATTTTTTGGAGATGAAAGAATGTGATGCTCCAGAATAAAAAAGAACACATGCTGGCTAGGAATTAATTGAGAACGTACCCATCTATACTTCAGGTGCCTCCTGTGCCTCCTCTGTCGTGATGTGGTTCACACGGCCTTGCCCTTGGGACGACGCTGCCCTGGGTGCTGATGAAGTCTGGGGCCTCCCTCTTGCTACCGTCCTAGGGGTGTTTGGTCTACGTGCTAGGGTACTCCCAAAATTGAACTTGACGGGGGTGTTAGTCTTGCGTGGGTAAGCGGCGTAATGCCCGGTTCGTTGCAGGCTGAAACACACCAAGGCACCGGTGGAGGCTTTGCTTGCCGAGGTGGGATAGGTCGCCAGTGTGGTATTTGAGGCACCACTGTGTCGATTTGTAGGAGTCACGACCGGGGCAAGGTGGTCGATCGGGAGCCACTACCGAGGGGCACCATAGAATGGTCGAGTACTCAGTGTAGGCCCCTTTGAGGTACTCATCTTCCACTTGCAACTGGCCTCAAAGGTCTTGCGCTTGTTTTCTAAGAGCAAAGATTTATTGATTAACTGCTGGAAACTCTGAAAGTCTTGCACAATCAGCTGCATCTATAGCCCATCTCGTAGCCCTTCCAGGAACCGGTCAATTTTCTCTTCCTCCTCAGCTATGTCATTTTGGGCATAGCGGGCCAATTGGTTGAATCGGTCGCACTCCGCCACAAGTAGCTTCGTTTCAATGCCACAACTCGCTCTCTCATGCGCATGACACTTGTAGGGATGTAGTTGCTCCTGAAGGCTTCCTTGAATTCGGCCCACCCCACTGCTGGTGTGGCGGCCTCGGCTGCCACTAGTTCCCTACCTTCTACAGTGACTGTCTTAGGCTCCTCTTCAATCCTAGCCATCACATAGTTATCCCACCAATCGGTGGCTGGTCTTGTAAGTTGGTGTGTTGCGAACATCACCATGTCTTCCTCGTGACATTTAGCCAATGTCAGTTTCTTTTCAATGGTGCGGAGCCAGTCTTCGGCTTCGAGTGACTCGCTTGCACTTGAGAAGACTAGCGGCTTCATGCGCATGAACTCTCCCAGCTTGGACCCATGGTGAACCGCTCCAGCTTGCTGCCTGGCTGCTATTGCTTGCAGTAGCTGTGTTTCAGAGCCATTACTTGGGCCAACGTGGGATGCTCAAGAGGTGGTGGAGGTGGTGTCGGGCTACGACCATGACCACGACCACGACCAGCGACCGCTCTCTTGGGAGGCATCTGTTATAAGAAAAACCACTATTGAGAGTAGCACACAATATCGCCGGTCGATACCTATAGCAAAAGAATCCCCTACGAGTCCGCATAACAATCATGACACAAAAATTGTATGACTACGACCAACTAGTCGAAAATACCAAGAAATAGAACACAAGTTATTGCTTGTTCTTTCAAAACAGAGTTCATGCGAGGACTTCGAGAGAATTAGGCATCAATTGTTCGCTCGCTTTTTAAGGTCAAGTTTGCTTTTCCACTGAATTGAGGGCTTGGCGATCCTCGCCGTGGTCTAGCGGCGATCAACCAGCAGTGCGGTTGGCGAATATCCATAGAGCCGCAAGTCCGCAATCGCGCGCTGGTGTACAAATGAAAGTTATTTGTCATCAAGCTCTATTTATCAACGGTTCTACTCGAGAAGATCGGCCTGACCACGACCACGACCACGATGCCATCCTTTGAGGGTACAACAGAGGTAGAGTTTTATCTTGCATAGGAGCCTAAAGTTGATAAGTTACTCCGCATGAACCACTATTCTGATCAACGCAGTTGGATCTTGCCGCTGCGCTTTGGACGGATATGTCGCTATGATGGTGGGAGCTGCGGTGCAACAAATAAGATGGAGCCGACACGAGTCACGGTTGTTACATGGGATGAGCCGAAGCGGCGATGCGCGCGCTGCTTTGTACCTACACATTACAAGCGCCACGCATGAGAAGTCGATTGGCAAGCGATGGGTTGAAATCGCTTGATGAGTATTATAAAGAGATGGAACAGATTATCATACATGCCGATGAGAATGAGGAACAAGCGATGGCTCGCTTTCTTGCCGGCATGGGATCGTTAATCATCATCAATACAACAACATGGTTGAGTTGATGCATCGTGCACGTGAGGTCGAGAAGGTGTCATTGAAGATGCCAAGTATGCGCACGCCAACGTTATTCAATGAGCACAAGACTCCGCATAACACAGATGCCAGCAGTATTAGGGGCCAATCCCGCTGATGCGAGCGCGCATGCAGGAAGACATTAGCACGCCGCCACGGCGCGCCACCACCGCGCCAACCGCTAGTGCGCATCATCGATGGGTTCTACAGCCGCTCACGTGATTTGACATGCTATAAGTGCAAGGGAGTTGGTCATTTCGTAAAGATTGCCCAAATAATAAAGTTATGATATTTATCGATGATGGGTATATTTCAAATTAGTGATGAGGAGGATACTACCCGCTTGTCGATTTTGGTATGATCCTACAGAGGATGAGATTGGATCACAACCGGTCACCAGATGGACAAGATATGCTAGTGTGCACGCTGCGTACTTAGCGTGTCACAAAGCGCCTCCGCACAACGGTGCTCTTGGGAGGCATCAAAATTTGGTTTGTATGAGTGGTTAGTCATGCCATTTGGGTTAACGAATGCACCTAGTACATTATAAGAAAAATCATATTGACCACATTAGACAAGTGTTACAGTGTTTACGCGATGCTAGGTTGTTTGGGAACTTAGCCACTATTGAGAGTAGCACAAAATATCGCGGCGAAGTGGTAGAATTTATTGAATCATTTTTACATTGTGAAATATAAGAAGGAAAGAAAACGTGTCGATACCTATAGCAAAAGAATCCCCTACGAGTCGACGATGGCACACTTTCTTCCGTACACAACAATCATGACACAAAAATTGTATGACTACGACCAACTAGTCGAAAATACCAAGATGCATTAAACCAAACTATGCGAGTTCATAGTTTGGTTACGTCGCTTCCGAACAAACATTTACAAAGAAAATTCCAAGTCAAGCGTCTCGCGCCACGACTAGCAATACATAACCTTAGGAGACGATTGCTAACTAGCTCCAAAAGTCTACTCTAGTTAGCCCTATTCCACTACCCCTCTCGAGGAGGTTCGCCCTATGTATCGATCGACGCCTTCAATGACATCTTCTACGAGGATGCTCTCCCCACGACCCCAAGATGTACGCGGGGAGTACATGGAGTGGTACTTGCTTTCAAAACATCATGGATGAGGATTTGTTCGCTCGCTTTAAGGTCAAGTTTGCTTTTCCGCTGGGAATTGAGGGCTTGGCGATCTCCGCCGTGGTCTAGCGGCGATGTCATCAAGCGCTATTTATCAACGGTTCTACTCGAGAAGATCGTCGTGGCCAGCGCGACCCACCACGACACGAGGCTGCGACGTCCAACTTGTACCCCACCCAGCCGGACTATGTATTCCACTACGTGGTACGTATTGAACGATTCGTACTTCATATTTAATTTGCAAGATTTAGGTTTCCAACTTGTTGATTACGCTACAGTGGATCTATACCGGAGGTCCTTGAGTTGACAACCTCCGCGACAATGATGATGCTCGGGGACACCAGAGGGGTCCTACCGCGATCACCGAGAAGGTGAGTCGAGGGATCTAGATCGTGAAAGTTGCACGCCGAGGGATCCGGCACCCACCAGTGTGTGGACGAGGGGTCAGCCATGGTGGTTCACGGCCACGGGCTCCTTCCCCAGGCGTGGCGGGCGGGTCCTCGTGGCATCTTGGTGGGAGCACCTCGGGACAGTTCGCAGGTGAGCATGAGACATTCACTTCCATTTGTTTATTTAGTACCCCACTAGTTACTAACGGCAATCTTCTCTTGCAGGTCCTTAGTTCCACCAATACAAGGAGCAAGAGTACGCGGAGTTATCGCGTACGCTTCGTGCCACTGTGTATGACTTCCTTGCTTGCTTGCGTAACGTCCTATTTCGTGGTTTTCATCATGATTGCACGCGTAACGTAAAATTTCACAGGTCGTACACCACTTTGGGACGAGGCGGACTTGTCGCACGACGAGGCACACTCCGAGGACTACTACTCAGACGAGAGTGGCACCCCGGTCTCCGTGGGGGCTTCACAGCTACACGGTGTGTGAAGGATCTAGACCCGCCATTACGAGTTTATAGAATATTTTGGTGATTAATGACAAATCCAAATATGAGACTAACTCTTTTGTTTAGTATTATTTTGTATAGTCTCATTTGGATATAAAGGTGAAATTCAATGAGGTATGCAATCGACATCTTAATATTATATATTGTTGCATTCCTCGGATCCAAAATATAGGTTGAATGCAACCATAAGTTAAACTTGAATATGTGCATATGTTTTTATTACACATTTGTATATGCATACATTTAGGGGGAGTTCATTCTATATTTTGTGGTTTCATTTGTATTTATCCATATTCCATTCTCCACATATTTTAAGGATCTTTACTTTGAAACAACATCCTTGAGTATATACAAAACTTGTGTAGTTCATATATACTCATGTCAGGTTACATTCAATTATCTACATTCAATCATGTGAAATTGGAGTGGTTGTCATTAATTACCAATAAGGGAAAGATTGAAGTATCTGTTCCACCATTATGTGATGGTTTGTTGTGGTAACTAATGGTAATCACATTATGGAACTAATATTTTCCTTGAGTTGGATGAATAGGTTATGTTCCAGGATGATGAAGACATATCATCATGTGTTGATGATATTGAAGTTAAGAGCTTGGTGTAAACGATGCATCATGAGTTGATGCGTATCAAGAAGAAGAGATGATCATGAGTTGATCGTCGAGTCAAGAAAAGATCCATCATGTGTTGATGGAGGTCAAGCAAAGGATGCATCATGAGTTGATGCATGTCAAGTAAATGACCCAGACTTGAAGTAATGATGTGTGTCATCAAGCTTCGAGAAGATATTCAAGGCAAAGGTATGACTAGCTAGGGCTAAGTATGTGTTCCTTTTACTGGTCTTGGTGTTGGTTGGAAGACCGGATTGCTAGTATAGATTGTCGTACTATTAAGAGGGGTCTTAACTAGTAGCTTGAGTTAGTCATGTGTTGATAGTTCATTGTGTTTGCTATAGCTCATCTAAGCATGATGCTATTATTTGCGAATGTGTTTTGCAAATAGTCGAGGCTCATGCATAACCCTTGTAGCATGTGACTTTAGTTTGCAAATGTGTTTTGCAAATGGCCTAAGTCCATGTACCTTATTCCTTGTGGTGTTGACTCTAAAAGTTGGCAAATGTGTTTTTGCAACTTGTTGAGAATATCACCTATAAATCTTGTTTGGATTGCACTCAATTTGGCAAATGCGTTTTGCAAATTGAAGTGTTGCAGAGTGCAACTCCTCTGTGGTTTGGCTACCGACCGCTGGGTCTTCTCTGCCTCGATCGGCATATCTGGCCGATCACCGATGTTTGGCAATGACCAATGTCCTTTTGAGTTGATTCTTTGTGCGGTAGTACCGCCGTTGATAAAAAGGTACTACCGGAGAGCGAAAGTACTGGAGTCCCTCGCGGTGCGTTTTTTTTTTCCAGAGAAGCACCTTTTTAAATACCGCTGATTTTCCTTGGGCAGTCTGACCGCCAACCCTTGGCGGTTTGATCGATATTGGCTGGTCCGACGAGAGAGTCCAACGGCTAGATTTATAGTCGTTGGTGCATGAGCGGTCAGACCGGCCATTAGTTGGCGGTCAGACCAGCCCCTCTCTAATTATATAAAATCTTTCCTCCAACGGCTAGTTTTTGTATGTAGGGTATAAATACCCACCTTGGCTGGTTGGAGGTAGTTGTTACTGCCATTGCAAAGTGTTCTAGTGTTGTCAGACACTCTTTTGAGCTAAGAGCAAGCCTCTCATCTGTTTTGTGCATGTGTTGCACTTAGTGAGCTTGGAGAGCAAACCCTAAGTGCGTGTGTTACCTTAGGTGGTGGATTGTGTATCTACTTGAGTTTAGACACTTGATTAGTTTAAGTGAAAGTTGAGTCTTGTTACTCTTGGTGTTTACCGACACCTAGACAGCGTGGAGGTGTCGTGACCGGTGATCTTCTCAAGAAGCTTGTAAGAAGGCCCGGCGTTGTTGTGAGTGATTTGGTGCTCACCATCTCCGGAGTGGAGGAAGAGCAACCCGAGTGGAGCGAGGTGTTGGTTCGTGTTGGAACCGGTCCAAGTGGTTGGACTTATCTCGGAGGTGTTGGCTTAATTTGTGGAGTTGGTCCAATTTGTTTGGGCTTACCTCAACGTGGATTAGGGGAGACCGGCAAGTCTCTGAACACCATGGTAAAACATAATTGTGTCATCTTGATTTGTTCTTGTGCTTTACTTTAAGCAATTTATATTACTTGCTTTAATTGCTTATATATCTTTGTATGATTGCTCTCATTGAATTGTATTCATATTGTTGGTACACTTAGGGGAGTCTAGTTCATTTAGGTTTTAATTGTGCAAAACCATATTGTTATTAGCTTATGTATTAAAATTAGTTTTAGCCAAAGAGATTTTTAAAACCGCCTATTCACCCCCCTCTAGTCGGCCTCCTTGATCATACAGTGTGCCAGGGTCAACTCAACCGACGCAGACCCCGCTCGCGACACCTCCTCCGGCTACTCGTGTTTGGCCGATACCATGGCAGCTCGACCTCCGACGCATCTCGCATCAATACGACAATACCCAGCGAGACCAAGTGACACGTGGCGTACGCTCCAAGAGGGGCCGCCAGTAGATACTTGTTCCTGTAAATGTGAGGCATGCCATATAAATCTTAATTTTTTAAGCAACTACTACTATTCTAGTATCGTGTTTCGATATCTCTTTTTTACGGTCACAGCGCGACCACATGAGGGAGTCTGCATCGGGGCACCCCCACACCACCCTCTTTATGCGCAGAGCTAGTGAAGCATTGGGCACATAACAGAGGGATGGGCGTATCACAAACAAAGTGATATTACCAAGAAAATTCGACACTTCAACGTATTACCAACGTTTAAAAATATAGCATTCAGCATTGGGCATATTACAAAGTGATATTAGAAAGCATTGGGTACCACATATTTCAACTGGACGAACCTTTCCCGTGGCCGCGACCTCAACGTTATATGTGGACCGCCTCAAGCGGGCGGTCAAATGAGGTCCCTGTGGTAACGTCTAGAGTGCCGATGTCTCCTTCGTGCTGTGGATTTATCGTAGGGCATTTCTTGAAGGTGTGCCCAGACTCCCTGCAAATGGATCACTTCTTTGTACGACGTCTGGCTTCTGCTTCGTCCATGTCGTTCCTGATGGGCAAGACTGCCGCCGACCAACCTTTCCTTCAAATTTATCAATGTCTCGGCCTAGATAAGTTAGTCTCGGCCTGATGGCCAATGAAATGGCCAACCACAGCGTAACTATTTATCTCTGCACTCTAGTTTTGCATCACCTCCTCCTTGTTGAAGTAGTCAGAGAGGTACTGGCTGGGATGCTACGCCACCATCGAACAGGTGGCCATGACATGGGAGCAGGGCCTATGCAGCAGAATGGGTTTGTTGCAAGTGCATACGCAACTAGCGCTATGTAGCGTGCACTCATGGGTGATCCTCTCACGGTTCGTCCTGCGGCGTCCTTTATCCCTACACATTATCTCGAAGGGAAGCTCCCTTGTGCCCATCTTGAATGCCCGGTGCATCTCACCTTTCTTGTTCTTCTCCTCCATGGACTTGGTGATCATGGTGGAGTAGATAACTTTGTTATTTGCCATAGCGAGCGACGCGTTGTTACTTCAGTCAACAAAGTAGTGTGTGGTACCGTGAGAGAATTGCCTCCACAATACCAACCAAAGGAGGCAGGCACATGACCCAGCTTGTACACCTCGACTAGATTGGTTGTCATAATACTATATCGTACACCACCCCTGTCATGTAGTAACGACCACTTCTCATTAGGCTCATGCTCGATCCAGTCCGAGAAGCATTTGACCTGCGCCCCCATCTTCCTCGTGACACTGGGACCATATGTGGGTAACTGTGGCAATACTTCAGGCCCGGCCGTTGTTTAGGTGGTCCTTTCACGCCTCCCTTCTATGTGTCTGGGTCTGCTCATTTAGAATCTTCTAGGGTGCATCAAATTTCGGCCGGGTTCTCCGTTGTACACCGCTTGAATAGGTTCATTAAGTTCTTGTTGCAGAATTTCTTATAGAAGTTTGCACCCAAGTACCTCATGCACCACCTACTCTGCAAATCTACCAATGCAAGTGGTTCATTCTCTCCTTGATGTAGCTGAGTGATTGCACTCAGCAGGACTGCATGCCGATCATGAATGATGCATACGCTTGATGACCTGCATAATGTAAAACCCCACATTCTTCAGAACCACAACCAATTGTTCGTGTTTTGCTTTCAATGAAAGCTAATGCTACGGAAGAACTTGATTGTTCCTGCTCATTGTTATTGTAGTCGTGATTCCACTCTTGTGCTTTCGTGTCGTGAATGTTGCCTAACCCAAAATACATCTCAGAACCCTCTGTATTCGAACTAGTCCCGATCGAGCTAGCTCACACGTAAAACAAAGTGATGAAATACCATCCATCTATTCGATTTAACTAGAAAGATCTCAAAATAACAAATAATAATATCCGGACCTTATGGTCAATGTTTACTTAACTTGACACGCAGGCTAAAGAAACAAATAAACTCTTGCAATGAACGAGAAACTTGAAAGGCTAATCAACATGCCCACAGCAATCGAGTGGAGAACGATCCTAATCCGCAAAACCTTCATAGTCTTCCTTCTGAAAGAATTCCTGTGCAGCTTGATACTCTTCAACTGATCAACAAAGGCATGAGCCGTGAGTACATAAAGCACTCAGCAGGCCGTAGGGAAATGTATGCAAATAGTATTCATGCAAGGCTTACCAAAGGTTAGTCAGATGGTTCTTTTGCGTAAAACAAAGATTTATAACAAATACAATAAATAGATTGAAATGCGAATTGAAAAGAATAATAAATACTTAAACAATTTCTTTGAAACAACAAAGAACTAACCATTCACTTCTCAACCAAACCAATGACAAGTGAACTCCCATTCACCCATCGACATTAAAACCACCAAGTGAATTACCCATTCACCGAACAAACATTATATTCATCAAGTGAACTTCCCATTCACACTCCGACTTATTTTTAGAAGAAACTCTATCTCCCGTGTGAAATCCCCGAGCACGCCCATAACCACGTGACACGGCTATTCAATAGTTTTACACACTCGCAGAGGTTGTACAATTTGACCCACAAGACACGACTCCTCTAGTTGGTTTGGCATCCGTCGATACCACCGCCACTACCTTGGGTAAGGTGCTAGAGCACGTGACAAAGCTTTTACAAAGCTCCTTCTTAACCCGGGCCATTCGCTAAGGTTTCAACACCGAATGTCTCCATCCGACCAAACAGGCCCCCTCTTGCGCTTATAGTGAGTACGCACTCGAACTCACTCTTCCAAGACAGAACTGTAAATAAGATATTGCTAATTAATCACCTGTGTCCCCCATACAGACATGTGGTTGTACTGCTAAGGCTCACCAATGGCGCACAAGATTAAGTCCTTGACAAGTTACTCAGGCGATCTTTCCACAAACCCACAACGTGTTAAATCCACACCCTCAATCCACCATCCACTCGCCTGAGCGAAAACCAATTTTGTTTACAAGAAACCAATGACATCCCCTGTCATGGTACACAAGTTTTAACAACAGTGGCTAACCACCACAATTCCATATATCATTAAGTCAAGATTAAATCATTAAGACACATGTGATGATAAACCCATCGAGACTAGGCTTGACTAAGCACTAATACGATACCCATGTTGGTGATACAAATATGTCCAACTAAAATTATCCAAGCTAGGGTGACAAAGGATTCATGGCATTCAAATGTTCAATGGAGGCATAATGACAACATGTAAAAACTAAACCCAAAACAGTTGATATAAAGATAGCATGCAATTGTATAAAACAATATACTTTTGAAATCATAGGATCAATATGATCAAGGGACTACGGCTTGCCTTGGAATAAATCCTGGGATTGATCTTGATCTTGGTGTACTTCTCCTTGTTCAAAACTCCCCGAAGTAGCAACGTCTACTCGCAAAACAAGCAAATAGAACAAATAAATACCAAATAGAGATAAAATCATCTCTAAAAATTAAATAAAAATCATAAATAAATAGAACTCGAATTTAGATGAATTTACAAATTTGAATGGGCTCAATCGAGTTCTGATGCAAAAGATATGGGCTTTGAAGATTGAAAATAAATCAAAACCCTAATTTGGATTTTAATTTAATTTCCTGATTTATTTTTCAATGGAAAATTCGACTTATGACGTCGGCTGATGTCAGCGAGGAATTACCGCCGAGAAAAATAAAAGAAAAGAAAATGGCCTGACGATTGGGACCCACTATCAATGATCGCACTGCAGTGGACCTGAGTTCAAGGTTTGCGCTTGGCGGAATTGGTTCGCCACATGGCGCGACACGCAGCGCCACGCTAGCAAAAGCCGACGTGGCGGGAAGTGGCTACCGAGGTGGCTTGCCACGCTGGCACGAGAGCAATCGCAGAGAGAGCAAGCACGCCGAACCGTGGCGGCGATTTACGGATGGCGGCGGCGAGTACAAAAACGAGACCCCGAGAAGAAGGAATCACGAGGTGGTGGTTGGACTCGGGCGACGATGGCTTACCGGCGGCGACCGAATGCGGGCGGCACATGTTATTCGGCCGAAACCGAAACGACGATCAGGAGGTCCCTGCAGCATGAACGAAAGACCACGAGCTATTGCTAATGTGGACACCGTGGCGGAAACTCACGGAGATGGATCAACGGCGCGAATTACAATGCAGCGAGCGGCTTTGGCCGTTTGTGGCTTCTTCGGCGATCTGCAATACGAGGAGACGAACCGGGCCGCGCTTAGGGCTTTGGAGGAGGAGGAGAGGCGACGGATTTGACCGGGCTCTGGCCTTAAATAGCCAAGATGGAGGAGACCGAGGAGAGACGCGCGGCTACGCCGCTCGCAGGAACTCGGATCTGGAGTCCGCCTTGAAGACGGCCGAGCCAAGGCGCGGCGCGCCCACGTGATGACGGAGAAGGAGCCAAGGCCAAGGCGATTTGTGGGGCCACCTACAGAGGGAGAAGGCGAGCTACGGAGGTCAGGGCTTGAGACGCCGCGCGTGAGTTGGGCCAAGGGTGGAGTTGGGCCTGAACAGTTGATTGGTTTCGCCCACCATCGCTTCGAAAATAGAATAGGTTTTTCTTTTATAAAATAACGAAAATCCAAATGGCAATTAGAAAATAGCAATTGCACTCGTAAAATTCTAGAAAATTCTATAAAATATATCTAAGCCCATAGAATCCAAATAAAATAATTTTGTTAATAGTTGATGTTGGAATTAATCATGTTAAATTGTTTTGATCTCTGAAATTTCTAATTAAGCTTTTAACTTTATTAGAAAAATTCAAATGGTAAATTTTCTTTTAAAACTTTAAAAATGCATCAAATTTTTGGGATGTTACAAATGTGTCATCCACACACAAGATTGGACGATAGTACCAGAATGCATTGATGCATGGACTAAAGACGAAGAATGCTCGTTGTAGTACCCTCTTATTGGCCCACTTCAGATGCATAGAATCTTGAATGTCGACATGAGTTCTGGGATTCCTGTCTTGTATGACTCAGAGTAGCCTAGGGAGGTTGTGGTAGAAGTCCTCGAAAGTATTGAACCTTAACTCCAATCCTCGAAAGTGTTCTGGAACCTTACCTCAATCGTCCGAATGATGCATCGTGACTCAAAATCAAGATTATCCATGATCTCACCATACATGGTGATGAAGCCTGATGACAGGTTCCTATGGGACAGCACTGATTCAACGACGACACATGTGTGAGGCAGCACTATATAGCACTTCCAGTAGGTATCCCACTTAGGCTGAAATGCGTGCATTCGCCAAGGGCATCTGTCTATGTCGCACTTCATGTCGTAAAATCTTGGGTTAGACTTGACGACTGTGAATGTACGCACCACCGACAAGGCTCGTAATTTGACCACCTCCCGCACGATCTCCTTGCATTTGTACATAGCTCCATGCTCGATCTCTCTCGTTGTACTCCCATGGCACACATTAGTCTTTGTTCGTGACGGTTGTCGAATCGGTATGTTTCCACTTTGATGGAACCGCTTTGTCGTCCACATCATACTCGTTGTCGATCCTTCATCTTCGACAATGTCATGTAGTCCCTGGGCCGAGATCCATCCTTTGCACTACTGGCTTCCACCTCCTCATTCCTTATCGGCAAGCCTACTAGCTTGCATGACTGAGGAGCTCCTTCCATAGGGTCTTCATCCGCAGGACCGCCATCTCCAGAACCTTCGCCATTGTGTGTGCCGCGTTGTGGTTCGAGTCCCCGCTTCTTCTTCAGATCACCGTCTTCGACCGGAGTAACACCTGAATCCTCTGTGCATTTCAACTAGTCCCGTGATCGTAGCTAGTTCACACAAAGAAATGATATGGTAACATCCATAATTCGCATAACTTTATTAATAAATGAGTTGATTACAAGAAAGGCTTACAAGCCAATAATAAACAAACACAAATGAAGACGAAGAAGTAGTGGAGTCCACTGACCGCCACAGCAATCGATGGGTAGCGCTTAGTCGTCGAGATCCAAGTTCTTCCTCCTCAAATTTATTTGCATGAAGCAAGGGTGAGCACAACTACTGTGCTCGCAAGTTACACCCAAGAAGAGAGTTAATGCATGCATGGATATATCAAAGGAAGGCTTATTGGTTGAATTTGCATAAAGCAATATTTTCTTTAAATATTTGTACTAAGTTCCAAAGCGCTTATTCTATAACTAGAATTCATTTTAATAAATTCTCAAGTTTATAGTAGGATAACCTCCATATGAAACATGGTGATGGATACCTCCTATCACATGGCTAACCGCCTAATTTTATCACAAGGATTAACCATCCTCAAATCATTTGTAAAAAATCTTTTGAAATCAAAAAACCAAAGTCTAACTTTGAGTGGCTTTGCTCAAGATGTCCATGACCGTGGACACGGCTATTCGAATAGTTTTACACTCGCAGAGGTTGTACAACTTTACCCACAAGACATGAATTCTCTAGTTTGTTTGGCATCCGCGATCCCACCGCTCACTACCTTAGTAAGCAGCCCAGAGCACGTGTCAAGGCTTTACAATGCACCATCCCACCGTAGCCTTGCCTCGCTAAGGTTTCGCTCCATCACTAACCACCACGGATTCAAGCCTCCTCTTGCGCCATGTGGGAATACTGCCTAACCGACACCCACACACCAAAATGGCACAACTACAGGAATGTTACAAATTATTTAGCCAGTGTCCCGCCCATACAGACATGTGGTAGTACGATGTGGCTTAGCAAGATGCGGCTCAAGACCTGGTCCTTAATCGACGGCGACTTCCAAAATAACCCCGGGCCTCAAACCTACCCGGATTGAGCCCGCATAAACCCGCACCCACCAAGCATCCATTTAAGCCAAGTACAAACCAACTTTTCATTTTTATTTTTCAAAGTCATTTGTAAAATATTCCATGACAAACCAATGTCATAGGCTTTTAAACAATAATTGATTATTTGGGCCAAATTTTGAATCGAACATTTTGGTCTAAGCATGTCTAAGCATAATTTTTCCTAAAATGTTCGTTCATACTAATGCATAAACTGGATTTTTATCTAATGTGTCAAGGTATGTTTCATTCAACAAAGAAAGTTGGATATACAATGGCAATGGGAATAACTATAATTTAAAAATGTATTTAAATTACTTGAATTGAAATAGCATGCAATAATAATTTAAAACATAATTTAAATAATTTGAAATATTGGGATAAAATATGATCAAAGGTATAACTTGCCTTGCTTGGTTAAATGATGTTCTCAAACAGGCCGAATCGACTCTCCAAGTCGTCAAATCTATACGCTGCATAAGCCAAATTCAAACAAAATCTAAATAAAATCCAAAAATTATAAAATAAATACTATAAGGAATATATCTAATTTATATGAATAAATGAATTTGAATCGATGGAATCGGAGTTCGTGATGAAGAAGAACGAATTTCGGAAGGTTGAAAGTCAACGAAAAGATTAAATTCAATTTTAGGAATTTAAGATATTGATTTTCCAAAGATAAAGAGGAAATATACACATGGTATGACGTGGCTATTGATTTGAGAGAGAAAGTGAGGTTGGCGCTTGGATGTACCACATGTAGACTATGTGGTGATTCAGGCGATATTTACTAATGATTCGCGCTATTACAAGCACGACATAAGCTGTCTTTGAATTATTACAAATTCAAAATTTCGTTTGAATAGAAAGGAGATAATATTGAAAGGAACATTTAGGTAAAAGGGCTCACGAATTACCCAACAGATGAAGAGATCGGGCTCGACGGAGTTCTCACGACTCGTAAGAAGATGCGACCGGTGGTGAAAAGTTAGTGAATCAAAATTTCACTTGAATAGAAATATGGAGAATCTCAATAGGAACTCACCAATAAATTTTGGTACAGAGTGGATCAACGGATGAGAGATCGGGCTCACGGAGTTCTCACGGAGTCGAGAAAGAAAACCGTCGGTGCTTTGTGGTCGACGTGAAACAATATGTATATCAAAATTTGGCTTGAATAGAAATGTAGATAATCTCTATAGAAACGACCGCAAAATTTGTGCACAACGGAGCTACGATGGAGAGATCGCCACGGAGTGTCACCGAGTGGAGGTACAACATCGTCTTGCTTAGCTACAATGTGCTTAAACAATAGGTATATCAAAATCTTTGAATAGAAATGTAGATAAGTTTGAGATGAACTCATCCGGTAAATTTTGACGCACAACGGAGCCACGGATGACGAGATCGCCTCACGAGTCACGAAAGTAGGTATAAGAAAGGCAGAGAGGAGCTCCATGCGCTTTCGCAAACTGAAATGAGATGACGGAATGGCGAGGATACTACGGCTCAATTTATAAGAGAAAGCGAAAGAATTCGGCCGTACGGAATCGTCACGAGTTATGACCGGATTGGCTGAATTTTTGGACAAGATCAGAAGCTGCTGAATATTCCGAGGAATATTCATTTTTCAAAATTCGAAAAGCATTAATTAATTCAGAAAAATAGCAAATAAATTCTGAAAATCCGAAACAAATCACAGATATTAAACACCAGATTCTGAACGCAAATTAAATAATAAAAGTAAAAATAATAATTTTATTATTATACAGTAATTATTTTTATATTGCCAAAATTATTTTTAATCTTGAAAAATAGTAATATAGGTCTAAAAATTCTATAACTTTTTAGAGTAGTTCAATAGGTATTTTTAACTTAGATAAAATATTTTCAACAAAACTTTGTCTTTCCTTGCGAACAGAAATTCATTTTTAATTGCTAGATAATACAAAAATCAAATAGGGATTTTTAGAAAATAACAAACAGTGTTAAAAATTCTAGAAAAATTTAGAGAAATTCCTTTATTTATTTTTAACTTATTAAAATAATTAAAAATTAAATTTATATATTATTTTGTACAGTAATTAAACTTATTTTCTCAAATATGGAAAAGCATTTTTAAATACTTAAAATTCCGAAATTAATTAAAAGTTTATTTTTCAATTTAAATCCAATTAAATAGCAGAAAACTCAATAAATTTTATTTTTAACTTTTAGAATTTAGGAAATTCAAGAAAAGCAATAGATCTCTTTAAATTTCACATAATCAAATAAAATAATAACTTTATTAATTTTATTTTGTAATGTAACTTTGGGATGTTACAAACTACCTCTAAAAGGAATCTCGCCCCTAGATTCGAGAAGCTAGAAAGAAGGAATATGCACACAGATAAAGAAATTAAGACAGAGTCCGTCTTCAAATTGGTCGTGGTCTTGAGTTGTTCAAGTTTTGAAGTATCGACTCGCCTTTTAAGTTCCAAGCGCATCGATAGGTTAGAAGTCCAATGGATTATTAGAGAAGAGAGAATAGCAATAGATGAGAAAGAAAACTATGAGGAGAGAAGTCTACCCATTTGAAGCAAACGTTGTACATAAGATCAAAAGATCTATGTACGACGATCAAAAGAAAAACATACGATACAAGTTAAGAAATAATACAACGTTCTACTCGATCGATACTCATAAACCGGTGAAAGCACTCAATACACGAATGAGTCTTGGCAAACTTAGACTATATGGTTAGGTCGACATCATGATCTTCTGGAAATCTTGCATGTTGTCCTTGAATGACTTTACGATCTTACGATGTTTTCTTAATGGTTCCGTGCCTTGCGCCTTGAAGGTAATGGTAAGAACGTGTTGACCATCTATAGAAGCTTTTCAAGGAAAGAGGGTCCAATTAACATTATAAAACAATGAAGAGAGAGTTAGGTAAGAAAGAATACCATGAAGGAACTAAAGATAGATAGATGACCAAGATGAGGAGAGAACAATTTATTTTTCTTGTTATATAAAATAATTTTTGAAGTTTCTCAACTAACGTCCATTCTAACTAGGTCACGACCACAAATGATATGGCTCGATACTATTTCTATTTCCTTTGGACCGGAGTAACACCCTCGTAATCCTATGTGCATTTCAACTAGTCCCATGATTAGTAGCTAGTTCACACAAGAAATGTGATATGGTAACATCCATAATTCGCATAACTTTATTAATAAAATGAGTTGATTACAAGAAAGGCTTACAAGCCAACAATAAACAAACACAATGAAGACTAAGAAGTAGCGGAGTCCAACTGATTCACCACAGCAATCGATCGAAGCGCTAGTCGCCGAGATCCAAGTTCTTCTCTTCAAATTTATTTGCATGAAGCAAGGGTGAGCACAACTACCGTGCTCGCAAGTTACACCCAAGAAGAGAGTTAATGCATGCATGGATATATCAAAGGAAGGCTTATTGGTTGAATTTGCATAAAGCAATATTTTCTTTAAATATTTGTACTAAGTTCCAAAGCGCTTATTCTATAACTAGAATTCATTTTAATAAATTCTCAAGTTTATAGTAGGATAACCTCCATATGAAACATGGTGATGGATACCCTCCTATCACATGGCTAACCGCCTAATTTTATCACAAGGATTAACCATCCTCAAATCATTTGTAAAAATCTTTTGAAATCAAAACCAAAGTCTAACTTTGAGTGGCTTTGCTCAAGATGTCCATGACCGTGGACACTGCTTATTCGAATAGTTTTACACTGCAGAGGTTGTACAATTTTACCCACAAGATATGAATTCTCTAGTTTGTTTGGCATCCGTCGATCCCACCGCCACTACCTTAGGTAAGCGCCTAGAGCACGGTCAAGGCTTTTACAATGCACCATCCCACCGTAGCCTTGCCTCGCTAAGGTTTCGCCCATCACTAACCACCACGGATTCAAGCCCTCTGCGCCATGTGGGAATACTGCCTAACCGACACCCACACACCAAAATGGCACAACTACAAATGGAATGTTACAAATTATTTAGCCGTGTCCGCCTATACAGACATGTGGTAGTACGATGGCTTAGCAAGATGCGTACAAGACCGGCCCCAATCGACTTGGGCGACTTTAAAATAACCCCCGGCCTCAAACCTACCTGGATTGAGCCTGCATAAACCTCGCACCCACCAAGCATCCATTTCACCTAAGTACAAACCAACTTTTCATTTTTATTTTTCAAAGTCATTTGTAAAATCTTCCATGAAACCAATGTCATAGGCTTTTAAACAATAATTGATTATTTGGGCTAAATTTTGAATCAACATTTTGGTCTAAGCATGTCTAAGCATAATTTTTCCTGAAAATGTTCTCGTTCATACTCATATTGTTGGTGCATTTAGGGGAGTCTAGTTCATTTAGGTTTTAATTGTGCAAAACCATATTGTTATTAGCTTCCGTATTAAAATTAGTTTTAGCCAAAGAGATTTTTAAAACCGCCTATTCACCCCCCTCTAGTCGGCCTCCTTGATCATACAGTGTGCCAGGATCAACTCAACCGACGCAGGACCCCGCCTCGTGACACCTCCTCCGGCTACTGTGTTTGGCCGGATACCATGGTAGCTCGACTCGACGCACTCGATCATCAACCGACAACATTTTAAGGCAGGTCGGTGACACTTGGCGTACGCTCCAAGAGGGGCCGCCAATAGATACTTGTTCCTGTAAATGTGAGGCATGCCATGTAAATCTTAATTTCTAAGCAACTACTACTATTCTAGTATCGTGTTTCGATATCTCTTTTTTACGGTCACAGCGCGACCACATGAGGGAGTCTGCATCGGGGCACCCCCACACCACCCTCTTTATGCACAGAGCTAGTGAAGCATTGGGCACATAATAGAGGGACGGGCGTATCACAAACAAAGTGATATTACCAAGAAAATTCGACACTTCAACGTATTACCAACGTTTAAAAATATAACATTCAGCATTGGGCATATTACAAAGTGATATTAGAAAGCATTTGGTACCACATATTTCAACTGGACGAACCTTTCCCGTGGCCGCGACCTCAACGTTAGCCATGTGGACCGCCTCCAGTGGGGGCGGTCAGATGAGGTCCCCGTGGTAACATCTGGAGTGCCGATGTCTCCTTCGTGCTGTGGATTTATCGTAAGGCATTTCTTGAAGGTGTGCCCAGACTCCCTGCAAATGGATCACCTCTTCGTACGACGCCTGGCTTCTGCTTCGTCCATGTAGTTCCTGATGGCGACTGCCGCCTACCAACCTTTCCTTCACTTTATCAATGTCTCATGGCCCGATAAGTTGGTCTCGGGTCGGATGGCCAATGAAATGGCCAACCACGGCTCAACTATTTATCTCTGCACTCTAGGTTTGCATCACCTCCTCCTTGTTGAAGTAGTCAGAGAGGTACTGGCTGGGATGCTGCGCCACCGTCGAACAGGCGGCCATGACATGGGAGCAGGGCCTATGCAGCAGAAGGGGTTTGTTGCAAGTGCATACGCAACTAGCGCGGTGTAGCGTGCACTCGTGGGTGATCCTCTCACGGTTCGTCCTGCGGCGTCCTTTATCCCTACACATTATCTCGAAGCGAAGCTCCCTTGTGCCCATCTTGAATGCCCGGTGCATCTCACCTTTCTTGCTCTTCTCCTCCATGGACTTGGTGATCATGGTGGAGTAGATAACTTTGTTATTTGCCATAGCGAGCGACGCATTGTTGCTTCTGTCAACAAAGTAGTGTGTGGTACCGTAGAGAATTGCCTCCACAATACCAACCAAAGAGAGGCATGTTGCGCCGCACATGACCCAGTTGTACACCTCAGCTAGATTGGTTGTCATGATACTATATCGTACACCACCCCTGTCATGTAGTAGCGACCACTTCTCCTTAGGCTCATGCTCGATCCAGTCCGAGAAGCATTTGACCTGCGCCCCCGTCTTCCTCGTGACATTGGGACCATCTGTGGGTAACTGTGGCAATACTTCAGGGGCCTGGTCAGCGTTTGGGTTGGTCCTTTTCGCTGCCTCCCTTCTATGTGTCTGGGTCTGCTCATCTAGAATCTTCTAGGGTGCATCAAACTTCCGCTGCTGGTTCTGGTTGCACAGCCGCTTGAACAGGTTCATTAAGTTCTTGTTGCGGAATTTCTTGTAGAAGTTTGCACCCAAGTACCTCATGCACCACCTACTCTGCAAATCTACCAATGCAAGTGGTTCATTCTCTCCTTGATATATCTGAGTGATTGCACTCAGCAGGACTGCATGCCGATCATGAATGATGCATACGTTTGGATGACCCTGTACAACAGAAAACCCCACATTCTTCAGGAACCACAACCAATTGTTCGTGTTTTTGCTTTCAATGAAAGCGAATGCTACAGAAAGAACTTGATTGTTCCCGTTCATTGTTATTGTAGTCAGTATCTGACTCTTGTGCTTTCAGGTCAGGAATGTGTCATCCACACACAAGATTGGACGACAGTACCAGAATACATTGATGCATGGACTAAAGACGAAGAATGCTCGCTGCAGTACCCTCTTATTGGCCCACTTCAGATGCATAGAATCTTGAATGTCGACATGAGTTTTGGGATTCCTGTCTTGTATGACTCAGAGTAGCCTAGGGAGGTTGTGGTAGAAGTCCTCGAAAGTATCGGACCTTGACTCAAATGCTTTCTGTTTTGCCCTCCACGCCTTGACATAGCTGACAGTGTTCTGGAACCTTACCTCAATCGTCCGAATGATGGATCGTGACTCAAAATCAAGATTATCCATGATCTCACCATACATGAGTTTGGCGATGAAGCCTGATGACAGGTTCCTATGGGACAACACTGATTCAACGACGACACATGTGTGAGGCAGCACTATATAGCACTTCCAGTAGGTGTCCCACTTAGGCTGAAATGCGTGCATTCGCCAAGGGCATCTGTCTATGTCGCACTTCATGTCGTAAAATCTTGGGTTAGACTTGACGACTGTGAATGTATGCTGCACCGACAAGGCTCAGAATTTGACCACCTCCTGCATTTGTACATAGCTCCATGCCTAATCTCTCTCTGGTTGTACTCCCACGGCACACATGAGTCTTCGTTCGTAACGAAGTTGTCGAACTGGTATGTGTTCCACTTGGATGGAGCCGCTTGCTGGTCCACATCATACTCGTTGTCAAATCCTTCATCTTCTGACAATGTCATGTAGTCCCGGTCTTCGAGATCCATCCTTTGCACTACGGCTTCCACCTCCTCACCCTTATCAGCAAGCCTACTAGCTTGCATGACTGAAGGAGCTCCTTCCATAGGGTCTTCATCGGTAGGACCAGCTACTCCCGAACCTTCGGCCATTGTGTGCGCTGCGTTGTGGTTCGAGTTCCCGACTTCTTCTTCGGCATCACCACCCCTTGTTGTTCAGTCGCAGATGTAGGAGTGGGCTTGACATATGCTTAGGCCAGAAGGACTAAATCCCACCCTTCCCCCCTTGCCATGCATACATATGACTATCATGACTTTGTTCCCTTCAGCTGCGCTAACTTCCAATATGTGGGTTGTGCTGCGCTAACTTGGAATGCAAATCAATCCCCTCTGGACCCTTCAGAATAGTCCCCTGACTGTAGTAAATTTTGAAATTGGTGATGTCCGATATATTTGACGCATTGCACCATAAAGAACATTTCCACAATTAACCAGATATCTAAAACTACACTACCTATAGAAACGTATTATGTACAACATACTGCACTACGTAACCGTACATCTAAAACTATGTAATCCATTCAGTTAAAAAATTACCTGACAGGTGAGCAATCGGACGAGTAGCGCTTCGCTAGCTTCTCTCCTCCCCTCTACTCCTCTCACTTCCCTCCTCTTTTCCTGAATAAATGTGAGTCTTGTGCAGAATTTTAGGGTTTCAAGGGTGTTTTATAGGAGGGGAGAGTCCCTGTCGCCGGTTGAACTGACGACAGAAGCACTGTTCACTTTTTGTAGCCAGTTGAACTGACGACAGGAACTTGGACCGGCGACAGAGGGTCAACAGGGTCCCTGTCGCCAGTTGAATTGGCGATAGAGACCCATTTTTGTCATTTTTTGGGCCGACTATTTATTTCTATAATTATATTTTAAAAAACATCACACGAAACTTAAAAAGAACTCTAAAGATGGAAGTTATCCCATAGACGTATCCATACCTACTCGAGATGTGAATTATAGTATTCTTTCTTGTGGGAATGGAAATGAAAAATAATTCAACATAATCTAGTCATCCGACTGGCCTTCGACTGCGAAGCCCTTTTCTCTAGGCACAGTCCCCATGTGGGGACTACCCCCACATCCGTTGGATCGTGCACTGTAGCACAGATGGATGGTGTCGGGGAGTGGACTATCCTCTATAAGGTTATGTCATTCAACAACAAGTTCAAGGACCAACCTCAGCGCGTCAGCCACAATTATCGCCACGACAACCGCCACCTCCCACAGCTGCACCTCCTATAGCCTCTCTTGCACCACCGAAAGCTTCACCTCAAGGCACCAGACCCTCCGTTTTGGTGAGGTTCAACCTCAAAGCCCCTGTCCATCTTGTTCGCCTCGGTCCCCTCTTCCTAACCCCTCCATGCTTTTTCTATTATCGTGGCCTAGAGTTGTCGGAACACCTTCATCAGTATCGCTGACTCGGAGCACACGCAGACCCCGCCACCACACCTGATATCCTCTTGGTTTCCAGGTTAGCCCTTCAGTTCCCATGTGTTCCAGTATGGAGCAAACCTGGTAGGATAGTTAATGCGGCTTCTAGATGACAATAGCATCGAGCTGTGCCACTGTAGGTCACATGGATATCACTCCCCACCGCTTCTTCAGAGCGTTGGGAACACCTTTAGCTTCGTGTTGGCAAGTAGATGGTAATGCCCCCTTCAATTTGTAGTTTCTAGCCACGTTTGGTAATTGCCCTCACCTATAGTGTCATCATCACGGTCCTGGCAGTAGTGCCGCCACCTTAGGCCATCTCCCGTCGTGCCGTCGGCACTGACATGATCACTTAGTGATATGGACACTTAAGTTGTGCTCTAGCTCGCGGATTGCGCAATAATTTTTTTGGCAGCCATCGTGCACATTGCCACCACCGCCTAAAAGTCTCTCCCACCACACTGTCATTGCTGTTAGAGTCGCCAGGATCGACTCTAAGCTTGGCCCGAGCCGGCCATAGCTTCCCCTGTGCGCTCCTCTCTTTTGGATGGAGAAGATGCACAGTAGCATTGATGTGTGGACCTTGTCGTAATTAGGGTTAAGTATACTCCGATTTAATTAGTACTTAGTTAGTAGGTAATGTTAGTATGACATGTGGATATGGCACGCGGTAATTAGAAAATCTAATTGGAAGCTAGAATAATGTTTGAGCGTATGACATGCAGGCCCCACCACTTAAAACACACAGTATAGATTTAGTCCGTAGACCGTAGCTGCTGATATTTGGGCCCACAGCTCTGTGACCTATCATGTGGACCTAGTCCATATGGACCACGATCCCACCTGTCATACTCTTAGGTTTTCTTAATAAAAATAATTGGGAAAGGAAATAAAGTCCAGCTGGACCCACCTGTTAGCTAGTCCATATGGACTTTTCTTAGCAAAAATAATTGAGAAAAATGATTATCATGTGATTCATCAGAGCTGGTCACAACACACAAGCACCACTCGTATTTTCATGACCCTACCAACGATCAACCCTGACTGACTTAGGGCAGGCCACAATGGCGACGTGGCAGAACAATGAAAATAACAAACACAAATTAAAGAAACGCAGGCACAAGCGCATCTGACACATCAATATACACCTGAATCAATTCCTTCTCCCTGGTTATTCAGTTCAGCTGAATAGATTAGGAATGCAGGCTCCCGGGTCAGGATTCTGCTGTTCCTTCCAGATACGGCCAGTGACCCGCAGTTTCATCTCTTTCCTATCTCCACCTGAGAAGAATAGAGCCATGTTGCGCTGAATAATGAGGCCATCATGGCTGTCCCTAACCTTACGGTGGCTGTCCCGGATGCAGCGGGGAGTGCCCTCCCATATCATCTTCCGGCCATTCGCCCCAACCTCAAGGCTATAACTGTAGTTCCTTGCATCATTTTCGTCGCCCATAAAACGAAGGAAAGCCATATACACTGGTGCCATTCCAAGTTGGAAGGCCTCAAAGTGCAAGCAGAAGTACTGCCCAAAACAATGAAAGACCTAGAAAGAGATATGATAATATTAGACTATTATCACTATCACATCATTCAAACATGGATAAAGCATAACTTTCCCTGTCATGTCAATGGAATGTGAGGGGGGGGGGGGACAATTTTTCCTGTCTGTAAGCATTGATAAGCTTTTCTGCATATCAGCACTAAGTTTTTAAACCCTGATATTTTTAACGAGGGATCTTGCAGATCACTGAAAGTAGGAATGGTACCATACACACCAATGCATATTTTGATCTGATGAAACTGATACTAGTGGTACAAGCAATCAAGACAAATCAAGAAAGCCTAGCAGTTAAAGCATGTAGCTAAATACCATGAACGGAAGTAGATACTTACAGTTAACATCCAAGTTGCATTTTCAACCTCTCTGGGATTGGACTTAACATAGCGGTGATTGAATGTGCACCCTGAATGCATGTCAACTTTATGATCATCTCTTAGATGTGCAATAAGGAAAGGGATATCCCCGACGACTGAACATTCAGAGCCCGCATAAGGGCAGTTGTATGGCCTGAAATTGCACTGTGACTCATGCTTGAGTTTGCTGTAGTACGGGAAGATCTCTGGACAACCTAGTGAGTAGTATTTGCAGGGTAGCTCAAGTGATTCAGCCACTTTTTCCAATGCCAAACACCTAATGTCACCGAGCTCCTGTCTACAGGTCGGGCAGCGATTGTGCACCCGGGTTTTGCAGGTCGAACACAGAGTATGACCATTTTGGCACTGAAACATAGCAAAATTATTAGTCACTCACAAATTATTTCTTATGTTGAATCATGACTTACAAATTCTGAACCTAGGAAAAAATCACAGTTTCATGCAGTAAATCACAAAAACTGGGATGCATAGTATCATTTACACAATTTCTAGCAGAACAAAGGAAACTGGAAAAAATAATTAAGTAAACAAACAAATTATCGAAGGTATTGGAACAAGACAACACAGGATGAAAGATAATAATAGAAGTACAAAGATAGGGGAAACACATGCTAAATCCATGCTTGTGATGATATCACATATTATTAAGTTCTAACCACTTGCACACCCAATTGTACGGTTGTACATTATCTAACAGCTTCCTGTATCATATTGTGAAGTTCTAATCACACAACAGCGTGTCGTAAGATATAATTTTTGTATGCAGTAATTTTTCCAAAGATTACCCCTTTCATTCATAATAACATCGTAATCTGTGTTAAATGCCATATAAGTTGTAAGAATTCCACTGAGATCATTCATAAAACACATTGACTTGTATCTGATTGCTGTGCATCTTTTTAGCTTTAATTTTCTCTTGTGAGCTATGATTTTTATGTTTGGTAAAACAAAAACAACAGCTGGAATACAGCAGGACCACATACACTTAAACATTATTAAATATACACTTAAACACACACTCACATGTCACATCACATGTGTGTGTGCGTGGTGTGTGTGTCAGTGTGCATCTACCTTGTAATCACAAAAAATATATACTTTAACACACTAACGATGCCAAGCTACTATCTTATGATAGTGTACCACATGTATTATGATATTGTTTTACGAAACAAAAAACCACTCCATGGCCAGTTCTGGTTTTTCGTCGGTTGCCAGTGGTAACTGCTTGAAAACTACCCAAAAATAGGACAATTTTTACATTTTAATTTCAAAGAGGACAAAAAAGATTAAAATTCGAATTTGAATTTTCCAAATTAGAGCTACTTCAAAAATCTTGGGGAGCATCAAGATTTCCAAAAACTGGTGGTAACCAGCCGGTTTTCTAAACCCTAGTGTACCAAACATGCAAGCAAGGATCCCAGTGGATAGTGTCTTCTGATTTGCCGCTAGGAAGATGAGATGGTACCCAGGACCAAGATACAGATAGGTACTTAGTTTTACTTTTTTACCGGTAAGCAGGATAGATTGCTCAAGAGTTCTGAAGACTTCAAGGAAGCTAACTAGCAGCTCATTACACCACAAAACCTCAATGCTCTTACTCCAATATGCAACTTTTATTTTTGTAGACTATAAATGTGCTATATCCCAGATATAAGAAGTATACCCTTTGGGTCATTTGTTGCATGTTATCACTCAATTTTAAAAAATGTGACAACATATCATGACAGTCTAATCCACTTACGAAAAAAAATACATAGCAGTACAATCCAATGGGTCAGAGGAACCAGTATGAATCTGCACAAAAAAAAGAGTACATGAAAAGGGAAAAAAGAAAAGAAAATGAGGAAAAGGAAAGAGAATATTTGACAGGGTGAACCACTCCGTACCATCGCAAAAATTACTCAAGTTGGAAAATATCATATATGTGTCACTGACCTATGGCCCTAGGCTCAGTTGTTAGCCTCACATTCAATGGTGTTTTCCAATTATACATCTCTGCAATGGTATTGAGCTGATTTTCTCTACATTTGACAAAACAAATACTACAGTACGCTACTTACTAATTGCTATTGGCCAAATCATTTTATAACAAGCAGATAAGATGTTTTCTTCCAAGTACTTTTAGATACAAGAAACTTACATAACCAGCTCTCAGAAAAGGAGCTCAAGAACAAAATCTACACTAGAAACATAGGGATGTATAATCAGCAATTCAACCATAGAAAAGGCAAGAGGACACGACAAGGGAAAATAAACATATTAATTACTCCCTTTAGTCACGAATACATGTTGTTTTGGTATACATGCAACCAAACTTTCAAAACTTTAGCTATCTATATCTTTTTAAATATTTAGATTGTATACAACTATACATGGAAATCATATGTATAGATTTGTCTCAAAAGAATTTTCATAATATTATAATTTAATTGGGTGTTATAACTATATTACAATAGAAATTAGTGGTCAAAGTTGTGTTTTGGAGACTGTCAATGTCTAAAACGACATGTATTTGTGACTGGAGTAGCATTTTTGACTGATCAAGTCTTGACCCAAACATAGAGATATTTGCAAAACAAAATCGGTATCATGGTATGTCACTCTGGCAAGTATCACAATACAAATTACAAGCATAAAACCTGAAACTGCAGTACATCAAGATTAGTGTATTACTAGATGATCTATGGTTCTGTTAAAGTATATTTCATTAAACAGAACTCCAGTGGGAAGACCAACAATATATATTATGTCAACAGAAAAACAAATGGTCAATTTTATGGAGAAGATCAAGTTTGATGTGAGAATTAAGCACCAGCAAGATCCCAACACATAAGATTTGTCAGCTTGTAGAAAATCTTATCGGTAAGTTTGTAATAGAACTATAGAGAAAAAAGAATAACAGCAAACAAAAGAACAATTTGAGCAACTTGAACTAAATGGCATTTTCCAGGTCTCAATCCTGACCTTCCGTTTGTGTAAGGGCATGCAAGCATGCACACAGGACATCCTAGACTACAGATAGAAATACACACCTTTTGTAAATGGACAAAGAAGGGTACAAATGAATTGTTCTTAAGAACCCAACACTTCACTAGTATATGCCCTAGCCATCATTCTCACCTCCCGGCAGTGATATATTCCACTACCAAGCATCTAATACCATGAAAGAGGGCCTCAAAGTCAAGAGATTCCTACAGAGACGAAACAAGACCAAGATAAATCGATCCTCATCAGCAAATGTTCTGCCGCACATACTTATTCCAGACACAAGCATAAATTCACAAAAAAAATATATGCTAGATTGTTGTGTACCTAATTGGTTCGAACGTGTTGCAAAATGCAAACTACACGGGATCAATCAAATCCACTGCATGGAGTACGGGGGAAGGAAAAATTACACTTGTGTATCACAAAAACAATTTATCCTCGCAAATGCAGAATTGCCAAACCATCATTGCCCATAATTCTTTTCATCTAAACTCCACTGTACATTAAACTCGATACTGCTCTCCTAGTTGAAGAAGCCATCCTATTCCCTCAAATGCGCCAACTACGCCATACCTCATGAGAGGAAGATTGTACCCGAGAACAAGAACCCACGCACAAGCAACAAAGATCCCACCTTGACGGCACCGGATCACGCAATTCTCCGACACTAAGCCGAGATCCCGAAAGAAGGCAAGAAACGAATCGAGGCGCGAGGGCGGGTGCGGACCTGGTTGATGGGCGGGTACATGGAGTTGGTGCAGACGGGGCACTCTAGCAGTTCGTGCACGCTTGTCGCCGGCGAGATCAGCGGCCCCGTGATTGCCCCACCCGCGCCCCCGGCCCCGCCGCCGCCGCCGGAGACGACGACCACGTTCACGACCGCCGCCGCGGCGGCGGAGGACAACTTGAGGAAGGGGCGGGGGAGGTGGGACGCCGCGTCGTCGTCGTCCATGCCATTGGAGGAGGACACGCACTCGATGCTGTCCATCTCCATGGCCCGAAGCGGATCGATCCGAATCGTGCCGGATTTTGGTTGAACTCGGGAGGGGGTAAATGGTCTTGGGTGTTTTAATTCGGATTTCCGTTTGGCGCGGCGGCAGCGTGGCGGGGGCGCTTGATTGTGCTACGATGGTGTGGGGTACGGTGGCCGGGCTTCGCTCTTTTGGGGATTTTATTACAGGACGGTGGTGGTGATGCGGTGGATGTTCAAATTTAAACTTGTCGTCCGGTGGGCGGAGAGGACAGCAGGCGTGGGTTGGCCGTTGGGCTCAAATGCGCCGGCCATGGATCAGGGAAATTAGTACAAACTTAAAGAGTTCGGGCGAGCTAGACCTAGTGCCCCTTTGGAATGAAGCACGTGAATTTCGCAGGATTTTTTAGATGAAATAGTTCCATTCATATAAATTTTGGAGAGAGAAAAATATTTTGTTCCAAACAGAGTCTTAGACTCAACTCTGTTTGTTTTTAAAAAAGAAGCGCGAGCTTAATTTGAGTCGAATTGGGACACACCTAGAAAGTCGGCTTGTACCTATCTTAAGCTAGTCGTAGATCAAATATAAACAACAAATTTGACTTTCAATTCCATAAGGTAATTAGAACACCATAGCACTAAAGCTAAAAAAATATCACGAGCAAGTACGTAAGGTCAGTACAAATCCTAATTTAGTTCCCAGCTAGTGGAATTATAATAGGTGTATTAGAATTCGAAATATATGGAGCCAAAATCAAGCAACCTAGCCTACACTAACACTCTTAACTCTACTTTTTTTTTCAACTAAGCTCCAAAAGTTGCTAAAACCCCACTCCTAACGAGCCAAGCCAATACGCAAACCAAACTTGAATGGTTCACCAGCCTCGAGCTTTTCTTACGGCTCTAATTAAGGCCCTATTTAGCCGAGCCCAACCTTAAGCTTGTCTGGCTCATGGCTCACACGCTAGAGCCCTCCACTACACAACAAATGTTGGAGCTCAAAATGTGGTGCTGGGTTTAGGTTCCTAAATATCTTTATCATGCTTCCCGCGTCTCACATCCATAATATCCATAATGTGTTTCACCTCAGCCTTCACTCACGACCTGCATTTGCTTTGTCCACTCTCTACTTACGCTTCTCATTTGCACCTCCTCACCTTCATTACCTATGTTGTCATCTCGTCCTTTTTAGGGCTTGTTTGTCCACTCTCTATTGATGCTTAAGCTCCAGTAGCTCACCATGATCACAAGGAAGCTGAGAACGAGGTTGGAGAGGGGCTGAGACGGCTTGACGGCGATGATTAGTGGCGGCGGTGACAAGCTTGATGATGACTAATTGCCCTAATAGAAATTAACTGAAACAAAGCGCATGCATAGCTTCAAGAGGGTTCGTGGATAGAGAAAACTGCCTCGGTGAGGTTAAGGGCTCACCCGAGAGACGTTGTCGTCAACAGCGGTGGAGGAGATAGGGAGGTTCACGGTGGCAGCTTCGTGTGGGTGTGGATGGCAGAAATGAGTAGTGTGAGAAGGTACAGTGAGGTGAAGTGATGGTCAAACTAGGCACAAAGTCGACAAGGACTCACCGAGCTTGGAGATATTATGCGGCGACCTCAGAGCCGGAGACGAGGAAGAAGACCCAATTGCAGCGCTACACTGCAATCGAAGAGTAGGGAAGTGAGGGGATGACAGAGTGAGCAAAACGACACAAGATGACGCACACGTCGAGGGTTTAGGGCACCGGGGCACGGTTTTGGTTTGACGGACTGCATGCGCCGGAGCTCGAGACGACAGAGCGTTCTAGGTGATTGGGTGGATGAAACTTAATGAGGAGGGGAGGAATGGAAATGGCAAGGTAGGTGATGTGTTTTGACACGCTCAAGGGAGCTTCAAGTAGCGAGAAGAAGATGAACGATGACAAGAATAATGTGGCCGTCCGAGCTGGAGAAACGGCCATCAATGGGGTGGTGAGGTAGGTGGAGCCTGCCGAGGCGATGGGGTGGTTGGAGGTCAAACGGTGGGCGGACGGCAAATTCTGTGGGCGACGGTGGAGAGTTTGTCATGAAATGGCAAAGGAGAGAGGCGAGGTGGAAGAAAGTTTCGCTTATGGGTCCCGTGACGTCACGAGAGGAGAGAGGGAAAATAAATAAGGATTTTGGAATTGAAGGTTGAAGATTTTGCTAAATTTTTGTAATCGAGCAAACAAGGTCCTAATTTTATTAAAATTTTGTGAGGGCTCCTATCCTAGTGTAGTTGCTTATGTAAATTTTTCATAATTTTATATCATCGTGATTTTCTCAAAAATTCTTACAAGTTTCTATTTTCATGTAATTGTATTGTTATCGTTGATGAAAATTCACAGAAGTTACTTAATAATTTTTTCCTAAGCAGACATGCCCAAAATAATTCTCTCACTTATTTTCATTTTGTTTTTCTCTTAAATTCTTTCATGTGCATGTTTGTATGAATTTCATTATTTTCTTTATACAAAAGTTCAAAATCAAGCATAATTAGTTTTTCACATGAATTATGCCTAATATTATTTTCCCCATGTATTTCTATTATGTATTCCCATAAGGGGAATTTTGGGATGTTACACACATAGCAGCTAAGCAGCATGGCTCCTCAACCTCAAAACAAGAAGTTGAGATCCAAAGGTAAGAACGGGGATTGAAGGAAATTACTCGGAAAATTGAATGGATTGTGCCCAGGGTCCAGGGATTGTTAGCCATATATCGAAAGTCTGTAAGTTCCAGCCAGATTTTGTCAAAACCTAAACATGCTCTTAGAATTATCTGAGCTCTGTCAAGCCTAACCGGAGCAGGAACCCCCGTCTTCATTGCTCCAAGACCTGGTTATGTTGAAATCATGCGCTCAATTGTATATCTACTAATGAGCACTTACATGTCAATTTGATTTATAGAAAACTTGGAAGCCACAAATGATTGCATTGTTTATTCTGCGCAGTTCATTGAATATATTATCAACAGTTTGAGGAGAGGAAGGAAATATGTTCAGTTTTCCTCAATTAATAGGTGCACGTGTTTTTCCTTTCAGATGTCGGCTGAACACTCCTTGGCAAACAAAAAAAAAGTCTAGCATCTTGATAAAGAGGGTGAAAAAGTCTAAATTAAGCTTATTATTTCTGGCTTTAAGATCAGGAACTAGTTCTTTTTCTTGCTGTTTTAGGAGAAACAGCAGGAAAGAATCCTATTGTGCATATATTACATAATTAAGCAAATTAAACTAATGTACAAAGAGCATGGCAAAACGCCACACAAATTAACAAAAATCGTCTAGGCAATAGCTTATTGAAGGAGTATATTTATTTTTTGCTCTATGGACAAACCAAGGCAAATTTCACTTTGAAGATAGCTCGCCAATGCTCCAAATAAGGCATGTTGTGCTGAAAACTCTTGTTATTTCTCACTGTCCAAATGCCCCAACAGGCCAGCACAATAATCTCCATGAAATAAGGTACTTGAAAGCAAGTTTTGAGCTGATCCAAAATTTCAGAAATATAGAAATTGATATTCAATTGTACCCGTAGCTCATTCCAACATGCCAAGCTGAATTGACAGCCAAAGAATAGATGAAAGTCTCCTCATGTTGATGACATATAATACAACTGTAGTCATTCCCTTCAATGTGAAAGTTTTTTTTTCTTCTTTTCAACAGATTTCTTATATTCAGCCTATCACGAAGTAGAATCCAAAAGAAAACTTTATATCTTGACTAACAGGAACTTTTCCAAAGTCAAAGGAGACAAGCAGTGTTCAGAATTTCGGCCGAAAAGCCAAAAATCGGAAATTTCGGTTTTACCGGTGGGGGCGGTAGGAATACAAACTGATCCTAAAAAAATTGGTTTGGATGAATTTTGTCAACAAAAAACGAATTTGCTCTCTTCTGTCAAATATAACCCGAGCTCAGACAAGGATTAACTGCAAAAATTGTTTTCAGTCTTCATGAAGAACTCTGGTGTTAACAATTCTAAAGGATGCCGCCTCTGGAGGAGTCCCATGAAGCTTCTTCAAAGCTTTGCAATTCAGCCCAAAATTGTCATATTTCAGTAATCTACCTTCGGAACACCTCGAGCTTGCAGGAACTGAGCGCCTGCCTGGTGATGAGCAAGAGCTATCAGTAACAAAATTCCCCTTGTGGTTATCAGCAAGAATGCGCGCTAGTACTCCCCCAGATTTTCTGTGTTTGCTGCAATTCAAAGGCCGGATTGAGGATGTTCATGTTAAGAAACGAAACCTGGAACTGTCCCTTGTGCACTTCATTTATATCTGGCTGACCATGTTGCCTACTGGATAAAGAATAAATAGCTGTCACATGATGCAGTCTAATGGAGCTGCTTCAGAGATTAAATGGCATGATCTTAATGCAAAGTACTCATGCATGCATACCACACGTATGTTTGCCTTTTTGCACACAAGCATTCCATGTCTGCTAATAAACATTTTTATGAGTACAGTACAATGTGAATGACAGGGGTCACTGGCAAGTGGCAACATGAAGCTTCAACATATAAAACATCCTAGTTCGCACATTTTTCAAATTAAAATTTGAATTTTATGTGGCACAATGATCCATACCTTGTGTGACGACGGTGAATCCAATTCTGTAGAGTAAGTCCCTACCCGACAATAGTGACAAATTTTCAGCTTGCAGTAGTATCGTTCCATATCTGACAACAACGACATCTTTTCAATACTTCTATTTTTGCTATATCTACGCGGAAAGTTCAGTACCTTGCTAGATGTTGTCATTCTATAAACTGAAGTATCTTCCTTAATCCTTATTACTAGGTAGTTAACGGTAAGCAAGATGTTTATGCCCTGTTCTTTTATTTGCACATGCCAAAACATCAGCTACATAAAAATAACATGGCACAAAAAGAACCATACAAAAATGCAAATCACGATCTAGAAAAGGAAGGGAAAACATTATTGGTACATATCCCTTCCACATTAGCTATACGTATGCACATACATACATATACACACAGATGGAGGATATATCAGGATATGTTACATTTAGTACATCAGACAGTTCAAAGCAACACAAACCAATTCAGAAAGATGAGAAAACGTTCTTTCTGAATCAGCACACCTAAAAAGATTAAAAAAAAGTCCTAATATACATATACACATTATGTCTCACGGCACAAAGCAAACATACAACAATATACATATGCACATTACATACATATCAAACCTAGCAATTGCAGTACTGAAACCTAGCCCTAATACCCAAGCTTTAGATCCAGCATCTCGTTCAAGCTGCTGCCTTGATCGCTCTTCGGCTCTAAACGCGGCCCCGGTGGCGGCAAGTTGAGGTCTAGCACGGTGGCCTTCGCCACCGCTGCCGCCTCGGACATTGCGGACCCGCTGCTGCCGGCAGTAGCAATCGTCATAACCTCCGCGCAGGCCCTCTCCCAGTGGCATCTCTTGTGACCGCCGAGCGCCTGCCCGGTCGCGAACCCGCGGTCGCACACGCTGCACTTGTGGTCGTCGCACTTGGCTGGCCCCAGTGCCGCGGCCGCCGACGTGCCGCAGCTCTCCCTCGCTGTAGGACAAACAGCAGTCACGCTCTTCTTGCCCTTGCCAGCGCCGAGCCGCGCGCCTGCCAGCAAGAGGAGGCTGGCGGCGACCTCGCGCTCCTGCACAGTGAACTGGCCGGCAGAGGCCACGGCGGATGCTTGACGGAAGTGCGGCGGGGCGTGATCCCCGCCACTGGCGCTCCGGGTGGCAGCGCATGTGGCCGAAGAGCGCCTTCCATGACGGGAAGCGCTTACCGCACTCGGTACACGGCGGCGTGTCGCCGGTGGGCGAGGACCGCACCCGGGCGAGCGCGGCGGCGGCGGCGCCCTCGGGCCTCGGCCTCCGCGCGTGCGGCTTCGGGGAGATCAGCGCGTAGGGGAGCGGAGGTGGGGGCAGCGCGAGCGCGAGCGTGAGCGTCGTGTCGTGGTGCTTCTGCTGCGGCGGCGGCGAAGGAGGGGGAGGGGGAGAGGAGTACGCCATGGCGTTGGAAGGGCCGGCCGGGGAGGTTGGGAGGGGCTCGAGTGGAAGTTTGGGAAGCGGTAGTGGGCGGGGCCTATATGTACGCGCACGCTGTGTGTGATGTCGTGGTGGTTTTCGGCGGTTGCTGCGTTGCATGCCGGATATGCTTGCGTGTTTCTTCGGGGGTGCCATCAGCTGCATATATGCGAGGATTCATGCGGTTACCCGCGCACTTGAGACTTTAGAGTAGTTGGCTTTGTTGCATGCAGCGGCAATTTCAAACCACCCCATAAAGATAAAAAACACTTGTGAACGCAAAATAACGGGACACCTAAATCATACTCTCCCGTACGTTATTATCCGTGTAGGGCAAGTATTATCTGTGCCTAAGTATCGATGGCATCGAAGCTGATGCGTATATATATAAATGCATCCGCGATATCTATCGTGATAAAGTTCACGTGCAAAATGTATATCACTTCCCTTATTAGAGTTTAAATCTTATCGTTCACCTTTATGTATATATACAGTGTATTTCGCTAAAATTGTTGTAAGGTTATGGTGATATATGCGTGTGTACATCTTCTTTATAATCATATTTTAAACTATATTTGTACCCATCTCCGTCCAATTCGCATTTATTTTGATATGTGTGCGTGGTCTAAATATACAGACGAATATTATTTTTTCGGTTTTTCAGCTGCCCTCCTTGTTCGATCTGTCCACATCTCACTTAATAACCAAGGACATAGTGTACTCATGTATAGATGCTTTTGACAGCCTGAACGAATTCCAATTTTTTTTATATAGATGAACGAACTCCGATTGACGCAGGTAGATCCATCCATCTATATATATCTATATTAATTGAAGGCTTTTTTAGAAGTTTCTATATTAATTTTAGGAGGTAAAAAAGTAAAAATTACCACATTAATTATAGAAAAAAAAGGCTAAAAATTCCCTCATTAATCAGAGAAAAAAAAAGAAAAATCATAACTATCCAATCTATCTATCTATATCTATACTAATTGAAGGCTAATTCCCACATTAATTAGAGAAAAAAGGGAAAATCCTAACCATCTAATTTATAAAGTGTAGAAATTCCCACATTAATCAGAGAAAAAGAAAAGGCTAGAAATTCCCACATTAATCAAAGAAAAAGGAAAAATCTTAACCATCCAATTTGAACGCATATAGCTTCACCAAATAACCGTGTAGGATGCAGATACTTACTAAATAATGACATCCCTAACACGTGAGAAATTAATATGACCTAACTTCTGTATTGTAGGATCAAGGATAACCGACTAGAGGGGGTGAATAGGAGGTTTCTAAAAATTCTAGACCACATTATACAATTAAGCAAGATGAACTAAGTAATACTATCTATCACAAAATATATGCTACTAAATTAATTTCAATAAGTAAAGACAAGAAATAACTGCAAAGCACGCTCAAATTCGCTTTTTAAACATGCATAGGAGCTTGTCCTAGTCATCCAAGAAATCTGGGTAAAGTCATCATTTATGTGAAGAGTGCATACAATTGACGAATGATCTCGTCATTGTAGTAACAACGAAGTGCTACCAAATCCTGAATACCAGCTCTATGAAAAAGCTGGTATGCCCCTTCATACTTATCCAAGTTGTTCAGATGAGACCACTTTACCCATTTATGATCTGCAAATAGTCTCTGGGGTCCATATAGCTTATCATACACTGCCTTTTGAAAGTCTGTGTGGAACCTTGGATCATCACACCTTTTTGGCAGCGTAAATTGATTTTTATGCCTAAGAATAGCATAGTCATCTGCAGAAATAGTTCTTAGATCAATCTGCTCTTCTACAGGTTCTCCCATCTCATCATCAGATGCAGAGCTTGTCTCAGACGAGCTGTCCTCAAAATCAGAATCAGCAGGTCCTTTGCCCGGGTCTTCACTGGCTTTCCATCGTTCTTCAGAAACTGGAACATGTTCTTTTGAAGAAGATTGGCCATGAGAGCCTCTATAAACCTTCCGAACAGTTCCTCGTGTTCTTGGCATCTTCAAACAAAGGAGAGGATTACTAGGAGAACAAATGATCAATCAAAGATAGGTTCAATTTTGAAAGAGATGATTTTTCCGTCTTGTCGAAAATCAGAGTTCCGCAAGATAATGTTTAACGACCGCATCAAGCAGAGTTCCGATTTTCCTGGGCCGACTCTAGTGCAAGCAATCTTGTGGATTTTTCAGTGTTTTTAATGGATTGACTCCATGAAATAGATGTATAATCATCATACAACACCGAATACACAATTTTGCCCAAGAGATTTGCACAGAAATCATCTACAATCACGATTTCCCCAAATTGAAACCTAGGGTTCATGAGACCTTGAGGAATCGAAGAGGAGAACCCTAGTGATGCAATGGATCGGTTGGAATCGACGAGAAATTGAGGAACTCTGAGAATGTGAAGGAGGTTCTAGGGTTTGGGAGGAGCACGGGAGAGAGGAAGCCAAGAGAGCGGCGGCAGTGGAGAGAGATAGAAAAGGAGGGGGCTGCTCGGGAGTTAAGACAGAGAGAGAGAGAGAGAGAGGCAGTTGATGCCTCCAACTGCCGAAACACGGTAGTTTCGCAGATTCAACTGCGATAGTTCCAGAAATCAGTAGTTCCGAACTTATAACGCCGGTAGTTCCGATTATCCTGGAACAACAAGGATAAACTCTGAATTTTGATAATTTTGCAAATAATTATTAGTTTTGCACTCAAGTAAGTATCATTCAGGATTATTATGCAATAAGGAAACTAATGTATATCTAGGAAAATAATTTTATAAACATATCAAATTTGTAGAAGAAGTTTGAGAAATGACACCTTAAAAACATCAAAAATGCAATTTAGGCCCAAAGTGCATGTGATAAGTGTTCAAGCAACATTTGAATAGTCAATTACATTTAACTCATTCCTCAACAAGCAAAAACGGCCTTCATCTAATGGTTTGGTGAAAATATCCGATAATTGGTCTTCGGTGCGAATGTGGCTAATTTCAATATCCCCTTTGCACACATGATCTCTTAAGAAATTGTGGTAGATATCTATATGCTTGGTTTTTGAGTGTTGGACATGGTTATTGGCTATTTTTTACTGCACTATCATTATCACACAAAAGAGACGTTTTATCAAATTTTATCCCATAATCCATCAATGTTTGCCTCATCCAAAGCAATTGCGCATAACAACTTCCTGTAGAAACATATTCGGCTTCGGTGGTGGATAGGGCTACAGAGTTTTGTTTCTTGAAAGACCATGGCACCAAGGATCTACCTTAGAATTGACAACTCCCTGATGTGCTTTTTCTATCCACTTTACAACCCGCATAATCGAAATCCGAATATCCAATCAAATTGAATTTTGCACCTTTAGGATACCAAAGGCTAATGCTTGAGGAATACTTTAAATATCTTAATATTATTTTAACAGCCACTAATGGCATTCTTTTGGAGCTGATTGAAAACGTGCACACATGCAAACACTAAACATGTCGACCTGGCTAAATGAACCGACCGGATGAATTAAGGACTTAATCCTATGATGACCTCCACATGTAAAATAGTACAACCACAAGTCTATAATGGTGTCGACTTGGCTAAATAATTTGTATCCACCAATGCGAGCTGCACCACTAGAGAGACCCACGAGTCATGTCACTGGCTTAAGCTGTCGTGGACACGGGTCGTGTTGCTGGCTTAAGACGCCGTGTGGCGCAAGAGGGGGTTTGGGGCCATGGTTGACGCCGGTGTGAGCGTAACCACTGTCAGATGAAATCTTAGCGGGTGCAACTAACACCGAGGGGTACATTGTAAAGGCCTTGTGGTAATCTCCTTGAGTCACTCGCCCAAGGAAACGTGTGTGTATCAAGACGATTATCTCTTGTGGGTAAAGTGTACAATCTCTGTAGAGAAATAAACTATTCGAACAGCCATGCCCACGGTCACTGGCGGACATGGGAACTTACTAGAGTTAGTTCTATATAAAAAACTTTTGCGGATGGTATAAAAACTAGGTCGGCTCATCTAGCCTGAGGTTTGATTTTTACCTGGATCGTCGTATCTAGTGTTGTTAATGTATGGAGGTAACTCCAATCAAACGATGCATCTGTAGAGTTTTCGATGGAGAAAACATCTACTGTTTAATATTGCAATTACTCTCTTTAATAAAAATACAATTTTGTTTAAAAATGCTAAGTCACAGGAATTTGTATTATGATAATTGAAAAAGTAGCTTTAGCAAATAAAAGAACCTGCCACCCTTTGTCGGACCCGATTTTCTAATCCGTAATCCTCTCAGAAATCACCGCGCTACTCCCGGATCAAGAGGTAGCGCCACAAGACACATTGTCGATTCATTTCATACATCGCATCAAACTAGTCTTAATATTACAACCTCGAGTTAAATAGACCACGCCGGGTCAAGTTTACAAAGGAGGGCCGATCAGCCAAATAGGTTCATTACATAACATAGAGAAACCAGCTTCGAAGCAAAATGGGTAAACACGACTCTCGCAGTAAGCGATCATGCGCACCTTAGGTACCACCAATATTATCCAAGGACTTGGAGAATATTGGCTATACATATGTGCCAGCGGAGCCATCTAGACTATGGCGAGCCTTAGCCTACGCAACTAACTACTCCTCGCCTTGGTCTTGACCATCGAGTCCTTGCTCCTCGTAGTAGGCGTAATCATCCTGCTCGGAGGCTTCTGGGGTTTGGGGAAAGAGCGAGAGTGAGCACAACAACCGTGCTCGCGAGCCAACACAACAGATGCAATAATATATATGCAAGGCTAAACAAGGGTGGCTCGAGTTCTTTTATTTGCGCAAAGCAATATTTGTGAATCTCATAATTACCAATTTCCTATGACTTAGCATTTTAACCAAAAACATGATTTTGTAAATAGAATATTTGTGCAATATTACTAACGGCAGAGGCTACCTCCACCTTATGCTTATCTTTGGTTGGGGCTACCCCCATATTTTAACAAGCTGGATACGACGATCCAGGAAAACTTAAAACCTCAGGCTAGGTGAGCCGACCTGGTTTTGTTGACCATCCGCAAACCTCGTGCCAGTGAGCCGACTGTGTTTGTGGACCATCTCCAACCTCAGGCTAGGTGAGCCGACCTGGTTTTCATTTCCACCCAACAAAGATTTTTGAAATAGAACTAACTCAAGTTAAGTTCCCATGTTCGCCTATGACCGTAGGCGCGGCTGTTTAAACAGCTTTTAACTCGCAGAGTTTGTACATCGTACTCCACAAGAGACAATCATACTCGCTACCCCACATGATTCCGTAGTCATGTAGTTGAGCGATCGTCACAAGAATTTTCGAACTATCTTGCCCCTTCCGTCATCTCACCCATATGGGGTTACGCCCATACTTTGTGCGGATGTTCACCTCAAATGATCGAGTAGTTGAACATGGAGTCAACCTACCCTCAACGACCGCAAACTTCACCTTTTCTGTCCCTTTCAAGCTTAACGCATCCCGCCACTTGCACATTCCTTTCTCCCACCATGCGAGACGACATTCTGAGTTTGATAATTTTACTAAGCCAAGTTGCACTTTGCGCACTTGTGGTTGTACTTGTTTTACACGGAGGTCATGACAAGATTAAGTCCTTAATCCATCCGCATTTGCTCATACCACATACCAACCATTCTCGTGCTCGACAAGACCCACCATTCTTTCCATCCGCCTGATATGGTATTAGCAAGTTTCGTGGTTTTGGAGAAGTGTAAAACAAATTAACTATACCAAATCAGTCATTTACCCCAATGACTGCCCAAAACAATCTTTATGCTTAAAGGATGACGATTGGGGTGATTAACACCCCGGTACTCAAGCAAGGCTAGCATGGCACTTTAGTACAGACTATAACTAGTAAGTTACCATAATATTTACTAGGTGACAATGATCGGGAGTTCAATTATCAAGGGCAAGGTATAGTAATTATTTAACAATCAAGTTGGCATTTAGCCACCTTAAGACCATTTAACATACATTTGCATAAAAATTAAAGCATGCAGTTTGCTATTTTAAAAGAACATAATTTTGCATAAAATGTAGGATCAATATGATCAAAGTGTTGACTCGCCCGGGTCAAAGGTTGAAGAATCTAAGTATCCTTGAGCGTGGTCGAAGTTGGGGTCATCGGCTTCTTCGACTCTACTCTGACGATCGCACCTAAAATAAAGAAACAGCAAACAAAGCAAATAAATACAACATCCATAATAAATGAATTCAAATATAAACCAAACCAGTACCATAATATAGGTTTTGAAATTATAAATTTTTGGGCACAAGTTTCATATTTTTCGGAGTTATAATGAAAAAGATATGAATTTTTGAAACTGTAAAATGATTTTTCAGTTAAATAGAAAATCCGAAAATCTGGAAATTCACCGCTACGACACGTGTCCTCGTCCACAAAGATGCGTGGACCAGTCCACGACGGGCGCAGGCGGCCGCACCGCGATCGGGCGAGCGGGCCCTGCTTGTCACCAGACGGCGATCATGGCGGGCCCACCTGTCACACCAAGGCGAAGCAGATATAAGCAGGCGACGCGTTGAACGCGCCGCCTCGTCTTCTCTCGCGGAGGAGACGAGGAGGCGGCGAAAAGAAAGAGGGGAGAAAGAGAGAGGAGCGGAGCGGGGGTGAGGAGGCGACGGCACATGGGGGAGGAGAGGGGAGGGAGGGCGCGGGCCGGGGCGAAGGAGCCGAGGCGGCGGCGACGACCCGAGACGGAGGAGGCGCGACGGGCAAGCGGAGGGGAAAAGCGGCGGCGGCCGAGGCGAAGACGAGCCGCGGTTTGGTGGTGCCGAGGCGACTGGGAGGAGGCGAAGGGGCGGGAAGAAGAGGGCGGGCGCTTAAATAGCCGAGGAGGGAGGAAGAAGACGGCATGAGCTGGTCAGGATGGGCGCGCAGGCATGGGCGAGCGGGTGGTGGGACCGAGGCGAGCCGGAGAGGGTGCACTGCACGAGGGAGAGGCGGGCTCACCACAAGGCAAGCTTAAACAAAGGCCACACCGAGAGAGAGAGAGAGAGAGAGAGAGAGAGACGAGCGCTGGGCGGCGATCGAGGAGCGGGCGACGAGGCCGAGGCTGCGCAAGCGAGGAGAGGCGCAGGATGGGCGCCACGGGCGGCCGGAGCGAGGCGGGAGCCGGGTCACGGGCGCAAGAGGGAGGAAGGCCACGAACGGGATCGACGGAAGAGGTAAGAAAACAAGCCACTTTTGAAATTTTGGTTTTTGCAATTTATGAGATTTGGGAATTTTTTTTTTGAATTTGACCGAGAAGAGATGTTACAAAACCTACCCACCTTAAAAGAATCTCAACCCTAGATTCGAGCTAATCCAAAATGTAGGGGTAGTCTAGCTTCGCTTGGTCTTCACGCCCCAAGTGGCTTCTCGCTCAATGATTGCTCCATTGAACCTTGCAAAGACGGATGATTTGACGCCTTGTTTGCTTCTCCACAACGTCGAGGATCTTGATTGGGTGCTCTGGATATGACAAGTCCTTCTGGAGTGTGATGGCTTCAACTGGGGCTTGCTCTTCAGGCACTCGGAGACACTTCTTGAGCCGAGACGTGGAACACGCCAGAACGCCTCGATGCACTTGCGGTAGCTCCAATTGATAGGCTACTTCTCCATGCTTGGCGGTGATTGGATACGGACCTATGTACCTTGGTGCAAGCTTGCCTTTCACCTTAAATCTCCGCATTCTCAAGGGGTGATACTTTAAGATACACATGATCTCCAACTCAAGGTTAGCTCTGCGACGATTGTCGGCATAACTCTTCTGTCTGGACTGAGCAGCTTGAAGACGATCTCTGATCAATCGAACTTTCTCTTCTGCCTGCTTGAGGGTATCTGGTCCAAAGATATACCCTTCTCCTGATTCTGACCAATGCAGAGGGTTCTGTGATTTTCTTCCATAGAGTGCCTCAAATGGGGACATCTTCGACTTGACTGTAAATATTGTTGTAGGAAAACTCGCATAGGGTAGGCATCTTTCCCAATCCACAAGAAACTCTAAGGCACAAAGCTCTGAGCATATCTTCTAAAATCTGATTTATCCTTTCAGTCTGCCCATCCGTCTGGGGATGATATGCAAGGTCAAGTTCGTGGGTTCCAAGGGCATCATGCAAAGCTAGCCCAAAATGCGAGGTAAATTGAGATCCTCGATCCGAGACTATCTTCTTGGGAACTCCGTAAACACACGATACGAGCCATATACAACTCACCAATTTGTCTCCCTTGTACGTAGTCTTCACAGGATAAAGTGGGCGACTTTCACAATCTATCAACTATCACCCATATGGAATCATATCCGCACTTGTTGCGAGGTAACCCGTGATGAAATCCATCCCAATCTCTTCCCACTTCCATTGAGGGATTTGTAGTGGTTGAAGCAATCCTCGCAGCCTCGGTGTTCAACTTTGATTCACGGCACACATCACAACAAGCTACAAACTCGGCGATGTCTCTCTTCATTCTCGCCACCAAGAGAGAATCTTCAAGTCTTGATACATCTTAGTGCCGCTGGTGCAGGTATAAGTCGAGCTATGGGCTTCTTTCAAGATCAAATCTTTAAGTTCCTTCCGTGTGGAACAAATAGGCGCTTCCCATACCATAGGATTCCTTGTTGGTCTTCTACCATCTTAGGGCTTTCCCTGGCCATGAGGCTTTTAAATTTTGGACTCCTAGATGTCCTTCTTGGGCGCCTTGATCTGCTTCTTCTAAGGTTGGTCAACCTCCATTGTCGCTATGGTGCCGTGCTCTACTATCTCGAGGTTAAGCACTTCTAATTCCTTATAGAGCTCAAAGTTGCGATTCTTGAATCATGACATTATTGCAATAGGCCTTGCGCTTAATGCATTGGCTACTACATTAGCCTTCCTGTGATGATAGTGCACATCCAAGTCATAATCTTTGATCAATTCCAGCCACCTTCTCTGACGGAGGTTGAGATCGGTTTGGGTGAAGATGTACTTGAGACTCTTGTGATCTGTGAAGATGTTGCAATGATTTCCGATCAGGTAGTGGCGCCAAATCTTCAGGGCATGCACCACTGCTGCTAACTCTAAATCATGGGTTGATAGTTATCTTCATGAGGACGGAGTTGTCTGGATGCATAGGCTACAACTTTTCCCTCCTGCATGAGCACGCATCCAAGTCCTTGGCGTGAAGCATCGCAATAAACTTCAAAGTCTTTTTGCATGTCCGGCAAAACTAACACCGTGCAAAGGTTAGCCTCTTCTTTAACTCCCGAAGCTCTTCTCACAAGCTTCTGTCCACTCATATTTCTTTTCCTTCTTGAGCAGGTGGGTCATGGGTCTGGACAGCTTTGAGAACCCTTCTATGAAGCGTCGGTAGTATCCGGCCAATCCGAGAAAACTACGACTTCACCACGTGGTTGGTTGTTTCCATTCCAAGACATCTTTTACCTTTGATGGGTCTATCGCAACTCCTCCCGCGTTACAATATGTCCGAGGAAGTCGACCTCCGAGCCAAAACTCACACTTGTCAGATTTGGCATACAAATGATGCTCTTGAGCTTCTCGAGGACCAATCTCGATGTTCAGCATGATCCTGATTGGTCTTGGAGTATATCAAAATATCGTCTATAAATACGACAACAAATTTATCCAAGTACTCCATGAATACCTTATTCATGAGGTTCATGAAATAGGCTAGTGCATTGGTCAAGCCAAAAGACATGACGGTGTACTCAAACAGCCGCATCGGTGGTAAAGCCGTTTTTGGGATATCCTCAGCCCTAATCTTGAACTGATGATACCCTGACCTTAGGTCTATCTTGGAAAACACCGCGGCCCCTGTCAGCTGGTCAAACAGGTCATCAATGCGGGGCAAAGGGTACTTATTCTTGATGGTTACCTCATTGAGTGCTCTATAGTCCACGCACAATCAAGCGGTGCCGCCCTTCTTCTTTAAAAAAGTACAAAGTAACCCTGTGGAGATGAGCTAGGTCCGATGAATCCTTTGTCTTGTAGTTCTTCCATCTCGCTTTGAGCTCTTCGAGTTCCTTGGCGGCCATCCGGTATGGTCTCTTAGCAATCGAGGCGGTCCCTGGCTTCAGGTTGATCACAAACTCGATATCTCGGTCGGGTGGCATACCAGGCAATTCTTCTAGAAAAACTTTCGGGTAGTCCTGGACTACTGGGGTTGCCTCCAATGATGTCTCCTCAAGGTTATGGATTGCATGATCCAAACCAGAGGAGTGGTCCACATTAACCCTTATCGTGGTTCCGAAATCCTTGGTGAGTACCACCTTCCTGTTGGCACAGTCTAACATTCCTTGGTATCTGGCCAACCAATCCATCCCTAGGATGATGTCCAAGGTTTGGGCTTGAAGCACTAAGAGATCCGCTAGGAATCGGGAATTTTCCATAGCAATCTCTACTTGAGGGCTTACTAAGATAGCAGTTAAGGATCCCCCAGGTGAACTAAGTACCACGGGTTTCTTTAGCTTAAAAATTGACAGTTTAAGCCTTTCAACAAATTTTCTTGAAATAAACGAATGCGAAGCTCCAGAATCAAATAAAACTTGTGCTGGTACTGATTTGACAAGGAACATACCCATTAAGACTCTAGTGGCTTGCTGGGCCTCCTCGGCCGTGACATGATTCACACGCCACTGCTCGTTGTTGAAGCGTGTCTTGTGCCGGGCGGCGCTCGGTGACTTCTATTCAAAGATCGTGTTTGTCCTCGAGCCGATGTGGCCATCGGCTTGGCCTTCACTAAGTGGTTTGGCGTTAGGGGCACCGTTGGCAAATGCCCTTCTCTCCACAGTGGAAGCAATGGAGATGAGCTGCCGGATTGGTTGATGCAGGTTGTCCAATGGGGCGAAGAGCACGGAAACCAGTCCCACTGGGATGCGGAACTGAAACTGGAGTTCTTGGTGTCAGCGCGGCGGTCGGCCTGAAAGACGAGCTACCTTGGAAGGTTGGCTTTGGTGGAAAACCACCATGCGGCTTCGAAGACCATCTTTCTCATGGGCCGATCTCCGCAGCCTTCCTTTCATTCTCCATCGAAGAGCTTTGTTAACCGATGGTGGAAGTCGGGTAGTCGTGAAGAATCACCGCCTCTCATGTCTTCACGCATCCCTTCCACGAACCTCGCCGATCTTCTCTTCCTCGTTTACGACGTCTGCGGGCGAAGCAAGTAGCCGTTGAACTTTGTCGATATTCGCTGATGCACTTATGCCCTTGCTTAAGGGATTTGAACTCGCCTTCTTAACCTCATCGCTCCAAAGGAACGGTTGGTCCCGAAGCTTTCTTGAATTCATTCCAAGAAATTGAATGCACGATCGTTCTTCTCGCGATGGCCATCTGGTTTGAAGAAACTCGCAGCGGGCGAGTCTTGGGAGCTTCGCATCGCAGCTCTCCATGTGCCGCAGATTCTTCGTCGCCATCGAGCTTTCGCCGTGAGCAATGAGATAGTTCTCCCACCAAGCAAGAATGCTCCCTTGAGCCGTGAGTAGCGAAATCTACTTTATCCTCTTCGAAAGGCCCGCCAGCGGCTTTTTTCCGTATCCTCGAGCCGCCCTCGCCTCTAAGGGTTCTGGCGGACGCAAAGGTAAGGGTCTTGTCCTCGTGAAATCGCCAACTTAGAGTGGCGACCGGCGACTCGGTCTCATTGGCCGCAAGCAAGGCTCAAGGATCTGCGTCTGTTGAAACATTACTTGCGCCATGGTTGGGTTAGTCGGCGGTGGAGGAGGCGGTCTTGAACTTGTCCACGGCCACGATCATGCCACGGCCACCGCGAAAGCACCACGAGGTGGGGCAATGCTCTTCTGGCAAGATCTCGAGAGAACAACCTAGGTTAGGTCTAAAAGATATATATGAGGGTTCACTAGCCTCTAAGGCACTCGTAAAGCCATAAACCAAACGAAAAAACAAACCATTGCCATACAAAGCCTTAAGGGCTACATGCATTAATAATACGAGGTTAAGTGTTTACATGACTTATAATACATAGCATATAGGCTATGCTAAGCCATGACACCGTTACAACATATCGCCTACAAAAGGGGGAAGAGAAAGAGTGCTTGCAAACCAAAACACCGCCTAGCAAGCACTACAACTACCTCAAACTAAGCTCGACTACTCCTCCATCGGAGTCGCCCATCGCCAACAGACCGCCGCCGGAGCGGAGCGCTCGGTGAGTCGGTGGCGGAGCGGTGCCGCCGAGGCTAGGCGACGGGGAGCAGGAGCGCGAACGGCTGAAACGGCGCCTGCGGCTGGGTCCTCCAAGGTCAAAGGCAGGCGACGGACTAGGACGCCGCACGCTCTTGCGCGCGGTCATCCTCGTGGCGAGCTCTCCGGGGCGGCGATCCGAACGATCATCCTGTTCTTTGGAGGCGCGGCCGGCCGAGGAGGAGGTGCCGAGCGAGCTCGTGGTCGCCGCAGCGATCCGCCAACTCCGCGAGGGCGGCATCCTCTCGCGCCTCGTCTCGCGGTGGTCTTCACCTTCCCTGAACAGGTTGTTGCGGAGGGTGTCGGAGTGCTCGTAGCTGGAGGTGAGGAGCATCCGCAACTGGGCGACTTCGTCTTCGGCGGCGTTGAGGGACGCCGCCATAGCTTGGGTCACCGACTCGTGCGCCCAGCGGGTCGCTGCCGCTGGTGTCGGTGACCTCCGGGAAGCGCTCCCCTTCGAGAAGGTACGGGAAGTGACGATAGGGCGAACATCGCAGAGACCTCAGGCATCCCGCACAAAGTAGCAAAGGGCGGCGGCAAAGATCTCGAACGGCGTCCGCACAACCGTTCGGGTGCCGGGCGTGAAGGTGTGAGCAAGTGAACTCACCATCTCTGCATAGAGGAATACCTCCATGGTCCAAGACTCTCTGTCCAAGATGTGGACCGCTCGACCCCGGAAGATGGGCGGACGGTAGTATCCCAAATACAGCATGAGCTGTCGGAGGATAGCCACATACTGCCCGACTTCCTCTCCATGGGAGAAAAAGTCCCAAGGGTCCGCGGATGGTGGAGCAGCCATCTACAATTTTGAAACAAGAGGAAGAGTCAGTAAAACACAATGAAAGTAAGGCAAGTATAGAACGAAGAGTGGTGAGCAAAAGCAATAAGTACGCTATATTTTTCCCAAAAATTTTCTTAGATTTTGAAAATACGACTCAAGTCCTTAGGCTCGGCCAGTCTAGCTAAGAATCCTACAGTCGTATGCTTTGATACCACTCTGTCGGACCAATTTTCTAATCCGTAATCCTTTAGAAATCACCGCGCTACTCCTGGATCAAGAGGTAGCGCCACAAGACACATTGTCGATTCATTTCATACATCGCACCAAACCGCCTTAATATTACAACCTCAGAGTTAAATAGACCACGCCGGGTCAAGTTTACAAAGGAGGGCCGATCAAAGCAAATAGGTTCATTACATAACATAGAGAAACCAATGCGGAAGCAAAATGGGTAAACACGACTCCGCAGTAAGAGATCATGCGGCACTTAGGTACCACCAATATTATCCAAGGACTTGGAGAATATTGGCTATACATATGTGCCAGCGGAGCCATCTAGACTGTGGCGAGCCTTAGCCTACGCAACTAACTACTCCTCGCCTTGGTCTTGACCATCGAGTCCTTGCTCCTCGTAGTAGGCGTAATCATCCTGCTCGGAGGCTTCTGGGGTTTGGGGAAAGAGCGAGAGTGAGCACAACAACCGTGCTCGCGAGCCAACACAACAGATGCAATAATATATATGCAAGGCTAAACAAGGGTGGCTCGGGTTCTTTTATTTGCGCAAAGCAATATTTGTGAATCTCATAATTACAAATTTCCTATGACTTAGCATTTTAACCAAAAACATGATTTTGTAAATAGAATATTTGTGCAATATTACTAACGGCAGAGGCTACCTCCACCTTATGCTTATCTTTGGTTGGGGCTACCCCCATATTTTAACAAGCTGGATACGACGATCCAGGAAAACTTAAAACCTCAGGCTAGGTGAGCCGACCTGGTTTTGTTGACCATCCGCAAACCTCAGGCCAGGTGAGCCGACCTGGTTTGTGGACCATCTCCAACCTCAGGCTAGGTGAGCCGACCTGGTTTTCATTTCCACCCAACAAAGATTTTTGAAATAGAACTAACTCAAGTTAAGTTCCCATGTCCGCCTATGACCGTAGGGCGCTACTGCTTAAAACAGCTTTTGACTCGCAGAGTTTGTACACTGTACTCCACAAGAGACAATCATATTCGTTACCCCACATGATTCCGTAGTCATGTAGTTGAGCGATCGTCACAGTAACTTTTCGAACTATCTTGCCCCTTCCGTCATCTCACCCATATGGGGTTACGCCCATACGTTGTGCGGGATGTTCACCTCAGCGACTGGAGTAGTTGAACATGGAGTCAACCTACCCCTCAGCGACTGGCAAACTTCACCTTTTCTCGGTGTCCCTTTCAAGCCGGAACGCATCCTGCCACTTGCACATTCCCTTTCTCCCACCATGCGAGACGACATTCAGAGTTTGATAATTTTACTAAGCCAAGTTGCACTTTGCAGACTTGTGGTTGTACTTGTTTTACACGGGAGGTCATGATAAGATTAAGTCCTTAATCCATCCAGACGGTTCATACCACATACCAACAATTCTCGTGCTCGACGACACCCACCATTCTTTCCATCCGCCCAGATATGGTATTAGCAAGTTTCAGGGTTTTGGAGAAGTGTAAAACAAATTAACTATACCAAATCAGTCATTTACCCCAATGACGGCCCAAAACAATCTTTATGCTTAAAGGATGACGATTGGGGTGATTAACACCCCGGTACTCAAGCAAGGCTAGCATGGCACTTGAGTACAGACTATAACTAGTAAGTTACCATAATATTTACTAGGGTGACAATGATCAGGGAGTTCAATTATCAAGGGCAAGGTATAGTAATTATTTAACAATCAAGTTGGCATTTAGCTACCTTAAGACCATTTAACATACATTTGCATAAAAATTAAAGCATGCAGTTTGCTATTTTAAAAGAACATAATTTTGCATAAAATGTAGGATCAATATGATCAAAGTGTTGACTCGCCTGGGTCAAAGGTTGAAGAATCTAAGTATCCTTGAGCGTGGTCGGTTGGGGTCACCGGCTTCTTCAGACTCTACTCTGACGATCGCACCTAAAATAAAGAAACAGCAAACAAAGCAAATAAATACAACATCCATAATAAATGAATTCAAATATAAACCAAACCAAGACCATAATATAGGTTTTGAAATTATAAATTTTGGGCACAAGTTTCATATTTTTCGAGTTATAATGAAAAAGATATAAATTTTGAAATCAGAAATGATTTTTCGCTTAAATAGAAAATCCGAAAATGAAATTCACCGCGCCGACACGTGTCCTCGTCCACAAGATCGTGTGACCAGTCCACGACAGCGCTTGTGCCGCACCAAGATCGGGCGAGTGGGCCCAGCTTGTCGGCCCTTGCGGGCGATCATGGGTGGGGCCCACCGTCACACAAGGCGAAAGCAGATAAGGCAAGGCGACGCGTTGAGCGCGTCGCCTCGTCTTCTCTCTCGCGGAGGAGACGAGGAGGCGGCGAAAGAAAGAGGGGAGAAAGAGAGAGAGCGGGAGCGGGGTGGGCGCGCACGGCGGGGAGGAGAGGGAGGGGGGGCGGCGCGGCCGGGGCGAAGGAGCCGAGGCGGCGGCGGCGACCGAGACGGAGGCGGCGGCGACGGGCAAGCGGAGGGAAGCGGCGGCCACGGAGGCGAAGACGGAGGCGGCGGTTTGGTGGTGCCGAGGCGAAGGAAGGAGGAGGCGAAGGGCGGGAAGAAGAGGGGCGCTCGCCGCTTAAATAGCCGAGGAGGGGAGAAAGAAGACGGCGGCGAGCTACTGGGATGGGCGCGCAGGCATGGGCGAGGCGGTGGGACCGAGGCGAGCGGGAGAGGGTGCACCGCACGAGGAGAGAGGGGCTCAGCCAGGGGCAAAGCCGAAACGGCGCCTTGGAGAGAGAGAGAGAGAGAGAGCCTTGGCAGGCGGCGACCGAGGAGCGGGCGACGAGGCCGAGGCGGGCGCCGCGCGAGGAGAGGCGCAGGATGGGCGCCGGCGGCGGCCGAGCAAGGCGGGAGCCGGGTCACTGGCAAGCGGGGAGGAAGGCCGGCGAGCGGGATCGACGGAAGTGGTAAGAAAACAAGCCACTTTCAAATTTTGGTTTTTGCAATTTATGAGATTTGGGAAATTTTTTTTTGAATTTGACCGAGAAGAGATGTTACACCCTTGTTAAGCCTTGCATGTATATATTACATCTCGTGTGTTGGCTCGTGAGCATGGAAGTTGTGCTCATCCTCGCTCTTTCCCCCAAACCCTCAGAAGCAGGAAATCCTGAAGCTTTCGACTACTACGAGGAACCGGCGTCCAAGACCCGTGTTTACGCGTAGTTTAGTCTTTAGCCGTTCTAGTCTCCCCTTAGTCTAGCCGACTCCGTCGGTACTCATGTAAATCCTATATTATATGAGTTTTCGGGTAATATCGGATGTACATAGGTTTCCCCAGTCGCTTGTCTGTGGAGTGATGTGCCCTCATTCTTTTTGCTTTCTGTCGCCCGCTACTTTTGTGATGTAATTGTTTGGCATGTTCGGCCTTTATTGTAAAACTTGGCCCGAATCGGTTTATGTAAACTCTGATGTGTTAAATTAATGAATAGCGTGATTTTACGCTATGTATAAATTGATTCAGTAATGTACCTGTGAGTGCTATCCACTGATCCTGAGAATAGCATAATGTTTTTACCGAGAATTCGGGATTACAAAATCCAGGTAGGACACTGTTCCAACAGGAACCGTATGTAAAGTCACACCAAGCTTTTCGTAGCACAGTGCGACTTTTTGGACAACCGTCTGAAGCAGCAGTGCGTTTTGCAAGAAACACATAAGAAAGTACCAATCCTACTGCACCTTTTTTATTTGCCTGCTTATGACAAAACTTACTATGTCGTTATCAGGGCAAAAAAGGCTCTTACGTACTGTACTAATCCCATATCTTTCCCTTGTAGTTCTCCCTGCACTGTAACCTGCATTTATCATCGTGCTATGCTCTATGAAAAGTTTATGCTACCCTTTGTTTACCTATTATATATGCTTACCAGAACTGTCCTTACATTGCATCGTCTAGCATAGTATTCCATTCAAGCTTATACCTGTGTTACCCAGGTCCATATAAATGGTTCTTGTTAGCCTACATGTCCCTCACCATGTTTCAGACTGCACAAAACAAACTTTCCACTCGCATTTCGCCCAGCCAGTGTTCTCAAATTACAGGTTCATTGTAACTACATCTGATAGACATTTTCCTATTACTGCATTTCCCACTCTAGAGCTGCATCATTTTGTTGAATAATCCTTCATGACTAGTTATTGCATTTGCTAGTTATTGCGTGTACTATTTTTCTTGTAACGTTTGTCCATTGAGTGTTTCAGTTTTTTGGTTTGCATGGACCTAATGCCAGTCATGCGCAGTAAAGTGCAATTGTTACGCATGAAGCCATGAAGCCTTCAGTTACGCCTGAAGTATTTATTTTGTTTTCAGTTTTTTGCTAGTATAAATAAGAAATAAAAATGTGAAAAGTTGTGCAGTTTTTTAGCAGCACTAAAAGAACTATCTTGCGTGTTCATCTTCTTCCAGTGCTCTTGTGTTCTCGTGTGCTTGTGTCCAGGTTTTCGCGTTGAGTGGAAGCCGGCGGTGCTAACAATTGGTATCAGAGCTTCGTACTCTCCTTCCTATGAAGATGTCGCGTGACGGCTCGGAGTCTCTATCGCGTACCAGGACGCACATCGAGGACGGCGTGAGCAGCGGCGGTGTTGGCCGTGCACTAGTGGTACCGTCGGTGAGGGAGGGAGCTGTGACCCTCCAATACCCCATGCTCATGGAGAGCAATTATGGGGTGTGTGCGGTGAAGATGAAGATCATCATGCGTGCGCAAGGAGTATGGGCGGCAGTGGAGGGCGAAGAATTGGTCAATGAGAAGAAAGACCAGATGGCTCTCGCCGTCATAGTCCAAGCCGTGACGGAGGCTGTTGTAATGGTCATATCCGAGAAGGGGACGGCAAAGGAGGCTTGGGACGCACTCAAGATGTACGACGATGAAGAACGTGTCAAGAAGGTGTGTGTTCAAACTCTCGAGAGGGAGTTTGAATGCATCTGCATGGGGGATTAAGAGAAAATCACTGAGTTTGCGTTGAAACTCTCCACCATGGTCAACGAGATACGTGCACTCGGTACGAAGGTGGAGGAGAGTGTTGTCGTGGAGAAGCTCCTACGCTCCATCCCGACAAATTCCTACCGATTGTCGGCACCATTGAGCAATGGGGCGATGTATCGATGATGTCGGTGATGGAGGCCATCGGACGTTTGAGGTCGTACGAGGAGAGCTTGAAGGGGTGGCGGTGCGACAAGGAAGAAGGAGAGCACCTATTGCTCACGCACGCCGAGTGGGAGGCCAAAGCCACCGAAGAGAAGAGGAATGGTGAGGACTCCGACAGCGGCACAAAGAAGAATGGTGGGTGCGGCGATGGCCATGGTCGTGGCCAAGACGGCGACAAGAAGAAGTACCACGGAAAGTTCGACAAGTCGAATATCCAGTGCTTCAATTTTCAGAAGTTTGGCCATTTCGCGTCTGAGTGTGATGAGCTGAAGAAAGGACGGGTGTATCTCACCAACGTCCAAGAGGACGACGAGCTGGCTCTCCTAATGGTTGTGGCATGGGAGCATGTCGTGGACGTTGTCATGCTGAAGGAGTAAGAGGAGTGGCTTCCACGCGCCAAGAAGAGGGAGCAAGGTGGCGACTGCTTCGACGGTGACAAGGGCAGCGGCAGCAGTGGTGATAACCGCCGTAAGCTGAAGCGTACCGAGCAGCCCACCTGACGCAAGCCGACAACGACGAGCATGCGCTTCTCATGGCGTAGGTGTGCGCGCTCACCGAGACATATGTGGGCGCGGGTACTGACGTGGTGCTCAACGAGGTGCACGCGCAGGTGCATCTAGGGCGCGAGGAGACACCCATGATGACGCTGGTACCTGGACACCGGTGCCAACAATCACATGTCCGGGTGCCAAGCAAGCTTTACATAGATGGACAAGGGCGTCACCAGCTCTGTCAAGTTCGGCGACGGCTCGGTGGTGGAAATATGCGGGCGTGGCACCGTCCTGTTCACTTGCTGGAATGGGGAGCACCTTGCACTGACGGGGGTGTACTACATCCCACCACTGTGTAGCAACATAGTGAGCCTTGAACAGATCGATGAGAATGGTTACCAGACGCTCATTCAGGATGACGTGCTCACGATCTGCTACTGACAGTGTTGCACACTTGCTCGGGTAAACCGCACTCACAACTGGCTCTATGTGCTCACCCTCAGCATTGCAAAGCGTGTGGCGGCACACGACGAAGTAGCGGAGTGCAAGCGGCGGTAGCGCGCGTGGCACGTGGGCGACCACGGTACGGGCGAACACTTGGCACGCGGCGTCGGGTGGCGGTGCGACGGGCGATGCGTACGTGGCATGGAGGGCGCGACGAGTTGCGCATAAGGATTGGCATCGTCAAGAAAACGCATCAAGGATTAGTGGGTGTTTGTTGAATAATCCTTCATGACTAGGTATTGTATTTGCTAGTTATTGCGTTTACTATTTTTCTTATAACGTTTGTGCATTGAGTGTTTCAGTTTTTTGGTTTGCATAGAGCTAATGGTAGTCATGCGCAGTGAAGTGCAATTGTTACGCATGAAGCCATGAAGCCTTCAGTTACGCATGAAGTATTTCTTTTGTTTTCAGTTATTTGCTAGTATAAATAATAAATGAAAAGGAGAAAAGTCAGTGTGATTTTTAGCAACACCAAAAGAACTATCTTGAGTGTTCATCCTCTTCTAGTGCTCCTGTGTTCTCGTGTGCTTGTGTCCAGGTTTTCGTGTTGAGTGGAAGATGGCGGTGCTAACACATTTCCTCAGCCGATCTCCTCCTGCACTCACACGAACCATTATTTACAGATGCTTAGTAACGTCAGGCTAACAGGAACAGACACCTATTCCTTTTTCCCCTAAAAAAAACTTGGGTAAGTCAGTACAAATATACATGGGGTATCCTAATTCTGTAGTTCATGCCCAAATAAAAAGATAGGAAGTTTTCAGTTTTAGCACAGGTCTTTAGCCTTTTGGCCAAAATCGCCTTGCCAAGAAAGCATAAGGTTTTCTATTCTATGGTGAGAAATTGTTTCTTGTATTAAAGAAAATATGTTGTGGATATCGTGAGGATATGTGCACGATCTTAGAATGATGAGTCAATTGGCAATGGATTTGTTGGTTTGTAATTTGTCGCGTTTTCGTGGTTGCTCCAAAGGTCTTTGTCAGTCATCATGCGGTCGATTCAACCAGTCGCGGTCCGACCGGCCAGTGGAAAGGTCTGACTGGCAATGCTTGCCGGTCCGACCGCCAAATTGGTTCGATGGAATTTGGGGCTAGGCCAAAAATAGGTTGTGTAGGCAAGTGAGGAGAGTCTCCTGGATGTGGTCACATAATTTTTGGAGCTCACAGTCAAAAGTTCTATTCATTTGAAAATTCCAGAAGGTTTCGGATTTTCGAGTTGGAATTTTGGCTAAGTCTTTTCGGGCGGTCCGACCGCCGTTGTGGAATCGGTCCGACCGGCCTGAAATCGGTCGGACCAGCCATGTGGGGCGGTAAGACCGACGATCACTTGAAGGTGAGCCTTCTTGGCATTGATGTGTTTTGATTGTGTTTATTGTATGAACTTCAATGCTTTATTGTTGCATATTGCATTGTGGAACTAACGTGGGTCAAGTTGTGAAGAACTTGTTCCGGGGACGATTTGTTTGTCTATTGTTTGCAGTGTGGGTTGCGTGTCAACGACGCTAAGCGGTGAGGTGGATCGACTACGCTTGGAGAGCCGAGGTCCGTAACGATCATGGATGCCGGGTGAGGTCGTGTGACTCAAGAATGGTGCAGAATGGGCAAGATGGATCGAACGGGTAGTTCGGTGCAGCTGGTTGGATCAGGCGGTGCGGAAGTCGGTGCGAGTCTCTGGGAGGTTCCGATGGGATTCGGACAGGAGAGACTTGGCGACGTGATGAGAGCCTCTGATCAACCTACACGTGGTGAAGCAGGCGATTGCTTCAACAGTTATGTGTGAGTGGGTCCCATGTGTGTGTGGGCCTTCATGGGAGCCCATTAGTGGAAACCCTAGGCCTCTTCATTGGAGGAGAGGAGAGGAGAGGAGAAGCTAGGGTTTGGAGAGATTGTGTGTGTGCTCTTTGTTGAGCTCTTGTCCTCCTTGTTGGAGTGGCTTTGTAAGTATCTTGTGAGATCAATCAATCTTGTGATGCTTGCTTGAAAGATCATTTGTCTCCTTTGTGTTCTTCTCTCTTTTGGATGATTTTGGTGCTTCCTTAATTCAAGGGTTTATGCTTGGTCTCTTGACCTATTTTGTCTTGCTTTGAGGTGTGGGAATACTCCTAGAATCATCTAGATCATCAACCCCCACAAGCAAGTCTTGAATCAAAGATTTTCGTATTTCTAGGGTTTGTGCACTTCTTTGGTAAAACCTTGAGAGATCGATTCTACGAAGTGGATCTGAAGGATCGTCGCTAGAAATAGGTCTCTAATATCCTGAGGGAGGTGTGCTCCAAATTTGGTCAAGTTTCATTGGTCGAATCAAAAGTTGGACCAAATTTCGTTTTGGATTTGGGTTGTGTATTTTGGTACTGGACTAAATCGGTCAAACCGGTTTAGTAACGGCGGTCCGACCGCCCGCCTTTCAGACCGCCTGGTAGTGGCAGGTCGAACCGATTTCCAACGGTCCGACCGCCAGTTAGTAGCCGGTCCGACCGCTCGTCAACCGTCGGTCCGACCGCCAGTCTCCAGCCGGTCTGACCGCCAGTACTCAGACCGATCCTCTGAGATCATTGCTCCACATTTGTGTCGTGTGGTTATCGGGGTTATCAAATTCAGCACAAGGCTTCCTCTGTGCGCTTACTGATCTTCTTGGCTGTGGATATCATGGGGATATGCTCCAGATCTCAGGATGATGTGACAATTGGCAATGGCGTTAACGGTTTGTCGTTTCACGGGTTTTCGACAAAGTTTCAGATCTGTTCAGCATTCGATAGGCGGTCCGACCGCCATGGCATGGCGGTCCGACGGTCCCAAATCGGTCGAATCGGCCATGTGCGTGATCGACCGGCCGTGACCAAAATGGTCGAATGGGTCGGGCCAAAATAGGTGTTCTAGACAAGTGAGGATCCTAATACACTTGGTCTCATAATTTTGGAGTTCCCAAGCAAAAGTTCTATTGGTTTAAAGTTTCCAGAAGGTTTCGGATTTTCAGGGGTTGAAAATTGGCTAAGTCTCTACGCGCGATCGGCCGCCTTGTGGTGGCGGCCGACCGGCGGTTACGGCCGACCGCCCGAGGGGCGGTCGACCGGCTTCGACTTGTTCATCGGCCAACTTCGTGGCGATGATGTTTTGTTAGGTCAAAGTCATGGGTTTCAGCATATGTGTTGCATGATGCATGTTTTGACTAACGTGGGTCAAGTTGTGAAGAACTTGTTCCGGATTCGATTTGCTTGTTTATTGTTGTGCGAGGTTGCTTGGTGGTCAACGACGGTCAACGGCGAGGATGATCGGACTAGGCTTGGAGAGCCGAGGTCCGTAACGATCGACGATGCCGGGTGAGGTCAATGAACTCAAGTGTGGTGCGTAATAGACAAGGATGACCGAACAGGCGCCGGTCGATCGGGTTGGATCAAGCGGCGTGGGGGTGGTGCAAGTGCCATGGTGGTTCGGTGGGAGCCGGATGGGAGAGACTTGCCGACATGTTGAGAGCCGTTGATCAACCTACACGTGGCGAAGCATGGGAGGTGCTTCACAAAGATGGGACTCGGTCTTTGCAAAAAGATCGAGAAGGGGTATTTTGGTAATTATACCAAATACCGCCTTGGTGACTTTTGACGACTCGCGCGCAAGATGGCGTGGAGAAGCGGAGTAGGTCAAGAGGAGATGAAGATGGCGCCGAGAGGCGTGCGTGTGTGACCCGTTTGTTTTGGGCCTTAACGGGAGCCCATTAGGGTGACTCTTCTAGAAGGTTTAAGTCTCCACTATAAATAGAGGAGGGAGGTGGCTGCACCCCTTCAACCCTTTTCATGCTTGAAACCCTAGTTTTGGCTTAGGTGCTTAGGGAAGGTTTAGTGGAGGTTAGGGTTCTAGAGAGAGAGATGTTTTGATCTTGTGTCCATGCGTATCCGTATGAGTGATCAGAATCAATACGGTATCAAATCAATCCAAAGAAGAGTTCTCTCTAAGATGAGTTCATTTGCCTTCTTTCTCTCTATTTGGTGATTTTGAGTCTTTCTTTGATTCGCATGTTTTTGGTTGATTTCTTTATATGATCTAGCTTGCTGTGACATGTGGGAACACATCTAAGATCATCTTGATCATCAATCACCCACGAGTAAGTTTTTGGATCTAGTTTTCGCTTTTGACTCGCTTTGAACCATCCATCTCTCAAACTGAAAAAGGTCATAACTTTTCCATGGATCTTCATGATCTTCGATTGGAATAGGTTCCTGACATCCTAGAGAAGGTGTGTACCAAGTTTCATCAAGTTTGGAGTTGTAGATCAAAAGTTACATCTATTTGCAACTTCGTTTTTCGGGCTGATTTCACTGTTCATCGGCTGGAGGTCGGACCGCCCCTCTACAGAGGTCGGACCACCCATAGGACCGGTCGGACCGCCCTTGAATAGAGGTCAGACCGCCCCACACTTGGAAATTAAGTTTCGGTTGTTTTTGGTTGTTTTGCTTCGGGGTTTTGATTGGATTCAATCCTAGTCTTCCGCTGTACTGGTATATCGATCTTCATAGCTTCTATAGCTATTGGAGTGAAATTTGTGTTGAATCTAACCGTGGTTGAAAAAGTGAGCGTGCTCCTATTCACCCCCCCTCTAGTCGCCTTTTCGGTCCAACATTGGCTTTCATAGCTAAAGGAGTAAAGTTCGTGTTGAATTTGATTAAGGCGAGAAATTTGAGAAAGCGCCTATTCACCCCCCTCTAGTCGCCTTTACGGTCCTACATATGTGATTTTCAAACATCCAATTTTTTACATCAGTGCCACATTAGCATTACAGAGACTCTTATATTCTGCCTACTCAGCTTTCGAATTAGTTGTGAAAATTTTCAGCTCACAGTAAAACGTTGTACGAAAAAAAGAAAGAAAACCTTTATGACAAAAATGGATTCCTGCTTTACTGTGTTATTAGTAAAAAGGACCCCTCTTTTATTAGGCAAATTTAATCTCACTCAAACCGTCATCTCTTCTCTCCTCATGACGATGAGGTGCATGTCCTCCATTACCACCTATTCTTCGACTATTATGCATAAGACGTTGCCAATCACAGTCGAAATCAAGGTCTTCTCCATTGTCAGTCATATAGTTGCCATTCACCTCCTCATGGGCCGCATGCTGAAATGTGGCATTCAAATTTGCCCGTGGATGGAGAAGGGTTGCTGCAACAATGTGATTTGCTCCAACTCAATCTCGAGGGCTTCGAGATGGTGGGTGCTGTATTGGGGGAGTATGCCCAACTCGCTCAAGCCGTACTTCAATTCCTCCAATATGATTCTCCATACCATTCAGCCAAATAAGTACTTGATCGGAAAGCATCTGCTCAAAAGTGCTGGCAAATGCATCCATCAAGGCTTGAGACCAAGGCGATAGTGGCACTTCTTGGGGTTTGTCCACACTATCGCCTTCATCCACACCATGAAACGAACCATCACGAGAACTTCTTGTCCCTGCCATGGTTAGAAAGAAAATAAAAAGAATTCCTAGCAACCTAAATATTTATATGGATTACTCTCAACTTTCACAAATCTTACTAACAGAAGCTCTTACCCTTCTCGAAGATTACTCGTGTGTTGCTGGTTCGTGCTATATTTCAAATGGAAGTCAGTAATGCGATTGCAAGGTACCAAAACATGTGATCAATGGCAAATTTTTGGAGTTCTAGGCAGTCATAAAAATTTGTAGTAAAGGAGTAAGCAATCAGTAATTCCAGAAATTGCACAAATTGAATAATAGTTCGTAACAAGCTTTTTGCCTAAGTTGCTGATCAAACAAGGATGATATAGGCTATGAGCACGTGTATATGAGTGTATGCAAACAATATGATCAATATATGCAATTCTAGAACTTGAATGATCAAAGATAGCTAGTTGAATTTCAGATCAACACCCAACTGGACAACAAACCAGTAATTGGTCTATAATTTTTTATGGTATTTTTTTTTGTCTATCCTCAAATCTCTTTTTTTTTCACTTTTGCCTTCTTTTATTTAACCGCATGCTGAAATGTGGCATTCAAATTTGCCCGTGGATGGAGAAGGGTAGCTGCAACAATGTGATTTGCTCCAACTCAATCTCGAGGGCTTCGAGATGGTGGGTGCTGTATTGGGGGAGTATGCCCAACTCGCTCAAGCCGTACTTCATTTCCTCCAATATGATTCTCCATACCATTCAGCCGAATAAGTACTTGATCGAAAATCATCTGCTCAAAAGTGCTGGCAAATGCATCCATCAAGGCTTGAGACCAAGGCGATAGTGGCACTTCTTGGTGTAACACCCTGGCTATTCGGAAGCCAAGATGCCACCTAAGGATACAATATATGAACAATTTACGGAATAAGATTCAATATGCATCTATCCAAATATCAATAACAGATAACGAGGTGAAAGCAAACCAATACATCGATGGCGAATAATCAAGAAACTAATCATGGAACGACATGACATGAAGTTTAAACATTACTTATCTGATCCTTCTCTCATCAAGGAATATTAAAGTTGAAACCATTAATGAAAATTATCGAGTAATGTTCTGTGTGTAACGTGTTGGTCTACTCCCTTCCCAAAATCATCAACATCAGGGTGGATCACCTAAATAACATTGAAAGCAAGGGTGAGTCGAAACTCAACAAGTACCATATTAGAATAATCAATCAAATAGTGGATAAATCAATTCAATTGAATTATGAACAAATCTTGCACCACATACATGATTGAATGGAATGAATACATGAATGGATGGAATGAAAGAATGCAATCAAGGAATGGACTAATCACAACTTATACCTAAGATAGCGAGTGTAACACCCGTCGGTGTTCACTTAAAGTTACCGTATGAAGAACGTTTCATACGGGTGTCCAATGTGGCCCACATTGGAATGGTGGATCACACGTACCCATTCTGGAATTGATGGGTTTTCAAATGCCCATACTGGAATTGATGGGTCTTTCAAATGCCCATACTGGAATTGATGGGTCTTTCAAAATTCCACTCGCGTGGACGAAAATTAAAGCATGTATGAATGGAATGAAGCAAGTAATATGAATGTCATCCTCTTTTCTCAATTATCAATTTGAAACATATCAACATCATGAACAAGTGCAAGAACATACACGTATACATCACATTATCATGCATTCAATTGAAAACACCACAAGTTAATATGCAGTACTTGCCTGTACTGGAATATGAATGTTGAGTAACTTCGTTGATTGAAAACATGAATCATAGAAACATTAGCATGAACACAAACACATCATTCATCAATGTAAAGGATTCAATGTACTTGCCTTTCGGGTTATGCGCGCTAGCAAGCAATGAAGGTGTTCCCACACGCGATGCCTCACCGCCTACACAAGTGTTCCCAAATAAGAACAACGGTAAATACATTGCTACCGTGTTCTACAATATCTCCGACTACCCAATATACCGCATGCACCGAATTGAAAATAAACTATTCACCAAATTTCAGCCCTTCGATCAGCAGTACGAGAAAAACATATTTAATTATCTGGAATTCAAAATGACCCAAAACCAGTGCCCAATGAATCTTAACGCACGACACTACGAAACTCTAGTTGGCAGGGTTCTCTGATTCGGCCAAAACAGTGGCCTAAACAACAGTTGAAAACACTAACAGATATCTGCCCAGATTTCAGAACAGTGGTAAAGAAAATGACGTAACTTTTATTCTACTAATCCAATAGAGGTGATCTTTATCAACATGGAAAGATAATTTAAAGGGCTACAATAACCTATTTGGGTGGGAGTTCTTAATCTGAATGTAACTAGATCAAAACCGACGAGCAACCGACAGTCTCTAAAATCTCTGACAGACAGAGTAGTGTGCGGTTAAAACTTCATATATCCTAAACCACAGGGTGGAATCTCGTGATATTGGTACCAAAAGAAAGCTAAGGAAACCAGGAACATAACTCTAGGAGACGAAAACCCGAGATTCGGCATCTAAGTAATTCATAATGGTCCGACAAAAAAATATACCAAAACACGTCAGCTGTCCAGGACAGTCGCGGTAAAACTACGATATCTCCTAAACCGTAACTCCAAATCAGATGATCTCGGTGCCTAAAGAAAGTTAAGATCAAGGGCTACAACTTTCTAAGAGGTGGGAAGATCAGAAAACGTACGGAACTTACCCAAATCTGACGAACAAGTCTGGCGTACGACAGGGAGGAGGGTGGCGGCCGGTTGGAGAGGGGGAGGAGGGGGTGGCGGCTTGGGGAGGGGAGTGGGGAGAGAGAGGGGGTAGGCTAGGTTTTGGGGATGAGGAAAAAAAACCCCCCTTGGTTGGCCCCTCTCATGGCCCCCTCTTGGGCTGCGGCCCAGGCCTAGGTTGTCGGAAGATCGCTGAAAACCCCCCGTCGATTCAGGAAATTTCAGTTCTTGTTTGAATTTTCCCTCCCCATCTGCTTTTCTAATTACCCGATCCGAATCTGGGGTATTACACTTGGGGTTTGTCCACACTATCGCCTTCATCCACACCATGAAACGAACCATCACGAGAACTTCTTGTCCCTGCCATGGTTAGAAAGAAAATAAAAAGAATTCCTAGCAACCTAAATATTTATATGGATTACTCTCAACTTTCACAAATCTTACTAACAGAAGCTCTTACCCTTCTCGAAGATTACTCGTGTGTTGCTGGTTCGTGCTATATTTCAAACGGAAGTTAGTAATGCGATTGCAAGGTACCAAAACATGTGATCAATGGCAAATTTTTGGAGTTCTAGGTAGGCATAAAAATTTGTAGTAAAGGAGTAAGCAATCAGTAATTCCAGAAATTGCACAAATTGAATAATAGTTCATAACAAGCTTTTAGCCTAAGTTGCTGATCAAACAAGGATGATATAGGCTATGAGCACGTGTATATGAGTGTATGCAAACAATATGATCAATATATGCAACTTTAGAACTTGAATGATCAAAGATAGCTAGTTGAATTTCATATCAACACCCAACTGGACAACAAACCAGTAATTGGTCTATAATTTTTTATGATATTTTTTTTGTCTATCCTCAAATCTCTTTTTTTTTCACTTTTGCCTTCTTTTATTTAACCGCATGCTGAAATGTGGCATTCAAATTTGCCCGTGGATGGAGAAGGGTAGATGCAACAATGTGATTTGCTCCAACTCAATCTCGAGGGCTTCGAGATGGTGGGTGCTGTATTGGGGGAGTATGCCCAACTCGCTCAAGCCGTATTTCATTTCCTCCAATATGATTCTCCATACCATTCAGCCGAATAAGTACTTGATCGAAAAGCATCTGCTCAAAAGTGCTGGCAAATGCATCCATCAAGGCTTGAGACCAAGGCGATAGTGGCACTTCTTGGGGTTTGTCCACACTATCGCCTTCATCCAAACCATGAAACGAACCATCACGAGAACTTCTTGTCCCTGCCATGGTTAGAAAGAAAATAAAAAAAAATTCCTAGCAACCTAAATATTTATATGGATTACTCTCAACTTTCACAAATCTTACTAACAGAAGCTCTTACCCTTGTCGAAGATTACTTGTGTGTTGCTGGTTCGTGCTATCTTTCAAACGGAAGTCAGTAATGCGATTTCAAGGTACCAAAACATGTGATCAATGGCAAATTTTTGGAGTTCTAGGCAGGCATAAAAATTTGTAGTAAAGGAGTAAGCAATCAGTAATTCCAGAAATTACACAAATTGAATAATAGTTCGTAACAAGCTTTTAGCCTAAGTTGCTGATCAAACAAGGATGATATATGCTATGTGCACGTGTATATGAGTGTATGCAAACAATATGATCAATATATGCAATTCTAGAACTTGAATGATCAAAGATAGCTAGTTGAATTTCATATCAACACCCAACTGGACAACAAACCAGTAATTGGTCTATAATTTTTTATGGTATTTTTTTTGTCTATCCTCAAATCACTTTTTGTTTCACTTTTGCCTTCTTTTATTTAACCTCTGCCTTTTGCACCAATACGAGTCGCAACAGAGATTGATATGAAATTCTCAAGTGAGGGTAGGTCTTGAATAGATAACAGCAGCTAGTTCAAATTGTAATGAGTGCCGATTTCAAATGGTTGACCCAAACACGATGAAATTTGATAGACAGATGGGTCTAGGAGTAAGGAAGCAAACAAAACTAGTATGGATGGATTTTGATATGTGGAGAGAAAGATATATGCGAGTTTTGGCGACGACTACAAAAAAAGGAATTTTCTAGTAGGAAATAGGTCAAGCGATATATATATATATATATATATATATATATATATGAGATTTTATGATGGAACGAAGAGGAACAATAACTTCGCAAGGCAAGGTGGACTGATGAACAACAAGGACTATTTTTTTTTGGTTTAACGAAGATAAAGACCAGCAACTAGACACGACTAGTACAGACGAAAATTCAATTATGCAAACTGAAACTAACAGATTGAAAGGAACAATGGTTTAGGAATTGAATATTTTTGTGGGGCTAATTTTTTGGAATTTATGTAAACTAAAATTAATCTCACATGTTTCACTTATCCATTATGGATTTCAACAATGTAAACATTTTTAATGTTTCTCATTGCAATAAAATGCATGATTGTTTACCATTATCGATTACGCCATGTTAACTTTGAAGCCATTGTGCGGTTAAGCAAAATGAGTCTAATTCCGAGCTATAATTATGAGAATGGTTCTAAGTGTAAAGTGTGTGTGCAAGTGAAGTAATCCCGAAAACCTTTTCATAGCGTTGAAGGGCAAAGCACCTCTCCACTTGAGCTAATCCATTACGATCTTTTTGAGATGAATGGAATATTAACTAAAGGTGGCAAACGATATTTTCTAACTCTCATAGATGAAGCGATAGACCACTTTAAAATCTTTAAAGCCGAAGTGGAAAATAAACTAGAAAAGAAAATCAAACAGTTAAGGTCGGATCGAGACGATGAATATGTCTCTAATGAATTCTCTCAATTCAGTGAAGAAAGTGAAATACTTCATGAAATTACTCCACCATACTCACCCCAATTGAATGGAATAGCTGAAAGAAAGAACCAAACTATTTGTGACTTGGTTCATGCCATGCTACAAAGTTCGTATGTCGGACTATCGCTGGAGCGGGCAGCCCCATAGCTTAACTATGTCCAAAATAAGGTTCCGCCGCAATCGTGAAGAAAGACCTTATGAAGGATGGTATGGGAGAAAACTTAACTTATCATTTCTTGAACTTGGGGATGTCTTGCAAAGTGCATGTGCTGCTACCAAAGAAAAGAAAGCTTGGTCCTAAGAGTGTTGATTGTGTCTTTCTAGGATGTGCTAAAAATAGCACACTTATAGATTTCTAGTAGTCAAACCGAGGTGAGTGACATCGCTACAAATGTAATGATGGAATCTCGTGATGCGACCTTCTTTGAACATGTGTTTCCTTTGGGACCAAATGAAATCGTTGACCATAATGGTTCAAACGAACACTCTATTCTTCCTAGTGTGGATAATACCGCCCGTAATGGAGTTAAGGAGGAGTAAGAAGTAGAAGACTAAAAGTCTCTTGGCGATGACTATGTCACCTATGTTGTGGATGATGAATTACAAACCCTTTCGTGAGGTATACATATTTCTAGATGTGGATTACTCAAGGAGGCAAATCAGAGCGATATGGATTCCATCATAGCTAATGGAACTTGAGAGGTTACTGACCTCCCATCGGATACAAGCTATCACAAGCGCTCCTAGAATCCATCGTGTTGTAATTATCACGCATAATTCTACAAGCATGACCGTCTATGTTACTAGCGATGGATAGAACCGTTTGTGATATGTAATTATCATAGATGTTTTTTAATATAAAAAATCTATGATAATTCACAAACGGATCTTAACAAGCACCATCTATGATAATTGCAGACATCACAGACGGTTTTTAATTTGAACCGTCTGTGAATATAATTCACAGACGATTCTTAACAAGCCCCGTCTGTGATAATTGCAGACGTTGTAGATGGTTTTTAATCTGATCTGTCAGTGTTGTAAGTATCAAAGATGGTTTGTAGTTGGAAGTATCTGTGATATGTATCTCTTAAACGCATCAATGCTGCTTCAACTCCCCGATGCGTCTCTTCGTCTAACACACCAAATTTATTATGTGTTTTATAAAAATGATCATCCACCTCTGAAGATGAATCCCGACACCGCTCTAGTCTCAAGCACAAACGAATATAATTTTAAAGAAATGGCTCTACTCTTTTTCCTTGTCGCCAGCATTGATGTCCTACCTGGCCAACCTGTACGAGCACCTCTCCGGCCATATTTTGGAAGATGCTGTGGAAGGACATTGTGCTAACAGTGTCCTCCCTCCGTCGGAGGTTATGCCGGGGCACGTGATGGCGACGTTCCTACGTCTAGACGACCACCTCTGTCGTGCCTTTCAGATGGTCTCCAGCTTCCAATGAGCTAACCTCGCCATCGACGTAGTCCTTCAGAACGACGTTGCACGTCTCTAGGAGGATTACTGTCGCTTCGACTACTACATCGAGTCGGTGGGCGACCGAGTCTACCAAGCCAAGGCCCCTCAAGCAAGAGAAGAGCGCCTATATGCGCAATTAGACTTGATTCTTCCGTCGAAATGTCTTTGAGCAACTCTCGAACGATCACATCAACGGTTGGACGTGTTTTGGGCTACCTGCGCTTATCTTGATCCCTCCGATGCTGACAACATCGCCTACGAAGTTTTGAAGACGGAGATAGCAGGCTACTTGGGCCGCTAGAAAACTTGATCTTTTTTATTTCTACTTTTTAAAATCTTTTGTAAGAAGCAACTGTCCACGTTGTTTGACCATATATAAATAATAACAATAATAAATCCAATTTGGAGTTGAAGTTACTATCTATGTTGAACATGTTTATTAAATAAAATATTTATCTTACTGTCTTCTATGTAAACAGTCTTGGTATAACAACACAACGACATTACTAACACAGAATATTTACTCCCGAGGCTAGTCAAAAAATAGAATATTTTTAGCTATAGAAGAAACTATCACAGGCAGTTTAGCGGAACAAACCGTCTGTAATATGTATCACGACGGTTCAAAATAGAACCGCTTGTGATATGGTCGATATTACTGCATCGCTTTTAAAATAGAATTATCTATGATATGATCGTATATCACGTAGGTTGTATTATGAAACCATCTCGTGATAATTGCAGATGTCACAGACGGTTTTTAATTCGCACCGTCTGTGATAATTGAAAACATCACAAATGGTTTTTAATGCGAACCATCTGTTATAATTAATGCGAACCATCTGTGATAATTCACAGACGGTTCTAGCTATAGGAGCATTAATCTAATTTAACACTAATTTGTTACATGCATAGCACAGATGGACCAAAACTAGATGTACATTGAAAACAGTGTTAGTGAAGGGTACATTGATGGTGTGTCCACTTTTAGAAGAGCTGCCGAGCAGGATATGTTGAAGAAGTGGATAAAATTTATGTACTATCCATGCATTAATTGCGATAATCTAAAGATGTTTACCAACTCAGCGCATGTCGAATCACACTTGATTCAAAGGGGTTTTAAAAAGGGGTATACATGTTGGACCAAGCAAGGTAACTAGCATATTATACACGAAGGTAGTAACATCGTGGAGGGAGACAACGATATCTCGGATGTGGACTGTGCTTTCGATGAGGATAGGTCGCACAATGACAATCTGGATCAGATGCTACGCGATACAAAAGGGAATTATAGTGAGAGTGAGTTTAGTAAATTCGAGGATTTGATGGAGGACTCGGAGAAACCTTTGTTCCCGGACTTCAAGCCAGGATACAGAAGGTTGTTATCTGTGCTTGAACTGCTAAAATTGAATTCAAGCAATGGCAGACATTCTTCCGGGGGGAAACGTGTTGCCTGGAACCACCTACAAAGCGAAGACGGTTCTTTGTCCATTGGGAATGGAAGTAGAAAGAATACATGCATGTCTGAACGATTGTATCCACTACCGTAAAGAGTATGAAGACATGCATGTATGTCCATTGTGGAAAGCATTTCGATACAAGCGTAAGAATCACTCTGATGATGGTGAGGACATCGAGGTGAAGTAAGGATCTCCTGGTAAGGTGTTGTGGCATCTTCCTGTAATACCCCGTTTGAAGCGTTTATTTACGAACCGAAAGGAGGCAAGATTGTCAGATTGCACTCTGAGGAGCGTAAGAAAATGAAAAGCTAAGACATCTAGCTAATTCTACCCAAAGGAGAAACTTCGATAGGAGCTTTGAATATTTCTGTGTGGAACTGAGGAATATAAGGTTTGGGTTGAGTACAGACGGAATGAATTCTTTCGGTTACATGAGCAGCCGACATAGCACATGTCTCGTGAATTTATGTATGTACAACCGTACTCCTTGGTCGTATGAAGCTAAGTACATTTTGATATCACTACTTATCCAAGGGCCAAAGTAACATAGGAATGATATTGATGTTTACCAAGCACCATTGTCGGAAGATCTTGTGACACTATGGAATGAAGAGGTATGTATTGGATGCGCATAAACGAGAGAACTTTACACGCCATGTTGTTCTCGCACCATCAATAATTTTCCTGCCTTGGTAACCTATCGAGGTTAAGTACAAAAGAGCTAAAGCCTATCCACACAGCCTTAGATGATACCGAGAGTGTGTGGTTGAACAACTCACGAAATCGTATATATGTTACCGTAGGTTTCTTCCCAAGCATCACTCATACCGCAAGACGAAGAAACAATTTGACGAAAATTAGGACGCTCTCTAAGGGCTTTTAGAGGAAAGAGGTTTATGATCCGTTAAGGATATCAATGTTGTGCTCAAAATGGACGTAAATTGAGGACCCATCGAAAAACATCCGAAGAAACGATCAATTTTTGGACTTACCTTATTGGGAACACTTAGAAGTTCGCAACTGCATCGACGTCATGCATGCGGAGAAGAATGTATGCGATAGCTTGATTGGTCTCTTACTGAACATTCATGACAAAACAAGGATGTTGTCAATTAGGGATGGTAATTGTGTCCGACTACCCGTGTGCCCGTGGGCGAATACCCTAATAGAGGCGGGTATGGGCGTCTTTCTTTGCCCATGGGCATGAAAACGGCACAATTCCTTACCCATCTGTAAATGGGCATGGGCATGGGTAAGCTCCACCTGCACTCCATTTCGCCTGACACCCGTAACCTACCCGCATGTGTAAGGAACTATATCAATTTGTATTTGTATTTTATTTGTTGAACTTGATTAGTTGTCTTGTGGAACATGATATGTGAATTGTGATGAACTTTATTAGTTGTTGAATGTGTGATGCACCATTGATGTGTGAATTATGATGAACTTGATGTATGCATTGCTCGCGGGTAACGAGCATGTACGCGGGCGATGGGAACCCATGGGCGGCGATGCTTTATTCGCGGGTAAACGGGTATGCCCATGGGCAATGGGTACCCACGGGCGACGGGCATGGGCGAGGTTTTTCACCCGTTGTCCTTCGTGGGTATGCTCGTGGGGGGAATTCGGGGTCGTGGGTATGGGTATGGACGAGCACTGCCCGTACCCGCCGCGCCCGATTGCCATCCCTAGTGTCAATGCACGGTGTGATTTAGTTGATATGAACATAAGGACCGAGTTAGCACCGAAAGAGACCAATAAAGGCCAAACATACCTTCCCCAAGCTTGCTACACTATGTCCAAGGTCGAGAGATATGAACTGTGACAGGGCATGCATGGTGTGAAAGTTCCATCCGGTTACTCCGCCAGCATGAAGAAACTTGTTTCTATGGAAGATTTGAAATTATTTGGTACAAAGTCTCATGATTGTCATGTGCTGATGACACAAATGCTTCTGTTGTAATTAGAAATATTTTACCTAACAAGGTCCGAGTGGCAACCATGAGGCTATGTTATTTCTTTAACTCAATTGCTCAGAAGGTCATCGATCCGATGGACTAGATGCTCTGCAGGCCGAGGTGGTGATGACTCTACATCATCTTGAGATGTATTTCCCTGTGTCATTTTTTGATATCATGGTCCATCTCATTGTTCACCTTGTAAAATAGATAAGGATATGTGTCTCTATGTTCCTACGCCATATGTACCCGCTCGAGAGGTACATGGAATTCTCAAGTCCTATATACATAATTGATCTCGACCGAGGGCAACATCATCGAAAGTTATGCAACCAAAGAGGCCATTGAGTTCGCATCAACTACATGGCTCTGTGGAACCGATAGGTGTGCCTCTATGTCATCATGGGCATGGGTGTGTAACTTGGCGCCATGTTACTTGTGATTTTGCCGTGGACGATGCAAATCTTCGGTGGTGCCCGACTACTAGTCATTTGCCCATTTCTCACCATGCTTGCTCTATGAAAATGTTGTTCGCTTCTCACCCTCTAGTCGTTAACTTTGTCGCCAATCGACCCGTTGTTCTTGTGTTTTATCGTGAAATTGTAGATGTTGTGGCTGCAATTGGGTGGCGAATGGTCTAGTGGTGTGAAACCAAGTTTGATTTGGTAGAGTTTGTTTGATTGCTCAATGCCGATTGTTAGTTATTCTTATTTTGTCAGAGAAATATGCTTGTTCTATGCATTCAAGATTCACCATTCAAACTTAGCATTTTCATTAGGACATTTTTTGGACTTTTAGTTTTATGTGTATTATTAGTACTTTAATGTTGTAGTGGGGATAGCGTTAGAGCTTGATTAAATTGGATGGCAATCTGAATCGATATGTCACAATCCTTAAAAGTTGGGGCCAAGGGCTAGTGTTAATTATTTAATTGTGGGGGCTTAGGGCCAAGCTCTTGTATTAATTAATTAAACTCGCCAAATCAAGACTATCAAATATTCATCTATCCTTCATTCATGTTTCTCTTATGTTACAAATTTTATTGTGGGGAGGGAATATGTTGCTTTCTTTATATGTTGAGTTGCAATACATTCCTAGTTTTAGACAAGAAAAATTTTAATAAAAAAATTATTGTCTTTTGCTGAAAAATTTCCATAGATAGCAAGTGAGATGACGTCCGCACAGTCTTCACCTCCGTCATCGATGTCACCAAATGCGTCTGGCAGTCCTATGAAAGGGGTACCTAAGTGAGATGGTAAAGGAATATAAAAATAGCCTGAGGGCCGCATGACCATCATGGAGTTTATTCTCGTTAGGGTCCCTCTGTATCCCAAGAAAGTAGCGGCAGCATTCCAGACCACCTGCGGGATAGTAGTAAGGGAACGGGTCCCCATTAGCACACCAAGCTAGAAGTCTCTAACAAGAGAAGCTGCGAGATAAATTTTAAGGTCGTTCGAGATCCCAGCAAAAGTCAAAGGACTCATGCGACGGCAAGCGTTCCTCGCGATGGGTAAAGCATGGAAGACCTTCAAGAGCACGCTTGTCACGAAGTACGTGAACAAGGATCAGACATCCTTCACAAAGTATCCTTTCGTGTCCCCGGATATATGGTACGCCTTTGTGCGGATGAAGACGACGGCCGAATTTTAGGAGCAAAGTGTGGCGCACAAGGCTATCTAGATAAAAACACTCACCCCACGCACTCGCACCACCGGGTACGCTGCAAAATCTCACAATGGAGGAGGGAGGACAAGGAGGCAATCCAGACGGAGGCCTGCTCACCATTTGCCAAGATCACAAACAAGCGCGCTCGAAACTTGTTAAGAGTGAGGTCATCAACCATGTCGGCGGGCAGCATCTCTTTCATAAACTCAACAGATGAGGAAGTGTCCTAACGTCTGGTAAGATATGTCAAACTACCTAGTTGTTAATAAGTCCATAACTTCATAGGGTCTAAAATAACATGATGGCCTCTTGCAACAAACATTGAGTACCGAATCTTCCCAAGGCTCGTTCGAAGCAGTTTGGAAGAGGGATATACTATCTACGGACCTAGGAAACAAGGAGCACATAGGTCGCACGCGAGGCCTTGGGGTTTATGTACCTTGGAGGCAGGGATTCCCACACGACTCCAAGGCGTATAGGAGTAGGAAGAGATCCAAGACTGAGCGTGAGGAACGGTTGAAAGAGGAGATTCATGCAAAATTTTGCGAACGTCATTAGAGGAACCGTTATTTTGGGAGCCAGTCCCCCTCAATTCGGAGTACCTGCACGTCCACACCACTGTCTGAACATAGCAACGTTCAATTACCTATCGACGACATCCAGGTAATGTACATATCTGGAATGCTACATAGATAGACCTGTTGGACGCCTTAGCTAATCGTGTATCGTTATGTAGGAGCCCACGCCGTGCAACCATAGAGTCAGGCTTGTTGGCTCCATTCCCATTGAGGCTGCGGCGTCCAATTACCTACCGACGACATCCAAGTAATGTACATATCTGGAATGCTACATTGATAGACCTGTTGGACGCCTTAGCTAATCATGTATCGTTATGTAGGAGCCCACGCCATGCAACCTCAGAGTCAGGTCTGTTGGCTACATTCCCATTGAGGCTAGGCAGGGGATGGCGTATCCATGCCTGCCAGGGACGCTGGTGCACAGTGCCCAGCTAGGGACCGGTTTCGTGAACTCCTAGGTAGACATGGTACATGATGTTTTCAGGGTCGTCCCACTAGGGGACACTGGGGGATCCTGTCCGCACATTCGTCTAATGGCCCAAGAGGGACATCGCCCTCGACCCTTCCATGCCAGCATCTACCCAGCATAAACAGCTGGCCTCTCCACACGACCATCTATAGCCTATGGCCTCTCCGACCCTCCCTTCGATGTCCCCATGTGCATCTGATCCGCGTCGGCAGGCCACCACCATATCGGCTCCCATGAAGACAATACCGAGCATGTATGAACAGCGTTCCCATTCGTCTCCTGTGAAGAACATATATTAGCATGTCAGTAAGATCAAATCGAAGAAAATCAAGGTGCATCAAAAGCCCTGGACATTCTCGCTAGGAAAGATGTTGGTCCCAGATATGCTCTTAGTCAGCCTTGGAATGGGTGTCGCTTCTTTGCATGCGTGGTACATGGGAATGCCCAATCACACGAGGACACAACGCCCTACGGGTTTCACCATCAAGTACACGGTGGGGCATTTTCTCCACGAGCCCAGCTTCTTCGTGATGGGCTTTAGACGACTTGTCCAATATCTTCAACCTCGATGCTCTTGACGCCTCACTTTTAAGATGCTAGACTTGTATGTGTCTACAATTACGGTCTACATTCATTTAATACTGATAAATGCCATAACTCCTTGCTAATGTATAGACACATGATCTTAGAAGAAAAACGAATAAAAGCACCGGTTGGTTTTCTTGACCCACACTTGATCTCTGAGCAATGCATCAATGACGATGCATCCTACGTCGAGGATTACGTAACAACGGGACTGCATGCTCACAATGACAAGGATTACATACTTGTACCCTACAACCAGGGGTAACTGCTTCACTCATTGCTATACTCATTGATTTGTACTTCATATGCAATATGAACTTAGTTTTAAGGACTATGATGGCATACATGTGTAGGTGACACTGGGTTCTAATTGTCATTGTACCAAAGTGGAACAAGATAACATACCTTGATTCCCTAATCAAGAGCCAGCACGACTTGACAGATCTGCAACAATTAATTGATAAGTAAACTCATTTCATCCCTAAATAACTCTATTTGCCCTTTGTTTGCAATGGCTGAGGCTAACTTTTTTGAATCACGTACGTCGTTTGCCACGTACATTGCCACAGGAGGGAGACACCTAGAAGGGAACACCACACTGCGACATGTGACACAATTTTCGGTACTCGCTAGTACACAATAATTATATATCACACTTCGTAATGATGCCTCTCAAGCTGAACAAACCTATTTATGTAATTCTATTTTTGCAGTGCCACCAGCAACTACAGAGCAACGCATGTGGATTTTATGTTTGCCGCCATATGCAAGAAATCATAGGTGGTAGGCCCAAAGATCCAGAGGTTTGTCAATCTCACAATAATTATTTCCTACTTATCACTTAATATATATATAAGTGCTTACGACTTTACTCTTCCTAGTGACAAGGCATTAATATCCGTTTAAGTACAGTTCAGCTGAAGGAACTCTCCAAAATTTGAGGACGGATCGCTACCTTAAAGACAGAGGTCATTGACCCAAAAGGAAAGTTTCACGTGGCCGGGACTGAATAAAGTTTTTAGTGATAAACAATATTTTCTTACTGTATATGTGTAAACACGTTGTAAAAATATTATGATAAGTCATCTGTAATCAATCTGTAAATTTATTTATCTGTGATATATATGTGTATCTGTGATCGATATATGTGTATCTGTGATATAACTATTTATTTGTGTATTTTCTTGTATATGTTATCTGCATATGTGTAAATTGTTCCATTGTAATAAAGAAACTCGGCATGTAATTAAGAAATTATTCCATTGTAATTGATTCAATAATTATGAAATTACTCCATCTATGATTGTATCTTCTTTCTTGTTTTCAGAGGGCATGGCTAGCATTTCCGAAGGCTAGCCAAAAAATAGAATATTCTTTAGCTATATAAGGAACTATCACCGACAATTTTGTGGTATAAACCATTTGTGAATACCAACTATCATAGACCGTTTTGTGCACCAATCATCTATGATATGTAGCCATCACAGACGATAGGTAAACACAACTGTTTGTGATGGCCGATATATCATAGATGGTTGGTAAACACAATCGTCTGTGATGGCCGACATATCACAGAGGGTTTCGTGGTCGAAGCCGTCCGTGACAGTTGGCGTTCACAGACAATTATTGATATGAACCGTCTGAGTTGTGACTTATCATTGATGGCTCAAAATCGTCTGTGATAATCGCCCGTTATCACAGACGGAATAAATCAGATGGTTCAAAAACCGTCTATGATGAGGGTTTAGAACCATTGTGATGACCCTTTGTGTGGTAGTGGAGATTTACACCGATCACAAGAGTCTGAAGTATTTCTTCACGCAACCAGATCTGAACCTAAGGCAAAGAAGATAGCTCGAGTTGATCAAGGAATAGTATCTTGGCATCCATAAGCACCCCGTTAAAGTCAACATTGTAGCTGATGCTCTCAACCGAAAGCTTCATTGCAGAAACGTGTCAATTGAAGTAAATGAACCGGCATTGAATGAAGAGTTCCAAAAGCTCAAGTTAGAAGTGGTTGAGGAGGGTTATGTTGCAGCCCTTGTACTACAACCTATCCTCAAATCTCAGATCAAGGCCGCTCAACTGAAAGATCAAGCCATCACCAAAACCAAGCGTGATTTGCAGGATGGCATAAAGTCAGAATTCACCGAAAATGCGAGGGGATTGGTCATGCGCGGACTGCAGCTATATGTCTTGGATAATCATGATATCAAGGAACTAATCCTTAGAGAAGCTCATGATTCAACACTCTTCATTCATCCTGAGAGTACGAAAATGTACAGGGACCTTTGGGAACAATTTTTGTGGCCCGGATGAAGAGGGGCATCGCCGCGCATGTTGCTATGTGCGGCGATGTCAACGCATCGTAGAACACCAAATGACCAGTGGGTTACTTCAACCTCTAAAGGTTCTTGAATGGAAATTGATGGCTTCATGTGGATTTCATCACCACCACCGAAAACCCGGCGGGCATTACTCGATATGGGTTATCATCGACCACTTGACCAATGTGGCTCCCTTCATTTTGATTAACACCACCTATAAGGGCACTAAACTTGCGTAACTCTACATGAACAATATTATCCGTCTGCATGTTGTACCAAAGATAATAACTTCTAATCAAGGTCCTCAATTCACCTCACGGTTTTGGGATAGCTTGCATGAGCTATTGTGGACCGAGCTATTCTTTAACATGGCTTTCCACCCACAAACGAGATGCCAAACAGAGAGGACAAATCAGATACTAGAAGATATGTTAAGAACTTGCATGCTGTCCAATAGCACGAATTGGGAGAAATGCTTGGCATTCACCGAATTTTCCTACAACAACAGCTTCTAGTTAAGCCTCTAAATATCCCCATTCGAAGCATTTTATGGGAGGAAGTGTAGAACACTTCTATTCTTGTCCAAGGTCAGTGAGAAATAATTATTTGGACCGGCCATCATCCAAGAAGCACAAGAGCACGTTGACGCGATAAGAAACTACTTGAAGGAAGTGCAATCGCATCAAAAGAGCTATGCCGACCATCGCTGTCACGAGCTGAGCTTCGAGGTGAACAATTATGTCTATCTCAAGGTCTCACCGCTGCGAGGCATCCGTCGTTTTCAAGTCCGCGGAAAACTGGCACCTCGGTACATCGGGTTGTACTAAATTGTTGAAAGGAAAGGCTAAGTGGCATACCAGTTGGAGTTGTCACCTCAACTTTCAGATTTGCACAACGCTTTTCACGTGTGGCAACTCAAGAAATGCCTCCAAACTCTGAGCAAGCTCACTCAGTCGGAGAACATTGATCTCCAACCGAATCTTTCTTATCGAGAGCACTGGATCTGAATCTTAGACGAAGCTGTGAGACATACTCGTAGTCGCACCAACAAGATGTTAAAAATTCAAAGGCAAGATTCACATCAATACGTGGCGCAAGGGAATGAGAAGACCGCCTTAGAGACGAATTTATATACTTCTTTACCAAGCCCACTAAATCTCGGATCGAGATGACATGCGTGTCCGCCTGTCGACCTCTCCTCCTCTCTCTCTCCTCTCACCGACAATGGGGCCCACTGTCATCTTCCACATCCCCTTCTTCTTCCTCCCTGTGCCAATGCCATTAGCGCAAGCACTAGCTCATCAAATCCGGCCGTTATCGTCTATTCTTCGTGCGCATTCGATGGCATTCAAAGCCACATTCGTCCCTACACTCATTTCACCAGATTTCTTCCCCTTGAAACCATGTTAAATTGCACTTGCACAGCCACCGCGCCAGCTTGAAGCCGCCGCACACGTCCCTGCCGCCTCGGCCACCCCCTTGCCCGGTAAAAGGGAGCCCCAGCATCGCCTTCACCTCCTCATCCCATTCCCGCAACTCACCGCACCTTCCATCGGCTCTCATCACCAGAATCGCTAGTTGAAGCTCATCGGCAGTGAGCCTTTCCTTTGTCAATTGCACCACCGTCATCGACACCCCGCCGCCATCTTATTCACTGTCAGCTTCGCTGTCTCACGTTCTACCTCGTGCGCCTGCTCTCGTCGCCAGAGGACCATCAGAATGCCTTCACCACCAAAGCTCGAACCGCGCCATCGCTATACTTCGTTATCGCCGGCCAACCCTTCAAGCCTCGCTGTTGTTTTGGTGCGCACTAGGTTACCCACGTCTTCCTCTTTCGTTTAAGCCTACTTGCGATCGTCGCCGTGGCGTGTAACGTCAGCAGCCACTTTTGATCCGTGCACCACCACTCGCCTGAGTGACATGGGCACCAAGTGGTGCCACCTGGCAGCCACGTGTGTGCCACGTCAGCTCCATTTGCCTAGTCAGCGCCCACGTCAGTGTCAATGTGGCGCTTGCGCCAACGGGCATGTAAGCCACGCAATGTTTCACAGAACCGGTCCACCATGGACCAAAGCACATTCATGGCCCTGGTCCATGGACTATGGGCCCACTTGTCAGAGACACGGTAGAATTTCCCGTATAAAACTAATTCAGCCGAAAATGAAAATCAGCCGCAGACATCATGCTTGCGCAATGTTTAGATTTTCCTTTAGAAAAATAATTCATTAAAGTCGAAAATTTAATTTAGGTAATTTCTTTAGAATTCAAACTTTCGAGGACTTGTTATCCTTCATACAAGCTCTGATTCTAGTGATTCAAATTTCTAAATTCATCTAGAATTATAATCTAGCTAACAAAACCAAAATTATTTAATTTAGAGTTAATTTGAATTTGGTTTGTTTTCGTATAGACTTCGATTTACTCTAGAGAGCTGGAATTCCTCGACGAGTCCGATCAACAAAAATTTATGCAATGCAAGTTATATGTGTTTATCATATTTGAATTCTAGAAATTTAAATTATTTAAATTCCATATTAAATTATTACTGTGTTGCTTATTTGTATTCAATTTAATTTTAATCCCTATTTTAAATTATTATAGTTATTCCTAATTCCTTTGTATGGCAAAATTTTGTCGTTGAATTAGTTATACCTTGTCACCTTAGATGAAAAACCTAGTTGGTACTATAGTATGAACTAGGAACCATTTGGAAAATACAATAGTACAACAATTTGAGTAAGGCAAGTTACATTTGTTGAGCATATTTGAATCCTAGTATTTCAAATTATTTGAATTATATTTTAAACTATTGTTGTATGCTTATTTATATTCAATTTAATTTAAATTCCTATTTAAATTTGTAGTTATTCCCAATTCCATTGTATAGCCAATTTTGTTGTTGAATTAGCCATTCCTTGGTACTTTACTTAAAAATCTATTTGGTACGATAGTATGAATTAGAACATATTAAAAAACTTTATGCTTAGGCAAAGCTTAGACAAAAATATTAAATTTGGAGAGTTGAGCCAAAATGTTCTCTTATGATTTAAAATGAGACTATGGTATTGTTTTATCATATAAATTTTAAAAAATGATTTGACATGTAAAATAAATCAAAACTGATTTAAACTTGGCCAAAATAAATGTTAGGATGGTGCAAGTCAATGCAGAGGATCGATTCATTTCAATGATTGAGTCCAGAGTTTATGGAATGTTACCGTAGTTGGTTAAGAACCGGTCTTGAAGCCACACCTTGCTAAGCTACACCGTACTACCACAAGTCTGGAGTGTGACATATTAGGCTAAATAATTTGTAACACCTCATTGTTAATTGTGCATGTTGATGTGTGGCTGTCGGTTAGCAAGTATTCCCACCTGGCGCAAGAGGGGACTCCCGGTGGGCGATTGTCCCAATGAAAGTGAAACTTTAGCAGTATAATAATTTTGGGGTGGGACATTGTAAAAGCCTCGTGATATTTGCTTAGTCGCACGCCTTCAAAAGCGTGTCTTGGCAAATATTTTAAGCAATTATCTCTTGTGGGTAAAGTTGTACAACCTCTACAGAGTATAAAACTATTCGAATAACTGTGTCCCCGATCATGGACATTCTGAGCAAAGCCACTCAAAGTTAGATTTTGGTTTTGTTTCTAAAATGAATTTAGCAAATGTTTTAGGATGGTTAGTCCTCGTGGAAAAATTGGGCGGTTAACCATGTGATAGGAGGGTATCCTTCACCATATTTGTATGGAGGTTATCCACTATAAAATTGATAAATCTAAAAATCGATTTTAGTTATAAAATAAACTGCCTTGGAACTTAGTAAGAATATTTAAATAGAAAATACCACTTTATGCAAATTGAGCTATATAAGCCCCCATTTGGTTGAATATGCATGCATTATATTATGTTATTGGGTGTAACTTGCAGAGAACAATTATTTTTACTCACCTTGCTTAAATAAATTATTGTTCATAGGACGAGTACTACGAGGAGGGTGAGGGCTTGGACGACTAGGTTACGCCCCCAGACGATTGCCTATGGCGAATGGTGTGGCCTACTACTACTTTATGATTCTGTTGTACTTTTCTTTAGGCCTTGTGCCCTTTTGTAATAAAACTTTGATAATATGAATAAAATATGTGATATGGACTTGCTATTATTTTTGTTGAACTGTGTACACTAGTTGTTGCTAGACTAGTGTGGAAAACACAAAGAATCCAGGATCATTCTACTCCCGGGTTCGACAACAACCTAGGTTAAAGTTAAGAGCCTCTCCAAAAAATTCGAATCGTGGGGCTTTATCAATCGTGGGGCCCATCGCTAACAAGCTAGGCACGCCTGTCTGTCTTTGTCCTCCACATGAAACAGCTCCCACCTCGACACGACGCCTGCCCACGCTTCTACTCTACTGCCCCATGTTGTTTCTTTGCTATGCCACCGACGCCTGCACTCGGATCTGTAGTAGCCCCATTGAGCAACGAAATTCCAAAATTAGCCCCCATAAATAAAGAATTTCAAATTTAGCCCCCTAATTGTACTTGATGCAGTCTGGGATGTTGCCGTCCCTGAAGGAGTTGCTGCCGTTCGGGACGGCTTCACCGAGGTGCTACCCTCAGGGACGGTAGCACCTGCCCGTATTGAACAAAAAATATATTAAAAATATAATTAATAAATTTTGTTGGATGATTTTTTTAAATATATAAACTCAGCTCAAACAATTATGAAATTTTTATGGAGCCTCCTGGCATAGTGTGTCTGCTTGTGTAATTTTTTCGAAATTTTATGCATTCTTATTTTTTTCCCCAAAATTCTTTAAACCTAATGTTTGTAGGAATTTTTTAATATAGAAAATGAGGTCCAAACATTATGAATTTTTTTGCCAGACTCCCAACATAGTGGACTTGATTGTGTAAATTTTACATAATTTTATATGCTTTGAAATTATCTCGACAAATTCAGGGTTTAGGTCTCAAAAATTAGGATGTGACGTTTTGAAAATTAGGGTTTCATGATTTCATGTGACTTGAAATGTGCGGAGTTTGGTATGACATGACTACTCTTGGTCGCTATGGTTCTTGATCACATTTCTTCTGTACGGTGGAGTTAAAGCAAAGTACAGAAATTAACTTAACTAAGGGGTCGAGAACGCTATGATTACGAGAAGCCCTAAAACATAGAAGAATCGATGTCGATGTGAATGGTTATCTCTGGGATTCCGCTAGAAGAGACATACTTTGATGGCTCAGCGGAGGCACAGAGCCAGAACTACATTGCAGTCCGCGCGCGGACAGAAGCACGTTACATGTGGTCACATGGCATGATGGTTCAGCTAATTGTTTTAGTCATGGACGCTACTACTACGGTAACTTGCGACACGAGCTTCCAGACCATGTAAGTACACATGCCTTGAGGGGATAGTAAAAAATATGGCGAGTAGGAGGGGGGACTACTACGGAATGGCCCGACCTACTACGTTGATCGGGCCACTTGCCCTTCCTTGCGAGCTCGACGTTGTACTCCTCGCCGGCCGCCCTGCCTCGCCCCATTTCCGCTTTTCGCGCTCGCTCAAGGCAAGCTCGCCCTCGCGCCGCATGCCTCGAGATAGGCCTGCATCTCCCGCCGGATACGCTGGTTGTGCTCTGGCTCGACGCCTCCTCCCGGATCTCGCGTGCCCTTTCCGTATTACACTCCTCAAAGTTAATTTACCACTGTTCGCGTGGGTGGATCTCTAGGTCGATCCACTTGCGGTAGCCACATAGCGGCTCCGGGGACTACGAGTAGATGAGAGAGATTGTTAGTGCGTACTTTGAAAGAGAATTGGTAGGGGAACTTATTGTAAGTAGTCCTTACCGGCTGCCGATAGCTGCTCGTATCTCAACGACGGTCGGGATAGTCAGAGGAGTAGTTGGGACAACTCCAGTAACGCATGCCTAGGCTGAGCCGGTGCTTGGATTTGAAGAATTTGCATGTGTCCCTGCACCAACAGAGGGGCGGCATCTCCCCTTCTGGCGGGTGTTGCGGCGAAGGCTCGGTTGGAACGCTCGGCGGGGTCGCTACTACGGGGCTTCATTGCGAGAGTCGCCATCCCGCAAGTCGCTTTGCCGACCAGCCTCAGCTGAGCCCTAGCTTGTTCGGCCCGTGTTGTAGAAGTCCTTGCTAGATCGCGGATCTCGTCCTATTGCTTCTTGATGTTGTCCATCCCAGGTTTGGTTGTGTGGTTTTCTCTCCTCGATGTCTTCCACCTCCTTTTATAAGCCAGAGGGTTGGCATGGTGTGGTTAAATTCACATGAGTAGCCGGCATGGCAGAGTGTTGTCTAATCTTTTTGGAGGGAGAAGCCATGTCCTATTTGTTGGAGTGATGTTCTTTCGATCAGAAAAGCTGGCGAGGCAGAGTGTTGTCACGTCTTACTTTGTAGAGTCATGTCTCGTCCTGCTTTGCAGAGAGAAGTCACGTCTTACTTTGCAGAGTGGTGTCATTTCGGTCTAAAAAGCTGACGAGGCAGTGTGTTGTCACGTCTTACTTTGCAGAGTGCTGTCATTTCGGTCTGAAAAACAGAGTGCTGTCATTTCAGTCTAAAAAGCCAGTGAGACAGAGTGTTGTCACGTCTTATGTGAGACCCCGGTTTATCCGGCTTGTAATGCTTAACCATCCACTTGGTCCTAGCATCACAAAACAGATAATCCGAGACTCGAGACATGTATACTTCCCAGAAATGCAGTATACACACCTCTTTACAAAGTTCGTGCATCAATTCCATTCATTCACATAGAGCCGAAGCAAAATGTAATGAATAACATTAATAAAGGATAGTTATTACAAAAGAGGGCCAACCGCCAACAATAAAAGAGACAACAATAATTAAACAATGAAGCAAAAGTGCCATAAGATGGCTACAACAAAAGAGCCAATCGGTGTGCCTTTAACCCACAAGGCAACCGACCGACCGCCCAAGCTAGTCGTCGAATCCACAAAGACAACTCACAAAAGTGAGGCCCTTGGGGCTCACCTTCTTCCTCTGCAAACAAAAGCAAATTTCAAATAAAATCGGGTGAGTACTTTGAATGTACTGCAAGATATATAAGAATGATAATGATCCATGCAATAACTACATGCAAGCTTATTTAAGTGGAGCAGTTAGGACTCAAATTTTTAAGCATAAAGCAAGTTTTATTTGCAATAATGTAATAGATTGAAAGCAATTTTGCAATCTGATTTTATTTGATAAAAACAGTAGTTATCAAGTATCAACAACAAGAAAATGTACCCGAAGTGACTAACCCAATAGCCACCACAATAGCATGAATTACCCATTCATGCCAACCATGTCAAGTTTTAATTTTTAAAACAAAAACAGCTTGTTGAAGTCTAGATCTTATGGAAATCACCAAGCGTGTCCACAACCTAGGACGAGGCTATTCAATAGATTTATCCTCGCAGGTGTACCAACTTACCCACATGCCGGATCGCCTTTTGCCAAGCTATTAAGCACACTTCCTTAGGTATGCCAAGACGCGGCTAAGTCCTACGAGACATTTCCAATATTGTGAATTATTCACGAGCCGCCTGTATGGATAGAAACCCATACGCTTGTGTCGAGTCATCGTAAAGCCTCGGTCAACTACCCTTCCCGTAAAGCCTTGGACAACTACGACGCCCTCGAGGTGGAGAGCCTACCCGAATCTCCACCACCGCACACCCAACACAAGAACACCGGGAACACATATCATGTTTCACACCACACACACAACCCCCTCCTGCGACTCGAAGATAACCCACGCCAAAGTACTAGGTCAAGAGGGGTCCCATATAACCCTCATGTGGTTAGTACGCAAAAGTGCTTGGATCAATGGCGCAAGCAACATTTTCGGTCCTTAGGGACCTGGGCACCTTTCCTTGTCACACCCAACAATCACACCAACATGCCATTGTGCCCAAGTCAAATCATTTTGTCTCATTTTCGATTTTTACAAACAAAAGCATAAGGTGCTGAACCAAAAATAAACAAAATGATTTGTGTGATCAAGGTCATCGACTAAGTCGATAACCGCCCAATTCTACCGGTAGCTAAGCATTTCTAGGCATGACATCGCAAAGACAAGAAAAGAGCATAATTAAATCACCGGCTCTAATTCACCAAATGATGATAATAACTTATGGTTGTGGCGGGGATAACATTTTAATGGCAACAATGCATTAGGAATAGCTACCTCTAAACAGGGCAAAAATAATTGGACACAAAAGCAATGCATACATATAATTTGTAAACAAGATATTAGACTTTGAAAGTAATGGGACATTTATGATCAAATATCTTGCCTGCTTGGTTTGAGGGTTCTTGTCACTGGGATCAACAATATTATCAACGTGCTCTTCGGATCCTATCGAAAGAACCAAAAGAACCGATAAGAACGAAGAAAACACCAAGACCCAATCAGAAAAAGTTCTCCAAAAGTTCTGAAAACCTTACAGTAGCAAGATCATGATTTATAAAGAATTTAGCAACAAGAACCAATTGATTTGGATTCTTAATGCCAAAGATATGATCAAAACAATTTTGCTCAGCTTTTATAAATCAAAAATGCTACTATTCATTAGCAAAAATTTCTGGAGCTATACTGGGGTTGGAAACATTTTTAGATTAAAATTCAGTTAAAAACATAACCAACAAAATTTGAATCAACCGGAAAGGATTTGAAATGAATTAGTTATGCCTTTTACAAGTTATCACATTTTTCAGTTGATAAATAAATCCTCTTGGGAAATTCAAAAATCAAATCGACGTGGACGAACGAAGAGCGTCGATCTTGGATCCAACGGTCCGCGTTCACGGAGCAACACGCGAGCGCGCGGGATTCACAAACCCTAAACGTTCACCGTTGGATCTGGATCCAACGGTTCACGTGGATCAGGACGTTCGGGCGGTCCGAACGTTCACACGCATAGGAGCCGTTGATCTTGGATCCAACGGTCCACGCGGATCGAACCTTTCGGATGGTCCGAACGTTCATTCAGATCTGGACCGTTGATCTAAGGATCGACAGTCCGCAACAACTCAAGTTCAAAACTTCGGCCCAGATTTTCGTCCGACAAAATGACTGGGAAGAACGGCTCGCCGCCGGCGACTCTGGCCGCGGCGGTGCGAGCTAAAGCCCAAAATGGGTTCTTAACACTCTTGCGCACACAATGGCACCAGCGGTTTTGGCTGCGGCGGCCTAGAACGCCGGCAAGCCGGAGATAACCGAGGTGACTCAAAATGACCGAAAACGAAAAACGCAAATGAGCTCACCAAGCGTTCAAGGGAGCGAGTGCCAAGCAACTAGGGACTAATAAGAGGGTACCTGAGCCCAAAGAAGGCACCGAGGAGAATCGAGCTGGCTCGGGCGAAGAAGAATAGCAGTTCCGGCCGAATTGGGGGAAATCCAAAATTGATCTGCTCTCTTCTGGCAAAAGCAAAATCGATGAGGGTTAATACTCATGAGATGCTAAGAAGTCAAGCAAGGGTTTAGAAGGAGAGAGCCCTAACACCACTTTCACCGAAGGATCCGAAGCTCCAACAATGGCGCCGAGAGCAAATTTGAAATGGAGCTCGGCGATGCACTAACAATGGTGCCGAGCTCAAGAGTGTTCAAAGGATGCTAAGGAAGCCACCGGAGGAGTTTTATAGCCAAGGGGCAAGGAAGACGCAACGGAAGAAAAATAGCCAACTCGTGTTGAGGTCGATCGAGGCGATGGGAGCACGTGAACTCGAGGAGGACGGCGACTTCGGAGGCGGTGGGGCGAGGAGCAATAAATGCCGAGAATCGCTGGCGAAGCGAGAAGACCCGACGACACGCCTCGCCTTTTTCACCAACTATCGTTGACCATGGCGAAAGCGCGAGCGAGCGGAGGAAGACGATAGCCGCCACCGTTGGATTTAATCGGACTACCAAATAGAACGGGTCGAGAACAACGATTCAATCGCGCGCTAGATCTCGGGCGTTGATTTGGATCCTACGGCTCACGCTTGCGAGGCGCTTGGCGGTCCGAACGTTTCCTCTTTTCGGAGCCGCTGATCTTCAGATGAACGGTTCGGAGCGAGAGGGAGGATCGGCGGTCCGAACGTCACCTCGGCGCAGACCGCACGATCGAGATCTAACGGTCGAAATTGAACGCGCCCGATGAGGCCGAGTCGGTGCAGATTAGTTGATTGGACCGAGTCCATTGGCTCGAGCCCGAGTCCGGTTCGAACCCGAGGAACAAGTGACAACCGGTTAGGGTTTGAATTTGAATCACCGATTTTTGGGGAATTATTTGGGATAGCAAACAAACTCCAAAAATTATGAAATTTTAACTGGAGCTTGCTGACAGAAGAAGGAACCTTATATAAAATTTTCAGAGACTTTTATGCACTACATTTTTCTCTAAAAATTTCAGAAGGCTAAATTAGGAGTTTGACTAATGTTTGACTTGTCTCAAAAATTATCAAATAATTTCTGAAAATTATGAAATAATTCTGAGGTGTTAAACATCACTCCTAGGTTCAATGAAAATTATCTTCAAAGGTTGGGCACAAGATTTTCATGAAGGAGATTTGTGTTGGTGTCCAAATGGCAAGTTGATTTTTGATTTCACATAATTTCTTTACAAAAATTATGGAACTGATTACAAAAAGCAAGATCAGAGAAAAAGTTTTAATTTCTCCTCATTTTTATTACATTTGAAACACAAACCAATTTTGGGATGTTACATCTTACTTTGCATAGTGTTGTCCTTTCGATGCGAAAAGTCGCAGGCGAGGCAGTCTTTGTCTGGGCCTTACGTTGCGAGTCTGTCTCATCTCGCTGCGAGAGAAGCACGTCTTACTTTGCAGAGTGTTGTCAGTTTGGTCTGAAAAGCTGACGAGGCAGTATGTTGTCACGTCTTACTTTGCAGAGTGCTGTCATATCGGTCTGAAAAGCTGGCGAGGCAGTGTGTTGTCACGTCTTACTTTGCAGAGTCATATCTCGTCCTGCTTTGCAGAGATAGGTCATGTGCTACTTTGCATACTGCTATCATTTCGGTCTGAAAAGCTGGCGAGGCAGAGTGTTGTCACGTGTTACTGTGTGGAGTCATGTCTCGTCCTGCTTTGCATGGAGAAGTCGTGACCTATTTTGCAGAGTGTTGTCCTTTCGGCCTGCGAAATGTCGGCGAGGCAAAGCAGTGTTGTCACGTCTTACTTTGCAGATGGTGGTCACGTCCTGCTTTGCAAGATAAGTCGTGCGGTCTTGCCATTGCGAAAACTAAGTATTCTGAAATTGTCTGCAACATTACAGATTTAGGTCTAGAAAATTTGGAATGTAGGATTTGGAAATTAGGGTTTGATTAATTCGCACGCAAAGTATTCATAACGGAATTAGATAGAGGCATACATGATACAAACGAGTACAACAACACCGTAAATGCATATATCATGTAGTGAAGGGATGCATAGATAAAGAGTGGATATTACATTCTTATTAAAACTGAACTTTTACTTGGAAAGAACAAGAAATAATAGAAGAAAAACCGTCAAACTAGCTATGTTAACTAATTTCTGAAGCATTTTCTCAACCCTTTCCATCCTTTCATCCAGTCTTTTAAGAACATTATGTTTATTTTCCATCGGTTGATCCGATGGTCGAGGCACTTAACGAAATGCAGCAACACCACGGGTGTCCTCTTGGAAGACAACAATTTGCATTGGGTGTCCTCTTGGAAGACAGCAATTTGCATTGCAATGTCTCGAACCTCTCGCCCTGCTTCATCAGCCCACAGCCAGAACCGACATGTTGTGTTCTGTAAAAATAATTGCAACTGCAAGTGAAAAATATGCTGTTTGGAAAGAAGTTTATTGGGGATGATTAGGCACAAGTTACCGTAAGATTTGAACACTTCATGAACACTCGGGATGGATTCGTTGGTGTATGGGACAATAAGGGCAAACCAAGTGCTGCTGTAGTGTTTTTAATTGCCTACTCACTCGGATGTTTGATGAGGCCGTAGACATCCCGTTTAAGACTGGAAGAAAGGAGAAGAGGAACTGAAGAGTGAGGGGAATGGCAGCCAAATCATGCAAATATATAGCCTGCGGGTAAATTACAATTTGGTTGAAGAAAATTCGCGTCCGCGAGTTAGCGGGGCCGAGGAGGTATCGTGGGGCAGCATTGCGTTATGTCTTTAAGGTTTAGTAAGTTAAAATCAGGAGATAGAGTTGTCGTTTGTACTAAATATTTCGGAGAATATTTTGTGTACATAAATCACTGTGTCGTAATGTACAGGACATTACATAAATCACAAAGGCGGAATGCACAATGACATTACATAACAAGTTTTACACGGTCATGACATTAGTTAGGGCGCATCGTCGTGTCGCTTGCCGGGACGGCGTAGTTGATCCTCAGGGAAGGTGAACCTATCCGGAAAGCGGCGTACGTCTCGAAGGACGTTGTTGGGGACCTGCCTGGGAGGCAAATCTGGGGTGATCTCATCGTGGGGGTCCGGCTGAGGCCTGAGCATATCGTCAACCCACTGGTGCTCTTCCTACGGGAAGGTAGGGGTGAGTTAGTCATTGGTTCTGTGCAACGGGAAAATCGGTGTAACTACGTTCACGTGTACCTGAGTAGGCTGTTGTGTGGAGGAGGATCCTCCTGGCCAGTCTGAGCCGTAGTGCTACACGGTGTACCCTCCGTACGTGTCGCCGAACCACTGGTCGCGCTCCCGCAGGTGTGATTGAACGTCGTGCATCAATGATCTGAACCCTTCGTCCCCACATTGCGGTGAGTCAGGGTTGGCGTGTGGAGTGCAAAAACGTCGCGCCGGAGAGGAAGTCCTGTCCTGCGCCTCCCTCCGTGATAACGATGGTTGTAGCAGAGTGTTGTCCCCTCGCAAGTGCTGCAAGAACAAAGGGTAATGTCAGATACGTCCGAAATGAGCGCATGTAAAGGTACTCACGACAAGAACTGGCTGACAGATGACAAACCTGTGGCCCGAGGCGGGTCGGGGCTGAGAGACCGTAGCTTCAACGACTCCCAGAGTGCGACGGGTGTGCGGAGGGCGGTGACGACGGAGGTGACGAGGCCGGAGGTGGTGGAGGGTGCCCTTCGTGTACGCGATGCTGTGCGTGAACGTCGTTGTGGCGACCACTAGTTATGGATCTAATCGTAGCCCTCGTGTCCTCTCCTATGGTGCGCATCGCGCCTAGGAGACGATCAAAGGTGCTGTTGTTTCCACGGCGTAGAGCTTCAGCACCCGCACGCTGGATACGCTCCAAGCGGTAGTACTGTAAGAAAACCGATAGTAAGTGCGAAAAGTGTTGCTGGACGAAAATTATACGAAGAATGTTTTGTCGTCTCGTCGAGGCGGGCCGCCCGGTGACAGTCCGGACTAGCTAGTGTGACGTCGTCGTGCATGGCTTCCACTGGACGCTGCGGTGCTGGCCCAGTAAGCCTGCACCTAGTGCGCGGAATGTACCACCGCAAGTACGCAACGTACGTCTAAATGGTGTAGCTGTGAAGCTCCTGCACCACGTCCGTCGTAACCCTCTCGGTCCATAGTGCTGTCCACGGCTGCTGCGTCTGCCTCCAGTTGTCGCTGCTCTGCCCTCTCCTCATTTTCCTGCAATTGAATTGAGATGTCAGAAACTTTTATTCAAGCATGCCCTTAAAATGACAGAAAAGAACGACATACCGGTGAGCCTTTGCTGCGATAGGTCGTCCCGCTGGTGGTGGCACCTCTTGGTAAAGGCCGAACTGTCTCATGACCCGCTGCGGATTGTACGGCTGACCATGTGCGAGAAGACTAGGTGGCAGGTCGTCAACCGAGTGTCTCGTCTACAGTGCACTGGGACGATAATTCATAGGGGCCATGTCTTGAAGGAATTGTGTTGTCCATAGCCACCAGATGACCTCGTCCTCGTGGAGAGTCTCGAAAAGATTATGGAACTTGGGGTACGCGCGCCTTGGTCTCTCCCTAGCCCACCCTAGGGTAGCACGTGTCCAACATGTTCCCATCGTAGGCCCGTTGACGGGGTCATCGCCTGCAGTGTTCCCGTAAAACTCGGCGGTCACCTGGTAAGGGTGCACGGAGCTGCGGAAGTACGATCGGCCAACTGGAAAGTGCTCCCACGACTATAATCAGAGCAGGTGTAGCATATCATGAGATTGGCTCCCACCCGTCGCTGCCGACAAGCATCGCACAACCCTCGGTGGGTGGCGCAAAGCACTGTGAAGCCCAAACTGTACTGTGGAACCTCGTCGGGCCAGGCGTCTGCCAAAGACTCTGCCAGATGGATGTAGCTAGGGTACTCGCAGTCTCCCTGAGTGGTAGGAAATAGGATCCATCCAAACAGGAATAAAAGGTACGCGACTAAGTGTGTCCTCACTTCCTCCACAGTCGCATGCACGGGGCAGGTTATGTATTCCTGCAGCTAGGAATGTGGCACACTCGACGCGTTCGCAGGAATCGGGTGACCTAATCTGTCAGCCATACGGACCTTCCAGTCTACTGCCCTCGGAGGTGTCACTACTAGAAGACCACACAGCGGTAGACATGTAAGCAGAGCCACGTCCTCCAGAGTAATGGTCATCTCCCCCCACCGGAAGTGGAAAGTGTGAGTCTCCAGTCTCCAACGGTCCACGAGCGTAGACAGGAGTGCTGCGTCAAACTGCAACGCGTGCGGGAGGTCCAACATCCGGGCAAGGGGTAGGAGCCCGGTCTCCCGCAGCATGGGGATGTACCACTCTTCAAGGGGCCACCTCTCTGGGCGCCAGACCCGTGCTCGGCGGCCGACACGGCGACCACGCCCGCAATGGTGTCCCCATCCCAACAGGTCGAGCGGCTAGTCTGCGTCGTCAACTAGAGGTCACGCCATCTCCGCCGACAGTGGAAACAACATGTTAGTCCGCATGTAAAACATATTGGGTGGCACAGAAAAACAAGACGAAGAATACGACAAAAAAGTTAACAACATAACCGTACATATGACCATAGTGAGTTCACAAATGATCCAGACAACATAACATTACGTCCGTACACAAAGACATGGATTAACAACAACATAGCTGATTCAAGGCATTAAAATAAGCATACGACGTCACGACTCAGTAATGATATCTTGCTCACTACGGTGCACTGCTTGTGGTGGGTCTGTTTGGGCAGCGGCTGATGGAGTGCCCAACTGTCTTGCACAGTCTGCAACAGGGGCAGCGAACCCGTTGCCCGCACTAGCTGTCGTCCATGTCGTTCCAGATACGTCGTGACTGGCGTCTTCCACGGCCGGGGTGCTTCAGTGCATCGTTGGGCACCCACCTCATCTCCCCCAGCCAGAGGTCCCTGTAGTGCGTGTCGATGTCGTACGAATGGAACTCGGCTGTAATACCCCGGCCTGCTCATAGCGTGGCCCATGTGGCCCATGAGGAGTTGTGTGGTGGGATTAGTCCCACATTGCTTATCTCAAGTGAGTTGTACTAGTATATAATGCATGTTGGATCCAAACGTAGCACCTCCGGGTTAACCCTTTTACACGAAGCGAGGACGAAAGTGTAAGTGAGGTGCTATGTGTGGGCGGGTCCACCCCACGGTGGGCTGGGCATTGAGCCGAATTTGGGTCAGGGTGTTACATCGGCACTCCAAGTACCATAGAGGTGGTGGATGTCATAGTACTCGGAGATGTAACGCTCCGAGGCCTGTTGCCACACCGCGCTCACCGCGTACACATGGGAGCATGGTTTGTGCAGAAGCTGCGGCTTGTTGCAGGTGCACAACGCTTCTTCACTAATCGTAGACACGCTACGATCCCTTGTAAGCCCCCGAGATCGGACCCGTTTCAAGCTAAGTAATTACACCGAAAGCATAATACTTAACGAGAGACGAATACGATTCCGAGTGCCCGGATATGTGTCTCATGTTAGCTCCCAAGGATCAGTGGCTAACATGCACATATCCTAACACAACATTGCATTCACATCCATACACAATGTACAAAATAATAGAATCACTATTACAACATCATTAAATAGAACCTTAAGGTACAAGTATGCATAAGAGTGTCGATCGTCCAAAACTAAACATAACTCAAATAAATCGCAGCAGAAGATAAATAAAGAAATGAAACAGGGAAAAAGCATAAGGTAAGCAATTGATAGTAGAGTGGTAACTTAACCTAGCATGATTGCTTAATGAAAACACATTTATGCAACATAAAAATGGGGTGCTATAGTCCAGGTGGACAGTCCAAAATACCAACGAAGCACAATTAGTTTTTCGACATAGTTACGATACAACCCGCCTATAGGCGATGCACAACTACTTGGAACAAAGAGAGCAAATGACCTCTACAAAATCCAACGTCTACAAGATAATCAATAACTTTAGGGTGTATATATCCTAGGAATAAACTCTAGGTTCGATCCTAAAATCGCAGCAAGGCGTCGTCTTCTTGTCCTTCCGCTGATGTTCTTCACCGGTGACTAGTTAACGTTTCTAGTGTTGGAAAAGAGAGACAAGCAATGGGGAAAACAATTTTTCTCAAATAAAAAGAATAGGGAGTTAAGAATAAGATGCTAGGATGGGTAAGAAAGAAAGGAATTTATACTCCTTGCATCTTTGCAAATCTTTTGATAGCTTGAAAATATTCTTTGTAAATCAAAATCCTAACAACGTCCAGTGCTACGGCCTTAACCTACAGTCAGTATGGCTCTGATACCAACGCTGTAAGCCCCCGAGATCGGACCCGTTAATTACGCTGAAAGAATAATACTTAACGAGAGACGAATACGATTCTGAGTGCTCGGATATGTGTCTCATGTTAGCTCCCAAGGATCAGAGGCTAACATGCACATATCCTAACACAACTTTGCATTCACATCCATACACAATGTACAAAATAATAGAATCGCTATTACAACATCATTAAATAGAACCTTAAGGTACAAGTTTGCATAAGAGGGCCGATCAGCCAAAACTAAACATAACTCAAATAAATCGCAGCGGAAGATAAATAAAGAAATGAAAGAGCAAAAACCGAGTTGGCATGCCCACAACCCACAAGCAACCAACTGGAGTTAAAGTGGTAGCGCCCGAAGTACTTAATCAAATTTGAACGACTTCTCACCTGCAACATAGACAATGCAGTTGAGTACAAAAATATACTCGCCAGACTTACGAATAACAACATATAATAAATGCATTCAAGTGTCAAAGGATAGGCTTACATGGCTCATTTTCAGCATAAGGCAAGTTTTTCATTTGAGATAAATGATATAGATTCAAATTTCTATTTGTAAAACATTTAGAAACTTTATATAATAGTAGGTAATACCAATTTATGATCAACAATAGTAGGTACTCCAACCATAATCAACATACGAACTTCTCGTTCGTTACATAAATCAATCTTTAACAAAATCAACATGCGAACATCCCATTCGTGAATAACAATTTCAGATCTGAACAAATTAGCATAATGACATAACATTTCCAACCAAAACCCAAACCAAAGTTCTCATAAGCTAACTGTGCCTGCTTTCCCACAAGTGATGTCCATAACCGGGGACACGACTAATCGAATAGATTTATTTAAACTCTGCAGAGGTGTACAGCTTTCCCCCACACGATATGAATATCTCGTAATGTCGGCCAATGCACTCTTCCTTAGGAGTGTGACTAAGATACCATAACGAGGCCGTTACAATGCCATGTCCTAACTATCAAAGCACCCAAGGAAACAACACCATGGTCGAAAGTCGCTTATTGTCACCAAGGTTGTAGTTGTTGTGTAAGTAAGTCCGTTGCGCAGCTATTGGGCATACGCAAAAGACCCTTAAGGGCAATCAAGAAAACGCTTAACATTCCCCCACTAGATTGACAACACAACAATAAAACAAAACCATAAAAGTTGTCAACCTAATTGTGTTTTGATAGCTAACACACAACAAATTAGTTAGCCAAGCCTTCACCATTATTCCGGCGTGTGGTTGTACGTAAGACTTGGTTCATCACACCACAAACCGGTCCTCAAATACCCAGACAGGGCTACATGAATCCGGGACCATTCCCTTCATCACCCTATCACCCGTCCAAGTCCAACACACAAAAACCACTACCCAACAAGTCCATAATAACCAAACTCGACAATCTGAACATTTCCCTCAAATTCAACATAATTCAATCCATAATAATCCTCAAATTTCATCAAGATTCAATTCAATCCATCGGCCGATGGACTAGCTCCATCAACCGTTTTCAACTACAACTACTAGCATGGCTAAGCAACGTGCTACAAATTAGCAAACACTCCCATATAACATATATCCTTAATCATTCAAGGTAAAAGGGTAACCAACATTCAAAGGAGGGCCAATGCATCAAGTGGATATAACTACACTACCCATTTGACATACAAGTAATTGAAATTAAGCAATGCATAGAATACTTAAAAACAAGATAAATACATTTTTGAAAGTAATAGGAAATTCAAAATGCATGAAAAGAAGAATTGCTTGCCTGAGATGGGTGGTCCAGTTGCTGGTGAATATATATATATATATCACTCTCGATCACACTCGTATCGCCGAACACTATCAAACGAACGAAAACATCGAATAAGAACAAAAACACCGAAAACATCCAAAAATACAATATCATCTAAAATGCATGAAGTTTATACAGTAGGTAGAGCATGATTTTATATGAATTTAGGTGAAATAATTATCTCATTTGGATTTTGTATGTGAAAGTTATAGCCGTTTGAAGATCAGTTTTCACAAAATTTCAATTTAATTAGAATCTCTCACTGTTTACCGCATCAAAAGTTTTTGTGAAATTTTTTGGACTAGTGGTGGACATGAGGATTACAAAATGGATAGAGAATATTTTTACAAGACCAAAATAATTTGGTTCATATTATTTGTAGTTTTTATGAATTAGTTATGAATTTTCAAAGTTAATAGCAATTTATAATGTATTACTAATTCCCTTTTTAGGCCACTTTTCTCAAAATATGTTTTCTGTGACATTGACAAGGTTAAAACCTAATTTAATATAAAGTTGATCTAAAATGAAAATAACAAATGTGGTTTCACTATCTTTGGAGTTGAAATAAATTAGTTATGCATTTTTGAAGTTAAATGTATTTTACAGTGTGTAAATAAAGCATTTCAGGATGTTCTAAGTGCATTATTACTTTTCTTACCGACCCTTACTCTAGCCTCCTTCGCTGATTACAAACACATATTTTCAATTTTAAGCGTATAAAACGTACTGCACAATTTTACACTACTACTTAACCAGCCAGGGGGCCCACATGTCATAGACTACTGCAAATCATTTAATGCGCTAACCCCTGATTTCTGACAGTGATCTTGTCATTAATCCCAAATTAATACACTAATTACAATGCCACGATGAATGCATTTCTTTTACAAAAAGCAGGCGTTGGCTCACTCGTCTTGCCGTGGCTCGTGGCGTCTCCGCCACGATGGCGCGGCCAAGGGCAGGAATGAGTCCCCCATATTCTTGCGCACCTACTGGGGGTGGCTGCAGCGGCGGAGAAGGGCTATACCAACGGTCAACCGACGGCGAGCGGCGGTGAGTTATACGGCAAAAGTGGATGCCGCGTTCCGACGATGCATTGATCCAAGCAAGGCTTGTAAGGGCCACTAGGGGACCCAGCGAAGCTTACCAGAGGGGTAGCAAGGTGGGGGGAAGCTTGGTGATGCCTCGTCCACGGCAATGGCGGCGGGAAGCTACGGGCGTATGGGGCTAAAGTGACTCGGCGACGCACGAAGCAAATTAGCGCGCGCACAAGCATCCAGGGGGTAGGGTAACCTACCGGGGCACTTGGTGGTGGTGGGGAGTGTCCGAAGAGGGCTGGCAGCGGGCGCCAGCGGCGACGCGAATGCCTTCACGAGGGCATGACAACCTGAGCAAATAGAGAACAAAAGGCTGATCGGAAGCTCTTAGGTATACCTAGGCGATGCTACTGTCGGAAATAATTGGGGAACAACTCACCCGATTGACAATGGATGAGGAATAGTGTTGACAGCCAAAAACTGGGAAGAACCCCAAATTCATACGTCCCTGTGATGCATCGACCAAATTGGTCGAGGGGATATCATAAGATTGCTCAAAGGCATGGGATGACGCAATTGACAGAGAGAAACTCTCACCGGAGTCAATAATGGCCGAAGGAGCAGCCGCGGGCACGCTCTGGAGGCAGCGGGAGCACGAGCTGGCCTTAGGTCCTACAAACAAAGACAAGCGCCCCCATGAGCGAAAATAGGAAAGGCAGGGAGAGAGGGAACCGAGGGACACAGCGGGTGGAAGCTTACCCGAGGGAGATGCATAAACGAGCTCCCCTCTCCTTGGCCACCAAGAGGAGAAGTGAGGAAGAAGGTGGCATTGCTGGCGACTTAAACCGAACCGAGGGACGGAAAGGAGGCGGCGTGAGAGGGTGAAGACCTGATACTGGTTGCCAAGGGCAGTGCGGCAACGCCGTTGACGGAAGTGCGTAGCATGCAGTGGGCACGTGGTGCACAAAGCCTGAGCAGCGCCTGCCTGAGGAAGAAGATGCCACTGTGGCGCGGGGGTGATCTGGAGCGCCCGATCAAGATCGACCGGTCGCACGCGAGAGCGAAGCCGTGCGGCGTCTGGATCGTTCGATCGGGATCCGACGACCATCGCAGGGGAGGACGAGCGAAATGGTTGGGCGCAGCCGGGTGGTGCGTCGGACTCGGGTCAGTGCAACAGTGCCTGGCTCGAGCCATTGGAATAGAGATGGGTTTAGGAATTTCTAGATTTGACCAAATTAGAAAAGGTTTGACTAGGGCTTTAAATATAGAAATAAAATTCTAAAATAATTTAATGGTGTTCGTGGGATGCCCTAGTACCCATATAAAATTTTAAACCCCACTGTTCATGGGTTATTTGCTTAATTCAAATTCAAACTTAAAATAGGTTATTGATTGTGTTTGAATTTTTTCTGAGGTTTGAATTCCAGTCCAAAAAATTAGTAAAAATTATAATAATTCAAGATAATTAAACTAGTATTTGAATAAATTATTTCTAGAAGGTGTTCATAAGTTTTTACTACTGATTTCTTTTGGGAATCAGATTTGAGTTGTAGATTTAATTTATTTTGTGATTTTCCAAGTGCAATAATTTATGCAAAAGATTCAAAAAAACCATATTCATGTTAATGAGATGCATACTAATCATCATTAATTAATTTGGGGATATTACACCCCTCTAGCGTGGCCCATCACGTAATTCTCCCTGAGCCTGATCTCGAACTTCTACCTGGCGCCATCCATGGTATGAGCGGCGTGCGATCGAGCCTTGCTGATCTTATTCTCCATGTAGGCATGCATTACTACGGTGAATTGCTTCCCATCCTCCAGATGCTTCTTGGCCATCATGGCTTTGTTAACAAAGTATCCGATGGTACGGTTCCAGCTTTCCTTCACGATCGCAGTGATCAGCATGGAGCGTACACCCTTGAGCACACCATTGTACACCTCTGACATGTTGGTCGTCATGATCCTGTACCTTGCACCATCGGTGTCGTGCAGCAGGGACCATTTCTCCAGGCCAGGTGCATGCGAGTTAACCCACTGTGTGAACTCCGCAACTCTCGCGGACCCTCCAGCCGCTGCCCCTACCTCGGCATGCGCTGAGCCCCATACATGCTTCCCGGTCTCCTCATCGAGCTATCTCCACCCGCTTCGAACTTCCTCCTTTGGTTCTGCATGCAGAGCATCTTGAACATCTTCATGAGGTCCTTGCTCCGAAACCTTGTGTGGAAGTTGGCCGCGAGATGCCTCATGCACCAACGGCTCCTAACATCGTTCCACTAGAATGGCGAATGCGTCCCGTTTTGCATCATGCGTAACGCGGACATCAACCCAGCATTGCGATCCGAGATGACACACACATTTGGCCGATCTTGGACAACCACCTGCTTCACATTGCACATGAACCACAACCAGCTATCGGTGTTCTCGCTCTCAACAATTGCGAACACCACGGGGACTAACTGGTCATTCGCATCGGCCGCAACGGCGGTGAGGATGGTACCCCCTGTACTTCCCACATAGGAAGGTGCCATCCATCATGAGCATAGGACGACAATGCTTGAACCCTTCGATCGTCTCGACTAAGGCCCGAAGACCCTTTCAAGAACAAAGCTCAGAGACCGGTTTTATCCAAACTTGTAATGCTTAACCATCCATTCGGTCCTAGCATCACAAATCAGATAACCCGAGACTCGAGACATGTATACTTCCCAGAAATGCAGTATACATACCTCTTTACAAAGTTCATGCATCAATTCCATTCATTCACATAGAACCGACGCAAAAACAACAAACCAGAAGATATCATAAATAAAAGATAGATATTACAAAAGAGAGGCCGACCGGCCAAATACATACATAGACAAAAGAAGTAAACAGCGGAAGCAAAAGTGCCATAAGATGGCCATAAATGAAGAGCCGACTCAGGTGCCTTTAACCCACAAGGCAACCGACCGGACCGCCAAGCTAGTCGTCGAAACCACAGCACATTTCACAAAAGTGAGGCCCTTGGGGCTCACCTTCCTCTCCTGCAACAAAGAGCCCAACAAAGCCGGGTGAGTACTTTGAATGTACTCGCAAGACTTACGTGTAGAGTAACAGACATGTACATATCTATATGCAAGCTTTTGGAGTGGAGGCTGTATGTTTCATTTTCAGCACAAAGTGATCTTTATTTGCAATAATGTAATACATTTACAAAGCAGGTTAACAAATCAGTTTTAATGTTCAAATAATCGCAATGCACAACAATATAACAAAGAGATAGGAACAACAACAATCCTGGAAGTGACTAAACCCTTAGTCACCACAACAATAGCATGAATTAGCCATTCATACCACCCATGTCAAATTTTAATATAAAAGGTTGAAGTCTAACTCTTGCAAAACCTAACCAAGCGTGTCCATAACCTAGGACGAGGCTATTCGAATAGTTTTATCCCTGCAGGGGTGTACCACTGTACCCACACGCCAGACCGCCTTTTTGCCAAGCTATTAAGCACACTTCCGTGGGTATGCCGGCACGGCTAAGTCCTACGAGACATTTCCAATATTGTGTGTTACCCCACGAGCCGCCCGTATGGATAGAAACCCATACGTTGTGTCGGAGTCATCGTAAAGCCTCGGTCAACTACCCTTCCCGGGTAAAGCCTTGGACGACTACGACGCTCTTCGAGGTGGAGAGCCTACCCGGAATCTCCACCACCGCACACCCAACACAAGAACACGAACACATATCATGTTTCACACAACACACACGACCCCCTCCTGCGACTCGGAGATAACACACGCCAAAGTACTTAGTCAAGAGAGATCCCATATCCCTCTCGCGTGGTTAGCACGCAAAAATGCTTGGAGAGTGTGACACAAGATGTTCGGTCCTTGTTGACTTAGGCAAGACAACCACAAACCCAATAACCCACCATCTGACCACTTGCCCAAGTCCAAATCAGTTTTCCATTTTCATATTTTGACTTTACAAAATAACAAAGCACAAGTGCTGGTCGTAATGGCATAATACATAAGTGTGTGATCAAGATCATCGACTACAATCGATGATCGCCCAGTACTACCGAAACTAAGCATTTCTAAGCAATTTCAAATCGAGAGCTACTAAGTGACCAGAGTCCATCCATCGAACTCCGACCACAGCCAATAACCTAAGCTCATGGTAGTATAGGATAAACAAGTCCTACAGATTATGCAACTATAGGACACTAACCATAATTTAACAATAAAATAGCAATGCATACATACGAGTTGAAATCAATATAGTAGACTTGAAACATAATGGGATTAACATGATCAAACTGCTTGCCTGCTTGCTGTGGGTCAAGATGTTGCTGAGGATCGATTGTGTTGTCAATGTGCTCTTCGGATCCTAACGAGAAGGCGAAAAAGAACCGATAAGAACGAAGAAAACACCAAGACTCAATAGCAAACCTTCTCCAAAATTTCTGAAAACTTTACAGTAGCAAGAGAATAGTTTATAAAGAAATTAGCAACAAGAACCAATTGATTTGGATTCTTAATGCCAAATATATGACCAAAAGAAAGACTTACGACTAGGTAGTGGTCGTAGCCGAACCTACGACTATGACAATAGTCGTAGAAGGGTTCACGACCAGGTAGCGGTCGTAGAAGAACTTACGACCACGACATAGTCACAGCAAGTCTTACGACTAAGTACAAGTCGTAGAAGAACTTACTACCGCGACATAGTCGTAGTAAGACTTTCGACCAGTTACAAGTTGTAGAATAACTTACGACTAAGCTACGGTGACTGGTCGGAAGTCCGACCACGAGGCAGCCCTCCCGCACGCTTTGCTAGTGGCTCGGCGGCTTCTCCGACCACAGTAGCGCCAGCCAAGGGCAGGGATGAGTGTCTAAAAGTTTAATGGCCCTACCGGCGGCCAATACTGGTCGGAGTATGGCTGCTACGTTGGTACGACCACGGAGTGCGGCCGAGTAGGTATGACTCGGGAGAACTCTCCAAACAGGTAATACCAAGGGAACAACGAAAACACCCCTAAGCTCCTATAGGTCAATACGAACTTACCGGAGCTGAAGAACGACCAGAGTCCCACGGAGTGGCTCCGGCGACGAGTAACCGAGCAGGCGCGTAAGGTTCTCACTAGGCCACAGCGACCTGGGCAAAGATAGAACCAAACCGAGTGAGAGTTAAGCTCCAGGGTGTAAAGGGGGAGCAGAGGGGGTCAAGACTTAAAGAAGAAAACCCCCGCTGCACCGCCTCCACCGAAACTCCCCACTCCACGATGGCGGTCGAGGGGATTGCGAGGAACTGCGGCTCGAGCAAGCTGGTGAGTGCTAGCTGGAGTTGCGGAAGTGCTAAAGGAAACTAAGGGTGAAGCAATGGAGTTTAAATAGAGCGATGGCAGAGAGCAACGGCCGGGTTTTTCCAGTCGGGTCAACACTGCCATGAGAGCACTTGAGAGCGATAGGAGCAGTTGAATCATGACCTTCTGAGGGATGAGCGCGACAGGCATTTAATGCGCGCAGAGCTAGCCGTTTAAAGGTGGACATAGAGTGGGCTGCACGCCACTGCTTTTCTCCTCTGCGCACGCCATGGCAGGGCTCAAGCGCGCGCGGACAGAGGAAGGAGACGACTCGTTGGTCGTCGGATTGAAATCGAACGGCTGGGCTAGATCGAGCGGATTGAAACGATCCCAGGGTTCGGTTGGTCGAAGACCGTTCGATGCCGATCCAACGGCTGAGTTAGATCGGGTGGTTTACAACGACTCCATCGTTCGGCTGGTCGAAGACCGTTCGATGCCGATCCAACGGCTCACGACCCTAGCGTCCGAACGACCGAGTTGGCACAGTTAGTGGACTGGACCGAGTCAAGTGGCTCGAACCCGAGTCCGATTCGAACCTACGGAATAGTGCAAACCAGTTAGGGTTTGAATCCTAACATCTGATTTTCGAGGAATTATTTGAGGTAGCAAGCAAACTCCAAAATTTATGAAATTTTAACTGGAGCTTGCTGACCGCAGGAGGAACCTCCCATAAAACTTTCAGAGATTTTCATGCACCGAATTTTCTCCAAAGCAATTCGTAAGAGAAGAAATGGGGTTTGACCAAGCTTTGACCAGCCTCCAAAAATTATAAAATAATTTTTAAAAATCATGAGATAATTTAGAGGTGTTGCCAAGTCTCCCTAGAACTCAGGGAAAAGATTTCCCAGGGTTGGGTTCAAGATCTATGACAAGGAGGTTTTTGATTAGAGTCAAATGAGGATTTGAATTTGATCTTCCATAATTCCTTAATCAAGAATCACAGAAATGATCAATGACTTCAAGATGCAAGAAAAGTTTTAATTTCTCCTAATTTTCTTACATTTGAAACACAAATCCATTTTTGGGATGTTACAAAAATAATTGGGCTCCTCCGTCGGATGCACCCGCTCAAGCTTGTTTACGTACGTCCTGGGATTAGATTCTGTGATTTGATGCAGTAATCATGGTACTACGTTGTAAGCCTCTTAGAATGTGCCGAACATTCGCTCCAGAACCCTGCGTTTCGCCCGCCATGAAGTCTTGTAGCTGACCGGGAACCCCACCATATTGGCAACATCTGAAGTGACGAGGTGGCTTATCAGGCTGGCAACATACGAGGACGTCATGTTGCGGTGCCTGTGAAGCGGCTCAGCTAACTCGCATGTGTGGTCCTTCAGCACAGTTATCCGGAAGCCCATGGCAGCGGCCGTGAACCTCTGCGCACGGACCTTGCCAACACAGGATTCATCAACACACCTCACGATGTAGGTGTCGGGGTTGGACCTCTACACCCGATACGTCCGACCGATGTTAACGGCGTATCTAGCAATAGTATGCTGTGCAGCGCTCTTGTTAGGGAAGCGCTGGCCTAGGAGCAGCGTGTCCTCATTGAACCCCCACACAGCCCCCTCTGGACGTGGCAGAACCAGCGAAGTCGTTGCAACGTCGTCCAGTCGTGAGGGGACGTAAGAAATGTTAGTGGTCACAAAACCACCAAACGCACCTCCTCCCGTAGCAGCTTCTCCGTCTTCGTTGTCTTCCGAACTAGTTGTTTCCACGTCCGCCTCGCTTTCCACCTCATCCACCTGGTCGGCCAGGTACTCGTGATAATCAATACGGGCTGACCACCATCTCTCCACTCCTTCGTTGGGATCGAAATTGACGGCACACCTCCTCAGGTCTTCATCGCCCACGTCTCCTCCAACACCGGAGACCAACACAGCCTCCTCCTCACCAGCAGCTTCACCAGAACCAACCGCGTCGGATGTCCCCGTCCTCTCCAAGAACTGAACGTAGACCATCGGCCACGCATATATCGTAGCAGCAGGGTTGGAAACAACCCCCATATAATTGGCCCATAAAGCGTCACATGTGACCTTCATAAGTTGCCAAACGGTCTCGCCTGCACCACCCACCACCGAGGCATACAACACCTCGATGCGCAGCTTCTTCCTTCCAGTGGCGCAATCGAACGCGGAACGCACGCACCGCCTTAGCTCCGAGAGGCTCATGTCCTTCAGAGCCGGCCCGGATCACGGTCTGGTGACAATTTGACAGGTCTGCACCGTACGGTCCGCCGCGTACGAGAGCGTCCCCGTGGAACACGAACATGTCTTGAATTTCCGCCATAAAGTACCTAACACATGTGCATATCAAACCATCGAATTATTTGTGGGATTTTTTCCAAATGAATGCTTCTACAAATTTGGTTATGCCCACTTTACACGAGCGTTTTTTCGTACAGGTTTTCAATCCCGATTGGAGTTCGTATGATTTTTCTATCTATGAAATGTTCAAGTAATATAATTTGTACTATAAAAAATATGTAGCCTATTCTATGTTACACTTCAGAAATTTCCTGTGGTACTACAAAGGTTCAAACCTATTCCAAGTTAACATACAATAAAAAAAAGAAAACCAACAAAACTGGTTTCCCTAAATTTGGTGTTAATTTCAAATAGTTATGAATTTTTCAACTAGTTCGAATTTACAGTGCAAAAATAAATCACTTCAGAATTCTTTATTGCATTTGTATGTTTCCATACCCGAGTTAGTCCTAGCTTACACCAATAACATGTGGGGACTACGACATAGTATTCTTTTTCATTAAATTTCAGACATAAAAACTTACTGACAGGTGGGGCCTGTTTCTCATTCTCACGGTCTACTGCGTAGTGCATGCACCTAAGGCAACATGCCCGATCAAGAATACATATACAACGCGTTCCATGGGTCTATTTCTATTTCGTTTAACGACCTCCAAATATTTTGCTATTTTATGACCAAGTTCATGACACTATGCAAATAACTGAGATGAAATTTACAACACTATCAACAAAAGGTCTGTTAAATCAACTAATTACGGCCTAGTGACATTGCTAACACTGAGTCTTTCAATTTTACATCTGAACACTAGATCAAAATAAATTTACTACACGACTATAACTATTCAGTTGCTACAATTCATCTAATTACATCCTAATCACATTGCTAAAACTAGCGACAACAATAGCCGGATGAGAATGATACTTACCTTTTCTAGGTGCTCGCAGCAGGCTGTACAACTTATTTGCTTCTCCCTTCTCTTTCTCTCTTCCAAGAACTGTTTTTCTCTCTACCTCGTGAAAATTTTCCTTCGCTCTCGCGTGTGAAAATTTTTTCGCTCGCGCTCGTGAAATTTTTTTCAAGAACGCGACGGAGCTCACTGGCCGGGCATGACAAGCACCGGGCGGAGCCCGGGCGTTGCACGCGGTCGCGTGGCCATGGCGCCGGGGCGGCGCTCCGGCTCAAGACGTGGTCGGGCGACAAGGTCTTTGTCCCCGACGGCAAAGACTTTGGGCCGCCACGGGCGCACACCCGCCCGCCGGTGGGGGCCCTCCAAGGTGCTACCCTCGGGGATGGTAGCACCAAGGTGCTGCGGTCTTGTTACCGTCCCAAACCGTATCAAGTACAATTAGGGGGCCAAATTTGAAATTTTTTATTTATGGAGGCTAATTTTGTAATTTTGTTGCTCAACGGGGCTACTACAGTCCAGAATTCCCGCGCCCATGCGCGCTGCCAGCACCGCCCAGCTCCGCGCCATCTCGTTGTCTGCCTCGCGCCTTTGACCATAGCCACGCACGCCCACGAAAGGACACCGCAGCCCTTGGCTTTGACTCCGTGCCCATCGTTTCACTTCAACCGTTCGATGTTGCCTTGCCACGACAGAGTAGTATCCTAACTCGTGCTCGTGCCCTGCCCTGCCCCCACCTTCTCCCCCACATCAGCAATAGCTACATCTCGTGTCGCTCGCGCCATCTCGCCACCAGGCTCTCGTCTTCCCCTAGCTCGGCCGAATCGGTTGCCACCATCGTCATTGCTATATATCCTGGTGAACTCCTCTCGAATTACATTTACCCGGAGCATCCCCGGACTCTCCTCTGTCTTCTCCCACCACTCGCTCTTCCTCTCCTCCCCATGTCACCATCTCCACGTCGACCTAGCTGCGTCGCCCGTGGCCCACATCGCCAGACCACCTCGGCTTCCCTCCGCCCATGCTGTCAGTGCCAGTGAGCTTCCCTCACCTCCATGATGCACGTGCTCCCCCTTAGACTACTCCCTCAGCCCCTCTCCTACCCAAGCGCCACCACCCTATTTTCTCCCATGGTTCCGGTCACCGCGCACTATCACCTGATCGCCAGCGACCATCTCCGGCCACGACACCACCTCCAATAGGACTGCCTCCCCCAGCTCGCTCCATTTTGTCCATCACCGACCACTGTCGTAGCATCCTCCGTCGGTGTCGTCCCCGCCACCTGACGTCGGCTACCCTCCTCTGTTCTGCTTCTGCTCTCTCTCTCTCTCTCTCTCTCTCTGTACTCCCTCTGTGTGTAGGTGCATGACATTGGGGGCCCATCTGTAAGGGATGAAATGAACCATGCAAATAAGTGTTTAATTAGAAGATAGTTAGTTAGATAAATAGTTAGTGACATTTCAAACTAGCAAAGCTACCTGTTAATTAAGTCAATTAGTGATTAGTGTACTGATAGCATTTGATCTAAATGGCAAACTTAATTAGGGGTTATATTAAAACCAACTCAATTCCATTATTTTAATAATAATAATAATGGGATAATCAAATTTCTAATTAGGATCAGTAGGTTAATTAGATGATTAAATAACACATTTGGCCATTATTAGTTAGTAATTAAATTAAGATAATTAATTCAGGTAATTAGACATTAATGAATTACCATTAGGATGCAATAAAAAGGGCAACCTTAATTAGGAGTTTTATTACGTTATAATTAACTCAATGGCATGTAGGCCTAGGTCATTACTAAAAGAATAATAACAACTTAATTTGTTAAGATAATGAGTAGATCATTATATGAAGTTGTTAACTTGAATAGAATTTGTAACGAAACGATATCTCTAGTAAAGCATAATGCCGAAGTGATCAATGGATCACATCAATTAGTGTTTGGTTAAAATAATTCATTTAGCTAAATTCTTCCATTGCAACTTGAATTAAATGGTTAGCCTTGTCAACATTTCAAACAATAGGTCACGCCTATACTTAGGAAAGATATTTTAAATTAAGCCTGACTAGGGATCAAATTAAGGTGATTAATCTAGACAATTAGATGGAATAGTGCTATGTGACAGTTAAAAATTATGACTAGGTCGTCATGCTAATTTGGTCAAGTATTGTGTAATTGCAAACCATTAGTAGTATTAACCATAAGTGGTAATAGGGTAAAGTGTCGATAACATATGTAACCCATTGGCATAATAGAAATAAAATAATAAAACATAGAAACATACAGTTACCAAATAATTAAACCAATTGCCCTAGTTAAGGATTAACTAGGGATGGTTAATAGGTTATGACACATAGGATCTAGACAAAAATTAAGAATAATAATGACTAGTTAAATACTATAGATATGACCAAGTTAGGCATAAGCAAGTTGGTACATAAATCAAACACACCTAAGGCCCACTTAATTAGATGGTTAAACAAAACTTATTAAGTGTTCTAGGGTAACCATAGATAATTAGCATGTTACTATGTAATAGTCCAAAGAACCCTTAGCATAAGTGTTAACTATTTTAGAATGCCCATTTAAAATGTAGTAGAATTAATGGCTAGATAGTGTGTTATTAATGTTTAAAGTGAAATAGAAATTGTGTTAACTATACATTTTGCACCTTTGTTAAAATATAGCCTTGTATGTATTGGGTGTCTAAATGGTCGTTAACAATTGACTAAGTTGAAGGTTAACTTTTCAACGAGCATAATTGAATTAGGCCATAATATGACACATATGCCACACACAACTTTTCAAAGAGCATAATTGAAATATGCCATAATATGACAGGTATGCCACACACATTAGGTCTTAATTGAAAGTAGAAGCTAAACTATGAGTCCATGCTGTGTGGTGTAATAAACTAAAATGTTCTAAGGAAGGAATTCACCTGAAAGAGAAAATAGAAGGAATATTTGGGGGTTTTCGCAGTTATTTGAGAACCTGGGCCTCGGGCTTTTAGTCAAGAGGCCCATGAGGGGGCAAGCCATGTGGAAAAGGGGGGCGGCTGAAACCCTAGCACCCCTCCCTCGTTGCGCCTCCTCTCCCCCTAGAGCCGCCACCCCCACCCTCCCTGGCGCCCTGGTCTAGCACCTCCCCTTGTGCTCCATTGCTGCCCTCCCCCAACCTTGGTGGAGCTCTCCCTTTGCGGTCGACCAAGGAGAAAGGTGGAGAGGGAGAAGAAGGGGGAGAGGTGATCCTTGTGGGGTTTTTCAGAGGGTACCTTCGTGCCTTTAAGGGTGATTCTCAACTCTTTGTTGTTTGTTTAATTCTCCTCCATGCCAATGTTGTCGATTAGCGTATTAGTGTCCTATTGTAATTGATTCATGAATCTGTAAGTATGTTGTTTGGCAGTTTTGTATTAGATCAATGCGAAATTAGGGTCTTGGGTCTCCTAAAGAATTGTGGAATATTTTGTTAGGTTTCGGTAGGATCTGAGATCGCAATATTTGGAGTTGTAGTTTGTCAGTTATGATATTCGCAATGTTGCTGTCCAGAATCCCTGTCAAGTTATAGCAGCCGTAGTAACTGGCAAATTAGAAATTGTTTATGGCTGAACCAGGGTTGTCCACCAACATAACGTTTGTAGGAAATTCTCTTATATTTCCATAATGATAAAGAACATAATTTTTGGATCATCCTAGTGAAAGTTATAGTTTTTTAAAGGCGAATATCCAGAATGTCGTTTAGTTTCTATCATTGTTTTTCATCTGCTTGATAAATTTAGTTAAAGGTAGAATTAAGAGATCTTTCCAACTTGACTTTTGTAGACCGCTGTCCAATTTTTAGTTACTGTTAGTTCGTCGTTTCGTGTGAGTAGATTAATCATGTGAAGTATGGGTTCTTGGGAGTGCAGATTAGAGCGTTGTGATTAGCGTTGTTTCCTCTTGTCACATCTTGTTTTTAATAAATTACTTATCGTAGGAGTGACCTTGGGAGTAGTAACACCTTATTTACCATCCAACGTGTTACAACGCGAAAGGCGAGTACAAATTGGATCATCTTGTATGGTTGTGGTTCAATATAGTTATATGACTATGACATGGTTAATTCTTATGAATTTTGATTATTTTCGTTCTTTATATGATTCCATTCATTGGTGATATCAAATTGTTACTATGATAGAATGCATTCATTTCATTTCCTTCAATTCAATCATTCATGCTTCACCCACGGGAGTGAGTATTGAGATCCTCATACTTCCAATATGGGCAACTAGATCCTCGTATGAAAGATTCTTCATACGAGCCTTGGATCCCCGCATTTTGATAATACGGGCCTGAGTGAACACCGACAGATGTCTCACTGGTTATAACGGTATATGCAGAAGAGAAGTGGATGTTATTTTCATATTTGCATCAATTGCATAGCATTTTCTTATGTATCTAATTTATTGAGGATGAATTATCTTTGATTCATTGTTTCCTATAATATTCAATTGTTTTGCTGAGTCTTGAACCCACGCTTGTTTTTATTGTTTAGGTGATTGTCGAGGATGACATTCATTGAGGGAAATTAGATCATAGTTGCATATCACAATGCCGCACACATCCATTATCCACTTAATATTTCCATTACTTTATTTCAGTGAGGTCTCGATTATTGTAATAATTGGCCTATTGGTACTTCAATTGGTACTTTTCATAAGTTTCAATCTGTTGATGATACCTCCTACTTGTTGGAACTTATTCATAATGCTTATAACCTTGATGATGATATTTTAACAGTGGAAATGAGTTTAGTCTTTTGCTAGAATTTATATGTTAGTATTGTTAGTAGTAATGTTTAATTGATATCTAGCTATCATTCGTTGATGATTTGATTAAGTTAATTGTAGTTTCAGTTTTGGATTTGAAATTCTTAGTTACATCTTGACTTCCGCATAGCCAGGGTGTTACATGTGAGTTCCTCCCATTAGTTCTATTAGATTGAAACAAAAGTTAGCAATAGTGATTCCTATAAATGGCCTTTTGTTAGTAAAATGGTAATAGAGCAATTAGGATAATTAATTGCTAGGTAAGAATTAGTAGTCAATAAAACCTAGACCATATACAGTGAAATGAGTAGTTAGCTACTTAACTACAAATAGTCATTAGTATATATTTTTGCTAAAAGTTAACCTAGAATGGTAAGTGTACTCTAGTGTGCTTAACCACGATAGTAATTATGATAACAGCATATCAACTCAAGGGTAAAACACAAAACCGTAGATACCACTGATTAAATCATAAGGTTGATGTCTAATTTAATGCTTGGAAGTTCCACCAACTCATTAAATTTCCTTGATAAATAGGAAATAATAACAAAAGAAGTCATTCAACAAATTGGGTCAACCGTGCAAGTCCTGGTGAGGTATTCTCAATAAAATAATAATTCAATAGCAAATCAAGATCAAGTCAATGCCATCCGTCGCACACCACTATCCACTTCAAATAAAAAAGAACAATTCGTAAAATGAGTAAAGATGTGTAACACCCTGACTATAAGGAAGTCAAGATGTCACCTACAATCACTATACCAACTGTAACACCCTGACTATAAGGAAGTCAAGATGTCACCTACAATCACTAATCCTTAGGAAATTCACCACAATCAGTAATTCTAGAATTGACATACCGCAAGGATAAACGTGAACAGGAAATCATCAACAGATTAATCAACAGATTGGAAAAATAAACATATCATGGAGATATGGTAAAAACGGCCATGTTGGCTTATTACAATTCAACACAAGTTATAAATAGAAGGCAAAAGTAAGTTCTCGACTGTTTAGAATTATAATAGTGAGTGCATCGTGTTGAGCTACCCTCCATGAAACCGATCTTCCTTGTCATTTACCTAAATAAAACAACAAAGCAAGAATGAGCCAAAGACTCAGCAAGTACTTGAAATTAACAATCACATCTATTGAACCATATACATTATCACAGATTGAACACTCATTGGAAACAATTCTTTTGAATGGATGAAATGAAATGAAAAGATGCATTGAAGGAATTGGACATATTGTAGCATATACCGGTATAGCGAGTGAATCACCCGTCGGTGTTCACTTAAAGTAATCGTATGAAGAACGTTTCATACGACCGTCCAACGTGGCCCACATTGGAATGGTGGACTCACGTAACGTGGCCCACATTGGAATGGTGGACTCACGTACCCATCTTGGAATTGATGGGATTTCAAGTGCCCATACTGGAATTGATGGGTCTTACAAAAGTAATGAATGCATGTCATGATGTGATCCCATGTCAATATTGAATTGTACTCATAAAAGAAAAGAACACATGGCGTTCATCTACAAATACTAGCAAATGTAATCCTTCATTCACACATCATACATGGCATCCATCAAAGAATACAATTTACTTGCAGATATCAACATCATGAACAAGGCACAAAACATTCATGTAAACAACATCTCATTATGCATACAGTACTTGCCTTTTGCGTAGTGACTCGTTAGCAGGCAACGGAGGTGTTCCCACACGGGATGTCTCACCGCCTACACAAGCATGTTCCCAAAATAAGAACAACTATATAACACTGCTACCGATGTTCTACAATAACCCCTGACTATTCAATATACCGCATAGACCCAAATTGAAAATAAACTATTCGCGATTTCAGCCCTTATGAGCAGCGGTGCGAGAAAAAACATATTTAATTATCTGGAACTCAAACGACACGAAACCAGTGCCCAGATTTTCTTAACGTAACAGGCTACGAAACTCTAGTTGATGGTAAACTCTAATTCGGCCAAAACAGAGGTCTAACCATCCAATGAAAAACTATAACTGCAGTCTGTCCAGAATTCAGAACAGCCCTAAAGAAAAGGCTCTAACTTTTAAACCACTGATCCAAATAAAGTGATCTTTATCAGCCTGGAAAGATGGTGAAATTATCTTCATAAACCTAGTTGGGTGTCCGACCTTATTCTGACTCTAACTAGATCAAAACCTAGGTGCAACCGACTATAACCAACATTTCTGACAGACAGACCAGCACGTAGTAAAACAGTCATAACTTTTAATCTACTGGGTGAAAATTCGTGATCCAGGTGCCAAAAGAAAGCTAATGAGACCAGGATCATATCTCCAGAAGACATCGACCTGAGATTCGGCCTCTAAAGGCCTTCAATCTGCCGTGCAACCTACTGCTCTAAACTGGACAGATCTGGATTCGCAGACTAAACCGAATCAAACGAACAAAAGAGCAACAAAACTAATACAAACAGCGAATCGGAACCTTCGTTACCCTTGAAGACCCGTAGAACGACTATGATCCGCTGCACACGGCCTTCCTCCCTTCCCCTCTCTTCCTTCTCTTAGGGCGGCCACCGGGACGCACGAGCAGGCGACGGCGGCGGGGAACGGCGATGTTGGAGGGGACCTTGAGGAGGAGCGCCGGGGATCACCGGAGATAGCACCACCACCGCGAGGAGGCGCCATGGAGCAGCAAGGAGGCCGGCTTGGGGGAGGGAGGAGGCGGCCAAGGGGGAGGGGATGAGTTAGGGGCGGCTAGGGTTGGGGGGGGGGGAAAGTGGTGCCCCCCCCTTTTTGGCCGGCCCCTCTTGGGCCACTGGCGCCGCTGCGGCCAGGTTGACGTATAAATACAAATACCCCGCTGTTTGGAAAATCCGTTGAAAGATGTTTCTTTTACTCCCTCCGACTTCTTTCTTTTTACTGAATCGATTCCGGAAAGTTGTAAATCTCGTTTTCGAATAAAATTCCCAGATAATTGAAACGATACAACCTAGCTGGATAAATGAGGTATTACAAGATGCCAGACCCTAGACGTCGAATACCCAAAATCCTCATGTATGTAATATACTAGTCCCATGATCAGTTGCTACTATACACATCCACAACATTGACATACACATCTATACAAAATTACATACAACATGAAACAAATATGGTACATAAACTTAGATGATTATAAAGTTTACAATACAAGGGTCGGTTGGCCAAATAAAAGTTCAAGTATCAGAGGTAGCAGCGAAAATTTAATAGATTAAACTCAAAAGTCCAACGGCATGCCTATCCAAACCCTCAGGTAACCGACAAGGAGTAAACCCCAGAAAGACACATCCTGGTAACCCCCAGTACTGGGACCAAAGAAGGAGTCGCCCGTCATGTGGCCATCCTCATCCTATAAACAACAATTTAGACAAGATTGATTATATTGTGTACTCAGCAAGACTTGTAGTGTATCGTAAAATTTATTTATATGCATAACTAGCAAGGGAGAAGGTTCTATGCTACAAGTTATTTTCAGCATTAAGCAAATTTTATTTGCAATATCAATACATAGTATTTTGCAACGGGAGTTTAAAGAGCAGTTAATTAAATATGGAACAAGTAAGAAACTGAATAAGTAACTGTAACACCCTGTCTATTCGGAAGACAAGATGTCACCTAACAGGCCAACCTACTATTCAATTCCTAAGATTAACATCGCATTCAATGCTAAAGAAACGATTAATCAAGGTAACAATCTAGAGCTTAATAACAGTTCATCAATAAATTAAAACAAGAATTAACCAAAGCGAGAATAATGACCTCCAAGTGACAATTACTACAATCCATTACATTATAATTAAACCGAATAAACGTAAATAGAATTTTAACGAATGAATGATTTATTCAAGTGCGTGGAATGTGCTGGACTATACCCTCCCGCTAGCAACAGTTTCACTGGAATTCACCTAAAACAAATAAAAACAAGAGTGAGTCGAAACTCAGCAAGCACAACATATACATTCACAAAGAATACTGAATCGGAACAATCTTCCAAGTAATTCATTTACTTCCATGAATTTGCGAAAGCATGGTATGAATGAATGCATTGAAGGAGAATGGACTTTTCACATGTTTATACCGGTATAACTAGTGACACACCCGTCGGTGTTCACTTAAGCCCGTACTTCACAAAGTACGGGGACCCAATCACCGTATGAAGAACGTTTCATACGGGTGTCCGAAGTTGCCACATTGGAATGGTGGTCAACGTTGCCCACATTGGAATGGTGGGTCTCACATGCCCATATTGGAATTAATGGGACTTAATCCAGCTTTCCACTCCGTGTGACTAAAGGAAATATGTGTGCATGGAATGAAATGCATAACTTGAACTTCATCTCAATTTATCACAGAAGAAGGTATTGAAATCTACCACATCATGCTCAAATCACAGGAATATTCATAAGTTACCAAATTATCATGCATTCATCAAATTCACACAAGTTAAACATTGCACTTGCCTCCCGTGTTGTGACGTACTGGGAAGCAACGAAGGTGTCCTTCCACTCACCGGCTCACCGCCTATACAATCATTGTCACGGAATAAGGATAACAGGGTATAACATAATTACACGAGTTCTATGATACCCTCTAATCAACCCACACGCCCAAATGTTCGTTTTGACCTCTACGCCAAAAGTCCAGATTATCGATCTACAGGCAGTTGTACAAGAAAATTCACCATTAATTATCTGTAACTCTAAAAGACCTGAAACCAGTGCTCACTGAAACTTAACAGATCAGGCTACAAAACATTAGTTGGCAGAATCCCCTGATTCGGCCAAAACAGAGGGCTAATTAACAGCTAAACACAACTCATCTACATCTGTCCAGAATACAGATCAGTAATAAAGAAAACGGCGTAACTTATAGCCTACTGATCCAATGAGAATGATCCTTATCAACCTGGAAAGATAATTTCGAGAGCTACAATAACTTAGTTGGGTGAAGGTTCTGATTCGGCCCCTAATTTGGACAAAACCGAGGGGAAAACCGACAGTTCCAAATTCTCAGGCAGAGAGGACAACGCGCGGTTAAAAATTCATATCTCCTAAACCGTAAGGCGGAATCAAGTGATCTTGGTGCCAAAAGAAAGATAACGACATCAGGAACAAAACTCTAGAAGACGAAAATATCAGATTCGGCCTCTAAGTAAATCATAATGGCCCGACAAGAAAATATGCCAAATCACGTCATCTCTCCTGAACTGTCGTGGTAAAACTACCATATCTCCTAAACCCTAACTCCAAATCATATGATCTCTGTGCCAAAAGAAATCTAAGATCAAGGGCTACAACTTTCTAAGAGGTGAGAAGATCAAAAAACGTACGGAACTTACCCAAATCTGACGAACAAAATTGCTGCACTGCAGGGAGGAGGGTGGCGGCCGGTTGGAGAGGGGGAGGGAGTGGAGGGGAGAGGGGGGCGGCTAGGGTTAGGGGGAGGACACCCCCCAATGGCCGGCCCCCCTCTTGGGCCTCTTGGGCTTTGGCCCAAGGCCCAGGTTGCCGCGATATAGCTGAAAACCCCCTCAAATAATGGAATTTCTATTCTTTCAAAGTGCATTTTCCTCCCCAACTTCTTCTCAATTCCATCGATTTGATTCCAGGGCATTACATTCTACCCCCCTTAACAGGATTCGACCTCGAATCTTTGCAACGATCTACTAGAAAGGAAATGTGGTGGGAAAAATTAATCATCTTAAACACGTGCCTGAATCGAACAGATCTGGATATCGCCGCACATGCGAGACTCTAGCTCTCAAGTGTCCTCTCTCTCGGACGGAGGAACCTCAACACAAATATGTAAAACGACGATCGACCTAATGCTCACTGAACTTTCGGGTTCACTTATTAGAAGAGGATCAAGGTAAGACCTTACACGTTGGTCAACATCTTTAACTAAATCTCAAACTTTGAATGGCTCAATTTGTTCACTTAGCCCCGTAACATAACAGACGTTACGTGCTTCGCATATGGATCCGAGACGGTCAATGCGATATGCTAACTTCCCAATTTACGCAACCTTCAAACAAAGATAATCCAATGAAAATAGAGAGTCCTCATCGCATCTACGCAATGCTAACTCTCCACCAAAAGGTTAGATTCTAAATTTGACAATTCATCTCAAAACAAATCCATTTTACAACCAAAGGAGAAATCACTCAAATGCCCCAAACCAAAAACTTGCGGTTTGTCCGAATTTGGAAAGAATCAACACGCCAACACAAAGACCAACTCAAATTGCAGAAAACACAAGTCAACGACACAAAACTCAAACGAGAATCAAGAAAAGATCATTATCCCACGAATCATTCTTTGCCACACCCTCGCTTCTAGGAATAAAATTTCTCTCGAACCTCGAAATTGAATTCACCGACTACCACATGAGCTTAAACCTCTTAGTTAACATCCTCAAATTATACTCAAATTGAAATACATCATCCACACCTCGTGGGAGGCTCCATTGAATCCTCCGAATACTCTATGCATCTCATTCTACTTAATCAACCATAATTTGATTGAAGGCACCCAAAGCGCCACAAAAATAGATCCCATCAGTAACACCACGGCTATTCGAAGCCAAGATGTCACGCAATTACATTACCTCTAATTTTTCAAGAACAACTCGTAATCCTCGGACACACGCTCATGTACTACATCAAAAAGGTTCTATCAATGATCATTCCACTGCTCAGGAAACTCCTTTATTCCACTTTCTCTACACACACTCATTGAGTGACCAAAGGTCTAACATAACAATGCAAACACTAGATTTAACCTCCAAGATCTCTACCACAAATTTCAATTATAACATATAGGGAAATCAACGGATTGACTCTCCAACATTTTCCCCAATTCTAACATTCTCACTCATTTGCATCCTTAGAAATTTCCCGCCTAACCTCGCATCATTATCCAATTGCGTTGCTCTATAGAAGTAATCAAGGTTTCCATACCTTCGATAATCACCGACCTTTCAATCATGAACTGAAGTTCTGAAATTTCACTATACCATAGATTCTACTCAGTCGTAACACTTTTCAGACTTACTTCGAAACCAAACATTCCGTGTGAATTAATTTTTTCCCCCAAGAGATACAGATCAAAACCATTCTACATTCTACTACTCCTCCAATAACTTGGTAGCAAAATATCACCGCTACGATTACTCATCTACCACCAAACAGTTGCCAAACTTACCCTTTGCAAACACTTTGCAACCCAAAATTGTGATCCTTTCTCAAAAGGAAGAGGCGAACAAAGATAAGTTTATTCACACAAAAAGACGTTGCTCATCACGGCGAAAGCGAAACCAAAAGAAATATTCGATAAAGGTGATCTTGGAAAACAAAATCGAGTTCATAATTGGAGGCACACATCCCTCAAAAGAGAATAGCAAATAATAGCCGACACGAAAGAAAGATATTACGTTTGAAATTCACCATCTCTTGAGCGGAAAGAGCAACAAATTTAGGGACGCTTCAAATAACCACAAGATTTAATTAAGAATCGATAAGATCCTTCAACAGGTCAACTTGCTCGAAACAGTTCACCTACTTGGGAAACACGAGATCCAAATGTTCTCAGCCACAAAACTCGAAACATTTCCCTTACAGATTTCACGGAAAGCAAACGGATTAACTTCGTCTCGAAGAGATCAACGAAAATCTTCTTTGATTGCAACCTCACTTTGCGAACTCAAACCGAGGAGCCTTTCGGACTAAATCACACGAAATCTTTAAGAAGCAATAGGTTAATCCAATTCCTCAAGTTACCCAAAATAATTTCGATATACGGTTGATTCACGAGCTCCAAGGTACCGCGAAAGCTAAACTTGAAATATTCTTATTTGAACGATGTCACCAAAGGCGTCGATTTACTACGGTATTAACATCGGGCACATAACAACACTTAGAAAACATTTCGAAGACCCACGGAATGAATGGGTTGATTCCTTCTCGAAAGAAGAGGCAAATAGAAACGATCTTCACCAACTGAAAAATCACTTACCACTCGCAAGGAACACAGAACTCAGGGGAAAACCAATTAGGCAACGAACTCAGAAAACATATGGAAAGTCCACAGTTGAAAACATAGGCCTCACAAAAACAGAATATCAGACCTTAACCGTTATGAACAAACGGGTATTCAAGATCAAAACACCCGCATCACGGAAGAACTATTATAATTTTTCAACATATCGCTTTACTCGACAAACTATGTTTACCACAAAGAACTTGAATTCCCCAAAAGAGCATGAACACAAAACTGAAAATTTAATCATTTTAGAATTATTACGAAAGGCGGACAACTTTCTTTCTTTATAAAGGAATCAACATTACCATCACATTACTGATCATGTCAATAAACCTTCTAAAGGAACATGGCAAATCGTGTAATAGAAATTTTTCAACATCAAATGGAATTGTAATAACAACTTATTCTAAAAAATAAACTTAGTACGAAAACCACAAAGCTGAAACAAACCTCTCACGCAACTCCACCATAACATTAGAAAAGGGTTTCGACACTTTTTTTTCAAGAGAGGTTCTAAACTCCAACATTCCAACTACTCCAAAAGAAATGAGTAGAGTCAAGACTTTCTTCGATAAACTTTGTAAAAGCTAATTCCCGTTCCCCAAAATACCAAACGGTTAACTAGGTCCCCTTAATCAACAAGTGAGATAGGACCCTTACAAAAAAAGAATGATCTTGTCAATAATATCGTGTACAAGTAGCAAAGAGAGCTCAGCAATCAGAAAGACAAGAATTGTTTTGAAAAACATCTAGGGACCAATAGGAACCCGTAGCCAACTAGTTTGTTTGATTACCATCTCCGACTTAATCACCACAAGGCACCCCCAAAAGGGTTTTAACACTAATCCTCAGAAAAGAGATGCATTAAACTTCAAGACGCGGAATGATCCAAAAGAAATACATGGAGCCAATGCTTCCTCGTGTTAACGAACTTGCAACAGAAAACTCTCATTATACAAACTATCAAACGAGTAAACGAGTCACTATTTTCCAATGAGAAGGAAGGAACAAACATAGAAATATCAATATTGCCAACTGTCGAAGATCATTTAAAATAAAAGAAATTCAACACCTGAAAAATAATAATATTTTCAGAGAACCATTAAAGACCTATTGGATCTCATCAACTACCATGAATCATGAACCTAAGAGAAATTCATCAACTACCACCGGACAAGAATTTGTCAAAATCAGAAATCAAGGAAGAGAACCACTGTCTAAAGCATCCCAAAAAGAAATATGCAAGATCATTGTGCACTTGATAAACAACTTGCAAAAGAAATCTGCCAATGCCCGAAACCCCAAGCGAACACACGGGTTGAATTTTCCAACAGGGGTAAAACAGAACTTCGACCAAAAGGTAAATCTTGCAATTTAACTACGCCACGTGGAGCGAAATATCACAATAGAAAGAACAATAATTGTTTCAAAGAACGATCGAAACCCACTGAGATTGCCCACTTCATTATAACCTCCATTCAAAAGAAATTCACGAACTATCGAAACTACAATCGAAAAACCGGATACAAACTTGAGAAGGACAACAACTTCATCAATGAGCTCAGCTCAACACGTAACTATGGAACAGGTAAGAACTTCTCTACTATTACAACACGAACAGTGGTGTAGCACGCAAAACCGTGACGACAACCACGAACTCACCGCCGACGTCCGCTACCGATACGCATAACTAATGCAATCAATTATGAATATATAGGATCATCTCATGACAATCATATAATAATTCATAGATATATAGGATATCACATCACGTCATAGATTAATAACAAGAAAGAAAGTACAGAAGCAATTCTATACCATACAACATAATGAACCAAATCACTAGAAATGCGGAAGCAATGGATTTCCCAAACCCCACCTACTGTGCACAGTGTGTCATTTTAATACCTTTCTACTAACCACGGACCTAAAGCCCGCTCTGATACCAACTGTAACACCCTGTCTATCCGGAAGACAAGATGTCACCTAACAGGCCAACCTACTATTCAATTCCTAAGATTAACATCGCATTCAATGCTAAAGAAACGATTAATCAAGGTAACAATCTAGAGCTTAATAACAGTTCATCAATAAATTAAAACAAGAATTAACCAAAGCGAGAATAATGAACCTCCAAGTGACAATTACTACAATCCATTACATTATAATTAAACCGAATAAACGTAAATAGAATTTTAACGAATGAATGATTTATTCAAGTGCGTGGAACGTGCTGGACTATACCCTCCCGCTAGCAATAGTTTCACTAGAATTCACCTAAAACAAATAAAAACAAGAGTGAGTCGAAACTCAACAAGCACAACATATACATTCACAAAGAATACTGAATCGGAACAATCTTCCAAGTAATTCATTTACTTCCATGAATTTGCGAAAGCATGGTATGAATGAATGCATTGAAGGAGAATGGACTTTTCACATGTTTATACCGGTATAACTAGTGACACACCCGTCGGTGTTCACTTAAGCCCGTACTTCACAAAGTACAGGGACCCAATCACCGTATGAAGAACGTTTCATACGGGTGTCCGAAGTTGCCACATTGGAATGGTGGTCAACGTTGCCCACATTGGAATGGTGGGTCTCACATGCCCATATTGGAATTAATGGGACTTAATCCAGCTTTCACTCCCGTGGGCTAGCAAAGGAAATATGTGTGCATGGAATGAAATGCATAACTTGAACTTCATCTCAATTTATCACGTAAGAAGGTATTGAAATCTACCACATCATGCTCAAATCACAGAATATTCATAAGTTACCAAATTATCATGCATTCATCAAATTCACACAAGTTAAACATTGCACTTGCCTCCGTCTTTGTGACGTCTTCGGGAAGCAACGAAGGTGTCCTTCCACTCACCGCCTCACCGCCTATACAATCATTGTCACGGAATAAGGATAACAGGGTATAACATAATTACACGAGTTCTATGATACCCTCTAATCAACCCACACGCCCAAATGTTCGTTTTGACCTCTACGCTAAAAGTCCAGATTATCGATCTACAGGCAGTTGTACGAGAAAATTCACCATTAATTATCTGTAACTCTAAAAGACCTGAAACCAGTGCTCACTGAAACTTAACAGATCAGGCTACAAAACATTAGTTGGCAGAATCCCCTGATTCGGCCAAAACAGAGGGCTAATTAACAGCTAAACACAACCCATCTACGTCTGTCCAGAATACAGATCAGTAATAAAGAAAACGGCGTAACTTTTAGCCTACTGATCCAATGAGAATGATCCTTATCAACCTGGAAAGATAATTTCGAGAGCTATAATAACTTAGTTGGGTGAAGGTTCTGATTCGGCCCCTAATTTGGACAAAACCGAGGGGAAAACCGACAGTTCCAAATTCTCAGGCAGAGAGGACAGCGCGCGGTTAAAAATTCATATCTCCTAAACCGTAAGGCGGAATCAAGTGATCTTGGTGCCAAAAGAAAGATAACGACATCAGGAACAAAACTCTAGAAGACGAAAATACCAGATTCGGCCTCTAAGTAAATCATAATGGCCCGACAAGAAAATATGCCAAATCACGTCAGCTCTCCTGAACAGTCACGGTAAAACTACCATATCTCCTAAACCCTAACTCCAAATCATATGATCTCGGTGCCAAAAGAAAGCTAAGATCAAGGGCTACAACTTTCTAAGAGGTGAGAAGATCAAAAAACGTACGGAACTTACCCAAATCTGACGAACAAAATTGCTGCACTGCAGGTTGGAGGGTGGCGGCCGGTTGGAGAGGGGGAGGGAGTGGAGGGGAGAGGGTGGGGCGGCTAGGGTTAGGGAGGACACTTCAATGGCGGCCCCCTCTTGGGCCTCTTGGGCTTTGGCCCAAGGCCCAGGTTGCCGCGATATAGCTGAAAACCCCCTCAAATAATGGAATTTCTATTCTTTCAAAGTGCATTTTCCTCCCCAACTTCTTCTCAATTCCATCGATTTGATTCCAGGGCATTACAGTAACAAATCACAAGCCTCCTTGGCTGCAATCAACATTTTATTCTCAGCCATAGACATAACACTAAAATTAATCAACATCAAAATATCCAACCCATCATTTTTCCAACAAACTGTTTTTGAAAAACAAGACTATATTCGCCAATACTATACTTAGCACGCTCATCATCACGAGCAAGGCTATTTAAATAGATTTACACTCTGCAGAGGTGTACAACTTCACCCACAGTATACTAATTTTCTAGTTTATCCGGCATCCATCGATACCATCGCTCACGATCTTTTAGTAAGTAGTCTGGAGCATATAACGAAGCCTTTACATCACCTAGTCCTAGCCTTGCACTAGCCCGACAATGAAAATCCTCACTTCAATCTCGGGTACCTCCCGTCAAAATGAGGTATTAACTGTTGTGTTAGCAAGCTTTGTTCCTAACGCCTCGGTGAAGGCAGCCCCTTCAAGCAATCACGCATGTGCGTACTACTACGGCCTACCAACATGTAAGGTTAGTTTTCGATGACCTAATTAGCTAATGCCGTCCTATACCGACATATGTGGTTGTACGCTTACGCTTAGGTCTGATATACTAACGTTCGGTCTTTAAATGACCCGGGCGAGGATCTCCCCCTATCTACATACAAGAAACCCTCACATTCATCAGTTCATAATATAACTCTCCCGCGTCGAAATCTAGGTTTTTTATTTTTATTTTCATACAAAATAAACAGAGGTAACCCATTTGGGCCATTATTTCAAAATTTTCCAAATCATATTCAATATTTCATCCAGTCTCAAATTTTATTAAAGACTAGAGCCCGGCTAAGCATTTGTTACCTAAACCATAACCTAGTGGCTACAACAGCAAGGATACTAATATTTCAAGCAGGATCATGCATTGAATAGGAATATAACTATCGTTATCCCCCAAATAGAGAAATTTTAAGTAAACATACACACATGCATAATAGATTTTGCAAAAAAAAGTACAATAATTAAAATAATAGGATTAACATGGTCAAAGGGGATGCTTCCCTTGCTCTGGTATGTCAGAGTATAAGGATGGTGGATCGTCGAAAATTTCGTTCGAAGTATCGACATCTATTCAAAAATTAACTATAGAAAAATAATATCAACATCAAAAAAAATCCAAATATTTTTGCATATTCATACTAATCATGATTTTATATGAATTTATATAAAAAATATTCATTTGATTTGGAGTTCATATGCAAAAGTTATTAATGTTTGAATTTAGCTCGATTTTGAAAATCCTGAAATTTAAAAAAGGTGACGTCGAAAGCGTATTTTCTGATGTTTACGCCTTCTAACAAAGAAAGTGTATTTTCCTATAAACTGAAAGCGGATTTTCTCATTTTTCTAACTTTTATTAACTTACATGTGGGGCCTACATGTCAGTGACTCATATTTTTATTTCCTTGATTTTATTTATAAAACAAAGATGGTGCCACATATCATATACTCATTATTTATTAAGTAATTATTCAACCTATTTTTTATTTTATTTAACTGATGGCTAGGGTCCACATGTCAGTCTCTCGGTTCTAAAATATGTTTTTTAACCAGAAATAGCGGGTGGTCCCACATGTTAGTGACTCATTTATTAAATACGTTTTAAATTAGATTTTTTTATTAACATTTCAACTGGTCCCACTTGTCATACACTCACCACACCTAAGCTCTGTTACTTAGCGCTAATCATCTCTTAACCCCATGGGCCCACTGGGGAGAGAGAGAGAGAGAGAGAGAAAGAACAGAGTTGCACACATGGTCGAGCGCCATGGCGAGTTCACGGGCGATGAGGCAAGTGCGGCAAAGTTCAAGGGAGCCCAAGAATGGAGAGGGTGTTAAGGCGATGGTAGGGGAGGTGAAGATCGCTGGAGAGGTGGACGAAGTCGACAATGTGACGGCGAGGTGAGGTGTGGAGCTTCGGGTCGGCGATGGCTTTGGTGAAGGAGGTGTTCTCAGAGCTAAAGGAGAGGCGCACTGGACTCAGCAAGTCCAGACGATGCTAACGGAGTAGGTGCGGGGACTTAGGGTCACCATAGGCGAGTCGACGGCATGCAAACGCGACGGCGATGGCTAGGAGGAAAGGATCACTAGGGACTCGCCCTTGACAAAATGATACAGGCATAAGGACCAAATGCTCACCACGACCACGAGGGTGAAGAAAATAAGGTCGAGGGAGGTCTAAAGCGGCTTGTAGATGATGAGCAGCGGCGGCGCAGAGGAGGTTCACGGCGTTCACGGCGATAGCCCTTCACAGCGATGGAGAGGATGCAAAGAGTGTTGCATTAGTTCACTATGTCCAAGAGATGGTGCATACACAAGCAATTGGACTGAGGCTCACCGGGCTTCAAAGAAGAACAAAAATGGTAGCAGCGGCCAAGGATGAGGAAGAAGGATGGTGAAACTCAGATTCTTGGCAAGTTTGCTAGAGTGAGTGAGGGGAAAGCATGAATAAGGTATGGAACAGATGATGACGCGGTTGATTTGAACCCGAGCTCACTGCAGCGATGGGAACGAGTTGACGCGAACAGTGCATCCCGGAGTCGAGGACAAAGGTGATAGCGGTCGTGCTATAAGGCTCCAGAAGCTGCATTAACTAGAGAGGAAAGATGAGTGAAGGTCAAGGGTGAAAGTGACGGTCGCCGCTCAGGAGGTGCGCTCACCAGCATCGAAAACAACACAAGCGTTCCCGTGAAACCAAGGAGCGATAATGCTCAGGTTTGTGCTAAATGGAATGTTGACGAGCTGAGGAAGACAATGTGTACTCTATTGCATAAATAGTTGTGATAAATGCGCAAGAAGAACGACTTGACGACGACGGTTGCACGAGAAACTTGTGGCCAACCTTGGGTCTCTAAGTTCACGTGGGAATTCAACCGTGCAGATAGCACGGGCGAGAGCAGGTGGAGATGACGAGGGGTCATTGCGTTCAAAAACGATGGGCACTAGTCATGATCCGCGGGCGGTGCCGACATGAGCTCGACACGTTGGAGTGCGAAGACGAAGGCAAGGCGAAAGAAAGACTCCAACAGGTGGGGCCATCATGTCAATGAGAGACGTGGGGTGCTGGTGTGGGCTCGAGTGAGCACGAAGGAGTGGGCCGACACGGATTCGTCCCAGCAGCTCGATGGGAATTCAAATCAGATTTTTCAATTTTCAAACTGGTTGATAGTTATTCGAATTTATAAATAGAACAAATGTGCTCCACAAATTATGAAAATTTTAGTGGAGGCTTCTAACGCAATATAGTATGGTTCCTTGTGTATAATTTTTAGGATTTTATCTATTCTATGATTTTTTTCAAAAATTCTTTTAATCTTCTACTTGCATGTAATGTCACTATTTGATTTATGCAAAAGTTCAAAAACATGCTCAAAATATTTTTCCCACATATAAACATACTCAAAAATCTTTTCCCATTTATTTTCATTATATTTTTCCAAAGTTAGGATTTTTGGGATGTTTTAGACCTACCCCTTACAAAGAATCTTTCTTGTTGGCCTTGGATGTCACAAAAATATGCATTATTATCTGCCAGCAGTGAAAGGAGTCAAAACTCTCTAAGAAAATGGATGACAGAATATGTAAGTCAGTTTGGCAGTAGATGTTGCCAATCTTTATAGCTGGGCTCAGGATTCCTGCTGCACCTGAGGAGTCTGTAGAAACAAGAACTGCGTGGAAAGGGACAAAGGATAAGATTTACATGAAAGTAAATGATATCCAGAAGAGTTCTTTGTGTTGATCCAGGCCAGGCATGTTACCTCGAAGGATTTCCCTGATCTCTCATACTCAAGCATGCTGAGAGCTACTTCACAGCTCTGGGAGACTATAGGCTCAGAGTCCTTCGCAAATTCCTCCAAAAGTGCAATGCTTTCTTGATCTACAGCACAGCATAAGCATGATCTCAGGGAACTGAGATATATATGCATGGATTGGAGATAGTAAATGGCATTCTGACAAATCCTGTGGTATTAGTTACCTGCAATTGAACCAAGGGCCTCAGCAGCTTCATGCCTAACCATTGGGTGCTCGTCAACGTTCTTCAAGACAGCCGAAAGTGCATCTGAAGCAGCTTTATTTTGCAGCTGACCTAACACATAAGCAACCTGCAGAGCAGTAGAATAAAAAACGATTACGTTGCAGAAAACAATAGGCGCTGAAATAATAAGAATATGAAACGGTTATCTCAAGGAACAGAACAAACTGATCAATACAGATGGCCTCATCAATAAATCAAGCAAAGTGCAGTCTGTAATTCGGATAAGTTTCATAAAATACAACATGCCACCAATCTATCCTGATCTCTTCGCTTTCTTTTTTCTTCCCTGGAAGAAGGCACGTTCCCAATTTCCATTATTAATGGATAACTTCTTACAGAAAATAATTTTGTTACAGACTCTTTCTTTGACAGGAAATATCAGCGTCGTCGTAAGGCAACAACGGCCGTGGTGCCGTGAGCATGCAGCAAGTTAGCAAGCGTGGAAGGCCAGGACTTCTTGCGCACGGAGGGGAGGAGAGATAGGATTAGTCTATTCGGTATTAGTTAATTTAGGTAATATCCATTAGGGATACTTGAGATTGTTAGCTATCCCTTCCGGATACGATTAGTTGGTTAGTCCTCCATATAAAGGGCACACAATTGTAATCAAGAGATCAAGGAATAACAGAATTAGTCTACCCATACCTCCAACCGGTTCAGAGCCTCGTTGCGCTGGCCAAGAATAAGTCTCGTCTGATTCACGAGGGCGAACTCCATCGCTCTCCTTATCCGCTTCGCTCCAACCCCAACTCTCATTCCCATCTTGTTCTACCGTTACATCAACCCCTTAAACCGAGCGCCCGAGCCGTATCAATTTGGTATCAGAGCCGTATGCCGGGAGTCCATGCCAGACGACGATCCTAAATCACAAGCGTCTACCGTCGTCAACGCAAAGGAGGACTCAGCCAAGCTCGACCAGATCCTTGCGCAGCTATCAACGCTGAACAGGCGTTTGGACAGCAATGATTTGCGCATCTCACGTACGAAAAAGTTCCAGACGGAGGGCCAAAGCAGTGTGTTGATGGCTCTGCCCTTGCCGCCACTATAGCTGACGCCAACAGCAGGAGGTGGCCGGGTGGGCAAGGAGTTCCATGCGTGCTGCGATTCCACAAGTTGGAATTTCCGACATATGATGGAGATGAAGACCCCTTGCCGTGGCTCAATCGATGCTAGCATTTTTTTCCAGGCCGGCGTACTATGGAAGAGCAAAAGGTATGGCTTCCTACCTACCACCTCACAGGTAACACAACTATGGTACTATCAGCTCGAGCAAGACGAGAGCATTCTCTCCTAGCCTTGCTTTGTTGACTATGTGAATACGCGCTTCAGGCCGCCCTTGCGCAGCAATCTGTTGGGCGAATTGGCTAATCTACAGCGCACGAGGATTGTCCAGGAGTATCAACAATAGTTCCTTGCGTTGCTATGTCGTTCCGAGCAACTCTCGGCAAAACAGCAAGTACAACTCTTCACAGTACGACTCTGTAACCCGCTGAAAACTGACGTGGAACTCCACAATCCATCCAATTTGCAAACGGCGATGAGTCTCGCTCGTGCATATAAGGTCGTGGCGAGGAAGATTCGGCAGACGCCCTAGCTCTATTGCGTGGCATGACCGCCCCACGTTTCTCCGAGCTGATTCCAACCAAGCAAGGCAAGCTTCTACCGGTTGGTCCTACGCCGTCCCCGCCTATCGCCCGCACGGCCAGCCCGACGCCGACAAGCGCACCAGACCAGGGGTTGCTTCCAAGGCCTCCCACATCACGGTTTCGACAGCTCACACCTGAAGAGATGAATGATCACCGCCTCAAAGGATTGTGCTATAATTGTCCAGCGAAGTTCACTCGCGGTCATGCCTATTCGTTCAATGGCATATATCTCCTCAAGCTGGACAAAGATTCAAGCGATGAGACGGCCAACAACGATGTACAGATTTCCTTGCACGCCATCACGGGTGAGTATAGGTTGGACAATGGAGCTTCGGGTGTCCATCCAGGGCACCATCCACACAGCATTGGTGCTCTGGTTCGACGCATAATTTTTTGGCGCACGGGGTGGCCGACCGTCTTGGGGTGCGCCTCACACCGCTTCCCGAGATGAAGGTCATAGTGCCTAACAACGATCGTGTCACAAGCTTAGGGGTGCACCGCGGCCTACGCATCGACATCGAGTCATTTGATGTTGACTGCTACACATTGTCATTGGAGGGCATTGACGTCGTTTTGGGCATTCAGTGGCTTCGTTACCTACGGCCGATCATGTGGAATTTCGACCTCCTAACCATGTCCTAGTGGCGAGATCACCAGGTGACATGGCAAGGCTTAGCCGCCGACCTAGGCGTTCCACGCCTTCACATGTGCACTCGGGTGGATGTGCTGGTCGATCTTCTGCTTGCCTTTGCACCTATCTTCGACGTGCGACACGGTCTTCCTCCGCCCCGCTATCATGATCACCACATCCTTCTCCTACCTGGGACAGCGCCAGTGGTAGTTCAACCATACCGATACCCGTAGCTTTTGAAAGATGAGATCGAACAGCAGTGACAACATGCTTCCACAGGGGATAATTCGTGAAAGTCATGGATATCAAGGCGTCGCCTAAGCGTCGCTTAGGCGATAAGGCGGTCGACAGCGCGTCGCCTCGCCGTCACCTTGCCATGCATGCCTAAGGCGTCCGCCTTAAGAATAAGGCGTCGCCATGGAGTCTGCAAGGCGGCAAAAGGCGTCCAGAAGCTCCAAGGCGGCCGCCATAAGAAGGGGTGGAGGAGATATAGAGACGGGAGTCACGGGATGAGGGGGCAAGCATAAAACCTGTAGCCGCGTGTGTGAAGCCGAACAACCAAAGACCTAGCGCCGCCTCCATCCCCATCACGGCCTCCATCCCTGAAGCGGCGCACCGGCGACCATCTGTTGCGCCACCGTCCTCTGCGGTGCTGATCCAGGTTTGCTCCATAGTCCATCCCCTCCCTCCCCGGTCTCCACCTCCACCTCCACCTCCACCTCCTCCCCGGGGCGGTGATGCGGGAGAAGGGAGGGAGGGGGAGGCGGGGAGAAGGGAGGGAGGGGGAGGCCGGCGGGGAGAAGGGGGAGCCGGGTCACCCGGGTCGCCATCGGGAGCGTCGGTGGAGTCAGCGGAGCCGCGGAGGATAAGGGAGGGAGAGGGAGGTGGGGAGATGGGAGGGGGCGGGGGGAGGGGGAGCCGGTCGCTATCGAGCGCCGACGAGTCGGCGAGAGCTCGTGTTTTGGCGGCGTCAGCAGAGCGATCGAAGCGCAGCGAGTCGGCAAACCGCTTTATGCTATTGGCCGCCATCGTGTGCTAAATGCCGAATCGTGTTATCTTTGAAGGGATCTTTGCTTTGGCCGAATCGTCACGATTATTATTTCTATGATTCTATCTTTGTACTGCAGAAGCAAAAAAAAATGGCAAGCGCAAGTAAGTGCAAGTATTGCATCATCCGAGGATACTGAGAGATGAGAGCGTTGGACTATGCTACTTTCGTGTTGTGGACTACTATTATGTCATTAGACTACTCTAAGCTTGTGGACTTATCACCTATGTTATTTGTGTAAACTTATGTCGCTTATGTCGTGCTTGTTAATTTGTTATGTTACTCATATTTAATTCTCAGATTCACTTAATTGTTATTGTGGACTTATGTTGCATTGTTGTTCATTATTCATGTGGCTTGTTGCTTGGGAGAATTGAAGAGAGGAGAGACTGCCAACAAGGTATGTCACTCAATCCGTATTTACTCAATTAATTGGAACACAATTTGTATCTATTACATTTATAACAATCTATATGTTGAAACTTGCAAGAGGGATGGATACTACATGGGAGAAGAGCAATTGGAAAGGGGGATGGGTGCTACATGACCTCAAGAATTGACAACAACAAGGTACTTGTGCTGCTGAAATGCTCATTTTATTCACTGCCTTAGCGCCTTAGGACGAGAGTAAGGCGTCGCCTCGCCTCACGCCTTACCGCTTAAAAGGTGTGAGGGGGGTGGGTCGCCTCGCCTCGCCTTACCGTCTTAATAACCATGGTGAAAGTACATCAGCGTTCTCTTCATCGGCGCCCTCAATGATAAAAACAGTCAAGGATAAATTTCTGATTCCAATCGTCAACGAGCTCTTGGATTCTTAAGCCTTCTCTTCGTCGTTTCGTCTTGGTGTTTTTTGACGATATTTTGATTTATAGCTCGCCCTGGTCCAAACACATTCAGCAGGTACGCGTCGTGCTGCAGTTGTTGTGCAAACATAACTTGTTACTCAAACGTTCCAGGTGCTCCTTTGGAATCGATTCAGCACATCATCTGTGGACAGGGTGTGGCCAGGGATCCTGATAAGGTATCGGCTGTGGAGGATTGGCCGATCCCTGGTTCGGTGCGGGCTTTGCGGGGATTTCTTGGTCTCACTGGCTATTACGGAAAATTCAACCAAGATTATGATGTCTCACCAAACTGACGAAAAAAGAGGCATTTGTATGGAGTGATAAGGAGGCTCATGCTTTTGTCACTCTTAAGACGACTCTCGCTTCTACACCGGTATTACAACTACCCGACTTTAATGTGCAATTTATTGTGGATTGTGATGCGTCTGGCACTGGGTTTGGTGTCGTTCTCCACTAGAGGGGTCAGCCTTTGGCGTTCTTCAGCGGCGTCATGGTGCCGCAATACGCCAAGCTCTTCGTGCATGAATGTGAGCTTATTGGTTGGGTCAAAGGCTCAAAGCTATTCGCCATTGGCATCCATATTTGTGGGGGTGAGTTCGTACCGATCACTATAGCCTGAAATTAAAGCTTTTTTGTTATACCTTGATGGTAGAATATCGACGGGTCAACAAAATGCCACGGTCGATGCCCTTTCTCAGCGGACGGAGGACCAGCCGACTCCATGCGATTTCTACTACTCATTTTGATATTTTTGACAGCCTTCATCAAGACCTTAGCTCATAGCCCGACTTGGTCCAACAGCGTGTTGCGCTATTAGTAGGTGATACCACATCGGGATGGTCTGTCGTGGACGACTTGCTCCTTTTCCACGGGTGTGTTTTGTTTTGACTAATTCCGAGGCGTGGGCTACTCTCGTGGCTGACACTCGCAACTCAGGCCACGAAGGAACTCAGAAGATGCTTCATCGTCTTCGGTCTCAATTCCATGTACCCGACATGTGCACACTGGTCCAGGAATTTGTGCGTGGTTGTGCGACCATTCAACGCAACAAGTCCGAGCATTTGCATCCTTCCGGTTTTCTTCGGCCATTACAAGTTCCACATCAGGTTTGGGGTGATATTTCTATGGATTTCGTGGAAGGATTTCCCAAGGTACATGGCAAGTCTGTGGTGCTTACCGTTGTGGACTAGTTTTCAAAGTAAGCCCACTTTCTGGCATTAGGTCATCCGCATGCAGCAAGTTCGGTTGCTTGTGTCTTCTTTGACAATATCGTTCGGCTTCATGGCATTCCATCATCAAATGTGAGTGATTGTGATCCTGTTTTAACGAGCTCCTTTTGGTCTGAACTATTTTGTCTTGTTGGTTCTAAGTTGCACCTCGGTTCGCTTTTCATCCGCAATGTGATGGTCAAACTGAAGTCGTCAACCACATCATTTGCATGTATCTTCGTTGTCTCCCTGGGAATCGCCTAAAGGAGTCACTTCGTTGGCTTCCTTGGGCGGAATTTTGCTACAATTCCTCCTTCCAAACAGCCCCACGAGCTACTCCCTTCAAAGTCGTCGCTCATATTGCGGTTGTTGATCATCAACTTGTGGAACGTAACGAGTTTCTTGCTGAAAATCGGGAATGCTTGCTTCAAGCTTATAATTCTATGAAGGAACATTATGATAAAACTCATCAACCTGTCGTTGATGTGGGACAGAGGGTTTGGCTACAGCTTCATCACCTCGCAGCGGCATCATTAGGCCGGCCAGCAATGGGCAAGCTTTCTCCTAATTTTTTGGGCCTTATAAGATTCTACAACATATCGGCTCAGTCGCTTACCGCTTGCAACTGCCCGTTCATGCTCATCTAGACGATGCTCTTTATGTTGCATTGTTGAAGCCTTTCCATGGGGAGCCACCTGAAGAGATTGTACCATTACCTGATATTCATCATGGTCATGTCCCTAAGTCGGCTTAAGTGCTTTGGGGCCGCTTTACATCCGACAGTTGGGAAGTTTTGGTTCGTTGGGAGGATCGGCCGGCCACTAAAACATCATGGATGCCAGTTTCGGCGTTTCGCCAGTGTTATCCTTCTATGCAGCTCGAGGACAAACTGTTTCTTCAGGGTGGTAGAAATGTTACGGACCCTTTCTTTGGCAAGAAGTATAAGCGTCACCATAAGGCTACAACGGTCGTATTGCCATGAGCATGCGGCAACTCAACAAGCGTGGGCGGCCAGGACTTCTTGCACAGGGAGGGGAGAAGAGATAGGATTAGTCTATTCGGTATTAGTTATTTTAGGTAAATCCCTTATAGTTACTTGAGATAATTTAGGTAATATCTATTAGGGATACTTGAGGGTGTTAGCTATCCCTTCCGGATACGATTAGTTGGTTAGTCCTCCATAGAAAGGACACACAATTGTACTCAAGAGATCAAGGAATAATAGAATTAGTCTCCCCCTGTACCTCCGGCCGGTTCAAAGCCTTGTTGCGCTGGCCGGGAATAAGTCACGTCCGACGCACAAGGGCGTACTCCGTCTCTCTACTTATCCACTTCGCTCCTACTCTCCTTCGCATCTTCTTCCGCCTTTACATCAACACCTTAAGCCGAGCCGTATCAAATTTCTTGGTGATCCTACTTACTAGAAAATTGAGAAGGTGCAACTGGATAGTTTTGCTTTATTTATGTTCTTTCTCTATCATAAAAGACAGGTGACTCGATTAAAACAAGACATTCCGTCTTGCATAATTTATTCTTGTGGAAAAAAGATGCAAACAAAGTTTAGTTAAAGTTCAAGCAAACCTCATGGCGTAGAAGAGCACTTTTGACACGTAGAGCTGCAAGGATAGCAGAAACAGCAGCATCTCTGCCATCATTCCGAAGTGCAAAAAGAGCTGCATAACGTTCATACATGCTTTCTTGCTCATCGAGGAGAAGCTCCTGAAAAATATCCACCACGTTAGTAACATGAAGATAATGTACACAAAACACAATGAACACATATATGACTCTTGAAAGACATACCTTAGCTGCTCTACCGAAAGTCCTTGCTTTGCAGGCAGTGCTGGATCAACTGAAAGAAAAGGTGAAATGGTTGTGCTTTCAGCACCAGTCACATTCTTCTGCTCTTCTATCCGTTTAAGAGCCAACTCACAAGTTTCTTGTACCTCCACGGCAGGATCAGCTGCTAAACTCTCCTCCAACAGGGGAATGCTCTTCTCCAGGCCAATAGCTCCGAGGGCTTCAGCAGCCTGATCAATATACAGCTTCTCAAATGGATAGCAAAGCACTAGAAGCATTGTATAACAGTAAATTCTGCCATAGTAACTACCTCATGGCGGACAATTGGATGCAGCGAAAGATCTTTGAGTACTGCCTCTAATGCAGGGATAGCCTCAGCATCCTGCATTTGTCCAAGTGCAAATGCAGCCTCATGGGCAAGCAAGTTAGAAGAATCCCTTGCAGCTGAGCAATGCAGCACATATGTCAGGTTTTCTTAAGCACTTTCTTTCTAGTACAGTTTTTGCAGTAATGGACTAACAAAACATTGATAGACAATTAGAGCTAGGAGTTTTGTCAGTGACAGCGGACCTAAAGTAAAAAGCGCATAATCTCACAATTGAGCGCTATCAACAAGTAAATCCTAATGTCATCATATCATATCAAAAGAAACCCACAAAGAAAGGGGGAAGACATCAGAACTTAGAACAAATTATCATGTCCATAACCTACAAGAAGAAAACCACACGATAATTTGGGATAAGCACCATAGTCAACAAATATATTGATCCTAGGATCACTAATTCATAGGAAAGTTAGGTGCTAGATTTCACAGCTTTCTTGTAGATATCCACATTTCACAGCTTTCTTGTAGATATCCCCCAGAATCACTGGTACAAGACGAAAAATTAACACGCAGAACCTCCCAAGTCCAAATCTACTAATTAGGCCAACCAAAAACTAGTATTATCCAAAATTATCAGACAGACACCAGCATAAACAAAATGGAAAGGTGAAAGCTGCACAAACTACTCAACTAGTGAAATAAACTACCAGATTTTGTGGAGGGTAATCCATAGTACATCCTTTATTAGCACATGATCATCTAGTATAGGCTTATGAGATCTGTATTCAGTAAGGAGAAGAAGCTACTATACCAGGACCAACACCGTAGTACCCTACTACCATAGCACCATTATATAATTCGAGGGTTATTAAATTGGGGCAAAAACAAGTCCACTAAAAGTCTAAAACTTGCAACTATGTTGAATAAGTACCTAAAATAAATACTAAAAGCACAAAATTAGTGTGTTATGGCATAATAGCTGCAATATTAGTTCAATTAGGTCCGGAAAATACTAAAGATCGCAAATTTCTTGTACTGGTCGCTGAGATTGAGCAGCAAAGCTACTAAAGACTTCCACTTTCCTGCAGGTGGAACAACAGTCACTACTCGCAGAATACTACCATCAGCAGATAAAGGGAGGGGGGTCGCTAAGATGAGACCTTGGAGGAGGGCGCAGCGGGGGGCGTCGCCGCGGAGGTTGCGGAGGGAGAAGAGCGCTCGGAAGCGCTCAGCAACAGGCTGCGCAGCATCTAGCAACCGCTCGCAGAGGAAACGCTCCATCTCCGGGGACGGCTCGAACGCGGAAGAAGCTGTCATTGTTGGCGACTCCATGGAACTGGACGACGAGGTGGTCACGCTGCTCAGGTACACGCCGGCGTCTGCTGCAAGTACTTCGCGTTAACTCGACTCCACATCACTATCCCCACGTAATCTCCGTCGTCCGATCGAAATAAGTGAGGATGCGATTGGGGAGGAGGCGGGCACGGCGTCGGTGGAGGCGGCGCTTTGGGAGGAGGCGGCGGCGGGAACAGCGTCGGTCCACGCGGTGAGGGAGGCGTCGGACGGACGGCGGCACGAGCGATAGGCGAGCGGAGGATGGCGCCGGAGAAAGGCGGGCGGAACTTGGGGGCGGCGTATGGCGAGGCGAAAGGAGGTCGGCGTTGAGAGAGGAACCGGACGGAGGGCGGCGATGGGCAGGAGACGGCGCCGACGGCAGGCGGAACCCTAGTCGCCTCCTACGACTGGGTGGAGGAGCTGTGGGCGGGGTGGTGTTGGGAAGCTGTGGGACCCGGATTGATTTGCATCCAGAACCGAACCATATGTTTATTACGAGCTAGTTAAATTTTTAGCCGTTTTTTTAAGTGTATTTGCACGATCGGTCGTTTTTTATTTTGTTAAAAAAAACATATTTTCACATAATCACTGTACGATCAGCCACCGAGCCATCCAATACTGCTACATATCACTTCCCACACGGTCACCATGCGGTAGCCGCTGCCTCCCGCACAGCCACCATGTTGTGCCCCCTCTCGTACACGTCGTGTGGCCTCCCCTCCGCACGGCCCTCCCTCTCGCACCCGACGTGTGGCCTCCTCTCCCCTCCCCTCCGCACGGCCCTCTCTCCCACCAGCTCTTCCCCTCCCGTCATATGGAAACCAGTTCGGTTATGTTCTCTGGAGAAACAAAAAAAAAATCGTCAGTGGATTCCACCTATCGTTCGGAGAAGCTCCAAAGCCTAAACCCCTTTTATTCCCCGTCACATCGTTGTCTTATGCATGCATGTGAATACCAATTGGCTCGCGCGGGGAAGGATTCCCTCCCGCAGCGGCTATAAATTAGATAGCGAGCGCGATTTCGCTTCGCCGTCGCTCGTTCGCTCGCTCTCTCTTTCGGTCGCTCTCTTGCTCTATCAATTTTATTTTTGAGGATATTTTAACGTTATTAACTGCCGTCATTAGAAGTCAATTTAGTAGGTAATTTTTATCTCCATCGATTTTTCGTCATTCATAAATTCTTTATTAACTTCGTACTTAGGTAGTTGTAATTTTTCAGACGCACCTATTATAGGTGTTCTGGAATTATCGTAGGAAAATCTGTTTGACTTTATTAGTCGCATTTAATTAGCCGTATTTGAACTTTATTAGTCGCACTTGCTATGTTTAGCCAACGGCACTACAATCTCTCACTGCTTCAGAAGAATAAAACTCGATCATGCATGTACCATGGGATCCAGAGTAAAATGCTATCACGGTATTAGAAAGTAGCAGAACTACAGAAGCATAAGCCCAATCTTACATGACGTCGAAGAATAAAATTAGTAAACTTGTCAATGTTTCTCATTATAATTCACTCTCGCTTAAAAAAATTAAAATTAAAATATACTTTAGGTATGGTTCAGAGAGTGAGGCCATTAAATATGCTTATAGATGTTTAGAGAAGAAAGCAATGTTTGTTGCGTCACCTGCTAAGCTTTTCTCTTCAATGCAATATTTGTTGTGTCACCTGCTACTGTTGGTCTTGAATATTTTACAATGTTTTAGATAAAACATACATGCACAACCTAACTCCCCTTGTTAATACCAATGTTAGGGTCAACAAACATACATACTATTTGTCTTGTAGCTATATATTGTGCACTGTTTCTGATGCGGTCAAGTAGTTCGAAAGCATGTGCTCAACTAACACCAATTAATTAGTTGGTTACTACTAATAATTTAAACATATGTTGCATTGGTGTGTATTTAATTGAGGACTAATTATGCCAAGATTACTAAATCTTATTTAATTTTTTACTAGGAATTAATGTACATTAATTTGTAGTGTTCATTTGGTCGTGATTTTTAATTTGCGGAGCAGAGCATGTAAATCTTAGTTATTTAGCCTAACATTGAAATCCTCGTGTATCAATTCATTCTAATGCAATTAATTTAGTCTTATTTAATTTTGTACTAGTAAATTAGTATACATTAATTTGTAGTGTTCATTTTGTCGTAATTTTAAATTTGCAGTATTTTATGGTATTATCAATCTTCTCACTAATATCTCGTCTATTCCATGTGTTGCAAACCATGTCTCTACTAGCGCTTTTGGAACACTTCTACGATGAGTACCACTGGTGCAAGTTGTGGATCGCCAGTGACGCGGATGGCCCTATGCCCCTGCTGCTTTGGTCGGGGAGGAATTTCTGGGAGCTGGACGATCGCTGCATCCCAATCCTTCAGGACATGGGCTTGTTGCCCCTTGCGAGGCTACTCTCCGTCGGACGCCGGTTCACCCTGGACGCCAGTCTGTTGTCAGCACTTGTTGATAGGTGGAGGCCCGAGACACACACCTTCCACTTTCGGTGGGGTGAGATGACAGTCACTCTACAGGACGTCTCATTCTTGACGGTCTCCTGATCCAGGGTGAGGCACTTGTTCTAGGCTCTCTGCCGGCGGACTGGAAGGGCAGGCTGGAACATCGGTTCAGCCTAGTTGTCCTAGAGCGTGCACGTGGCATCCCACGGACTTGGTTGATACACTTCAGTCAATGCTTGTAGTATGCACCTGACGAGGTCGTTAGGATGCACCTCGTTGCTTACCTTCTTTAGCCCTTTGGCTGGGTCCTGTTTCCAACCACACAGGGCGATTGGTGCTACCACAACTTCGTCCGCGTCTCCGAGTCTTTGGTTGAGGCGGAGGCTGGGCCGATGCCTCAGTATAGCTAGGGATCAGTTGCCCTTTGTGCCACATACCGGGGGTTGTGATGCTTCACGGCGCACACCGGTGCTCCCCCAACCTGACTGTCTACTATGTGCTCTTACAACTGTGGAGTTGGGAGCACTTCCCTGTTGGGCGACCGGTCAGCAACAGAGCGGTACACCCGTACGCCGAGTTTGATGACTTGATAGATGGGCCCACTATGGGCTTATGGTGGACTTCTTCCCCTCTACGTTGGGCTAAGGACAGGCCGGCGAGGTGCTACTTGTTGTTCCACAATAAGTTTGAGTCGTTGCACGACAACATCATCTGGGCTCCATGGACTCCAGATTTCGTGCAGACGGTAACGCCACACTTGTTGTTCGTGCAATGCACCTAGGACGCCGAGTTATGGGCGATGACCTGCCATCTATTGTTGGCACATATGGTAGAGTCTTATGCGCCAAAGCGCGCAATGCAACAGTTTGGTATGTACCAGGTTGTGCCCCCTCCGGATGGCAGGGTCCTGCAGCGCACTGTACACATGTGAGTCAAAACGTCATCCAAGTAATGTTTACACTTCTTATATCTTCTTTTCTAACATTAATCCTTCTGAAAATGCAGGCAATTGAGGGCGGATCGACATAATCAGGACTAGCGACTAGTCCAACGCGAGTGGACTACGGCCTGCATAGAGAGGGCGCACTTGGAGGTCTTGCAGGAGCAGCGTCCATACGATGTTTGGACGTACGGTGAGTACCTAGAGTGGTACGTACCATGGTCGCGTGCCAGACTCACCCTTCCTCCACTGTATCGCCCGCAGCAGGTGACGCACCACGAGAGCCTCCACCAATCGTTCGTTCATCACAGTGCTTCGCGGCATAACGACATCGTAAGACACTTGCAACTTCGTCATTTCATTAATGATATTTGTACTCTTCGTTAATGTACTTGTTATGTATGTCACTTCAGTTGGAGCGGGCGCAATGCATCGCAAGCACATTGAAAACCGCCATCCGCAGCTTGGACACAACACGGGGGGCTAAAAACTTTCAAGTACATCTTCACGGAGGCGAAGAATATAGTAAAGAATTTAAGCTACGGTCGTTCAGCGGACGACGTCCTACGCATCGGGCACCAAGAGGGGGGCGTGCTCACCTGCTACGTCATCACGACCTAGCGAGTCGGGCCGGCGTCATAGCATTTCCCTTCGGTCATCCGCAGGCCAAATCGGCAGGGAGGTAAGTTATGTACAAATCTACGTTCTTTTTTTGTTATATCTTACGTTCCTCTAACATCATGTCGTTCTCCCGCCGCAGGTCCATCGGGATGCATGACTTCTACCGTTCATATTCCGTATACAGACTAGCGCTCCCCTTGGTCATCTGCATTGCACATCCGGGACATACGAGACTCTTAGTTCACACCCGGAGTGTTTATTTCTACTAACATCATTCTGTCTTGTAGCCTTCAGTTGACCATAGAGGTGACGGCCAGTTAATGTCCACTAATGATGACGATACATGCATCCCAACTCCTAGTAGGGAGTAGTACATGGCTTCAAGGTATGGAGCATGGCAGGCAGGGTTTGGAGCGTACACATGGAAAAGCTCCTCCGGGTTCGCTGTCCCACCGTACGTCCAAGGCCAGAGCTCCTTCAAGTTGGCTGGCACACCGTACGTCCAAAGCCAAAGATCCTCCGGGTTGGCTGGCACACCGTATGTCCAAGGCCAAAGCTCCTCTGGGTTGGCTAGCACACCGTACATCTAAGGCCATAGCTCATCCGCACGACCGGAGTTGCAGACATCGTACCTTGGGGGCGGACAATTCGACGGTGCATTTATGCAGCCCGTCGTTCATGAATTCATTAGAGGTGGCCCCTAGTTCGGCATACATCAGGGGAACAACATGTACGTTTACCTGACTTAGCTTCCTCTGACTCAGCTTACTAGTGCACCTCCGCCCACTCAACATACTCAGCGGTCTCCGTACCCCCTCTGTACCGACACACGCTCTCCGGACCAGCCGATGTATCCCACGAGACAAGCTCGACGCAAAACTTCCAAGCGCACACGGACGCAGACGCAGCGAGCAGAGAGTAGTGGCTCAAACGAGTGAATCATACTATATCTCGTGTTATGCATTTCTGTTTTGTTATATTTGTATTCATATTTTGTTTTGCTATATTTGTAAGCATATTTTGTATGTTATGTGTCTAATGTTGCGTTATATTGTATATCGATATTTTCAATAGAGTTGCAATGTAGCTTTTTTCATATATAAAATTGACGACATTTCGGAATGGTTACAATTTTCACATAAAATCATGAAACCATAATTTTCGAAACCTAAAATCAAAATTTTTAAGACAATTTCAGAATACATATAAAATTCTAGAAATATTACACAATCAAGTCTACCATGTAAGTAGCCTTTAAAACAAATTTTATAATTTTTGGAGCTCATTTTCTATATTTATAAATTCCTACAAATAGTACACTTAAATGAAATTACGAGAAAAAATCAAAATGAATAAAATTACGAAAAAATTACACAAGCAAATATATGGTGTCAGGGGCCGTGCAGGGAGGTCCTCCACCGCACGATGGCCGTGCGGTAGGGCCTCCGCTGCACAGTGGTCGTGCGGGAGGTGGCGCGTGGCGGGCACGGGAGGGCTGGCTGCACGGTGGTGGTGCTACAGGGCACTATTTTTGCAAAAAAAATATAGGTGATTAATCAACTCACGAGACAATCCACAAACCCTCGCATGCACACTACACCGATCTCAACCAACAACTCGCCCAAGCACCGCTATTTATAAATACATTTTTATGCTTATAGTGGTAACTCATGTTACCATTATACGATTCAAATGTATTGAAATTATTGTTAAGACAATGTTTGTGTCCTGTTCAGATTCAATTACTAAGCAGTGAATCTAAGTAGTGTCTAAGCACGACCAATTGTCATTTTTGTTTAACTAACGGAGTTTTACTCATGTAATAATCATCCTTAAGGTGACAAAGAATAAGGTTTATCAACAATCAAGGAGGGGCAATAATAACAATAATTCCCTTGGCATAGCTAGATATCAACCTTTAATATAACATTTCATAAATAACAAATAAGCACACAATAATACATTGAAATGAAATACTTTGCATTTGAAATATAAGTTCAACATGATCAATTGTAAGAACTTGCCTTACTCAAATGTGGATGGGTTTTGATCTTGGCGTAAAGCAGTGATGAAGTCTTTGACAACGTTTGAATCTATTTAACACAAAAACGATGACTTTGAATAAATGCTCAGAACACAAATAACTTCAAATTAAATTCAAATGAACTCAAAACAAATATGATTTTAGGACTGTTGGAAAGATCTTGAATTTAGATGAATTTATAAACAAAAATAAAATCAATTGGATTTAAAATGAGGGTGAACGAACTCTCGAAAGTTTGACCCGAGAGAAATACGAGAAAATTTGATATTTCTGATAGATGGGTCCTACTGGGATTTTCCTTTACTTTTTTATTTTTTAATTAAAAAATATTGTGTGACAAACAGGTGGGGTACACGAGGATTTTTATTTTACTTTCCTTTATTTTTATTCAAGAAAGTCCTGAGAGACTGACAGGTAGGGTCATAGTCTAATGGACTCGGTCCACTCAACGGCGCACGAGGGCTGGGGCCCGCTGGTGAGCGGTTGGGTGTATACGGACTTGTTCCACTCACGAATTCTTAACCCTATGGCTTTAATTAACTAATTAACAGTGTCAAGCCCACATGTCATACACTTACTAACTAATTAACTAACTCTAACTACCGAATTAGAATAATCGCAGTCCACGTGGTGACACCACATCAACACCTTCCTCATAATAGAGGAGTACACCGAGGGTGGCTGTAATACTCCAGAAATGTTCGGTAGAAAGAAAGAGGTCGGAGAGAGTAACAGAGATTGATTTCGTCGGAAAATTCCAATCTTTGGGGGGGTTATTTGTTGTTGCGGACAACCCGGGCGCATGATCGCGACCAGTGTGGCCCATGAGGGGCCGGCCCATGTAGGCCAAAAGGCCAAAAGGGGGCACCACTTCCCCAAAACCCTAAATCATTCTCCTCCCTCCCCCAAGCCGCCACTTCCTCTCCCCCTCCCCTTCCTCACGGCGCAGCACCTCCTCCTAGGCGCCTCCTCCTCCGGTGGTGGCCGCCATTGGTGTTCCCAGAGCTGCACTCCGATCCTCCACGTCTTCACCTTCGGTTCTTCCTTGGCGGGCTTCCAGCGGGTCGCTGATTTGGGGCTGGCCAAAGAAGGAGAGGGAAGGCTTGGAAGTTGTTCATCGTCGTTCTTGGGTCTACAAGGGTAACGAGAGACCCCATCGCTGTTGATTGCATTAGAGTTGTCGATTCAATGTTTTTGGTAGTATCGCGTAATCTCTGTTAGTAGATCGGTTCTGTACAGAATGTTGCAACTCGGTTTTGGGTGCCTTAGAGGCAGAATTGGATGTTCTCGCCTTCTAGAGTTTTGTTTCTTATTTCATTAGCTTTCTTTTGGCACCTGGATCACGAATTTTCACCCAGTAGATTAAAAGTTATGGCTGTTTTACTACACGCTGGTCTGTCTGTCGAATCGATGGGTATAGTCGGTTGCACCTAGGTTTTGATCTAGTTAGAGTCAGAATCAGGTCGGCCACCCAACTAGGTTTTGGAAGATAATTTCACCATGTTTCCAGGCTGATAAAAATCACTTTATTTGGATCAGTGGTTTAAAAGTTAGAGCATTTTCTTTAGGGCTGTTCAGATTTCGGGCAGACTGCAGTTATAGTTTTTCAATGGATGGTTAGACCTCTGTAATGGCCGAATTAGAGTTTACCATCAACTAGAGTTTTGTAGCCAGTTAAGTTAAGAAAATTTGAGCACTGGTTTCAGGTCTTTTGGACTTACGGTTTTTTATTGGTGAATTTTCTAGTAAAACTGCCAGATTAGTGATAATTGAAATGTTTGGGTAAATTGATCAAATTGAACTTTTATTGGGTTAGTTTGGTTAGAGATGGAGGGAGGACACGTGTAGCCTTTTCATACTCGCTTGTCCTCATTTCGATTATTTATATTGTAGGCGGTGAAGCGGTGAGTGGAGGGTATCTCAATTACCTCCCAACCCGCTGCGTTGTGGCGAGCAAGTAATTTGTATTCAATGTTTGATGTCATGTATGATGTGTGAATGAATGTTTACATTTGTTCGTAATTGTAGATGAATGCCATGTGTTCTTTTCAGTTATGATTACTATTCAATATTGACATGTGATGATCATGACATGCATTCATTATTTTGGTAAGACCCATCAATTCCAAAGATGGGCATTTGAAATCCCATCAATTCCAAGATGGGTGCGTGAGTCCACCATTCCAATGTGGGCCACGTTACGTGAGTCCACCATTCCAATGTGGGCCACGTTGGACGATCGTATGAAACGTTCTTCATACGAATACTTTAAGTGAACACCGACGGTGCTTCACTCGCTATACTCCGATATATCTTTGCATTATGTCCATTTCCTTCAATGCACCATTCCACTTCATCCATTCATAAATTCGTTTCGAGAGTTGTTCAAATTATGTTTGTGATATCTTGATCAATGTATGCTTGATTGTTACATACTGATTGCTTCTTGAGTCTTTGGCTCATTCTTGCTTTATTGTCTTATTTAGGTAAATGACAAGGAAGAATGATCTTGTGGAGGGTAGTTCATCACGATGCACTCACTATATTTTATCAAACAATTTGAGGACTTTTAATATCTTTGATTATGATTTGAGTTGCATTGTAATAAGCCAAATGGCCGTGCTTACCATATCTTCTTTGAGCTGTTTACTTCCATTTATTTGCTTAAGTCTTGAGGATGAATGCTTGTTTCCATATATTCATAATTCTCGCTTCACTTTTTCATGCGATTTGAGGTTATTCATTTGAAGAGTAGTGATTGTAGGTGACATCTTGACTTCCTTGTAGTCAGGGTGTTACAGTTGGTATCAGAGCGGGCTTTAGGTCCGTGGTTCATTCAAACATATTAAATTGACACACTTGTGCACATTAGGAGGATTGGGTAAGCATTTGCTTTGCATTTCAATTGTTGTGACTCGATTAATGAGTCGTTGTTGAGTTGTTTTGTGCTGTGATGTGTTAAACTATGATATGATGTGTTATCCTATATATATATATGGATTAATTTTATGATCGTCAAGAGATGATCCGATATAAATATATATATATATTCATACTTGATTGCATTAGTTATGCGTTTAGCTGTGGCGTTGATCGATTGAGTTCGTGGTTGATGTCACAGGTTTTGCGGGCTACACCTTGTTTGTAGTATGATATTAGAGAACTTCTTACCTGTTCTATAAGTTACGCATTGAGCATGAGCTCATTCTTGAACTTGTTGCCTTTCTCGGCGATATCCGGTTTCTGGTTGTGGTTCCTGGCAGTTCGTGAATTCTTTTGAAATTGGGGTTTTAATGAAGAAGGCAAGCTCCAGTAGTTCTCTGATTCGTTCTTTAAAACAAATATTACCCTTTCGACTATTGTGATATTTCTGTTCCATGTGAGCATAGTTCAAATGCAAGATTCCTCTTTTCACAAAAGACTTGTTTTACCCCTGTTAGGGAAATTTAACTCATTCGTTCGTTTGGAATCTCGGTATTGGAAGACTTCTTTTGCAAGTTCTTTATCAAGTGTGTATTGATCTTGCATATTTCTCTTGGGCTGCTTTAATAAGTCGTTCTCTTCCTTGATTTTCGAATTTGACAAATTTTTGTCCGGTGGCGATTGATGAGTTTCTCTTGGGTTCATGGTTTTGGTAGACGAGTTTAAATAGGCCTTTAATGGTACTCCGAAAATATTATTGTTTTTCGATTGTCGAATTGTTTTTACTACGAATGATCTTTGTAAATTGGCAACATTGATATTTTCATGGCTGTTCTTTCTTTCTCATAGGAAAAGAGTGACTCATTTACTCGTTTGATGGATTGCCTAATGAGAATTCTTGTTGCAAGATCGTTAACACGAGAAAGCATTGGCTCAACGTATTCCTTTTGGAACCCTCTGCTGGTTGAAATTTGATGCATCTCTTTTCTGAAGAAAAGCGTTAAAAACCTGTTGGAGTGCTTGGTTATGCTTAAGTCGGGGTTGCACCCAAACAAAGATCGTGGGCTACGGGTTTCTATTAGACCCTATTTGTTTTTCAAAATAGTTTCTTGCCTTTCTGGCTGCGGAGCTCTCATTACTGTTTGTGAACGTTATTCTTGACAAGATCGTTCGCTTTATGTTAGCCCTATCTCTCTGGTTGATAAGGGCAGCTCGGTTATCCGTTTGACAGTTCGGAGAATGAAAATTTCCTTTCACAAAGTTCATTGAAGAAAATTTTGACTATGTTCATTTCTTTGGAATATTTGGAGTGTTGGAGTTTAGAACCTCCCTTTGAAAAGAAAAGTGTCGAAACCCCTTTCTCTAGAGTTTTGTAGTCTTTGGGTGTGACGTTTGTTCAACTTTGTGGTTCTTGTGCGAAATTCTTTTCTAGAATAAGTTGTTATTACAATTCCATTTGATCTTTGAAAATTTTTATGACCCGATTTGTCATGTTCCCTTTAGAAGGTTTATTGACACGATCGGTAATGTGAGAGTAAGGTTGATTCTTTTATAGAGAAAGAAGTTTGACCACCTTTCTTGATGTTTCCAAAATGATTCAATTTGAGTTTTGTGTTCATGACCTATTGGAGGTCCCGATTAATTATGATAAACGAAGTTTGCCACGTAAAGCGATTTGTTGCGAGTTATAATGGTTCTTGATGATCGGCGCTTTGATATTGAATGCTCGTTGTACTTATCTGCTAAGGTTAGACATTCTCTTCTTTTGAGGCTTATGCATTCAACTGTGGACTCCCCTTATGTTCAATGAGTTCATTGCTTAATTGGTTTTCTCCTTGGTCCGGTGTTTGTGGCGAGTGGTAAATGATTTTCTAGTTGGTGAGAATCATTGTCATGTGCCTCTTCTTTTCAGAAATATTCGACCCATTCTTTTCGCATGAGTCTTTTGAGGTGTTTTCTAATTGACGTTGTGAGATTGATGTTGAAACTTGTAGTAAAATAATCACCTCTGTAATACCGCCTAAATGAGAATACTTCAAGACTAGTTTCCGTAACCTTTTGGAGTTCGTGAATATTCTGGTAACTGAAATTGTTTTAAGTAAAATGGTGCATGGAAATATCCTATTGCTTCTTAAGAGTTTTGTGTGATTTAGTCCTAAAGGCTCCTTGGTTTGAGTTCGCAAAGTGAGGTTGCAATCAAAGGAAATTTTTGTCGCTTGCGTTGAGAATCCGTTTGCTTTCCGTGAAGTCCTGTAAAGGAAAATGCTTGTTTTGTGGCTGAGGTCATTTGGATTACATGTTTCATGAGTAGATGAACTGTTTCGAACAAATTTGGCGTGTTGAAAAAAAAATTTGTTCTTACGTAGTTCCGTGGGTTGAACTAAAGAACTTACTTTGTTCATATGGCCAGGTGTTATTAGTTCAAGAACTAATTGTTGTGTTAAAGGAAAGAGTGCAGTAGAGTATTTGATAATTTGAGTCAAGTTTCGTAACTTGTGATTATTTGCATCGTTCCTAAACTTCTTGCTCTTTCCGCTCAAGAGATGGCGAATTTCAAACGTAATATCTTTCTTTCGTGTCGGCTGTTATTAGCTATTCTCTTTTGAGGGATGTGTGCCTCCAATTATGAACTCAGCTTTCGTTTTCCAAGATCACCTTTATCGAATATTTCTTTTGGTTTCACCTTTCGTAGTGAAGAGCAACGTCTTTCTGTGTGAATAAACTTATCTTTGTTCGCCTCTTCCATTTGAGAAAGGATCACAGTTTTGGGTTGCAAAGCGTTGGCAAAGTATAAGTTTGGCAATTGTTTGGTGGTGGATGAGTAATCGTAGCGATGATATTTTGCTACCAAGTTATCGGAGGAGTAGTAGAATGTGAAATGGTTTTGAATGTATCCCTTGGAGGAAATTGATTCACCGAAATGTTTGACTTGAAGTAAGTCCGAATAGTGTTACTACCAATAACACCGGTATAGTGAAATTCTAGAACTTCAATTCAGGATTGAAAAGTTAGTGATTATCGGAGGTATGGAAACCTTCATTGAAATTTTTAGAGTAACGCATTTGGATAGCATTGCGAGATGGTGTGGGTGATTTCTGATGATATCATTGAGTGAGTATGTTAGAATGGTGGTGCTATTGGAGATTTAATTCGATGATTTCACTATCGATTATAAGAACAATCATTGTAGAGGTTTTGGAAGTTAAATTTGGGTTTGCATTGTTATGTTAGACCTTTGGTCACTCAATGATTATGTGTAGAAAGTGGAATAATGGAGTTTCTGATCGGTAAAATGATAATTGATAGAACCCTTTTGATGTAGTACATGATTGTGCGGGTTAAGGATTACGAGTTGTTGTTCTTGAAATTGGAGGTAATGTGATGGTATGGAGCCTTTTACGTGGTGCCTTGAACGCCTTCTATTAAATCGATTTTGGTTAGTAGAATGAATTGTCTAGAGTATTCGGTGGATTCAATTTAGCCTCTCCACAATTGTGTGGATGATGACCTTGATTTGATCATAATTTGATAATGTTCAATTAAGAGGTTTAATCTCTTTTGGTATGCGATGAATTCAAATTAGAAATTTTATTCCTAGAGGAGAGAAGTCGTGGAAAGGAATGTTCATCGGATAATGAGGTGTTTTCTTGATTCTCGTTTGAGTTTTGTGTCGTTGACTTGTATCTTCCGCAATTTTGAGTTGGCGCTTGGGTTGGCGTGTTGATTCTTTCCAAATCCGACAAACCGCAAGTATTTGGTTTGAGCGTTCGAGTGATTTCTCCTTTGGTTGTCGTGGTGTTCCTTTGTAAACTGCTTATTTGGAGAATGGATTTGTTTTTCGAGATGATTGTCAAATTTGGAATCTAACCTTTTTGGTGGAGAGTTAGCATTGAGTGGACGCGATGAGGACTCTCTATTTTCAATTGGATTCTCTTCGTTTTCGAAAGTTGCAGAAATTAGAAAGTTGGTATTCCGCTTGACCGTCTCGCACACGCGCAAGCACGCATAGCGTCGGGTGTGTTCAGTCTTGAGTGGGCACCGAACCATTCAAGATTCGAGTTATAGTTTAAGGCGTTGACCATTGAGTATGGTCTTACCTTCGATCCTCTTCTGATGAGGGTACCTAGAAAGTTTAGGTTGAGTGTTAGGTCAGGCGTCGTTTTGGGTCTTTGGGTGATGGTTTTCTCTAGTCCGAAAGAGAGGCCGTTTGAGAGCTGGAGACCCTCGTGCGCGATAAGTATCCAGAACTGTTCGTTTATGGTACGTGTTTTTCGTTAATAATTCGATCGCATGATTTTCTTTGATTAAGATCGTGTTTAGATTCGAGGTCGAATCTTGTTAAGGGGTAGACCGTAATACTCGAAATGTTGGTAGAAAGAAAGAGGTCGGAGAGAGTAATGTGAGAGATTGATTTAGTCGGAAAATTCCAATCTTTGGGGGTTATTTGTTATTGCGGACAACCTGGGCGCGGTCTGCGACCAGTGGCCCATGAGGGGCCGCCGCCCATGTAGGGCCGCCAAAAGGCCAAAAGGGGGGGGCACCACTTCCCCCCCCCCCAAAACCCTAAATCATTCTCCTCCTCCCCAAGCCGCCACTTCCTCTCCCCTCCCTTCCTCACGGCGCAGCACCTCCTCCTAGGCGCCTCCTCCTCGGTGGTGGCCGCCATTGGTGTTCCACAGGCTGCACTCCGATCCTCCACGTCTTCACCTTCGGTTCTTCCTTCGCAAGCTTCGCGGGGTCGCTGATTTAGGGCTGGCCAAAGAAGGAGAGGGAAGGCTTGGGAAGTTGTTCATCGTCGTTCTTGGTCTACAAGGGTAACGAGAGACCCCATCGCTGTTTGATTGCATTAGAGTTGTCGATTCAATGTTTTTGGTAGTATCGCGTAATCTCTGTTAGTAGATCGGTTCTGTACAGAATGTTGCAACTCGGTTTTGGGTGCCTTAGAGGCAGAATTGGATGTTCTCGCCTTCTAGAGTTTTGTTCCTTATTTCATTAGCTTTCTTTTGGCACCTGGATCACGAATTTTCACCCAGTAGATTAAAAGTTATGGCTGTTTTACTACACGCTGGTCTGTCTGTCAGAACTGATGGGTATAGTCGGTTGCACCTAGGTTTTGATCTAGTTAGAGTCAGAATCAGGTCGGCCACCCAACTAGGTTTTTGGAAGATAATTTCACCATGTTTCCAGGCTGATAAAAATCACTTTATTTGGATCAGTGGTTTAAAAGTTAGAGCATTTTCTTTAGGGCTGTTCAGATTTCGGGCAGACTGCAGTTATAGTTTTTCAATGGATGGTTAGACCTCTGTAATGGCCGAATTAGAGTTTACCATCAACTAGAGTTTTGTAGCCAGTTAAGTTAAGAAAATTTGAGCACTGGTTTCAGGTCTTTTGGACTTACGGTTTTTTATTGGTGAATTTTCTAGTAAAACTGCCAGATTAGTGATAATTGAAATGTTTGGGTAAATTGATCAAATTGAACTTTTATTGGGTTAGTTTGGTTAGAGATGGAGGGAGGACACGTGTAGCCTTTTCATACTCGCTTGTCCTCATTTCGATTATTTATATTGTAGGCGGTGAAGCGGTGAGTGGAGGGTATCTCAATTACCTCCCAACCCGCTGGTGCACGAAGTAAGTAATTTGTATTCAATGTTTGATGTCATGTATGATGTGTGAATGAATGTTTACATTTGTTCGTAATTGTAGATGAATGCCATGTGTTCTTTTCAGTTATGATTACTATTCAATATTGACATGTGATGATCATGACATGCATTCATTATTTTGGTAAGACCCATCAATTCCAAAGATGGGCATTTGAAATCCCATCAATTCCAAGATGGGTGCGTGAGTCCACCATTCCAATGTGGGCCACGTTACGTGAGTCCACCATTCAATGTGGGCCACGTTGGACGATCGTATGAAACGTTCTTCATACGAATACTTTAAGTGAACACCGACGGTGCTTCACTCGCTATCTGGATATATCTTGCATTATGTCCATTTCCTTCAATGCACCATTCCACTTCATCCATTCATAAATTCGTTTCCGATGGTTGTTCAAATTATGTTTGTGATATCTTGATCAATGTATGCTTGATTGTTACATCTGATTGCTTGTTTGAGTCTTTGGCTCATTCTTGCTTTATTGTCTTATTTAGGTAAATGACAAGGAAGAATGATCTTGTGGAGGGTAGTTCATCACGATGCACTCACTATATTTTATCAAACAATTTGAGGACTTTTAATATCTTTGATTATGATTTGAGTTGCATTGTAATAAGCCAGCATGGCCGTGCTTACCATATCTTGCTGAACTGTTTACTTCCATTTCGCTGCTTAAGTCTTGAGGATGAATGCTTGTTTCCATATATTCATAATTCTCGCTTCACTTTTTCATGCGATTTGAGGTTATTCATTTGAAGAGTAGTGATTGTAGGTGACATCTTGACTTCCTTGTAGTCAGGGTGTTACAGTGGCCATGGCTGTCAGGACCCGAATATGCGACTTTGTGTATACTACAATAGTCTAGGATGACGCTAGTGCACACAGTGGCAACATCGATGAAATACCATTTCATATGCAAAGATAACTAAGAAATATGATATTAACAATATTTATCATAGTAGTGACCTTATGGTCGAAGCTTATAATTAATGCCTCAGAAGGCGAATATCTCAAATAACCTCGGTGTAGCCCATCCTTATGCTCAGAGGCAATCGACTAGGGTAGTGCGACCTAGTTCTCTACGATCCTTCAAGTAGTCCTTGATGACTAAGGATGAACTGATGTAGTCTTCAACAATTAAGCAACATTGTTTTCTAGCAAGAATGATTACACAGAGTACTCAGCAAGTTGTACCAAAGAATGTAAGTATAGATGATGACTTATTCTAAAGGATATGGCTTCTATGGTTATTTTGCAAAAAAAAAACAACATTTGCAATGGAATATGAATAATAGACTGAAAGCATAAGCTAAAACAATAATAATAATAAGTAAAAAAGATTTTCCACAAAGTTCACACAGCTTAAACCAATTCTTTCATACAACTCCCTTCCACTTTGTTTTTATAAAATCTACCCTTCGAGTAAATCACTTAGCATGTTTATGATCGAGGATGCGGCTATTCGAATAGGTTATTAACACTCTGCAGAGATTGTACAGCTTTATCCACAAGATATAACCAGTGTGGCCAACACTAGTGTTGGACCGAAAAGGCGACTAGAGGGTGGTGAATAGGAGCACGCTCACTTTTTCACAGATAATTAATTCAATAATATTTTACTACAGTAGCTATGAAAGCTATGAAGATCTGTATATCAGTACAGCGGAAGACTAATATTGAACTCAATTTAAACCCCTAAGCAATACGACAAAATCAACAAAGACTAAAGCACATCAGTGCGCTGCCGGTTGGACCGATGGCCTTGGGCGGTCGGACCAATTTTCTGCCGATCTGACCGGTGGCCACGGTCGGTCTGACCGCCGGCCTGAAGAACAAAACAGATCAGCCCCGATGACGAAGATGAAAATAGATGAAACTTTTGATCTACTAATCCAAACGTGATGAAACTTGGAACACACTTTCTCTATGATATTAGGGACCTATTCCAATCAAAGATTATGATAATTCTTAGAAGAATAGCGATCCTTTTCGATTTGATTGAAGAGAGGTTCAAAACCGGGTCAAAACAAAAACTAGGTCAAAACTCCTGTTCGTGGGTGATTGATGATCCTAGATAGATTCTCACACGTCACAGCAAGCTAGATCACGTGAAGAAACCAATCAAAAACTCACGGATCAAAGAAAGACCCAAAATCATCAAATAGAGAGAAAGAACGCAATGAGACAAAACATTGATCAAACTTTCCTTTGATTTATTGATATGATATGGGCTTACAGCCTCTCCATCAATGGAGGATAATGCTCAATCCAAGAGCATGAAAATCACATCAAACTATCAAGAACCATAGCCTCCACAAAAGCACTCCCTAAGAAAATTAGGGTTTACAAAAATTACAAAAGAGACCGAGAGAAGGTGCAGCCACCTCCCTCTCCTATTTATAGTGGAGGGTTAGACCTTCTAGAAGTTTGAATCTATTGGGCTCCCGTTAAGGCCCAAAACAAACGGGACACTTACGCACGTATTTTAATGCGCCGTCTTTATCACCCCTTGACCTAACTAGCTACACCTTGCGCCATCTTGCGCCTCGGATTAGCTAATAGATCACCCTTGTCCATCTTGCACCACGCTTGAGTACTTTGACCTCACCCGGCATCGTCGGTCGTTCTGGACCTCAGCTCTCCAAGCCTAGTCCCAATCATCCTCGCCGTTGACCGTCGTTGACCACAAAGCAACCTGCACAACAATAGACAAGTAAACCGAATTTAGGAACAAGTTATTCACAACTTGACCCATGTTAATCAAAACATGCATCATGCATCATATATGCCCTGAAACTCATGACTTTGACCTAACAACCGAGAATCGCCGCCACGACGGGCGGCATTTAACCAAGTGAAAACGGTCGAGACCGCCCCGGTCGGACGATCGCTTTAGGGTCTGATCGACCGCCAGCTATTGGCCGGTCAGACCGCCAGTAATGACTTAGCCGATTTTCAACATCTGAAAACCGAAACCTACTAGAAATTTCAAACCAATTGAACTTTTGACTGGAGACTCCAAAAATTATGGGACTAAGTGCAATAGAATCCCCTCTCTTGCCTACACCCTCTATTTTTGGCCCAGCTCAATTTCTCACTTTGGTTACTGGTCGGTCAGACTGCCCCCAGGGCCGGTCAGACCGGTCAGGAATCGGTCATATCGGCCACCCTGGCCGATCAGACCGGTTATAGCCTGACAGCATGCCAACTTTGCCGAAAACACGTGAAATGACAAACCGTTAACGTCATTGCCAATTGTCACATCATCCTAAGATCTGGAGCATATCCCCATGATATCCACAACTAGTCATAACAAAACCTTACATAAACTTTATATCAACAATTGACCCTCCTGATGCGCATACAACCGACACCAAATTGGACTCAGCTCGTTGGCCCATCCAAAGATGCGACCCATCACAAAGAAGTTCGCGACTCAACCCTGGCGCAAAAGCTTAACCTACTACTTGAGTAGCCAAAGTCGATACTCTGTAACTTACTAAGCTAGGTATGTCCCATATCAGGCTTATGGTAGTACGATATAGCTTAGTTCAATAACACACAAAGTTCAGTCCTTAATTGACCAAGGCAAGACTGCCAATACTACACTAATTCACAAAGATTCATACAGCTCCCAAGCACAAAGCCCACCATGTCACACATGCCTTTCCACACGCCTTAGTCTAAATATTTTTTCACCCTGTTTATTAAGTGCAACACATGCCATCAACAGGTAACAACATACAACACACAACTTTTCACAAAGATATTCTATAATCACTTTGTCAAGTCAAGTTTGAGTTTAACATTTCAAAATGATAGCAATGACACGTTGCAAGGCTCATCATACTAACCGTGTTTAACCAACCCATGTTGGTGCTATGATAATACCAACTAGTAGTTTAACCAAGCTAGGGTGACAAATGATCATGTCAATACAATTCACGAGGTGGTTATAAGTCAAATGAGTTGCATAACAAATCCCAAAATAGGTAACACATTTAATAATTGAATTAGAATGTAATAATTTAAATAAAAGTTTTTACAAAACTGGGTGCATTATGATCAAAGCACAACTTGCCTTGCTATAGCAATGTTGCTATTCTTTTATATTCGGTCATCAACTTCCTTGACCTTCAGCTCCTTCGGACAATTCCGGAACATTAACATCTAATGAGAGAGAAAGTTCAAATACAAACAAAATTCAAAAAGACAAATTAAAACTCCAAATTGAAATTGAATGGTACTGAAAGGTAGGGCTTGATTTTAGATGAATTTACAAACTTGAATGGATTCAATCGAAGTTCGTATGAGGAAGAACAAGCTCTCAGAAATTTGATCGGGAAAAAAATAAAGAAATTAACAGACGAGAGATAGTATGAGTCATTGACAAGTGGGGCCGAGGACTATTCAAGAATATTTGAATTTTGGAAAATACCTGAGAGGATGACATGTGGGATCGACTAGATAAAATGAATTTTGGGAATTAAAATAATTCCAGGAAAAGGAAGAAAGGCTGACATGTGGGCGTTAGTCCAAGTTGGACCAAGCTCATGGAGATGGGTTTGACCAAGGTTGACCTGACATGCGGCCCCCCATAAAAGTCAGAGGAAAATTCAGATCTAGGGTTTTGGATTGTGTGGATGACACGTGGGTGGTGAAGATGCTAACACGTCTTGCACACAACCACCATGTGGCAACCAGGTGGCAAAGAGGCGGCGGTGATGTGGCGAGGTAGTTGCGCTGACGTAGCAACGGTGGAGTGATGACGACGTGGAAAGAATGGTCGGCGATGTGGCGGCCACATGTTGCAGACGAGGCAGACACATCCGCGGGAGGTGAACTGGCGCCGACGGGGCGATGACATGGCTACCACGAGGTGGCGGTGGCCATGGCAGAGCACGCAAAATGGATGTAATGCGGAGAGGGCGATGAGGAGAGTGCAATGACGCAGTCAACATCGCCAGCGGTGACCTTGGATGAATGACGGCACGAGAGAAGCAGCGATGGTGATGGGTTGCACGGTGGTGAAGACGTTGGAGAATGCATCGGCGACGGGAGGGTGAGCACGTGGTAGAACATGGGGCGGGGAAGGAGATGGTTGGGTTGAAGACTCCAGGTACTCACCGACATCAGTGAATCGAAGCAGTGAAGGTTGGCAACTGGAGATCGAGGAGAAGGAGTTAATCTTGGTGCATGGTGAAAGAAACACAAAATCAAAATATGGGATGTGTAGATCATAAGGTAGAACACGTGGTGACGCGAACCAAAACATGAGGAACTCATCGGGGCGCAGGGAACGGGGTGGTAAGATTTTGCGGTGGCGTAGCGTGGCTGGAGCCAGGAAGATGACCATGGTGATGGCGAACGGTGGCGTCCCGAGCAGGGGTGGCTAGGACACGGAGGTGGTGTGATGAGGCAGAGCAGATGCACACGTGGGTGGCGCTATTTATGGCATCGAGAGGCGTGGACGACCCATACACAGAGTGTGGTGGCAGAGGAGTCTGCGTTGCACACTAGGCACTTGCACGTAGCAATGGCAGTGGTGACTGCCAGCTAGGTCACGGGTGGCGGCATGGTGTGGGCGTGAGGCGATGTCAGCCCACTAGGATTTGGGTTGTTGGGCCGGCGGAAGAAAGGAGGTGGGCCGGTGGCGAGGCGGGGGAACAAAGCGGGTGGTGGGGTGGGGAGAGGGTTGTGCCGAGGTAAAACCAGTGTGGTGGCCTGACAAGAGGGAGAGAGTATTGATGGGTCGAGCCAATTCGGCCCACAAAGATAATTGGAATTAGAATTGATTTTCGAATTTAAAAATAGCTGAAAATTCGAATGAGCCAAAATAAACACCAAATGAACTCGGAAAAATCCAAGATTAATAAGAAATACCTTGAAACACAAAGAACCCAATTGAAGATTACATTAATCATATTAATTTTTTTAATTTCATAAATCCCCAATTAAGCTTTATTAACTCAAGGAAATGTGCGCTCGAGGCCTACCACAACAGAGCTCTCGAGTGCTCCTAGCTTAAATGCGCAGAGGGGAAGAGAGAGGGGGAGCGAGCCCGTGCGGGCGAAGAAGGAAGAAGAAAAATAGTGACACTTAACAAGTGGGGTTGGAGCCACTATCCACGGGCGCGAGGGCAAAGGCAGGCTGGTGTGGTGCTGGGCCGCGGTGCAAGCGTGGGGACTGGCGAGTTGGGCCACGCTCAAGAGAAGAGAAAGAGAGGAGGAGGAGGCTGGCTCGCGTGGTGGCGTGTGCTATGGTGAACACCAGAAGGGAGCTAGGCCGACGGTGGATTGTGGTCCAAGGGAGAGAGAGGGAAAAGAAATGCTTTGAATTTTATTTGGAATTTTTCAAGATTGAATTTGAATTGGATTCCAATTCAGAGGGATTTTAGCACGTGAATTTTCTTGTAGATTTAATTTGGAGCATGGATTTTGATTTGACTTTTTGAAAAGCAACCAAGATTTTACAAATTCACAAAATGTTTCAATTTATTTTTGAAAATTCACAAAATTCAAGGAAATTTCAAATTGATAAAAAATGAGCTGTTACAGAAGCCGAATGGTGTAGGGACTAGGAGAACAAGAGAGGTGTGGGCATGTGAGGTGGTATTTTGCACTTTCTTTGTTCTTTTTGCAAAAATTGGATATATGCCACTCCAAAACATGACACTTTGAGATATGCCATCCAAAATCCTGAAATTAGATATATGTCACTCTAAAGCATCTGACTCATCCTCCATCGCCATCTCCTCCGCGTCTGGTTCCTCCACACAAATCGTTGTTGAACTCACCACCCACCTTATCTCCTTCACCACCCTACGATGACGCTTACGCAATGACCTGGTGCGCGATGTCTCATGGTTGAGCTCGTCCTCCACGTGCTCATGCGCCCCTGCCACCGCACCACATTCTCCATCTCCTGCGACATCTCCTTGGTGGCTTCCCTGCAGGCACTGGCTTCTTCTTCACCGCTCTGCGCTAGCGCTTGTGCGACTCGACACACGACATCTCACAGCAATCCTGTCAACCTCGGCCTCCACAGTGGCCTTGGCCTCCCTCGCGGTGGCCGATTTCCCCGGTGGTGGGGAAGTGAGGAAGAAGATCTCCTAGGAGGGGCGATCTCGTCGAGCTCAGCCTCCACGGTGGCCGATTTGGCCGGTGATGGGGAAAGGAAGAAGAAAATCTCCTAGGAGGGGCATAGACGCGGTGGATGCCATCGGTAGGGGAGGATTGGTTTGGCTGCAGGGGAAGAAGGAGGCCGGTGGTGGGAAGGGATGAAGAAGAATAACCTAGCGGCAAAAGTGTCCTAGAGTGGCATATATCTAATTTCAAGATTTTCGTTGGTACATCCAGAAGTGTAATGTTTCAGAGTGGCATAAATCCAATTTTGTCATTGATTTTTACTCATCATTCTGGAAACCACACACTCTCCAATACAAACACTATTACTTCTTCTAGTTATATGCTAGCAAAAAATATTTAAAATATAATGATATGAAAATATTTTTGCAACAACCCTGATTTTCAACTAGATTTAGTCACACTGCTAGCTACAAAAATGTCTGCCTTGGTTTAGCCATGTTGCTAGCTAGGGAGTGGTGTTGATCGGCCATAGTGCTAGTGAAAACCCTATTATGCCTAAGTTGATTGTTTTCATGCATTGCATCGTTAGTCATTCGTCGTATGTTGCTTAAGCATTTGTTCAACTAATTAGCTAATTTTAGTCCGCAAAGACCCTGAACTCTATAGAGATCATACTTTCCTCTAGGCATCAATTGCAGTTGTATTTGCATAGTATCAGCCTTTTCTAAGAGGAATCAAGTTTTAAAAATAGTTTTCAAAAACAAATGTATGTGCACTCTTAAAGAACACAATGTTGTTGTAGGAGGTTAAATGAAATATTTTGGAAAACTACAGGAATAAGTATATATTTCATCCCACACTCTTCAGTTCTTTTAATTTTTATCTCTCATCTAAAATACCGAGTAAAACGTGTGAGAGTCGCCGAGATATTTAACTTGTAATGCTTAACCTTCCCAATGGTCCTAGCATCACAATAGAAATTTTTTGCTCTCTGTGTATTATGTACCTCCCAGGAGCAGTACACGTACACCTTCACAAACATCAAGCTATACACAAGTTATTACAATACCAAAATCTTCATAGTTTACAACATAATAAACAAACAATGTTCAGATTTCATACATAGGGCCGACCTACCAAATAGCACAACAAAATATCGACTTTGCAGCGGAAACACAAGCCATCAGATGGCAGCGAAGAAAAGGCCAACCGACTGCCCTTACCCACAAAGCAACCAACCGGTAAACCCACCAAGCTAGTCGTCGCATTCGTAGTCAGTCTCACAATGGCTAACCCCTTGGGGGTCAACCTCTTCTGCCACATGGACAATATGGTTAAGTACAAAGTTGTACTCGCAAGTCTTACAAACAACGGAATAAACTAGATGCATTCAAGTATCAAAGGAAGGCTACCACAGTAGGCAATTTTCAGCATAAATGCATTTTCTTTGTAATATAGTAATAGATTGTAAGGCAATTGACCAAATCTGTTTTTATTTATTTAAATAACAGCAAGACAATAATTAGGGACATAAATAACAACCTAGAAGTGGCTACCCACAGCCACCACAACAATAGCACGAATTGGCCATTCGTACCACCCGATTTTAAGTTTTATCAAAATATAGAGTCTAACTCTTAAAAGACATCACCAAGTGTTTCCATAACCACAGTGTTGGACAGAAAAGGCGACTAGAGGGGGGGGGGTTGAATAGGAGCACGCTCACTTTTTCACAAATTATGAATTCAACACAATCCCACTCCAATAGCTATGATGAAGCTATGAAGATCAATATACCAGTACAGCGGAAGACTAGTATTGAATTCAAATTAATTCCCTAAGTAATATGACAAAATCATCAAAGATTGAAGCAACACAGTGCACTAGCGGTCTGACCTCTGGACTCCACCGGTCGGACCGATTGCCGGGCGATCGAACATTGTTATAACGGGCGGTCGGACCACGCCAATCGGTCGAGACCGGTGGTGAGAAGCGGTCGGACCTACCGACTCGAAACAGTCTGAAACAGTAAAATCAGCCCGATGACGAAATTACAATTAGGTCTAACTTTTGATTCTCAACTCCAAACTTCACAAAACTTTGCACACACCTTCTATATGCTATTGAGGACCTATTCCAATCGAATATTATGATAATTCTTGGATAGATCCTGAACAGTTGTCAATTGAGTAACAGAGGGTCTAAAACCGGGTAAGAACGAAAACTTGATCCTAATGCTTGTTCGTGAGTGATTGATGATCAAGATGATCCTAGATAGATTCACACATATCCCAGCAAGCTAATTCACATGAAAGAATCAATCAAAAACTCGCGGATCAAAGAAAGCCCTAAAAACGTGAAATTGAAAGCAAGAACGAAAAGAGACTTATCTCAAGCAAACCTTGCATAGATTAAATTCGTGATTGATGCTGGATTACACCCACTCCATCAAGGAACAGTGGTCAATCCAAGATCACGAAAATCACCTCAAACCATCAAGAGCCCTAGCCTCCACCTCAACTCCCCCTAAGCCAATTAGGGTTTTGAAACATAAAAGAGGTGAGAGATAGAAGAGCTGGGTGGTGCAGCCACCACCTCCTCAAATTTATAGTGGAGGCCTAGAACTCCTAGGGTTTGACTCCATTGGGCTCCCGTTAAGGCCCACTAACAAATGAGTCACACACGCACGCTTCACAAAGTGTCGTCTTTAATCTTTTGACCTAAACAGCTTCACCAAGCGCCATCTTGCGCCTCAGATTTGCTAATAGGTCACCCTTGTCCATCTTGCACCACGCTTGAGTCATTGACCTCACCCGGCATCGTCGGTCATTCTGGACCTCAAGTCTCCAAGTCTAGTCCCGATCATCCTCGCCGTTGACTGTCGTTGACCACCAAGCAACCTGCACAACCATAGACAAGCAAACACGAATTCGGGAATAAGTTCTTCACAACTTGACCCATGTTAGTCAAAATATGCATCATGCAACACATATGCACTAAAGCCTATGACTTTGACCTAACAAATCAACATCGCCTCGCCACGAAGTTGGCCGATGAACAAGTCAAAACCACCAGATCGCCCCTCGGGGCGGTCGCCGATCACTTCTTTCTACCGGTCCGACCACCACCTCAAGGCCGGCCAGACCGCCAGTAGGAACTTAACCAAAATTCAAGCCCTGAAATTCTGAAACCTTCTGGAAATTTCAAACAAATAGAACTTTTGCTTGGAGGCTCCAAAAATAATGAGACCAAGTGCATTGGGATCCCCTCACTTGCCTACATACTCTATTTTTGGCCCAGCTCGTTCTGACCATTCTTGGTCACCGCGGGGTCCGATCACAGACATGGCGGTCCGACCGATTTGGGACCATCGGATCGCCTGCTCGAATGCCTGAACTTTGTCGAAAACCCTGTGAAACGACAAACCATAAATGCCATTGCCAATTGTCACATCATCCTAAGATCTGGAGCATATCCCCATGATATCCACACATAGACTTGGCTATTCAAATAGATTATACCTTGCAGGGGTGTACAATTTTACCCACATGTCAGACCGCTCCTTTGCCAAGCTATTTAGCACACTTCCTAAGGTGTGCTGGCAGAGCTATGTCCTACGAGACGTTTTCCAATGAAATGTACTAGCTAAGAGCCACCCTATGGGTGTGAAACGCTCCGTGAACCACCCTTGTGTGTGCATACGGGACTCCCACGGAGGACCCATACGTTGTGTCAGAGTCACCGGTAAAGCCTCAGCAACTACCGATGCTCCTCAGGTGAGGGAACCTACTCGGATCCCACCCCGCATATTTCCATTAACAACAAAATATTTTTCTCCCAAACAACTACCACCTGTGGCTCAGAGTTAACACATAACAAAGTACTAAGACAAGAGGAGTCCCATATACCCTCATGTGGATGCACACAATAATGCTTGGATCAGTGGAATAAGATGTTTGGTCCTTGTTGACTTGGGCACGAACCACATGTTATGAATATTGTGTATGTATTGAAGAGCCCCAATGGGCAATTTATATAGGAGTACAAGAGGTGTATGCCATATACAGATAAGGCAATACAAAAGACATATAAGAAAATATAAAAAAGTACATATTCTAACTCCTATTATAACACCCCCCTCAAATGCAAGGCGTATACAATAACATTGCATTTGGAAAGGGTTGACATTAAAATATGGAAAATCCAAAGTCCGAGTCTTGATAATGCCGTCGTAGCATGCAGCTCTTGGAAAATATATCGAACATCAAAAAATCTCCTCCCATCCAGGGTCGTGCAACAGCCCATAAAGCAAATGTGCAAGGGCTGAAAAAGTCGACCGTGGCAACACGACAAATAAGATGATGAAACCGACATGAATAGATAGAGCTATCAAATCAAGCCGAATAGGAATAGGTGAAAACATGACAGCGCAGATCGAAGCCCAAAACGGCGGCGGCGTGAAAGAAGCGCGGCGGCTAAGAAAGCGGCGACATCATAACGACTTCTATGATCTGCACGGGGCTCAGAAAGAAGAACGGGAGCAGCGGCTGCTACCATGCATAAGACAATTCCTATACTTCTATGACTGATAATAAATTTATGGACTCACATGGCTTAGATGAACTCACAGATAAAGTGATACAGACTTGGATGGACGTAACGGAAGAAACGACACAAATAAATAAAAAGATTAAAGCTAACTAGTAGTAGCAATAAAGGTAGCAGCAAGATTACTAGCAGTAGCAAGCAATCACATCTCTCCTCCAACATCAACAGCAAGCACCAGCCCAACAACAATTGTACCCAGCAGCACAACCAAGCATCAATACCAATCCACCGAGAACCAACTCCAAGTGACAACAGCACCAAAACGCACCACAAAGCTTTCCACCAAGCATCAATACCAATCCTTTGGTCATCAATACAACCTAGCCATCCGCTACAACCGCTGGAGCGAGCAGGACGCAGACATCCTTGTCCCAGGCAACATCATCAGCATCAAGCTCAGCGACATCGTCCCGACCGACGCATGCCTCCTCCTCGATGGCAACCCGCTCAAGATCGACCAGTCGGTGCTCACCGGCGAGTCAGTGGCAGCGGAGGTAGCATCGCGATCCCCACCCGCTCCGTCGTCGCGGTCCTGGGTAGCGCGGGAATGAGGAGCGGGACGAGCTTAGCCGTCGCAGGGGAGCTAAGGCGGCGGCGGCCCGATCTAGGGTGGATCTGGACGGCAGCGGCGGTGGTCCAAGAAGACAACGTGTGATCCAGAGGCGGCGGATGCACAGGACGCGCTCGAGGAGGGAGTCGAAGCAAAGCAAGGGAGGCCCGGGGCCCCAGATCCGAGCGGAGATAGAGCAGGGGAGGCCCGGGGCGCTGGAAGGAGAAGAGGCAGAGGAAGCGGTGGTGGCAGATTCGGGCAACCCATCCCTCATCGGGATCCAAGGCCGAGGGTAGTGCTTGGCAACCGGATCCGGCGGCGGCAGCTTGAGTTGTTGGAAATATGCCCTAGAGGCAATCATAGAGATGATGATATTTCATTATGTTCATGATTTTGATAATATGTTATCGTGTTCCTTGAATGAATCATTTGTTATAGATCAATAAGTATGTGACTTGTTGGGGGAACTCTTTAACTTATATGATGTCATTCTAAATGTATCCCTGGTTGGAGGTCACTGGTCGGAACACCAGTGACTCTATGATTAGCACATGTATTGATTGATGACCTGGTTTTACCGGTCATGGATATGGTGATATCGAATCAATAATGTGAGCACATGTTAGAGAACATAGGGTTGGATAGACCCATCATTGAGACACTATTGAGGTTGTTATGAATCTATGTGTCATTAGTTGGTCTCAAGTAATGATGATGTATAATCCTAAGACCTGAGATCAGCATGGTTCCCTATATGTGCAATGGCACTCTTAGGGGTTGCCAAACGCTACTCGTAAATAGGTAGTTATAAAGGTGGCTTTCGGGTATGCTATGAAACATGTGGAGGGATGTGACTGGTCGAGATGGGATTTGCCCCTCCTAACATAACAGGAGAGATGTTTCTGGGCCCCTCGTGGCGATCGGATAAAGAAAGTGCATGGCCATGCCACTAGTAGTCGAAGTGTCGACCACATGAAGTTATCCCACACTCGATCGAGAAATTATTGAATAGTCCATGGATGACATACATCTCACCTGGAGTTCAACCAGACATCGTGAGGCAATGGGAAAAATGCATGAGTAGGTCGCTTAGTTCGATCAGTTACGGACTAGTCGTATGGAGATACGAGCTGATCGTAGATTGGTCGAACGTAATCACAGAATGGTAAGAACTTGGTCGTAAGGAGTTACGAACTGGTCGTGTCCAAATACAACCTGGTCGTATAGAGATACGAACTGGTCATAAGTGATGAGGACCTGGTCATATATCATATTACAACAAGGTTTGTCTGATATATTCTATGTGTATTTGGGAATCGTTATGTGCTGCTAGGTACCGCTAACGACTGGTAGTCGGAAAAGAGTTTTCGAGTCATAACTGATTACACATGAACCTGTAGGGTCGCACACTTAAAGGGCTGGGATTTGTTTTGGATGGTGATCCGAATTCGTATAGGCCACGAGTTCCTAATGGGCCTCCAGGTCGACACCCATCATGGATGCCTACATAAAGAAGGGCAGTGACATGGGGTGGGGGTAGATGATGATCTTTGGAAGAACTCCCGAAACCCTAATAGTCACGCCTTCTCAACCACGCTACCGGTGCTAGCACTCTAGCGCGTGATGATCCTACCCCGTACGTGTGGATACCTCGGAGGTGTTGTTGCGAAGCATCAGTACTAGAACGATCCGTGACTCGTGACGATCACCGGAGTCAGAGGAGAAGTCGTGTGGTGAGTACGACCACTCGGAGGAGCAGACACGCGGCGAGTACGACCACTCGAAGGAGGAGACGCGTCGTGAGTACGACTACGATTGCATCAACTCGCTACGACGACTCTACTTCCGCTACGAGTCGGCGCGTCTAGCGGTAATCTCGTGATCTATTTCTAGCGGTGGTTCCTTGGTTGCACGGTAAATTTTTATTTGTGCTATCGTAGCCATAACCTGCAGGGCAACCGACTAGGCTCAAACCATAGCAAATCGATATTTTCTGTGCATCTTTTTTACTCGATTCGATCTCAACACCTGCTATCCATATTAGTAAATAAAGGAAAACAGTGAGTACACGAATGTACTCCGCAAGACTTTACCAAGCCTATACATAGCTACATGCAAGCTCTACTCAATGGAGAAGCCTATAGGGTTCATTTTCAGCACAAAGCAATATTTCAATTTGAATACAATGTAGTAGATTTAATTCGCAAGTGAGCAAACATTTTTAATACTTCAAATAACATCGAGTAAAAAACATTAGATGACAATTAAACATCAACAGGTGGCTGCCCCTGCAGCACACAAACTGTTGGACCGAAAAGGCGATTAGAGGGAGGGTGAATTGGAGCACGCTCACTTTTTCACAAATAATTGATTCAATAAAACTTTACTCCAGTAGCCATAGAAGCTATGAAGATCAGTATATCAATACAGTGGAAGACTAATATTGAATCCAATAAAACCCCTAAGAAAAATCAACAAAGATTAATGCAACTCAATACCATGCCGGTCAGACCGCTGGCTCAAGGGCGGTCAGACCGATTTGCTACCGGTCTGACCGATTGCTACGGGCGGTCGACCACGGCACCAAGAATGAGCAGATCGGCCGATGATGGCGAAGATGAAAATAGATGAAACTTTTGATCTACTAATCCAAACTTTATGAAACTTGGAACACACCTTCTCTATGATAACATGGACCTATTCCAATCGAAGATTACGATAATTCTTGGAAGAATAGCGATCCGTTTCGATTTGATTGAAGAAGGGTTCAAAACCGGGTCAAAACGAAAACTTGATCCAAGATCTTGCTCGTGGGCGATTGATGATCAAGATGATCCTAGATATGTTCCCACACGTCACAGCAAGCTAGATCACATGAAGAAACCAAGCAAAAACTCACGGATCAAAGAAAGACCCAAAATCATCAAATAGAGAGAAAGAACGCAATGAGATAAAATATTGATCAAACTTTCCTTTGATTGATTGATCTGATATGGGCTTACAGCCTCTCCATCAATGGAGGGCAATGCTCAATTAAAGAGCACGAAAATCATATCAAACTATCAAGAACCCTAGCCTCCACAAAAGCTCTCCCTAAGAAAATTAGGGTTTACAAGAATTGCAAAAGAGACGAACAAGAGGTGCAGCCACCTCCCTCTCCTATTTATAGTGGAGGCTTATACCTTCTAGAAGTTTGACTCTATTGGGCTCCCGTTAAGGCCCAAAATAAACGGGACACTTACACACGTATTTTAATGCGCCGTCTTTAACACCTCTTGACCTAACTTGCTACACCTAGCGCCATCTTGCGCCTCGGATTAGCTAATAGGTCACCCTTGTCCATCTTGCACCACGCTTGAGTACATTGACTTCACCCGGCATCGTCGATCGTTCTGGACCTCAGCTCTCCAAGCCTAGTCCCGATCATCCTCGCCGTTGACCGTCGTTGACCACCAAGCAACCTGCACAACAATAGACAAGAAAATCGAATTTGGGAACAAGTTCTTCACAACTTGACCCATGTTAGTCAAAACATGCATCATGCAACATATATGCCCTGAAACTCATAACTTTGACCTAACAACCGAACAACGCCGCCACGACGGGCGACGAACCAAGTGGAAACCGGTTAGACCGCCCCTCGGGTCGGTCTGACCGCCCACCCTGGCCGGTCTGACCGCCAGCTTTTGGCCGGTCAGACCGCCAGTAAAGACTTAGCCGATTTTCAACCTCTGAAAACCGAAACCTATTGAAAATTTCAAACCAATAGAACTTTTGACTGGAGGCTCCAAAAATTATAGGACCAAGTGCAATAGAATCCCATCTCTTGCCTACACCCTCTATTTTTGGCCCAGCTCAAATCCTCACTTTGCTAACTGTCCGGTCCGACTGCCCCCAGGGCTGGTCAGGAATCGGTCAGACCGGCCACCCTAGCCGGTCCGACCGGTTATAGCCTGACAGCATGCCAACTTTGTCGAAAACACGTGAAACGACAAATCATAAACGCCATTGCTAATTGTCACATCTTCCTAAGATCTAGGTCATATCCCCATGATATCCACACAAACATAGCTTGAAAACCATTCTCAATACCATCGATCAAGTTTTAAGTTTAAATTCCAAAATGTTGAGTCTAACTCTTGCAAAACCTAACCAAGCATGTGCATAACTAAGGACTTGGCTATTCGAATAGATTAAACCCTGTAGGGGTATACAACTTTATCTACACACCAGACGCTCCTTTTGCCACACGATAAAGCACACTTAAAGGTATGCCGGCAGAACTAAGTCATACGAGGCGTTTCCAATATGATGTATTGACTTGGGCACAAACCACACACCCGACAAACACACCATTCAACCATTTGCCCAAGCCCAAATTGTTTTATTTTCAGTTTTAGTTTTCCAAATATAATAGCATGGGGTTCTAGACATGGCATAATAAAAAAATAATTTATGTGATCAAAGTTATCAACAAAGTCCACAATCGCCCAATCTACCGGAAACTAAGCATCACATCGAATAAGCATAAATAGACCATATAACATCAACTGGCTCTAATCCACCAGCAGAAATATTAACTTAGGCTAGTGGCTGGGGATGAACAATTTTAGGGAATCCGAGCAATAGGATTAACTACCTCTAATCGATAATTAATTGAATAAAAATAAACTATCATCGACTCATGTTATGACATCTTCACTCATTAACAATTTAAAAGATAGACATGTTGTTTAATTTAACACAATCTAACATATCAAACTACATCGATGACTTTCAAATTTTTAAGTTCAAACAAGAAATCTATATAAACATGGCAAGTTGTTAAATTCTAATTTAGTTAACAATCATAAGCTAAAGCAAATTTCAATTTATTTTACTATAGACTAGTCATTTTCATGCTTCTAACTTCAATATGAAATATTAATCATACATCTTACTTTATATGAATCCTTTTTAGTTGTGATTTTTCTTGACAACTTTGAGTAATAAGATATGCTTAAATTAACATACCACTATATGCATGATCAAAGTGTAGGAATTATGGTGCCTAACACATATCTCGGGTATTCTCTACCCCTTAAACATGATGATGCATAAGAAATTAAATGAGGAAAGAATGAGCATAAGATAAGTAGCGGGCAACCCTTAAACAATAATTCCTATTATGGATGCATAATTCCAAAACCATGCAACTGAAAATCCAAATGGGTGTACTAAGCCTCAAGGCGATTACAAAATTCAATTGAACCACAATTAGTTTCGATATAATTGCTATACATCTTTTTTGTAGGCGATGCGCAATTATTTGGAAACAAAAGGAACAACGATCATATTCAAAATTCAGCGTCTACAATATAATTAGGGTATATATAATCTAACAATAATCCTAAATTAATCCTAATCTTGCGAAAAACAACATCTTCTCGTCTTGCCACCATTGTCCTCACAGGTTGACTACTTAGCGTCTCTTGTTGGAGAAAAGAGCGAACATCGGAGAAAATTTGCTTTGCACAAATCAAATGAATTATGAAATAAAATTAGATGCTAGGATGGGTAAGAAAGAAAGAATCATATCACTTACATTTTTGACCCAAATTTTTGCTAGTTTTGAAAATACTTTTGCAAACCAAATTCCTAACATCGTCCATTGAATAACTTGACAAATAAAGCACGCGTACATACAGTTGCAAGCAAGATAATAGTTTGGAATATAATAGGATCTACATGCATTCAAGGAATGAGTTCTTGCCTTTTCTTGCTGGTACTCTGGACATTCTCACGAACTTCTCAATTGCACTCCCGAATCATCGTCATCTAACGATAAGAACCGACAAAGTGAAAGCATCGAATAAACACAAAATTTCCAAAAGTCTATAAAAATTATGAAATTAACACAAAAGATATATTATGATTTTATATGAATTTATAAATAAAAATTATTTAATTTAGAGTTTTTATGTGAGAGTTATGCCCTAAACAATTTCTATCGGGAAGGAAATTCCAAGAAAATAACTTTCGATTACTGTAGCCGAATTTGATTCTTTTCGCAAAAGTTTCTGGAGTTGTGGTAGAGATAATTTTAGATGGATAGTAAGAGAATAAAATGTTATGAACATAAAAAAATTGAATCACTCCAATTGGAGTTCAATTGAATTTCTTATGAATTTTTGAAGTTAATTCAATTTTCACTGTAAAAATAATAATTCCTTTCAGATATTAATTGAAGCTTCAAAATTTTCTGGGACATTAACATGTTTCAAACCTATTCCAAGTTAAATAACTTCAAATATATAAACCAACAAAATTGGTTTCACTCGTTTTGGAGTTGATTCGAATTAGTTATGAATTTTTTTAAGTTATTTGAATTTACAGTGCAAAAATAATCACTTCGGAAATTCTAAATGAAGTTTGTACTTTTTATACCTGAGCTGAACCCAGCCTCTGTCACTGACATGCGGGGTCCACTGCATAGTGTTTTTCTTTTTCATTTAATTTTCAAAAAATAGCCTACTAACATGTAGGGTCTACATGTCATAGGCTCGGTTCATGAGAATAGTGCATGGAACTTCGGTCCATGAGCACAGTGCTTCGGTCCATGGAGTGGGATGAATGTGCACTTAAGGCCTTGGGCCCATATGTCATTAACCCTAAGAAAAAACCGATCCTTTAACTCCCTCATTTTCTGTTTATGGTCCCACGCGTCAGCGACACAACAGTGCATTTAATCAACAGCTAATGAGTGATTAACCCAAAACTGATAGTGATTTGTGCTAATCCAAATGCTATAGTGATTGTCCAAAAGCGAACACACAGGGGAGCGCATGGCTGTGACTTTGCCCGGCAAGTCGCCAGCCATTCCGCCCATGGCAGCGCGGGTGGGTGGTCAAAACGAAACCTTCGCATGCTTGCGCACCTGCTGGTGCTGGTGGCGAGGGCTATGACGACCCACAGCGGCGGCGTCACGCCAACGAGCGGGAGCGACCCTACAGCTACCATGCCATACACAAACCGGCTATGCTTAAGGCCAACTAAAGCACACATAAGCGACTAGGGGGTACTAAGAGCGTACTGGAGTTGAGAGGGATGATGGGGATGGTCGGAGGACGGCCAGCGGTGACGACTGAGGTGGCGGCGAGGCAGTCAATGGGGGGAGCTTGACGTGGAGGATGATGAAACTTGGGGCGGCTTGAGCAAGCTTTGTGACATCCACGTGGTGCTCCCGGTACTAGGAATCAGCCTAGGTCTCACCGTACCGGACAAACTGCTCGGCGGCGGCGGTTCACCGAAGCTGGAGAAGAAGGGGCTGCCCTCCCTCGATGCTGCAGCAAAATGGAATTAACTCATTGGAGCGACTTAGCGCGACGAGGGAAAACTTCCAGACATGGTGGCACAGCGAGAAGCTCACCGGAGCACAAGAAGACACGACGATGACGTTCGGGCACGCTCCAAAGGCAGCGATGGCGCAGTCGCGTTCCGAGAGCTGTAATAAACGGAGGCGGCCGAGGCTGGTGAAAATGAGTACGACAGATAGAGAGAGAGAGGAAAAGAATGGCGTGGTCGCTCGGAGCTTACCAGGACGAAGAGGGGTGCTACGCCTCCTTCTCTCCCACAACCGAAGAGAGAAGTAAGGGGAGAAAGGAGGTTAGAGTCGGTTTTGTTCGAGCCCGACGACGAAGATAGAGACTACGTGATCTGGCGGAGCTCACGGATAGGTCGCAGGGGGCGGTAGATCGGCGGCGTTGGCGAGCGTAGACGGAGGCGGTAATGCTACACTCTGGATGAGTTCTGAGCGATGCGCGCGCGTGGCTGGTCAGCGGCAGAGGAGAGGGTTGAGACGGGGTCTGGTTCGAGCTCGGGTTAGGCGGTGCGATCGAACCAACTTGGGTCGGGTCCGGTCGAGGTTTGGCTCGGGTCAGGTTGGACCGAGTCAAACCGACTCGTTGACTGGGTTTTGAAAATTGGCTAAGACTTTAAGGAATTTTTTAGATATAGTTATCGAGCTACTAAAATCATGAAAATTTTATGGAAGGTTCCTGACACTTTGTGCATCATTTTAAAAAAATTCCAGAGTTTTTATTATCTTACATTTTTCTCTAAATTTTTTTCAAGGTTCTGTTTTTGGTATTTGACTTATGATTACCTACTTTGACTAGTTGTTTAGAAATAGTAAATTAATTCTAAAAATTATAAAATTTTGTAGGTGAGTTTCTAAGTTGTTCCAAAACCTAGAAAAATATTTTTCATACACTGTTCACAAGATTTATTTATTTTTTAAAATTCAAATTCCAATTTGAGCATGCAATTTAAATGGAAACCAAATAACCCCAAAAATTCTAGAAAATTCAAATATGCATATCATAGAAGATAGAATCCAACTAAAATATTTCCACACTTAAAACCTATTTTCTTTGCAACAAAAAGTTTTAAAAAGTCTAAAATTTCATAAATACACATTAGATACTTAAATAATCCAACTTAGGGAACTTGGGCTATTACAAAATGCATCCTCTACCGCACAAAAAAAGAATCTGTTCATCCGTTTTAAAGCTGTTTTCTGCTATGTCGGTGTCCACACTAGCACCGTAGGCTGACTGACTCATGGACACCTGAGCATTGACTTGAAGCGGGTTGAGGAACACAGGGTGCGCCCTTGGGTACACCTCCGACAGCGTGCTCTCCTCCGCTGTGATGTTGTACTGCAGTACCAAATGTTCATGTCCCACGGCGGCACGCCGTCCTCGTCCATGGCCAACCACTCCATCCTCCCCAACGGCACCACCTACACCACCACCGCGTTAATCGGCAGGAACACCAGGTTCGTCAGCCCGGACCCGTGCACCGCCATCATCATGTCAAACGAGTTCACCATCCCGTCACCTCCGGGAGCCACGCATGCTCTCCGTCCCCACACCCCCGCCCTTGGACAGAATGTCCATCGCCGGCACCACGAACCTGAGCCCCTCCGCCGCCACGATCTCCTCCACGTTCACGAACCGCCGCCGGGATTGCCGCGAGATGATCAACAGTCGCAGCTTCCTCCCGGGCTCCTCCGTCCGGATCGCGTGCTCCCGCGGCAGCAAATAGCGCCACATCAAGAACCGCTTGAAGTCCACCATGGACTAGTTATTGGGCGCTCGTCGCGGGTTGATGCTCAGGTCCTTGTGGCTGCGCAGCCTAACGACGGCGCGTCGGTAGCAGTGCACCTGCTCCTCCCTATCGAAGTTCACCGCCTCGTAGTTGCTCAACCTGTAACGTCCCAAAATTTAGCTTTTCAAAAATCTTTTGAGTAGTTTAGGTCCCTGAAAAATTTCACTAATTTTATTTGAATTAATAAATCTTAATTAGAATTTTTCTAAATTAAAAATATTTAATTTGACTAACATAAACATCAATTTAATAAAAATCTATTTTATTTGGCTTCCTGGTGTTTCCAGGAATTTTCTGGTATTTTCGGGGATTTTTGTGGATTTGTTTGCTATTTATTCTATCTTATCGATTTGTTGCCTTTTAATTAAAATCTGAAAATCAGTTTTATTTTCTCTCTCCTCCCCACATGAACAGTAGCATGCGGTTACTGTCCACGTGATTTTCTCGGCCGAGAGAGCCGCCACCAATGTATAGAACGAACGCGATTCGCTTTTCGATTCAAACTTCAAATATCAATATCTTTTCGCTCGGTGCATATAAATACGAACCGTCTGCGCCCACGCGTCCGTCTCGACATCCTCTTCTAATCCCCTGATTTGCTTTCCTCCGAATCGATCTGTATTCAACGCAGTTCACGGAATACGGAGTTCATCCAAAAATCTTCCGCTGCGAGTTTCTCCTCCGTCCGACGTCCGCCGGCCGAACCGTCTGCGGCGTTGGATTCGCGTCGTCGTGCTCTACGACATAGTGCCAGCCCCTTCGCCTGAAGTTCACCGGGATTTCGCCGTCCGTCGTATCCCAACCGTATTCTTCGCGTATTCTACTTCCTCGGTGAGTATTTCCAAAATCCGACCGCACCATCGTGTCCGGCTCGTCGTTCCTTTCCGTTTTGCCCCTTTGCCGCCTCCGCGACACCGCCGTCCGCTGGCCACCCATATGTATAAACCGATCTCATTCTTGTGCGTGTCTCGATGAGTTCTGTTCTTCATTCTTCTCTGCTTATTATCTTTCTCTAATCCTTGCGGCACCAAGTCCCACCTCCTTGCCTCAAGAACGGCCACGGTAGCTCCTCGCTCCCGCCCATGTTCATGTCTACGATTCATAAAGACATGTGTTCGCCCCTTGCTCCTCTAATTATTTTCCAACCTCGATCTCTATTTTCTTTATCCACTATCCTTTGCTTTGCCATCTCTAGTGATGTGCATCAAGACAAACCGCCATGGGAGCAATCTATTTTTGTTTATTCTCCGGACAACCGTAGCCTTTGTTGATGTGTCCTCTATTTGGTTCACTTTGTTCATCTAAATCAACGCATGCATGTAGTATTTCCCCAATGCATGCTTCTCTGTTAATTCTTCCTTTCTATTTGTCATACAAGAAAATAAACATCTGTTTTTTTTTACCCACTTGACATCCACAACACTCAAGCCCATTTGTGTGTGGTGTGTGTGTGTGTATATATATATATATATATATATATATATATATATATATATATATATATATGCACGTACAGATGCATGTATGCATGTATATATATGTGCGTATGTATGTATGTACATGGATGTATATATTTATATATCTCCTCTCACTTACTTGTTGACCCCACATGTCCACCTAATAAAAATTATAATTATTTATCTCACTTACATGCGGGTCCCACATGTCAGTCAACCTTTGGTCAACCCTCCTCCATGAGCTTGGTCCACCGTGGACTAGCGTATCTCCGTGGACCTGGTCCATAGACCAGTGGCCCACATGTCAACCCTAATCTTATTTTCGAGAATTAATTTAATTCTTGAAAATCCTTTTATCTTATTGGTCCCACATGTCGTTCTCTCTACCTTATTTTTGGAATTATTTTTAATTCTAGAAATCCATTAATATCAGTCGGTCCCACATGTCATACACTCAATCATTCTCTAATATTTTCGGAATGGGATATTCTGATAATATTCCACTTGTCAGCTTGTCTCTCTTTTTATTTTCATCATTCCAAAAGCCATATCTTATTCATCCGAATTCCGCTTGAACCCATTCAAATTCCTACATTCATCTAAATTCAATATCTATCTTCCAGTACCATTCAATTTCAATTTGGAGTTTATTTGATTTGTCTTTTGAATTGTGTTTGTTTTGCGCTTTCTTTATCGTTAGACATTGAAGCCCTAATCGTCCAAAGAGTCAAGAGCAAGGAAGTAGAAGATTGAAGATAAATAAAGACCATCATTGCTATAGCAAGGCAAGTTATACCTTTGATCATTTTGAACCCAGTTTTCAAAATACTTTGTTTCAATGTATTGCATTCTATTTCAATTATTTATTTAAATGCTTTTGGGTGTAGTTATTAATCCAAATTGTTATGCCACCTTGTCTATTGTATGCCATGATCTTTTGTCACCCTAGGTTGGTTAATAATTAGTTGGTATTATCGTAGCACCAACGTGGGTTGGTTAGATACGATTAGACTGCTTAGCCATGCCACGAGTCATCATTTCATGTGAGAGTTGCAATTATAAACTTGACTAAGTGATTATGGAACTGTGTGGAGAAACTGTGTGTGCTGTGTGCTATTACTCGTTGATGGCATGTGTTGCACTTAATCAACAGGGTGGGAAAAGATTTAGACTGAGGCAAGTGGTGGATCTGTGTGAACGGTGGAGCTGTGTGCTATAAACTTTGTGATTTGGGTTAAAATTGGAAGTCTTGCCTTAGTCAATTAAGGACTTAACTTTGTGCGCCATTGAACTGGGCCTTCTGCATGCGACCACATGCCTAGTATGGGTGGGCCCGACTTAGTAAGTTATGGAGTCTTGACATTGACAACTCGAGTTGTATTTAAGCTATGTGATGGGTCGGAGGTGTGTACCACGTGTTTGGGTCACATCGCGGGACGATTCACGCATCCCCGCCCAACGGTGTGTGTCGTTCCAAGGGCTATGTGTACAAATTGACTGGCAGAAAGCACATCGGGAGTGTCATTGTTTGAGATGAAGTCTCGAAAGGTTTTGTTATGGTCGAGTCTTGGCCCCACCGATTGTATCGTGTGGGTAAAGTGTACTGACCTCTGCAGTGTTTAATCAATCTATTCGAATAGCCGCGTCCTCGGATATGGACATGCTCGGGGATTTCACACGAGGGGTAGATTTTCATAAAACAATTGGGAAGGGTCAGCTGTGTGAGATAACTTGTGCAGCTGTGTGAATAACTTGATTAGACTGTGTGTCCTTTGTGAAATCAATTGTTAACTTATTTTTGTCTATTTGTTTTGAATTATGCTTTCAATCTATTATTTGTATTCAATTGCAAATGTTGCATTTCTGTAAAATAACCACAGAAGCCATTCCTTTGGAATAAGCCATCATCTATAAATTGCATTGTGTGGTATGACTTGCGAGTACGGTGTGTACTCATACTTGCTATAAACAATCAACAGAAGTGGAAGAATCGTCAGTCAACAAGGTCTACTTCAAGGATCGTGGAGAACTAGGTCGCGCTACCCCAGTCGATTGCCTGTGGGCATATGGATGGGCTTCACTGAAGTTATTCCGTTACGTTCCGCTGCAGCTTTATTGAGCTATTTGTCTTCTGAGACATTAATTGTAAGCTTTGACCTTAAGGTCTTTACTCTGATAATTATTGTTATTTGTCTATTTATTAGTCATCTTTGTATATGGAATTGATATTTCATCGATGTTGCCACTGTGTGCACTAGCGTGATCCTGGACTAGTGCAGTATACGCAGAGGGTCCAGATTTGCATATTTGGGTCCCGACACAGCCCCTCCACGACCTCCTTGTACTTGTAGATGGATTTGGATGATGCACTGGAAGGTTTTGAGAAACAACCTATCGTATGGACCGCAGATGAGAAGCGTAAAGATCGTAAGGCTTTATCTCATATTCACCTTCATCTATTAAATGATATTTTGCAGGATGTTTTGAAGCAGAAGACATTTGCTGCATTTTGGCTAAAGCTGGAACAAATCTGCATGACAAAGGATCTCACCAGCAAGATGCATCTTAAGCAGAAATTGTACTCTCATAAATTGCAAGAATGGGGATCCGTGCTTGATCATATTTCGGTGTTTAAAGAGATCGTTGCCGACCTAGAGTCGGTGGAGGTAAAATATGATGATGAGGATTTGAGTCTTATTCTTTTGTGTTCACTGCCTAGTTCTTTTTCAAATTTCAGATATACCACATTATATAGTAGAGATACTCTCACACTTAATGAAGTTTATGAAGCTTTGCATGCTAAGGAGAAGATGAAACAGATAGTACCTTCTGAAAATTCAAGCTCGCAAGGAGAAGGCTTGTTTATTCATGGCAGACAAAAGGAGAAGAACTCAAACAATAGATCTCGAGGTAAAAGTTCGAACGACTACAAGAACCAGTTGAAATCAAGAGGTAAGTACAAGTCGTGTAAATATTACAAGAAAAATGGGCACGATATTTCTGATTGCTGGAAGCTGCAGAATAAAGAAAAGAGATCTGGTTATTATAAGCCAAAGGTAAACCAGATGATGAAGGTAAAGCTTCCCTTGTTGCTGATGATAGCACTGATGGAGAAATTCTTGTTGCCTTTGCTGGATGTGCTAAGACCAATGATGAATGAATTCTTGATTTTGTCTGTACCTTTCATATGTGTCATAATAGGGACTGGTTTGCCACCTATGAACCTGTTGAAGGTGGTACTATGTTGATGGGTGATAACTCATCTTGTAAGGTTGTAGGGTTCAATTCAGATCAAGATGTTTGATGGCATTGTCAGAACTTTGACAGATATGAGGTACATTCCATATTTGAAAAGGAACCTTATTTCTTTGAGTACTCTTGATGCTAAAGGGTACAAGTATTCAAGTGAAGGTGGAGTTTTAAAGGTATCAAAAGGCTCTCTTGTTGTGATGAAAGCTGATATTAAAACTGTCAATCTGTACCATCTGCGAGGTATTACAATATCAGGTAATGTTGATGTAATTTCAAGTTCATTATCTGATTCTGATGCTACTAATCTTTAGCATATGTGCCTTGAGCATATGAGTGAAATTGGTTTGGCAAAATTGAGCAAGAGAGGACTTCATGGACATAGAATCGACAAGCTGAAATTTTGTGAGCATTGTGTATTTGGCAAATACAAGAGGGTGAGATTCAATACTTCAGTTCATTTTACAGAAGATATTTTGGATTATGTGCATTCTGATTTACGAGGGACATCTACCAAGACATTGCTAGGAAGTGCTAGTTATATGTTAACAATTATTGATGATTACTCTAGAAGAGTGTGTCCTTATTTCTTGAAGTATAAATCAGAAGCATTTTCAGCATTTAAAGAGTGGAAGACTATGGTTGAAAGACAAACTGAAAAGAAGGTAAAGAAACTTCGTACTGATAATGGGATGGAATTCTGTTATAAAGAATTTGAATTATGTTGCAAGACTGAAGGAATTGTCAGGCACTACACTGTTTCCTATACCCCTCAACAAAACGGTGTAGCTAAGCGTATGAACAGAAAACGGTGTAGCTAAGCGTATGAACAGAACCATCATTTTCAAGGCCCATTGCATGTTGTCTAATGCAGGTTTGTATAGACGTTTTTGGGCTGAATCCGCTTCCACTACTTGCTATCTTATTAATCGGTCACCCTCTATTGCAATTGAAAAGAAGACTCTAATTGGGTTATGGTCTGGTTCTCTAGAAAATTATTTAGAGTTGAATTTTTTATTGTACTGATTATGCTCATGTTGATAATAGAAAATTAGAGCTTAGAGCTGCTAAGTGCATCTTTCTTGGTTATAAATCTGGTGTTAAAGGATACAAGTTGTGGAATTCTGAAACAAATAAGGTTGTGATTAGCAGAAATGTTGTCTTTAATGAATTTGTTATGCGTCATGATAAACTGCATGCTAATGTTCCTGTTGGGAATGAGCAGAATTCAAGTGTTCAGGTGGATCAATTTGTTGGTTCAAATAACACATCAGATATGGAAAAATATTGTTGTTCATGATGCACATATTGCTGAGAATCCTCCTATTGTTAAGCAACCACTACAATGTCCATTGCAGTTGACAGACCTAGGAGGGAGATTAATCCACCCAAGAGGTTGAATGAAGAAGCTAATATTGTTGCTTATGCTTTGAGTGTAGCATAAGAAATTGAAGGTAATGCATAACCTTCATCATATTCTGAGGCTATTGATTCCACTGATTGTAATAAGTGGATAACTGCTATGCATGATGGATAACTTGAAAGGAATGACACTTAGAAACTATTGAAATTGCTAAAGGAGAATAAACATGTTCATTGCAAGTGGATTTTCAAAAAAAAAGAAGGTTCTCCCACTGAACCAGCAAGGTATAAAGCAAGGTTGGTTGCTAAAGGTTATAATCAGATTCCAGGTATTGACTTTAATGATGTCTTTTCCCTAGTTATGAAGCATAGCTCTATTCGCACTTTACTTAGTATTGTTGCTATGCATGATTATGAACTTGAACAATTAGACGTTAAAACTGCATTCTTACATGGGGAGTTAGAAGAAGACATTTATATGGACCAACCTGAGGGTTTTGTTATTCCTGTAAAAGAACACCTTGTTTGTAGATTAAAGAAAACTCATTATGGTTTGAAGTAATCTCCTATGCAATGATACAAGAGATTTGATTTTTTTATGCTCTCTCATGATTTTAAGCGGTCTGATTATGATAGTTGTGTTTATTTAAAGACTGTTAATAGTTCAACTATTTATTTGCTTCTCTATGTTGATGATATGTTGATTGCTGCAAAAGATAAGCCGAAAATAGCAAAACTGAAAGCACAATTGAGTAATGAATTTGAGATGAAAGACCTAGGTGCAGTCAAGAAAATTCTTGGTATGGAGATTATTAGAGAGAGAAAATCCGGCAAATTATACCTTAGTCAACAAGGTTATATTGAGAAGGTTCTTCGTCGTTTTAATATGCATGATGCAAAACCAGTGAGTACTCCATTAGCTTCGCGTTTCAGATTATCTTTAGCTTTATGTCCTAAGTCAGATTATGATATTAAGTACATGTCTAGAGTTCCATATTCCAATGCAGTTGGTTCTCTTATGTATGCCATGGTTTGTTCTCATCCTGATTTATCTCATGCACTGAGTGTTGTTAGTAGATACATGGCTAATCCTGGAAAAGAGCATTGGAAAGTAGTTCAGTGGATTTTCAGCTATTTGCATGGCACTTTTAATGCTCGTTTGCAGTTTAAAAATTCTAGAGATGAACTTGTTGGTTATGTTGACTCTGATTATGCTGGTGATTTGGACAAGAGGAAGTCTCTCATAGGTTATGTTTTCACTATTGGTGGTTGTGCTGTTAGTTGGAAGGTAAGTTTGCAAGCTACTGTAGCCTTATCTACCACTGAAGCAGAATATATGTATATTTCTGAAGCTTATAAAGAAGCTATTTGGTTGAGAAGTTTGTACACTGAGTTTTGTGGAGATAATTATTGCACTACTATATTTTATGATAGTCAGAGTGTTATATGTCTTACAAATGATAAGATGTTCCATGAAAGAACAAAGCACATTGATGTGAGATATCACCTTATTCAAGGTGTTATTGCTCATGGTGATGTCAAAGTGTGCAAGATAAGTACTCATGATAATCCAGCTGATATGGTGACAAAGCCAGTTCTAGTTACTAAGTTTGAGCTTTGCTCAAGTTAGTTGGTATTACAGTTTAGTCCTAGAGACTAATTGGTGCACGGTGATTTTTTATCTTATTGTGAAGATATTTTCGTGATTGATGATTCTTCATTATGCTACAAGAGGAAATTAATCTCAAGGTGGATATTGTTGATATTGTGATCCAAATTGTCTAATATAGATAAGTCTGGATTAGTTTCTATATTAGCGGATAAGTTTCCTACTTTAAGTCCTTTACCCCTTTATATACCTCTTGTATGTCGCACGGGAAGAGTGCGACGCCTCATTGTAACCCCCTGCGATTTGTAAACACTCATCGTATAGTGATCATCGCTGGTTGGCACCTGTGATTTTTTTCGCAAGGGTTTTTCATGTAAAAATTAGTGTCTCCTTTTGTCCCTATTTTTTTTTCTAACAACCTCCTCTTCCTGAACTCTTCTATTCCCTCGCCCATACCAGACCACCGCTAGAGCTCGCCGTCGTCGAGTGACCACCATAGCACCATAGACCTCACTAAAGCTAGCCACGCATGTGCCACCATGCACCAAGACTCCACTACAGGAGGGATCCCCGAGACCACGACGTACTCGTGCGCTCGCCTTTTGGGGCCGGGAACCGTTGAAGTTCGCTACCAACGAGATCCTTTGCCCACGGTCACCACCTTTGCTTTCCCCGTTCTGGCCACCACCGACCTCCCCATCCTCACAAGCTTCTACAAAAGGGACAGTAGTGCCCAGGAACGCGTCGTGCTTGCCCCATCGTAGCCGCCCAGCCGCTGTAGCCTGTTGGGCCCTCCCTTGCTCCCTAGGGGGGGAGAGAGAGTACGAGGAGGGAGAAGAGATTATGTGGCAGCCACACAGGCACATGGGCTGAGTCAGTGATAGACTAGGATCCGATGTGGACGCCATGTGGGATAAAACTGAATTTTATTAGGTCAAAACCATAGTCAAACAGACGAAAGGGTAAGGTTTATCTGGTATCGAGAGATAAGGGATGAGTTCTACACGATTTTGCACATGCGGAGCGAAAATTAAACGAAAGTAAGAGTTGAGAGATCAAATATATACTTATTCCAAAACTATACAATAGTAGTTTTATAAATAGCTACTCCATGAATTCCTTTGTACTACTAAAACTGCGCTGACACCCTAGGGCACAATTTCAATATAAAGAGCATTTCAGAAAGTACTAATTTTTTTTTGGGATAACAGAAAATAATTTTAGCAAAACTTATTTTCATAAAATGGCCAAATCAGCCACAATTGCAAATAGACCCTTGGACCAAATTTTACAAATAAACCCCGTCATTTTAATTTAATTACAAACCGGCCTAAAGAGGTAAATAGATAAGGTTACCAAAGGTGAAAAAAATCAGAATTACTAAAAGGTAAATTTGTCACTCGTCCAACTTTCACTTCATACCTAACTCCTTTGCAAAAAATTACCAACCAAATCATGCAATATGTAAAGACCAAACTACCCCATTAGCCAACTCACGCAATGAGGTGTCAAGCTCCAAAAATTTCAACCATTTTCAACCGAAATTTAATTCCATAATTTCAGCAAGCAAGCAATTAGTCTTAAGGACCCTTAATGCTAGTGTGACATTGTTGGCTCAATCCATGAAATTAGTGCAATAAACTAACAATAAGAATGTCGATTCATTTCTAGATCATCATCTAGCATTATGTGAGAATCATGCATTCCTCAGCACCCATAGCTACTCACACCGGGCACAACACATGCACATTCCATTAAGAGAGAGTGGAAGGAACGAGAGGACTTAGAGCAAACCTGTAAGGCCACCACCATATCAACGGCCAGCAAGGCGAGGAGGCGATGGCGAACTCGGTGGCAGCAGGGATTTGGGCTAGGGTTTGCTCAAATTGCCAAGTCCGGGCAGGCGGGGGAAGGAAAACACCAGGGGGAGCAACAGGTGGCCAAGTTTCAGTCCAAAGAGGGTTCTCAGTTTGTCACTTCTCTGTAAAAGGCCACATAATCGGCAGTAACATTTCAACACTTCAACCCAAGTGAACTTTTATTCAAAAGTAGGTTTAAATTCACTACAAATATTTCCAAGGTTATTCACTTTCTGCACTTCGAACATAGAGAAAGAAGACATCATCAGTTCCAAATTGATAAGCGAGGGCAGTGTCCAAACATATGACCATTTTACAAACTTGGTAGAAGAAACAGCAATGTTCCTGAAGAACTAAAATGCCACAAGGAAAATTTGAAAGGGCGTGTGGTGGCCATGACAACTTCCACATATTGAGGATAACAGGACTACAGAAAAAACAAGGCAACTATTGATTGAAATACCACCTTTGATGGCTCTCGGACACTTAACCTTGAAGAGCAATTAAACAATGTCTTCAACTGAATGCTTGTACAGCCACTAAACTACAGATCGCCTGGGGTTTCCTCCTAAGAGCAAAAAAACTCACCCACAGAAGAAACTACCCAGTAACCAAAACACAACTGACTGCGTAATTCCTGCAAAACAAGCTGCATCGCTACAAACATAATAAAACACAGACATTGTGTTTTGAGTGACAGTAAATTTGAAGCCTTGTATTACCAGCTGTTTATTGATGCTTCAACCCTCTCAATCTTGTTTCTTCTGATTCATATTACTAATCAGTAATCACAAGTCTAACCTTTCCTTGGGGGCAAAGGCATATCCAACCTCTCAAAGAGCCATTGTATATCAAGTATACAGATTACCAAAGGAAGCAAAAACTTGATGCTTCATCTATTTCTTCTGACCATCTCAGATTGCGACAGATTCTGATGTCATGGGTACATTAGCAGGCCCATGAGAATTAGAGCTGTTGACAGGCACAGTGCGCTGAGCAAAACTGAGCAACTGCTTGCGTTGATGCTCATTTGTATGAGGCAGGCTGGCACGCAAAAGCTCTATTGGCATCTCCCTGCTAATCACTGCTGTAGCAGCAGGTTGCATTTGCACAGTATGAATCACACTATCAAATTTACTCATGCAATACTCCGTAAGCAGCCCAAAGAAGCCATCAAATGATGCCTGCCATAGAGCTCGGTTCTGCATGCCGTAGGTAGAGGCCACATGCTGATCAGTGAGAAGCTCTGTTGCTCTGTCCAGTACAGACTTTATGATGACAGAAGCCCCATCACCTGCAGCATATCCAAGGGGCCGAAGAGGTGGTTGCAATGACGAACACACGATAGCTGCAAGACAGGCACTGAGTCCACTCAACTCCATCCGAAGAACACAGGTGGATACAGCACTGGCAAGTTTGGTTGTTATCTCAGCTGCACTGCTATCGGAGGGCAAATTGCCAAATATAAATCTTAGATGCCGGAAGACTGCCATGCAAGCAATCCTTGCAAGCTCACTGCCTGAAGTCACAAGGTCAAGGTAACGTGAAAGTAGTTTTCGTCCCTTCGGTAGAGAGATTATGCGGAGAAACACCAGATCATCATTTGGCGACAGAGGTACATTCTTATCAGGTGTAAGTGGATCAACTAATTGCAGTGATTCTGCCAGCTGCTCGAAGAGAGCCTTTCTTCTGTTTCTCAGTTGCAAACCACCATCTTGCTGCTGGCTAAATTGCAGCAAACGATCAATATCATCTACATCAAGTAGTAGGCAAAGTCCATCTTCAATTGTGATCCTAGCGGCCAGCATAGGTTCTTGGTCAAGAGGTTTTGAAGCAGATTTTTCAGGAATGTTATCAGTTGGTTCAGTGGCTAGTTCAACATCAAGAAGTGGACGAGGCCTGCGGATGGAAGAAAATGGGAGCCTCCCAAGAGCATCAACCTGGAGATACGCATGTGGCTCATCCTTACTGCGTGCACGTGAAGATGGATCTCTGATCAAGGTTGGACAGAAGTGGTGCTTCAGTCGTGCCCCTGCTGATTTTCTAGCCAAACAAGCTTGATGGTAGTAATCGTCAATGTATGGATCATTGATGTGAGTGGCGGCTTGCTGCATCCTTGCAATGTTCTCAATTTCTTCAGTGGACATGTACTTGGATCGAAACCGTGGCCACCCATTATCCATCCTCTTATTGCCAAGCTCAAAACTTTGGGGAGGATAACGCAAGCCCTGCCTGCCATGCTGCAACATTGATCTTGCTCTTGGATCACTCAAGTCAGGCATCCCAAAATTTGCATCAAACCTACCCATCATTTGTGATGGAGGATGCTGAGGACCGAACATCTGCAGGCTTTGTGGTGGAGAATGTTGGGGGCCAAGCATTTGGGCATGTAGTTGTGAGAACTGTGGTGGTGACTGTTGAATTGGGAACATTCCATGTTGTTGACGGGGCGGTGGTATTTGAGGTGGCATCAATCCATTTGGATGCTGCATCAAAGCTGGTGTAAACCTGGAACCATTCCCACGAATTGGCCCACTATTTACAACAGGGTTTTGTTGCACATTGTTAGTTGATAAGACTGTTGAACCTACATGAGCCAGGTTCCGTCCAAACAGTGGCCCTGCAGGCGTACCTCCATGAGGAAACTGGGGAAAAGGTAGCTCATTTTGTGCGGACATTGGCATCTGGAATGTAGAGGGAGGAGATTGCATGTTCATGTGATGTGGTTGACCAGGTGAAGAATGAGATACTGCACCAGATGGAGGGTAAGAAATGAATGATGATTTAGGTACAGGAATTGGTTCAGTTTGATTGTATTGAGGCTCTTGTTGGGGGTATGATGATGTTCTGTGCAAAGGAGATGGCTTTGGTCCAAGAATAGGTTCATTAGGATTGTACTGAACATCTTGCTGTGGGGATGAGGATGTCCTGTGCAGTCTGGAATCAGCGAAGCGGGCTGAATGGAGTTGTTGAGGCCACCAGTTCTTGTTATCCAGTTCTTGTTCAGCATCCAGTACAGACTGAGCAGGCCAGTATGATGATTCAGGCTGTTGTACCCAGTCTGCAGTACAACCTATAAATTGCAGATATTAGAATAAAATGTTAATAAATAAGAAATCGTGAAATGCATACAGCACCCAACAAGAGAATAAAGATTTTCATTTTCATTGGTGAACTCAAATTTTACATTCCAGCAATGAAAGATAAACAGTCCTATAATATATTAATGCCATCGAAAATCTTCCTCTGAACCTATGTGCAGTTGCACCCAGAGATTAAAAAACCGTGCCGGTAACCGCCTACCGGATTTACCGGACGGGAAAACCGGCCGATTTTTTCGGGTTTTGCAAGCTCAAATTCCTAATTTCAAATTTCGGCTGGTTTTCAAGCAAAATTCAACATGTTTTTTTCCGAGAAATCCGGTTACCGGCTGTTTTTTTTCCCGGCCGACCGACGGGATTTCTACTGGTACCGGGTTTCCAATCCTTGCCTGCACCGCCTTTGATGAAGATATCCCTTTCACAGATACAACCATCCCTACTGCTTCTGATATGCAAAGACCAATTACTAGAGCATGTGTTCGCCAACTAAATTATCAGGTGACTTCGTTTCTCGGAGTGCATCCATATTCTATGAATTCTATGATGCTTCCTAAAACATGTGATATTATTTTACTTAGGAATCAAGGATCGGGAGGCAAGCTAAATGAAGATGATGGCAACACCAAACATGGAGATGAACATACAAGGAATGGATATTTCTATACCGAGGCTTAGCTGAATCTAGCATGAAGACTATATATCAAGTTGTTTAGGTCAACACTTAGCAATATTTGACTAAAGGAACTTGGTGCTGCGCCACCTATGCTAATGGGTCATGGGCCTTGTAATTCGGGTTGGACACCTAGGGTTTGGCACTATCCACGTGGTACTGTTCACATGTGAACAGTACCCACGGCCACCGCCCCTCTCTTCCTCCTTTACATAGTGACCACCACCCTTCGGGTTTGGCGGGTTTTGTTGATTGAAGTTTAACTTTACTACTTTATACTTTGTCCTCTTGTTCGGCGAGATCAACAGCGATATTGTTCTTCGGAACCCCACTTATCAATACAATTTCAATTCCTACTCACAATTTCAGATTGCTTATTTATCTTGTTCTTGCATGCTTCTTGGTATATGAATTGATCTTCGTGATCAGGTTATCCGGGTATTCGTGCACGGTTGATAACAACTTGTCGAGCAGTTCAGCGATTGCGTGGTTTCGAGCTTTACGAGTTTGTAACCAGGATCGTGAGAGTTGAGCGACTACTACCGAACTTACCTTCTCATCGAAAGATTGGGCTAGAACAGGAACTTCGTGGTTCATCAACCTTTCATCACCACTTGTTTTTCTTGAGATATGTGCAACAAGATTCAGTATAAAAATGATTTGTCATTTTCAGAAGATTAACCCCTAACAAGCTTATGTGAATAGTGGACCCTAGAGGAAGCCATATTTTTATACCCGAGGACCGAGGCAAATTGCAACAAAATACAACATGGAATATCACAGATTTCGATGCCGCTGTCTCCAACTCATCCTTCTCCCCCTCATCGGTACAGAGATCTGCTTCAACTACCTAATTCGAATGATAACCAATCCTTACTGTACTCTGAACAGATTAATGCACGTGGCATGGTATTTAAAGCGGGAGAACGTACTAAACCATTATACTAATACCATTGGTCATACCATAGTTACCAGATTCGCTATAAAACCCCGCGAATCGCGAACCGGTGTAGAGTACAGGATTCGTGCTCACAGTGGAAATTGGAAGAAAAAGTAACAAACTATGAACCCGAATCCCGTACGTGACTCGGACGAACCGCGTTTCTGGTAGCTATGGGTCAGACATAACAAAGCCACTTGAAGTATTTCACAATAATTGTAGACGTTGCAGAAGTTGCAAGGAATTCAGATAATATTGTAATATCATGTTTAAGCTTTAGAAAATTCAATTGAATTCGAGAGGGACTTAAAAGGGGAATTCAGATTTTAAAGTGGAATAAGAAAAACTTAAGCCTTCGACCCACGGCGTCTTGGCCCAAGTGGGCTGGTCGGCCACCCCTGCAGCCCTTGCTGCCAGCTAGGGGAGGAAGCCTAGGAGTTCGGCTAGCAAGAGGAAAGGAGGAAGGAGGAAAGGGAAGAAGGAAGAAGAGAGAAAGAGAAGGGTTTTGCGCGGGATTTGTGATCGACATCGTGTTCTTCAAGGGTAATGTCTCGTAATCCTTAGATTTATCAGGGATTAGTCGCTACTTGATTCGTACGTCGTTTTGTCCAAGGGAAGGGTAGATTTCTGTAAACCCTAGCTTATCTAGTTTCGACACATAACCTTGAGGGGGAAAATAGAGGTGCTGAAGGCCAGATTTAGGATTTCGTCCAATTAGAAAACTTGTAGAGAATTTCATTAGCTTTCTAGAAAGGTATATAACACTAGATTTGGAGTTGTGAGCGAAAAGTTATGGCCACGGAACGTCGTTGGCAGCTTTCGTGAAGTTGGATTGTTTACGCCTAGTAAATAAAATAATTTAATTTTGGTGATAACTTGAATAAGCTAGGGAATTTTGAGTAGATTTCGGAACTGGTATCATTCACTACTTTTCAAGTTTAGAAATAAAAATGCAAAATTATAAAGTGGTTTGTCCTGACAGATTCTGGGACAGCCTTAAGGGAAAGGAACGGGGGAGTAAATGGTGGATTTTGAAGTTCGTCATAACCAGGGAACTGTAGACAATGTTATGGGGATTCTAGAAAGTATGTGGTTCGCTAGATATGGAGTTCAGATGAGGGAGTTATAGCATTTTTACTCCTGGGATAGTGGGTAGTGCGTCCGGTAGAATTGAGTTAATTGTGTCGTTTTTGCGTAGACATACGATGGTGATTAGTGTAATGTTTTGGTGCAGTGATGATGCGATTTTGAGAATGTTTTTGAATTGTTTATTCAGGGAGTGTGGCCCCTACTATCTTGTCGTCATCTCGCTATCCAGCTCTGAGAGGATAAGGAGGCAAGTGCGTGGTAGACCATTGATCAATGGTTTGTTCGCTGTATTCCCTATTATTCATTACCATTATATTGTTTATGCTATTACTTTGTTTAATTATAAGTTTTTGTGAATGGTTATGATATCAATCATGTTAATGAAGTCATGAATGTTGGATAATGGAATCATTGATGAACTTATGTTAATTGTGCATTCATATGTATCATTGCATTAAAAAGAGGTGATCGTGGTGATCACATATCTACCACATTGGTAGAGACTCCATGGGAGTGGTGAAGTCCCTGATCCTTTAAGGATGGGCTTGATGAAAGGGTGAACACTGTCACGGGTGATCACCCATGCTATACAGGAATAAGCGATGAAATGGGCATATGAGCATGTAGTGTAGATATATCTTGCATTTAATGAAAAGAGAATTTGACAATTGAGTATGAGTATAAAAAGAAGTAAATAGTTGATGTTGATATTGTTTATGGTTGATTAATCATTGTTCATTGTTTATTATTGTGCTTCCTGAGTCGTAGACTCACTCTTACTCTATTGTTGTTTTAGGTGATCGTTGACGGACATCTCACATAAGAGGGGATAGCGCAGTTAGAACAATTACATACACCTCAAATACTTGATTCATTTGTCATGAGAAAACTTTACTATAGCGTGATGGTTTATCCTTAGGACTTGATAGACATGAAATAATTCTAAATGATTGGTTGGAGAAGTGTAGTTTAGTGGCATTCCGAGCTTAGTGTTTGGCCAGAGTGTTACAGTTGGTATTAGAGCGGGTTTTAGGTAAACTTAATTTGCTAAAATTTGCTTTTGGACTAGTAAGATTAACTAAAATTTACTAATGGTTAATTAACTTAAAAATTTGACACTGTGCATAGTAGGATAGGATGGGTCAAGTATTCTATTTGTGTTTCCGTTATGTCACATTGATGATTATTGATATGAGATGATTATGTATGCTTATGAACTAATTAAATGATTGTTTGGGTGATGATATTCGATGTATAGAGGTAGAGATTGTGGTTGTGGCCACGGGCATGACTAGGTTATACCACCATTCATGGTATGGGAATATTCAAATGTTTACCTTGGGTAACTTAGTTACAGGCATTGACGATGGATTTCCATGGAGAGGTGGTTTTTACCTTAAGCTTTCATTTGGTTATTCCTGTTACAATCTCTTGGATAAACTTTCTTTGGGTAAATGCTACAATGTAGTTGATGGGTTTCCATTGGTTTTTATTAGTTCCAAAAAGCGATTGCTTGTTCTCCCGATTGTTGATCCGTTGTTTCTTGTGAACGCTGCTAATTTGTAAGATTGGTTTTTTCACAAGAGTTCTGCTTTTTTTTGTTGGGAAACAAGGCTCATTTGTTCGCTTGGTAATTTGGGTAATGGAAGTTTTTTTTCTGCAAGTTCTTTATCATGTGGAAGCTTTGACCTTACGTATTCTTTTGGATTGATTTGGGTGTTGAAGTTTAATGCCTCTTTTATAAAAGAAAGTGTTAAAATCATTTAGTAATATCTTGTTATGGTTAAGTGGGAGGCTATAATTAAATAAATTAATTGATATGGTTTGAGTTATCAAGTTGGGTTAGTAGCGTGGTGCTAAAATTATTCTTAACTATCACATTTGGAAGTGAAATTGATTAATTTGATGATGTCTTGTATTTGTTACCTAATGAATTTTAAATAAGAGCTTGTCTATATTTGTTTAGAACCTATGAATTGTTAAGAAGTGTGGAATGTTAATGAACTGTTTTGATCATTAAGATTGTAATTTGCTAAATTTGTTACATAAATTGGATTATTTGATCTCTTGTATTAATCTGACCGTTCGAGATGGTTAAATTAAGGAGGTGTTAGAGTGTTGGCTTAGTGGATATTAATCTGAAATTTGTCTTTTAATTATCTACTTGATGATCTTACATAAATACTAGATTTGCCTAATTCTTGACAAGCTAAAATTGTTGAAACATACATAAAGGACTAGATAAACGTTGATGTAGCACTTTGTGAAACCTTATTTTATAGAAGATTATGTTATTAAATCTTTAATAATATTGTGCCCTAATTTCTAAACATAAAGTGGAATGTTGAATTTCTGTTTATAAATGTTTATGTAAATGCAAATAGAAGTAGGGTCATAATTGCTTACACGATTAATACAATCGTCAATTGTTAATGATAATATCTAGAGTGCAATTCGTGTGCGCTAAAGTTTGGTGTTGAGCAACACTAATAGTTGAATGAATGAATGCAATAAGTGATCTTTATTAATGTGCCTTGCGAAATTGTTATATAATAATATGTTCTTGTTAAAAGAGTTTTGTTTCAATGTAGTTGTTTGTACATTAGATTTACTCTCGAACAAGTTGATTGTTGCAATCTTATTGTGATAACAAAAAATTATTAAATAATTTATTTTGTTTCTTTTGGAAAGTTTTATGATGGGATAGTAGGGTATGATGAATCTTGCTAAGAGTACTATTTTGTTATTAGTAAGATTGTCATTAAGGGGTTGTGAGATTAATGTTAAATATTCTATAAGTAAAAGAATTTAATCGCCTCCGTGATATTGATTAAATGAAAAAGTTTCGAGTTTTGCATTTATGATTTTTTTAAGACTCGATGATTTATGTGGTAAATAAAATTGGTTTGAGCAAGTGACGTATTGGAATGTTTTATTGGTTCTTAAGTGATTCATGTGGTTTGGTATTAAAATCTCTTCTTATTTGAGTTGGTAAAGTGATGTTGTCATTAAAAAAAATGTTTTCTTTGTTAAACGAAAGAATGAAGTAGAAGTATTTGCGGTTGGAGAAGTTTTGTAATTTGTAGCTTATTAGAGTGTGCTTAACCTTTCTGTCTTTGCTGCATAAGAGTTTCATGGTTTTCAATAGAAAATGATTTATTCTTATTGGCTGGGGTTTTGATATTCTCTTCTTGTGTGGCTTGTGCCCTCAACTGTGGTCTCATCTTTTGCTTTTCTGAGATCATTTTTATTTGACTATTTTCCTTGGTCTTGTGTTTACTGCAAGTGGTAAACGTTTTTATGTGTACCAAAAATTATTTTCATTTGCCTCCTCAATGGAGAAAGGATTGATCGATTTGTTTTACAATATCTTTTAGAGTGCGGCAACTGGATAGTAGTGGTCAAGTAGGTAATTTTGGTAGACTTTGGGTACCAAGTGTTTTGAGATGTATTGGAGGATAAATTGATTTTGTGATATAATTCTTGGAGAGAATTTGGTTTAAATAAAATGATTGTCTTTGAAGCTAAACTGATTATTGTTACAACTAACAGAACCTATAGAGAATTGTGATCCAAAAACATTTTGTTCATGTTGGTGAAATATTGAAATTATCAAAAGTTTGAATCTTGGTCAATTAGTTAGGGTATTGTGAAAGTGTAAATTGTGGTTATGCAGGTGAAACCGTGAAAGTGTATGATGTGGGTTAAAGAGAGTCTAGGATTAGCGAAGTAATTTTAACCGTTATGGTAGTTAATGGGTTAGTGAGGATTGTTGAGTTATTGTCAAGTATGACTTGATTTCAGTAAGTAGCCATCTTGGAGTTATAATCTTTTTAAAGATAAGTCAATGGGGGATAGATTTATCGGTTGATGTTAATGATTGAGTATGTTTGTATTGTGGGAATTTTAGTCATCGGATTTGAGGATTTCCTTATCAGTTACACTGAAATATTATTGTAGGGGTCTTGGATGTCGAAATTGGGATGGTGTTTTGTGCTAGAACTTGGTTGCCCAATGATTATGTATAGAAGTAGTAGATCAAAAGTGAATTCCGAGTAGTGTGGTGATCATTGATAGAATCATTTGGGTGTAGTAAATGAGTGTGTATTGGGGATTTTAATGTGTTTAACGTTAAATAATTAAGGTAGTGTAGATTCTAAGTGAAATCTTTATTGAGGTGTTGGGAATTATTTATTAAAATAATTCCTTTAGTAGAGGAGTGGACTAGAGAATCTTTTTGTGGATTAGTAAAGCCTCTCTAGATGAGTGCGGTTGTTGCTTTCGGGTTGAGCAACGCTTTGAGTTTGCCCGGTTAAGAGGAAGAAGTTAGTGTGAAAGTTTGGAATCCCAGGATTTAAAAGAAAGCTTGTTCCTAAAATGAAGATTGAGGAAAAGTATGTTTTCTAGGGTAGTGAAATGCCCTCTTAATTTTTGTTTGAGCCGTGTGTTTATGATGGATATCAATTGCAAATTGAGTTGGTTCTTGTTGGTATGCGTGGTTCTTTCGGATTAAGAAAAAGAAAAAAATTGTTAGTTGGACAGTAAAGTGATTTCCCCTTTAGCTTTATGTGGTATTTATTTGTAAACTACCTACTTGGGAGGAAAAGTTTTCACAATGAATCTTTTGATTTTGGATTGGAGTCTTTCGACGGGAAGTTGGTTATGAGTAGTCTCATTGTGAATACTTCGTTTTTCAGTTTAAGTTCCTTTTGGTAAGAGAGTTGGTTTAAGGCGAGTTCTTTTGTGCGTTCCTAGTTAAAGTAGATGCTCTTTGTTAAGGTGAAGTGATCGATTGAGAGTTGGAACAAGAGTTTCGGGTGTTATGTGCAGGTTGTGTGATTTAGTACTGAAAGGAAGGTTGGCCTAAGGTATATTGTTTAGTTTCTGATAATTGCCGAGACTTGGAAGTTGACGTATCACTAAAACTGTCTCGAGTTCAAGCTTGAGGTACATAGCGTCCTTTGCGTTTCGTTGTTCACAAAGTACTTGAGAGATCTAGAGTTTGAGGTTTCGTTAGAACCGTTGAACAACGAGTAAGACCTTACCTTCGAATCCCGTCCGATGAGTGTACCTAGAAAGGTCGGAGCGAGTGTTGAGGCATAAGAGATTAGATTACATCTCGGTGTTGTTATCGCAGTAGTCCGAGAGGGGGGCGATTTGGGAGTTGGAGTCCCGCATGAGCGAGCAATACTAGTTCGGGTACATGTTAATTGTTGTATAAATTCAGTTTTGGTGTTCTTTTGAGTGGAACGACGAGTAAAATTCGAAGTCGAATTCTGTTTAAAGGAGATAGAATGTAATATCCCGTTTAAGCTTCACAGAGTACAATTGAATTAGAGAGGGAATAAATTGAGATTCAGATTTTATGGCAGAATAAGAAAATGAAATAATTTAATTTTGGTGATAACTTGAATAAGCTACAGAATTTTGAGTAGATTCCAGAACTGGTATCATTCACTATTTTTCAAGTTTTAGAAATAAAGATATAAAATTGTGAAGTAGTCTATCCTAGCAGATTCTGGAGCAGTCTTCGGGGAAGGAAACAGGGAAGTAAACGATGGATTTCAGAAGTTTGTCATAACTAGGAAATTGTAGACAATGTTGTGGGGATTCCAGAAAGTATGTGGTTCGCAAAAAATAGGGTTCAGATGAGTTAGAGCATTCTTACTCCTGGGACAACGGGTAGTGCGTCCGGTAGAATTGAGTTAATTGTATTGTTTTGGCATAGACATACGATAGTGATTAGTGTAATGTTTTAGTGCTGTGATGGTATCATTTTGATAATTTTTTTGAATTGTTCGTTCAGGGAGTGTGGCCTCTAGTACCCTGTCTTCGTCTTGTTATCCGACTCTAAGGGGATAAAGAGACAAGTGCATGATAGACCAATGATCAATGGTTTGATCATTGTATTACTTATTATTCATTACCATTATGTTGTTTATGCCATTACTTTGTTTAATTACAAGTTTTGTGAATTGTTATGATATCAATCGTGTTAATGATTGATAAACTTATGTTGAATTGTGCATTCATATGGATAATTGCATAAAAGAGAGGTGATTATGGTGATCACATATCTACTAAGTTGGTAGAGACTCCACGGGAGTGGAGAGGTCCACGATCCTTTGAGGGTGGGCTTGATGAAAGGGCAAGATTATCAAGGCGTCGCTTAGGCATCGCCTAGGTGGCAAGGCGCCGGCGGGGGGCAAGGCGTCGCGCCACCTTGCCGAGCGTGCGTATGGCGTCTGTTTCATGTGCAAGGCGTCGCTCAGGTGGAGAAAGGCGTCAGCAAGCTCTGAGGCGACACCTTGGAAACGCGGCTGTGCTGGGCTGCTGGCTCAAGCGCAAGGCGCGAGCTCGTGTTGGCCCGACCCGAGCCCACTAGAGAGAAGGGGAAAGAGCAAAGAGGAGAGGGCGAAGAGTGAGAGGCGAAGAGAAGACTCACCCTGAAGGCCTGAAACCTAGGCGGCGACGGCTCTATCTTGGCGTCGCCGTCTCCTCCCTGTCTCGGCGTCGCCCAGCACGGTCGCGTCGCGCCGTCACCCTCTCCAGGTCATCCCCGTCGTCGTCGCCCAGCAAGGTACGCTCTCTCCCCTCCTCTCCTTCCCCCCTCCTCTCCCCTCCTATCTGCTCTACTTACCAGAACCTGCGCAGCCGCCTGTCGCCTGGATCGATGCTCAAGACAGCAAGTTTGCTCTGAGCCTCTGATATTTATCGACTCGGTACGGTCGGTACTAATAAACAATGGGTGTGGCTATGCTCAGCAAGTCAGCAATTGTGTATCTCTTCATTCTCTTGCTCTCCTCTGATATTTCATAGAGTTGCTTTGATATTAAACAATGCACTATCTCTTGTAGCAACTTTAAATTATGTATACTCTTGCTGGTTCTTTTATGCAAGAAAAGAAGATCATGTCAAGTGCGACTTGACCTCAGCAGAGTACGATCCCATGACTGATCCAAAACGGAAGGCAAAGTCAAAAGATCCGGGCTGGAAGTATGGCTATTGGACGGAAATTGGCAACCGAGATAAGGTGATATGTATCCTTTATAACACACCCCAAGTGCAGGAGGGATTGAAAGGCTGAAGGAGCATCTTACGGGTGGCTATTCAGATGTGGTAATGTGTCCCAATACTACCACAGAAATCAAGAAAGAGATGGGAAATTATTTGAGAAAAAACAAGAGTAGACCAATCTCCCTAGATGATGATGATGAAGGGGGAGGTCAAGATGTGGAGGTGGTAGCACATGGCGTGCTGCCTATTCATTCAAGGTTCTACCATCAAGTAAGGCCAAGGCAAAGGAGACCAAGTCAGTTACTGGTATGCTTCGAAGAACACCCGAAGAAATTATAGATCAAAGACATTCTGGGTCTTTTCAAAGCACCATGGAGGGCAGCACAAGGACCAAGGATGAGAGGCATTATGTTAATAAGCAATGGGCCTTGTGGTTCTATGAGTGTGGCATTCCATTTAATGCCGCAAACTCAAGGCAGTTTGAGATTGCTATAGAGGCCAGTGTGCAGTACGGTTTCGGGTATAAGCCTCCTAGTTTCCATGACTGAGGGAGCCATTGCTTCAGGATTGCGTCAATGAGACAAGTACCTTGAGGGAGGAGCACGAGCGGGTGTGGAAGCAATATGGTTGCACACTTATGTCGGATGGATGGTCCGATAGGAGAGGACGCCACTTGATCAACTTCCTTGTCAACAACCCGGAGGGGACTTACCTCTTGGAGTCCCGTTGATGCATCAAGTGAACAACATGATGTGACTATGCTAGCTAATTTGCTAGAGGAGATAATTGAGGCCATTGGAAAAGACAAGGTTGTGCAAGTTGTCACCGATAATGGTGCTAACTACAAGGCTGCGGGCAAGCTTCTAATGGGCAGGATTCCTACACTGTTTTGGAGTCCTTGTGCTGCACATTGCTTGGACCTTATGTTGGAAGACATTGGGAAGTTGAAGGAATTTAAGAAGTAATTGCACGTGCCAGGCGTGTCACGGCATTCATTTATAGGCATGGGAGGCTTCTTAGTGCAATGAGAGAGAAGACAGGTGGGATGGATCTTGTGAGACCCGCATCCACTCGGTTTGCCACATCCTTCCTTACTTTGAAGAGCATGCACAAGCATAAGGATGCATTTAAGTGTCTATTTGTGAGTGAATCATGGTCTAGTATCAAATTGTCAAAGACGGAGGCTGGCATGCATGTGACAGACATTGTGTTGTCTAAGGAGTTCTGGAATTCAATTGAAGATTGCCTTAGAGCTTCAGCCCCACTTCTTATCGTGCTTAGGGTGGTTGATGGTGATGAGAAACCTGCAATGCCAGAGGTTGCAGCATTAATGTCTTATGCAAAGGAGAAGATCAAGCTTAGCTTCCCTACCCAAAACAAGCAACGTTTGCTCAAGAAGATCATAAACATTATTGAGCGACGTTGGGTGAAACAAATGGATCATCCATTGTATGGGGCTGCACTCTATTTGAACCTAGGGAAGTTCTTTGTCATCCAAAAGAGGGGAGATGATACCTATGTTGGGGAGCTAAGGAGTTGCTTCAATGATGTGCTTGCAAGAATGGTACAAGATGAGAATATTCGGAACAAGATTAATGAACAAGCCATGCATTTTGAGGACCAACGAGGAGATGTCTTTTCAAACAAAATGGCAATCCAAAACTTGTGTCAAGGAGCCCTAGTAAGTGCTGTTAATTTCAACAAGTTAACTTCACCATGTTTATTTGATTACTTCATTCCTAATTCCTAATATATGTGTGTATTTGCCATTCTAGTTGATTGGTGGCGTTCATATGGTGGCCGAGCCATTGACCTACAAAGGTTTGCTAAGCATGTTGTTAGCCTTTGTGCTTCATCATCCGATTGTGAGAGAAATTTGAGTACCTTTGAATTTGTGAGTCAATTTGTAGCTTCTTTGTGTTTATTTTCATCTACTCAATTTGTAGCTTATATGTGCTTATTAATTTCAACAAGTTTTTTATTCATTTTATTTACTTTGCTTGCCATTTGTGCTTTTGTAGCTCCATACAAAGAAAAGCAACCGGTTACTACACAAGAGATTGAATGATTTGGTCTTTGTTGCATACAACCGGAAGATGAAAGCTAGGTTTCAAAAGAGGCGGGAGAAAGCATGCAAAAACTATGACCCTTTGGTCATTGAGGAGTTTGATTGGGACAATGAATGGGCTGACTCATTGGTTATACCACCTCAAGGTGGTCGTGAGTGTGACCTTACATGGGATGATGTTGATGAAGCCATCAACGCATCACACTTGCTTCGAGGTCGCAATCTTCCAAGGCAAGCTAACAGAATAGTCATGATGAGACTATGACCTACCAAAGGCATGCAAGATCTGCAACAATGGTGGTTGAAGAAGATGGCTTAGATGAGCAAGAGCAAGAGCAAGACTCGGATTCGGGCAATGAAAAAGATGAGGAAGAAGATCCACATGATGATGCCGATGTGAGCGATTGTGACGAAGCTCCCAATGCTACCGAAGATAGTGGAGAAAACTTGGATTCTACTAGCAATCCCAATGAGTTCGATGATGGATATTGAGAGATGAGAGAGTTGGACTATGCTACTTTTGTGTTGTGGACTACTATTATGCCATTAGACTACTATAAGCTTGTGGACTTATCGCCTCTGTTATTTGTGTGGATTTATGTCGCTTATGTTGTGCTTGTTAATTTGTTATGTTGCTCATATGTAATTCTCGAACTCACTTAATTGTTATTGTGGACTTATGTTGCTCGTTATTCATGTACCTTGTTGCTTGGGAGAAGAGAAAGGAGAGATTGTCAACAAGATAACAAGGTATGTCACTCAATTCGTATTTACTCAAATAATTCGATTACAATTTGTATCTATTGTTTGAATATGTCCTCTTGCTATTCCAATGGGCCAAAGGCCAATATATATACATGTACAAGGATGGAACAAATGCAAATAACACCCTATACAATATATATATCTAACACCCTCTCAAACTCATGGTGGATCAACAACACTGAGTTTGGAGAGGTAAAAGTTATGCTGAGCTCGAGTCTGTGCCTTAGTGAAGAAATCTGCTAACTGAAGTTCCGAAGGCACATACTGAAGAGCAATAACTTGGTCTTGCACCTGCGATCGCATGTATGAAGCATCCACTCCAATGTGCTTGGTAAGCTCATGTTTCACGGTCACGAGCAATGCCGACGCACGAAGATTATCGATAGAAGCGAGTCGGTCTTTGAAACGAAACGCCAAAATCGCAAGGAGCCACCGGCCGTGTGATCTCAACATCAACGGTGCCATGGCTCTCAACTCACCTCGGACTCGACGAAATCGCAGCTTGCTTCTTAGTCTTCCGTGCAATCAAGGAGGAACCAAGGAAAACACAATAGGCAGAAGAGACCGCGATCGTAATGATCGCTAGCCAGTCGCGCATCGTAGTACGTCTGAAGTCAGAAAGAATCGAACGAAAAGAAAAGACGCCGAGCGAGGGTTCCACGAAGATATCAAGAACACGAAGAAGGTGATCAGAGTGGGCCGAGCGGGAGCAGAGACAAACCGACTCGGGATGTGAATCAAGGTGAGAAATGTCGGTCGAGTAATCCCAAGGTAGACGAGGCTCCCGACAATATGGCGATAGCGAGTGGGATCCTCAAGAGGCTCACCATCGAGGGCGAAGGTGAACACCTAACTCCATAGGAGTATCCACTACGCTACCGATCAGACAAGCACGAGTAAGGATATCCTCGAAGGTACTTCTCCGGGAGAGATAGTAGCCCTCAGCGTAGGTGATCTCAATCCCAAGGAAGTAACGAAGATGGCCCAAATCGGACATCAAGAATCGCCACCGAGACGCCCTTCACAAAGGCAATGTATCGAGAGTCATCTCCAGAATGATCATGTCATCCACATAGAGAAGGAGGAGCGTCCACCGTGGAGAGGTGTGAACAAAGAGAGCGGTCGTGAGCACCGGCGAGAAGCCGGCAGCAGTGACAACAGAGGAGAAGCGATCAAACCAAGCACGCGGGCTTGTTTTAGCCCATAGAGAGAACGACGAAGGCGACAAACCGCACCATCAAGGACGAGAATACCCAGTAGCGCATGTAGACCTCCTCACGCAACTCGCCATCGAGAAAGGCATTCTTAACATCCAATCGAGAGATGGGCCATCAAGCGAACAGAGGCCACACAAGGAGAGTACGAACAGTGGTCATGCGAGCAACAGGGCGAAAGTCTCATCGTAGTCGCGACCATGCTCTCGCTGAAAACCACGCGCTACAAGACGAGCCTTGTAGCGCCAAGAGAACCATCCGAGCGAAGTCTTTATCTTGTACACCCATTTACACGTGATAGAGTAACATGCGCAGTAAGGGCACAAGATCCCAAGTGCTAGTGCGCTCCAAGCGAAGAATCTCCTCAGACATCGCAAGTCGCCACTCGGGGTGGCAAGAAATCCACTGATGAGTCGTAGGCTCGTAAAGAGCAATGACAAGAAAGCCAGAAGCGCAGCGGCTGATAGTGTGACGATCACGAAGAGCATATCCGGGAGGAGAAGACGAGCCGGACCCAAAGAATGATGGAGAGGAAGGAGGAGGCCGAGGACGGCGAGAGTAGTGCAAGGGTAAAGATGGAGCCTCAACAAAAGAGCGAGAAGGAAAATCCGGTGAGGCGAAATAGATGGAGCCGGAGGGAGTAGATGGAGGATGAGGCGAAGCAGTGGTGGAAAGTCGAGAGTCGGAAAATCGAAGGAGATCGACTCAAGAAGGGAATCCGGCCGACAGCTGGGAATGAGGGTAGTAAGGACGGGACTCGTCAAAAGTGACATCCCGAGAAATCTCATCCGACGAGCAACAGGTCATAACAACGATAACCCTTATGCTCAAGATCAGAGCCAAGAAAAACACACTCAATCGACCGAGATCGGCAGTGCGCTCACGAGGTGGAAGAAGAACGAAATGCATACCACGACCAAAGCGCTAAGATGATCAGACTGAGCTCGACCAAAAGACGCCAACAGAGTAGAACCTCAAGAGCAGAGAAGGTCAGAGGTTGATCGAAAAGCAAAGATGAGAGCACCTCGGCCAGTGAGGGAACAGAGGAGGCAAGCATGAGAGCGCGGCGGTCTCAAGCAAGTGACGATGTTTACGCCGAGACACCATTCGAAGTGAGCACCGGACAAGAGTATCGAGGAAGAGTGCCTCGCCACGAGAAAACGACGCAGCAAGCAGAGAGATACTCACCACAGAGTCGGCCACGAAAAACACGAATGATCAATCAAACCGAGCGCGAACCATGGTGGCGAACATCCGATAAATAGAAAGAACTGGTCGCGCTCGGACATGAAGTAGATCCAAGTATAACGAGAATAATCATCAATAAAGATCACATAATAGCGATGACCCTTTCAAACGAAGGAGCGGACCCCAAACATCGAGTGAACAAGATCAAAAGGACAAGTAGAAATAGAATCACTAGTGGGATAGGAGAGCTGCAATGCTTGCAAGCTTGCAACCCATACAATGTAACGATGTGTCCCGTAAATGCACTCCAAGAACACCACGACCAACTAAAGACGATAGACGCGAGCCACGAGATCGAGCTAGGGTTTTGAAACCCTACCTTTAGCCACCACCGCCGCCGCCATCATCAGCCGCCGCCGCCGCCTCAGTAGCCGCCGCCGCCGTGTGTGTTGTCCCGCCGCCTCCGTAGCCGCCGCTCCGTAGCCGCCGCTGGCCGCTGTCTTGCGATCCGCGCCGGTCGAAGCCGCCGCCGGATCCACGCCGGTCGAGCCGGCCGACGCTGCCTCCGCGCCGGATCGCCGGGTCGAGCACCGCCGCCGCCTCCTCCGCGCCTCACGCTGAAGCCCGCCTCAAGCGCTGAAGCGCCGCCGCTGCCGCTCACGCTGAAGGCCGCTGCCAGCGCCGAAGCGCCAAGGCTCATTCCCGAAGCGGCTGCTGCTGTCGCCGCTTCGGAGGATTCGAGGAACCCTAGGTTCCTCCTCAGTCGTCTCTTTCTTTGCCGAGTCGGCCAAAGAAAGGAAAAAAAAAGAAAAAAAGGAAAAAAATTCGAGCCGATGGCTTTACCGAGGCTCTTCGCCATCCCGCCTCCCCGCCTCGTTTGATGGGACGAACTTCCGGAGCGGGCCGCTCACCTCAAGATTCACCTCAACACCAGCGTCTCGGGTCATCTCATCGCGAGCGACCTGTCGCCTCTCGTCCTACACCGCCAAGATCGCCACTCTCTCTCTGCGCGCGGACGGCATGGCCGGAGGTCAACAATGTCAGACCGGAGGAGGCGCTAGAGCTCTACCACCGAGGTACACGCCACGAAGCGCCGGGCAGAGGTCGAGGCTCGTACATCGCCATCCCAGCGGGTAGCATGCCCGTGACCATCTCTATGGATGTGGCGAGCCGCCGACGACACGCCTTATGCGGAGCCTCCGAGCTCACTACCGGTACCGACGAGCGATGCTATGTATCTCTCGGCCAGCACGTGCACATTCTCTTCAGCAGCCTTGATGCCACCGCTGATGACTTCTACCGGTTGTCGAGGTGTGGCGTTAGCTTGACTCTCTGGGCGGATGTCCACGGACTGTCCCTCGCCAGGCGCGCCGTGCTCACCAGAGACTCACCGCCTCTACGACTTCCCGACGCGCCTCCTCGGCTGAGTTCGAGATCGCGCGCTCAGCCCTGACTCGCCACCGCGCCGAAGCTTGGTGGAGGCCTCACGAGTGTGCGTCCGAGGAGACTCGTCACCGTGCTCCTCCAAAGGGTCGCTGTTTCTCTCATGGTCTCCACTGCACCCACTTGTCGCCGCGGCCGCCATGTATCGTGATTGTTACAAGCGGAGGAGGACCCGAGTCGTCGGGCGACGTCCCCGAAGGGCTCGAGGTTCCTCTCCTCGTGGATGGCCCTCTCGCTAGGGCTCCTCCGTGACGCCACACGCCAGCCTTCTCTCACCGCTTGGCGCCTCGGTGTCGGCCATCCTCGGACTCCTGGGTTACGCTCGTCGCTCTTGCTTCTCGCCAGCCTTCCTCGCCTCCGCCTCCTCCCTCGTCAGTACCTTGTCTCCGTGGATCTTGGACTCGTGCTTCTTTTCACATGACACCGATTCTACCCACCTTATTTCATGCGGTCCACCGATTTTTCTTCCACTGCTCAGATCGCAGATGGTACCTCTCTTCCTATTACAGTCGAGGCATCCTTTCCACTTCTTCTTTTCATGTTCCCGCAGCTCTCATGTTCCTCACTTACTATGCAACTTATGTCTACCGGTCGATCACCGATCACAACCGCCGTGTTGTTCTTGAGTCGACTCTTGTTGTGTTCAGACCGCGCACGTGGACTCGCTTGGCATCGCCCCTCGCCGTGATTCGCAGCTGTCTTTGGGAGCTCGACCGCTTCATCTTCCTTCCGCCGACTCCACCACCACCGGCCACTACCACTCCTCTCTCTTGTCAAGGCCCTCCACTACATCTTTTGCTCAGTGGCACCATCGTCTCGGTCAGCTCTGATACCATGTTTGAATATGTCCTCTTGCTATTCCAATGGGCCAAAGGCCAATATATATACATGTACAAGGATGGAACAAATGCAAATAACACCCTATACAATATATATATCTAACATCTATTACATTTATAATAATTTATATGTTGAAACTTGCAAGGGGGATGGATGCTACATGGGGGAGCAATTGGAAAGGGGGATGGGTGCTACATGGGCTCAACAATTGGAACAACAAGGTACATATGTGCTGCTAAAATGCTCATTTTATTTGCTGTCTTAGCGCCTTAGGATGTGTAAGGTGTCGTCTTGCCTCGCGCCTTACCTCTTAAAAGGTGTGAGGGGGGTGGGTCGCCTCGCCTCGCCTCGCCTTACCGCCTTAATAACCTTGTGAAAGGGTGAATACTGTTGCGGGTGTTCACCCATGCTATAACGCTATAAACGATGAAATGAGAATATAAGCATGTAGTGTAGATATATCTTGTATTTAATGAAAAGAGAATTTGGCATTCAAGTATGAGTATAAAGAGAAGTAAATAGTTGATGTTGATGATTATATTGTTTATGGTTGATTAATCATTTTTCATTGTTCATTGTTTATTATTGTGTTTGCTGAGTCGTGGACTCACTCTTGCTCTACTTTTGTTTTAGGTGATCGCTGACGACATTTCACATAGGCGGGGATAGCGCACTTAGAACAATTACATACACCTCAAATATCATTTGTCACAAGAAAATTTTTATTATAGCGTGATGATATATCCTTAGGGCTTGATAGACATGAAATAATTCTAAATGATTGGTTGAAACTTGTTTATTCATTTAATACACTCTTTATAGTTGGTTTTACTTAATTATTGGATTATTATTCTGCTTTACTATCAAGAGAAAAAGTACTTATACAGTTATACTTGTCATGTCGTTATTCATGTTTTATGGTGACCCATGGACGGGTTTTATGATTGAATTGGTTACTATAATTTACTGTCAAATGATGTTAAAACTGGCAGTTAGCGTAGTTTAGTAGCATTCCAGACTCAGTGTTGGGCTGGGGTGTTACAAATATCTACTAGGCATGTGATATTAAACAGTCTCACAAATTATGACTTATTTTTTTTTAAATTACCTAACACATTCCTTGTGGAAACACAAACTTGCCATTTAACAACATGCACATGTAAATATATGCACTACGTATATCCCTAAAAAATAGGGAATTGAACACCCAAGCATGTGGATTGAAGAACCATATCAATGACAGGTAAAAGAACTCTAAAGAAAATTGAGCAAAACAGAGCATTACTCACTTTGTCTAGAAAATGATCCCCGGCGACTAACTATTCCTGGTTGCATTGGTTCATTAACAGTTCTGGTCATCTGAAAGTGAAGAGAAATCAATAATCTTTAATGGTAAAACAAGAGCAAATGCAACAGGACAAACATGCAAAGGTACACAGTTATTAAGGTAAAACCAATATGTGCAGCTCATGTGATGATTATAATACAATGGTCTACATTCGGCAATATTTAACGAAGAACTTAAATTCATCATGATTCTGTTAAATTAAATCCCAACAAATACACATTTATGTGCATGTACAGGATGTAGCTGCACAGTTTTAACTATTCAAAGAAAGAAAACCTTTGAGAATGCTCCAGCAAGATCATCATCATCAGTAAATGAACCTACACCTTCATCCTGCAAAAGCAAAGATTGATCAATGTGAGCAGTTGGTATCTTCCTGTCTAACAGAAATAAACAATGCAGCAGCTTGCAATCTTTTAAGTTAATCAGCAGCACACCATTTCTAAATCATTACTGAATCCTGTTTAGGCTCCAAAGGTAAGTGAAGAAACTAGAACTAAAAGAGAATGCAGGACACGGTATTTTGCAATGTTTCTTATCATAAGTTAGTATAAGGAAAATGTCCATTTGACCCCCTGAATTATCACTGTCGAGACACTTAACCCCTTGACCTAAAAAACCAGCCCTTTGACACCCTCACGTTGAAAAACTAGTGCCCTTCACCCCCTATGGCAGTTTTGCTCGGAAGTTTTGCTTACGTGGCACTTAGTTAGTCTGGTTTTGCCACATGGCTGCTGTGTTGGCAAGGTGAGGTGACAGGAGGGAGTTTGAGGCTACTAACAGCTGGGACCCGCTCGCCAGCGACCCAGATACAGAGCACGCACGCAATCAGGCAGAGCTCTAACCTCACCGCCGGCCATGAATTTCATCGACGACGACTGAGGCTCCTAGCCCCGTGCACCTCGTCCATTCTTATACCAACGCCACCGCCACCACAACCACCTCCTCCATGAACCACGCATCCCCTTCCCTTCCCCACGCCACCGCCTGCACCATCGCGTCTATGCTCCTCCCCACCCTCTCGTTCTGAAATTCGCCAAGCAGACTATCCCATCCTCCAAATCGACGCCACCCAACCTTCCTTACCTCTCTGGAGCCACATAGAACCAATCCGTCGACGAAATAGCCACCGGAATCACGCCTACGACCAATGCGCTGCCCGTGCCCTAATCCCTGTCACCGCCGAAGGCATTCCGTCGCTCCATGCTGTCCCGAACCGTGCCATCCGCATCACCGCAATCGTGCACCTCTCCTAAATCTCTCTATGCCCACGCCCTAACTGCACCGCCGCCAGAGCTCGCCATCATTGAGCTCCTCTCTGCCCATGGCGTCGCCGCCGCTAGCTCTCCCCGTCGTGTCCTAAGACAAGCCATCACCACCGGAAGCTGCCCCACATCCATGTGGTGCTCTTGCGCACGCAACACAAGCTGGAGGACCGTCGGAGTCCACTGCCAGCGCCACTCCTCTTTCCGCCGCCGCCGCCCTCGCCGCACCCGTTTCGGCCGAGGACCAAGAACACGCCGTGCGCACATTCGCGTCGCATCTCCACCGCCGAAACTCGTCACCGCCCACAACTGCCGCCGCCTCTGTTTTTTCCTGCACCACGAACCGAGGGAGAAGAAGCATAATGCTGAGCCAACACTGTATGCACTCGGTTGAGTCAAGCCACCGAAATCGACCGAGCCACCCTCACATCGTAGCCACGTCAGTAGCCACATGGCAAAACCGCCTCCAAAACCACCTCGAGGGGTTGAGTGCACTGATTTTGCAACTTGACGGGGTCAAAGGGCAAGTTTTTTAGGTTAGGGGGTTATGTGGCCAGATGACAATACTTTAGGGGGGTCAAATGGATATTTTCCATAATATGAAGCTAAAAGTTGCTTACATGTTACAGATGGGACTGCCTCCAGCATAGTGCATTCATCATAAACTTTCTAATTCTTCCAAGTAATGTAGACAGGGTGCACTCCACAGAGATATTAATTAACAATTGCATTATTGAAAAAGAGATAATGACAACTCCATCAGTTTACAAGGTGACGTTTTTGGTGACGTGATAGTTACCCTAAAATACAATTGATTGCATTCTTTACCAGCCTTTTAACCGTATCGGTGTACAGAGATTGCTAGTAAACACAAGAGAGACGATGCCAGCTTTCTAAGATTACATAACAATGTATTTACCAATTTGGTGATATGTGTTTCCCTAAAACAAAATTGGTTGCATCCTATACCAGGCTCCTGATGGCATGAACCAAAATGGAAAAAGAGACCTAGAACAGAATGATCAAAATAATTTCTAAGAGCACCCGCTCACTTTATCTTCTGAACTCAAAAGGGGGTTTGCTACCCTTCCGAAATAAAAAGAAGCCTCATAATGATATCCAAACCTACTTATTTGGCAAATTATGTCATCAACATATTCACTGGTTTTTTTTTGTTTTCTTCTTTTTAAAAAAGGAAAAGAAAATGGACAATGGTAATCACGTCAAACATAAATGAGATATATCATATATGCTACCTCTAACATAACCCTTCCATAAGTAGGAGGGTATTCTTCGTCACCAGGCCCAAGAAAGACAGCATCACCACCATCATCTTCTAGTCCACCTAGCTCAACCTCCTCCGCAACATTGTTACCAAAGAAAGCATACTGTGATGCATCAAATTTGGTATCGCCTGCACAGAGATAGTGAAAGAATCCAGCAATCACTGTCGGACTATAGTATAATAAAGCACAAAAAACACTACATAGAGCACACTCAATGAAAACCATGCTAGATTAAAATAGCTACAAATGGACTCACAATAGAACATCACGACAGAATGTTGGTCATAGATGGTGCATAGTTAAGCAATCACCAAAATCAGCAATTAAAACTGCAAATGTTAAATTAAAAGATAGTTCAGCCCACCACTGTGATTCAATCACTGCCAAATACCTTACTATAGCCCACTTAAAAACACAATCTTACAAGAGAATCACATCTGGTTAGCTCAAAAGAGTCTCCAGCTATCAAGTTACTAGGGTGGTTCTAAACTACAAAAGACCACAGTCGATCCTACAACAGATAATAAGCTCAGTTAATCAGTATAATCCAATCAGTGTTGCAGATTTCAGCTACTCGTAAAAACGTCAGAACAGCATAATTCTTTGCATAAATAACCACAAGCTTTACTGATTCATTCACTCAACCACAAAACTAACCGAAACCAAGGTGGGCATCAGAACTAATCCCAACAGGTGAAATTAGCTTAATTTAGCACCATGACCAAATTGATTAATCAATTCGCATCATATCCCTTGCAGAGAAAACCATGGTGGAACGATAGAATCTCAGCTGGTTGATTTCAAAATCACAGTTTATTGCCACTATAGAGAATCTGAAACCACCAGAACAGTCAAGGATTTTATAAAAAGCTTGGTTCACCAGAGCAATCCAATCGCTATCACAAAAACTTCTCCCTAGGAACAATGTACTCTCACGGGAATCTAAATAAACTAAGGGAAAAAATTGACTAATTGATTAATCACCTGATTCCATGGCGTGGGGGTTCAGTTGAACCCCCAAAATTTCTGGAAAACAAGCTGAGATCTTGAATAACCGATTCAGACCGTAGAGATAAGCACCAGGCGGTAAACAAATACGCTACTAACTGCACGGAGAAAAAGAACAAAGCGGATTTGGTTGCTCGCAGCAAAGAAGTAACCAGAACAAAAACTCTCGGAACAATCCAAGAAAGCTACGCGAGGGTTTCCTTACCAACAGAAGAAATCAGCCTGGATGGATCTCCTGTCCACTTCACGCCAATCCAGTAGATTGGACGAGGAAGAGGGGGAGACAAGAATCCGAGGTGTCGCGTTACGGTGGAAGGAGACCGGGAGGCCTGTACGGCGGCGCTGGCGAGGAGAGGGCTCTGACGGCGGCGATGGATGTTAGAGAGGAGCTAGGGAGGGCAGGGGAGGGGAGGGGAGGGGGAGAGGGACCGTAATTAATGCCAGTGTCCGCAGAAGCTGTAGTTGGTGACGTGGTGTGATCCTTGTCGTCCAAACACTAATCCACGTCTAGGATTTATCTTCTTACAGATGGGAAAAATAACAGGCGATAAAAAAAACGAGAACACAAGTTTATATAACACTCCACTGTCAAGAACAGAGATTCAATCGTTTTTCAGCGAAAGAAAAACGAGTAAGACTCAATCATTATTGCAGAGAGGGGCAATTATCTGTACCTCAAATGTGTCTTCATCTATTCATCAAATACTTGTTTGCCAGGCAGTTGTGGTTCACAATCTTCTCTCTACGGGAAGGATTTGATTCAATGGTAATCCTAATAGTGTGGCGTATCTGGAGGACCTTCGACTCGATGAAGAGGCCAAGTAACGATCAGGGGACACTGTTGACCCCTAGCACACAATAATTCTAATTCTAGTCCCTTTACTCCGAAATTTCATTTTTAGCTCCCTCCTCCCGCCTGCTGCTCCTGAGCATTGCAGCACCCCGTCTCCTGTGCCCCGGTACCACAGCAGCTAGTCCCTCTACCCTGAAATTCCATTTTTAGCTCCCTCCTCCCGCCTACTGTGTCTAGGCACTGCAGCACCCCGCCTCCTGTGCCCCTGTACCGCAGCAGTAGGTCGGGTAATGTAGTAATTTCAGGTTTTTCTCAAAAAATTATTTAAATATATTTTTGAAGGATTTTTCTAAATATAGTAAATTAGCTAAAACAATTATGATTTTTTATTGTGGAGTCTTCCGGCACAGTATACTTGTGTAATTTTTACAAAATTTTATATGTTCTGATTTTTTTTCCTCAAAAATTCATTTAAGTATATTGTTTGTGGGAATTTTCTAACATAGAAAATGATGTCCAAGCTTTATGAATTTTTTTCCAGGCTCCTTACACAATGGAATTAATTGTGTAATTTTTCTATAATTTTATATGCTCTGAAATTATCTAGACAAATTAAGGGTTTAGGTCTCAAAAATTAGGACGAAATGTTTCAGAAATTAGGGTTTCATGATTTCATATGACTTGGAATGTGAGAAGTTTAGTACCACATGACTACTTTAGGTAAGAGACACTCCCACCTCCGCACATCTATCGCCCTGTCACTGATGTTCTTGTACCAGTGCCCTTCACCACATCGGAAGCAATTGTTTGATTGAGTAATGGGGCTGATGGTACCAATAGGTGGCATCGATGATTTCATTGGTGTTCCAATTCCACCATAGAAATAGGTTTGTGTAGCATATTTGGTGATTCCCGAGCGGCTACAGTAAAGCGTGTAGGGTGAGCAAGTGCCAAGCGATCGTTGGGTACAATATTATCGTCAGCAATGTCAAACGACCATTCATCATCTTCAGGTTGATCAGGATTAACTGTTCTGTTTTCATTGTTCTCTCCCGTGTTAACCAAATTGTGCTCATTAGCTTCTTTCTTAAATGCGTTGTACTGCAAATGATCATTCTCTCTTGGATTGTTGTTTCCGGTTTGTAGTGGTTCTTCAGCAGCAGTGTTGACTAGCACACGATAAGGGCGTGCAACTTGTCTCTGCAGAATGAACAAATATGGTGACTGGGATACGATGGTAACAACAAAACCATATAGGCTGCATGTGGAAGGTAATTGCCTGAAGCCTTCTTTTCCTTTCTGCATATGTGATATATTACATTTTGTATCTTTACATGTGGGATCCTTTGAACTGTTGTTGGGATTGCGATGCGTCCACTGGTGGCAAAAATAAAATTCAATGATCAAGGGCCACCTTTCTCACTGCCCATCCTTCCTCCTCCGTACATCTGTCGTCTCGTCCAGAATTCTTGGCGCCAACACCGCGGCTCCTCCTTCACTCAGCTTTAAATACTGAACTCTCATAGTCGCTCTTCGCTCATGTCAATTGTGTTTCGCTTCTTGTTCTGGCACTCGTCGTTAAGGACTTAGAGAATGTAATATAATTACTTTTTTGGGAAGATTAAGTATTTGTTAGCTTCTCGTCGCTCGTCGCTCGGCCTTTTTTGATTGTTTTCCCCCGAAGGGCAGGTAATTTATCGGATGCTTTTGTCGTTATTATTGTAGTCGTAGTTATTAGTGAGCTAGTCGTAAGTAGTTAGTATAGTGGTAATTAATTAATTGTAATTAGTTAGTTTAGTGGTAATTAATCAGTTAAAATTAGTTTGTTTGCTGGTAATTAATTAGGTTAGTGGTAATTAATTAGTCATAATTACTTAGTTTAGAGGTAATTAATCAGTTGTAATTAGTTAGTTCAGTGGGAATTAATTAGTAGTAATTAGTTAGTTTGCTGGTAATTAGTTGCACAAACAAGTGCAGGATATGAAAAACCCTTGGGCACTCAGTGAATGATTGCCCCAACAAACCCAGTTCATCTGGTCGTCATTCAGTGTCGTAATGTAATGTTTTTTCCGCCTTGTTTGTTATGTACAACGTAGCTTCTACGATACCCAGCTATGGACTCGTTGGCCAACTTCTACGCGAGGGTGTTGTAGAAGCACCGCGGAGACTAGCTGTAGACATCATTGCATAGATGATACATAGGATATTCTTTGTTAATTTGTTGGTTCAATATGGATGACGTTGGTACAATACAGTATTAAAGAATATCATCCACTTTAACACTGTGTTGTACAACAGACTAGATAGGCTTGTATATGACCAACTGAGGGAAATGCGTGATATGCAGATCATATAAAAATGTACTGTAGCCTTCGAAACGCACACGAGTCGGAGGCCACGGTACGTTGTTATATGATCTGCATGCCACGTATTTCCCTCAGTTGGTTCATGTACAATCTTATCAATCCTATGGTATAATACAGTGTTAAAGTGGATGATATTCTTTAATACTATATTGTACCACATGCTAGATAAGCTTGTATATGAACCAACAGAGAGAAATGTGTGGCATGCAGATTGTATAACAACATACCATAGCCTGAACATTGTTATATCATCTACATGCCAAACATTTCCCTCAGTTGGTTCATGCACAAGCTTATCTAGTCTGTATACAATACGACATTAAAGAATATCATCCACAATAAACTGATAAATTAACAAAGAGTGTCCCGATTACAATAAACCCGCACGTGTATCATGTAATGATTGTAACGTTTCAAATGTCGTCAATTTTATATATGAATACATACACTGCAACTCCATTGGAAACCCTAATTCTGTTATGAGTACTTTGTGTGGGAATTCATAAAACCCTAATATCCGAAACCTAAAATCCAAATTTTTGAGACCTAAATCCAAATTTTCGAGACAATTTCATAACACAGCCAAAAGGAGATCATCATATGCTTCCTAAAACCCTCTGCTGTCACGCAGCACAGGGTAATAAATCTTTAAGTGCCCATCCTTACCTTAGCAGAATTTCCAAAGTGGATTCTAAACTCACGTATTGAGTAGTAATTCATATCAATCATGTAAAAAGAAAATATCTATTCACAACTACTCCGTACAACTTAACAAATAAGGTAACATCATAGGGAGGTATAAATGAACTAAATAGCATTTGTCATTTTCGTATATTCTCAAGGGTACGAAATCTGTTAGATTCGCAATAACATTTTGTGATCGTCGTATGTTGTTGTGGTGCAGTAAATTTCTGAAGAATTTTCTGAGGACGATTAAGGTAGCAATGATTCGTAAGTAGGAAGGTAAGTGATATTACGATGCGCTAGGGAATTCATACACGGTGGAAAAAGTAAGTAATAAACAATAAGGCCTCCTTTCAAACATCGGCAAATCTCAAAGAACTAATGACTGCATATTGCATATTGGTGTGTGTTTTATTGGAGGCTAAGATGTGCTAAAGAACAAAGGTTCTAAATATTTTCTGCAAAATTAAAAGCAGTCATCAATTGGTCGCTTTCCTTGCTTGATTCGTTTTCTTTCCTATTGAGCCATGAAAGCAAGCCTATATTGCAAGTATGCCTCTTCTAGTGGAATCCCAGAAAGAATCATTCGCACCGACATCGAATCCTCCATATGTCAGCATAGTCAAATGCAACTGTAATGACCAGATGAAAAAGAGAAGTAGATCAAACATAAGCAGGTGAATGAAAAAACTAAATTAAAATGGCAAACTATTAGAACTTGTAACATAAGAGCACAAGTTCTAGAGCATAAAGAAGCAAATATATATGCCAAATTGTACTGTACAAAGCATGAAGAGTATGAAACTATAATATTTCAATCTAACATTTTAGGGCATCTTCATAATCACAACGAGCGTTCTCAACCCCTTCAATTGCATTTTGTAGAAGCTCCATGAAGTACTCTTCTTTAACTCCACTATAGTGAAGTAATATGCTCAAGAACCTTGATGTTAATGTCCTTTTGGGCTGATTGCTGAGGAAAAATGCAATGATTTATTTCTTGTGAACCAAAAGAAAATTAATACGAATTTCGCTAATCAAAATGCTTAGCTGTTGAGAAAATGTGGGCAGCCCTGCACATACATCAGTATATTCCTCTCACTTCTACACTTAACCATGTTTTTCTCTAAAATGCGGACGTCTGAAGCTCCAGACCTCTGGGCTATGCTACCACAACATGTTTGATTCACTAATCAACTCATCAAAAAGCACAACATGTTTGACACGATTTCTGAGTATATAAAATTATAGAAAAACTGCACAATCAATTCTACTATGTAAGGAGCATGGAACAAAAAATTCATAAATTTTGGACCTCATTTTCTATATTTGAAAATTCCTACAAAAAGTATAATTAAATGAAATTTGTAGAAAAAAATAAGAGTGGATAATTTTTTTAAAAAAAATTACACAAGTAAATACACTATACCGAGAGGCTCCACAAAAAATTTCATAATTATTTGAGCTCATTTGCTATATTTAGAAATTCCTCTAAAAATATACTTAAATGGATTTTTGAGAAAAATGTGGAATTGCTACAGTACCCAACCTGCTGCTGTGTGGGGGCGGAGCAGCTTGCTGTTGTAGTACGAGGGCGCAGGAGGCGGGGGTGCTGCGATGTCCGGACGCAGGAGGCAGGGTGCTGTGGTGCCCGGGCGCAGTAAGCGGGAGGAGGGGGCTAGAAATGGAATTTTGAGGGTAGGGGGCTAGATTTGGAATTCTTATGCGCTAGGAGGAAAACGGTGTCCAAAAGTCCCAAGTAACAACACCTTGTAGGAGTAGGGCACATGGGAGCATTATATTATGGGCGATCTTAGTGATGTGGACGCCCGTGGCTCATCTACATACACACACACCTAAACTTAGTTATTTCAATGAAAACACATGGTTAAAGGTTAAACTATTGCATAGAAATCAACTACACTCTTGTGCATGTGTGTAGGTGTGCTGGACTTGATCAAGACAAGATGAGCCAGAAGAATACCGGCCTAAGAAGAGAGTGGAACAAGAACTCAAACCCCAAGCCAAATCATGCATCTCATATATATTTTTTATTAATTAATCCTTTTTTAAATATTATTTTAAAGTTAACCCCTCTCAAACTTTATTTCCAATTCTGACCCCTTTGGTCACGCCATTATCCGTGGTGTGACCATGAAGGACCGAAATGGCAACAGAGGGGGGGTGAATGGTGCAATAAAAATTAAGAACTCCCCTTTGATGTATTTAAAACAAATCTACAAAGCCCTCTGGATCTCTTAAGAAGAGTGAAGCAAAAACAGAGAATCAAAATAAACTTCAGACTGTTCTGTCAGAAATCGGAAGGTCCGATTCTACCCGGCGGTAGTTCCGCACTCCGGTAGTTCCGGATCTGCGGAAGTTCCGCTGCATGATAGTTCTTAGTGGACAATCGGAAGTTCCATTGTCCCGACCAAGAACAAGGCGCTCGGGTTTTCCCAAAAATCCAAAGTGCTAAATCTTGAATGCTCTTCTCTGGTCAAGTTTCACAGGACATCATCCTAAGCAACATCTTGACCTCATGGAGAAGAATCGCAAACAAAGATTTAACAAACAAGCCAAAATCGGATTTCTTGAAGAAGGGGCAAGAAAGACCAAAACCCGAAATAAACACGATTCTCTGATTCCTAGTTCATGAAACTTTGCGGATACATTAGCAATATCAAAACGAATCTAGATATCAAGTTTCATGCTATTTCATAAGACAAATCAAAAGATATGCCAAAACCCTAGATATTTAACATGAGAACAGAGAGAAAGAAGAGGACATAAACAAGTAATCAAAACTCAGAGTTTCATTGATAGATAACAAATGTTTACAAATGGAAACACAGAGGAAAGATTACATAAGATTTCAGATCATACTCTCCCTCTCAACAAGCTCTCAAAAAGCAAAACAAATCTTTTTCTAGAGCTAACCCTAATTTTCTCTCAAAAAGTCTAACCCTAACCCCAGGGTTCTCCCCTATTTATAGCCTCTGCTAATGGGCCTCCAACCCATTAAGCCCGCTACACCCGAACGGAACCGCCTCCACTTTTGCCGCTTATGAAAAGACCCTTTCGCCTTTGCGCACCTTCTCGAAAGCCTCCGACACCTTGTTGTGCACGACTCGCAACCGCTTCAAGATTCACGCCGTCTTGACACATCCCGACCGCTCTGACCTCAACGCCTCCTGCGCCTAGTCCGGTCCACGTGTCTCACCACGACTCCATCTTGATGCCCTGCAGTCAACACAGACAAAAACACATCACATAGCATTGCACAATAACATAGCATTATCATTTGTATAAGACTCAAACTCATACAATATCAAAATCCACAAAATAATCTTCTCTGCACAGTTCTGGACACAATCGGAAGTTCCAGATTACCACAAATGAAGTTCCGATTTCGAACATCCGCTTTTGTCGGGAATATCGGAAGTTCCGCTCAACATCTGCGGTACTTCGATATCCTAACAACCGACTTTCCAGATTTTTAATTCCGATTTAATATCTCAGAGAACACTTAATGTCAGAAATATCGGACACTCCGCTACCCCTTGTGCGGAAGTTCCGATTTCCTTCAGCCGAGAGCAAAACTCAGATAAATCGGAAGTTCCTATTTCCAACACCTAGTTCGATTCCGAACTTCCGCTCCATACACACTTCCGATTTCCGACACACGACCGTAAATACCAAAACAAAACCTCAACTCTCAATCTAATCAACACACTTGTCAAATACTCATCACTCAGAGTGGAGGACCTCTCACATGGTCTCTCAGACCAAAACTTACTATCATGCCACCTATCGCGGCATGGCTCAAGCTGCCACGCAAGCCCTCATCCGCGCGTTGTGCCAGCGTGGAGGGCTTGCGTAGCCTTTGTCGCATCCAAACCCATGGCGTGATAAGCCTGCCTTATCACGCTATTAGAGTTGGTTTGACAAGCATGAATTTTTGATTTTGCCTAGGTAATTGAATTTGGAATTCTAAATTATGAATTGAGGAATGATTTACAATTTAATGTCTAAACAAAGCTTTGGTAATATCCAAGTGTCAACAAGATGCATCAAAAGTTTGTAAAGTTTCACATTTTCATGCGATGGAACTGCCACACAAAATTCAGGATGTTACACACTGATGGAATACACTCGGGTTTGACTTACTTCAATCCGTCTTTCATGCACTATAAAGCCCAAAAACTGCCCCACTGAAACAAGTTAGATTCTTTATCGGATCATAAAAACCTACTTTTCAAAGATTTCTTCCTTCTCTTGGAGATCGAGCATCAATTGCAACGATTCGATACATAGCTTACTGGGAGAGATGAGGCACAAGTATGTGTAATGTGTGGTTGTCCCCCTTCACAAGTATCTTACTGGGAGAGATTAGGCACAAGTATGCGATGTGTTCCCCCACACAAGGGTGTAGTCATGGCAACGACACTAGAGGAGGCGGCGCCCACCCGGGCGCCAACGACGGCGTCCACAATGGCACCTATGGAGGCGGGCACGACGGCGCCTACGGGGGTGCCTACTATGGCACCCATGGAGGAGGTCGTGGCAACAACCATGATAACGATGACGGCGATGAGTCCGTGTTCGCTGACTACTTGTCACGCTGTCGACATAATCAGTATGTGCGCAATCGTCGGCGTGATGAGGACGCCAATGATCTGGTTGCAAAGCCTAAGTTCACAATGCCATCCTTTGAGGGTGCTACATAGGTGGAGGTTTATCTTGCATAGGAGATAAAAGTTGATAAGCTATTCTGCATGAACCACTATTCTAATCAGCGCAAGTTGAATATTGCCATTGCCGCTTTGGACGGATATGGAGCGACATGAGCCACTTGTTGTTACATGGGGCGAACTGAAGCGACGGATGAGCGTGCTTTGTACCTACACATTACAAGTGCTTGTTGCATGAGAAGCTAATTGGGTTGCGACAGGGTTTGAAATCAGTTGATGAGTATTATAAAGATATGGAGAAGATTATCATACATGCTGATGTGCGTGAGAATAAGGAACAAGCGATGGCTCGCTTTCTTGCTGGGATGAATTATGCTATTCGGCGGATTGTTAATCATCATCAATACAACAACATGGTTGAGTTGATGCAGCAGTCACGTAAGGCAGATAAACAAGTAATTGAAGATGCTAAGTATGCTACACGACAATGTTATTCAACGAGCACATCACCTCCATACAACATGGGACAGCCAGGCAAGCCTGCTCCATCTAGGGGCAATTAAGCGGTGCACAATTCAGCACAGAGGAAGACAGATAGTATGCCGCCACCGACGCGCTAACCACCGGCGCCCGCTGCTAACACGACATCCTCGACGGCTTCTACAAGGCGTCATGTGATATGACATGCTACAAGTGCAAGGGAGTTGGTCATTTTCAAAAAGATTGCTCAAATAATAAAGTTACGATACTTACTGATGATGGATATATTTCAGCTAGTGATGAGGATGATACTACACCATTTGCTTATTTTGCGGAGGATCCCAAAGAGGATGAGAGATTGGACTATAGCATGGGGTCGCTAGATGGAAAGCATATGCTACTGTACACACTTCGTGTACTTAGCATGTCACAAAGTTAGTCTACCGTACAACAGTACAATTTGTTTCAGTCATGAGCGACAGTTGGTGGTAAAGTGTGCAAAGTAATAATTGATGGAGGAAGTTGTTAATCTGGCCCGCAAGGATGCACAAAATTGGGCTTAAAATATTTACCACATCCTCATCCTTATCATGTGCAATAGTTGAATGATGTGGGTGAGGTGAAAGTGAAAGTGCACTTCAAGATTGGCAAGTATGAGGATACCCCGGAAGCGAATCAGGTAATTTGAATGGAAGCCGGGGGGAGAAAAGATAAATAAAGAACTAGAAATTCATGTTCGAAGAGGGGGTTTTATGTATTTTCTCGCCAACCTGGGCTGCCGGCTGCGACCCAGGAGGCCCAAGTGGGGAAGTCGGCCAAAGGGGGCGAGGCGCCCCAAACCCTAGCCGCCTGCCCCACTCCCCCCTCTTCCCACCCCAAGCCGCCACTCTCCCCTCCCCAAGCCACTACCCTCCTGCCCCGAGGTGCCCCTTGCTGCTCCTGGCGGCGGCCCTGCCATTGGTGCGTCCCCATCTCACCAACGAAGCTCTTCGCTGCCGGCACTCGCGAGGAAAGGAGGAGGAGGATAGCACCCGTGTTGGCCAAAGGAGGGAAGGAGAGGGTGAGGAGAAGGGGGATCATATTCCCCAAGTCTCGTTCATCGTCTTCCTGGGTTCTACAAGGGTAACGAGGTATTTTCCCCGCTGTTTGATGTTGTCTAGTTGCGAATTCGATTAGAATTGTTTGGATCGAATTCTGTCTATAGTAGATCAGTTATGTCTAGTAGGTTGCGTGGTTAGCTACGGTTCCATGGAGGCCGAATTTGAGATTTTCCTCTACTGGTGTTTTGTAGCCACTGTTCTTATCTTCCCATAGCCGCCAAGAACACAAGATTCCGACCTGTGGTTCATAAGTTATGATTTAATCTTTCCATGCTGTCCTGATTGCCTGACGAGAATGAACTGTCAAGTTGTATTTTAAATATGAGTAAGTTAATGACAGATTCAGGGTTTTCACCCAACTAGGTTATTGTAGTAATTTTTATAATATTTCCATATTGATAAAGAACACCCCAATAGGAGTTGTAGATTAAAAGTTATGATCTGTTCTTCACTGCTGTTCCGTTCGTCTAGACAGAGTCTGTTTTGTATTTTGACCTAGTGGATAGCATTTTATTTTGGCTGAATTGGGTGATCTTGTCAACTAGAATTTTGTAGATATGTTCGTTAAGTTTCTATAGGATCTAGCCTTACCTCGTTCCGAGTCCCAGATTAATAAATATGAATTTTTCCGTGCTGCTGTCCAGATTCGTTTCTGTGATTGAGTTGTCTGTTTTCAGAATAGATCTATTAGTTAACTCTTGGGTTATCGAGAAGGTGTTGTAGAACGTTACTGGTAGCATTTTGGACCATGTTGTTCTTATTTCGAGTACATACTTGTGTAGGCGGTGAGGCATCGAGTTTAGGAGCACCTTCGTTGCCTCCTAACATGTCACAACACGAAAGGCAAGTACATTGTGATTCTTTATGTTGATGAATAATGAGTGCTTGTATTCATACTGTTATGTCTATGATTCATGATTTCATTCAATGCTTCATGTTCCTTTCATATCTGTTAATCCATATTGAAAGAGATGATGTCTTTCATTATTCATGTTTCATTCCATTCACTCATTTATTCGTGTTCCTTCCACGGGAGTGGAAAATAAAGACCTATCAATTCCAGTATAGGCATGTAAGACTCACTATTCCAATGTGGGCAGACTTGGACACCCGTATGAAACGTTCTTCATACGGGATTTGGATCCCCGTATTTCGTTAAATACAGGCTTAAGTGAACACCGACGGGTGTGTCACTAACTATACTGGTATAAGCATGTGTGCAGTCCATTCCTTCCATTACATCCATTCATTCATATATTCCTTTGGTGTTATGTTCATAATATTTAATGATGTTGTCTTGTTCATATGTGTTGTATGACCAGTACTTGCTGAGTCTCGTACTCATTCTCGCTTTTGTTGTTTATTTTAGGTGATCCTTGATGATGGCATTTGGGAGGGAGTAGACATGCACTTTTCATTCACTTCACCATAATCAAGTTTCAATAATATGATTTGGTTCTTGTCTTTCATTCGTTAATTGATGAACAGTAATACATAAAGTTAGATGTGGTTGATATCTCTCTCCAAGTTATGGTTGCTTAAGTACTGCTTGTGGTCCTTGATCACCCCTTGAGATAATTATTTGGATTCAGTCTTTATTCCTACCATGGTACTATTAAAGTTGATCTCTTTATGTTCTTAGATGAGTTACGGTTTAAATTATTCTGCAATGTGGTTGTATGTTAGTTCTTTAGTTAACATTTTGGCTTCCGAATAGCCAGGGTGTTATACATGTATTTTGATGATATCTTGATTTACAGCCATAATGAATTTGATCATATTGACCACATTAGATAAGTGCTACAGGTTTTACGCAATGCTAGATTATTTGGGAACTTAGCGAAGTGCACTTTTTGCAAAGATCGTGTAATCTTTTTGGGCTATGTGGTTTCGGTACAAGGAGTAGAGGCACATGAGTTTAAAATTTAAGCAATTAAAAAATGACCTACACATGTGAATGTTAGCCAAATTCAGAGTTTTCATGGCCTTGCTGGATTTTATAAGTGCTTTGTGAAAAATTTTAGCACCATCGCTGCCCCATTGAATAACTTAACAAAAAAGGGAGTTGAATTTACATGGGGGTAGCGCAACAAGAGGCTTTTGATTTGTTAAAACAGCGATTGACCAAAGCACCATTATTTGTTTTACCTAATTTTATTAAGAATTTTGAGATTGAATACGATGCTAGTGGCATTGGTATTGGTGTTGTTTTGATGCAAGAAGATAGACTGGTTTCATATTTTAGCGAGAAATTGAAGGGTGGACAATTGAATTATCCAGTCTATGTTAAGATGCTTTATGCATTAGTGCGTGTTTTAGAGATTTGACAATATTATTTATGGCCTAAGGAGTTTATTATACATTTAGATCAAGAGGCTTTAAAATACTTGCATGGTCAATCTAAACAGAACCGACGTCATGCTAAGTGGGTATAATTTATTGAGTCATTTCCTTACGTTGTGAAATGTAAGAAGGGAAAGGAAATCGTTGTTGTTGATACTCTTTCTTGGAAAAAGTGTGCTTTTAAATCGCTTAGATGTGCAAGTTCCTAGTTTAGAGAGTTTGCGTGATTTATATGCTAATGGCCATGATTTCACTTCACCTTATGCGCATTGCATAGATGGGAAATGCTGGGATAAATTTCACATTCATGATGGATTTTTATTTCGCGCTAACAAACTATGTGTTCCAGAATCGTCTGTGCGTTTGTTATTATTGCAGTAATATCTTGCTTAACAGGAATATCATGTAGATGGATTGATGGGACATTTTGGACGTGAGAAGACGTTGTTTATGCTGAGCGATCACTTTCATTGGCCTAAGACGAGGCGTGATGTGGACAGGTCTGTACAATGGTGCATAACTTTTCACAAGGCGAAATTGAAGTTGCATCTACATGGTTTGTATACTTCTCTTCCAGTTCCTAATGCACCATGGGAAGATATTAGTATGGACTTTGTTTTAGGACTCACTAGTACTAAGAGGGGGAGAGATTCTATTCTATTTTTGTCGTTGTGGGTCAATGTATGCTCGTTAACTTGGGCAATATCTCATGAAGTGACCCATTCCTTTACAACGGTGGTATACAATTTCAGTTGTACGACCTGTGGAAGCAACTGATGAATAGCTCTGCGCTGGTGCCTACACACTAGTAGATTTGCTCGTCTCGGGTGTGTGTGACGGTGGAGATGGTGCTGCTGAACGCGCCCTACTCACAGAGGGGCAGCAGACCAAAAAGCATGTGGGGCTGTCTTGGCTTGTCCCGACGTTGATCTCGATGTAGACGTACTATCAAAGTTGCTCCTGGTCCTTTGTTGTCTACCCTGCAATTCTTTTTCTGCCAAACAAGCAAGCTGGAACAACCTATTAATATCATTATAGTCTTTGTAATCAACTATGTCCTGAATCTCACGCTTTAAACCACCATAAAAACGAGCCATCTTATCCTCCTCATCCTCAACAACATTGCAACGCAGCATGCCTATTTGTAGTTCTTGATAATATTTCTCAACAGATTTATTACCTTGGTCTAAGCGCTGTAATTTCTTACGCATATCACGTTTATAAGCAGGAGGAATAAATCTAGCACGCATAACTACTTTCAATCTATCCCATGTATCAGGTGTTAAACCAGAATTAACTACTTGATTCCACCAAATGATAGCAAAATCTTTAAATTCACTAGTAGCTTGTTTGACTCTATGCACTTCAGGAACTAGATGTGCATTAAATTTTTGTTCAACTGTCATCTCCCAATCTAGATAAATTTCAGCATCATAAACACCCGCAAAAGATGGTATGGTAAATTTAACTTTAGCAAATGGGTCATCATTGACACGAGCATTGTGGTGCTGAAAATTATTACCTCCCATACCGTGACGGTTGTGATGTAGGCTGTGTCGTTGACGTGCATCTTGGGCAACAAGAGTAGCGCCGGCGTCGCGGTTTTGTCTCTCATTATCATCTCCCTCCTCAAGATCTTGGGTTGCATCGTGATCATACTCACGTCCAATGTTTGGTGGCCGGTTCACCATTCTTTCAAGGCGTGTAGTGAGCGCTGCAATACTATCGTTGATTGAGCGTTGCAATGTGATCGTGGTAGCTTGAAGCTTCCTGTCGATGGCCTCATTAATGGTAGTGTGTTGTTCATCCAAGAGTGTCATGAGCTCTCCCTTTACAACACACTCTTTCTCATCAGACGTCTCACCTGTCAAGGTTAGCAGAAAACAAAAGACAACACAAAAGTATTATCCCTATCAACTACTAGGTGACAGAAGGTGGAAACACACGCTCTCAAGCGTCTTATCACACTCTTACAAGTGTTCTTACCAACGCAGCAGGTGATACGACCGGTGGTTGGTTCGTGATACCGTGTCGAGAGTGGGTATGATTGCAAGAGGGGACCTGTTTTGATCAAGAGTAGGTGGAGCTCGGAAGGCACAATATGTAGCAAGGAGTAGAAAAAACCATAATCTGATTAGCAAAGTTGAATAAGGGTCCAAAATACCTATCACGATTGCTGGTCTAAAAAGTGTCTCTAGTCCTAGCACAACACTGATCGATAACAAGGACTATATATAAAGGATTCAAATGATGCAAGACTGTGAGTGGTTGTAGACCAACTGGGGGTGGTCGATTTGATTCTTCTTCACTAGGGGTGGTCGATATGTTTCTCCTTCTCTTTTTTTTGACTGTCGAAACCCAACCTAGGGTTCCCTTTCATTCTTTTCTTTTTTTTTGGCTGTCGAAACCCAACCTAGGGTTCCTCTTTCTTTTTTTTATTTTTTTTTTGCTAATGTGACCTTGACTGAAAACTCTTCAAAACCCTCTTCTGGGTATATGGATATATATGGGTCACAAACTTTTTGTAGAAGGCAAGGGTATACAGGTAATTAAAAGATACCCTCTCTCTCTGAACTTTGGTTATGGAAATTCTTCTCGGACTTTGTGTGGCAGGCATGATATGATGAGTACGTGGGGGTGTCTGAGAGCAACAAGAAACAAATAGGGTGGTCGGGGCGGAAACGAGTAGATGGTCGAACCCGAGTAGGTGGTCGAATCCGACTAGGTGGTTGAACGCGAGTAGGTTGTCGAACACGAGGAGGTGGTCGAACTCAAGGAGGTGGTCGAAAGGGGGTTGTTCGAGTAGGCGGTGGCGCGACCAGGATGGGTGGTGGCACGACGGGCGACGGTGTTGACTAGAGACCAAGAACACAACTCTAAACCAGCAACACGACTTAGACAAAGACACTAATTCAACAACGCGAAACAAAGAACAAAAATTGCAAAGGCACAATGGGTGATGGTGATAAGGACATCACTCCTTCGGATACACGCACTACACAAAATCCTCCAGATCCGGTTGCTAAACTACAAGGTCCTATGACAAGAGCTCGTGCACGTCACTTAAATTATGAGGTGAGCTCGTTTCTAGGTGATAATAATTTATCTATGCAGAATGGTATGCTACCTAAAAATTGTGATCTTCTGTTACTTAGGAATGATGTAGAGGATCCAAATTATCTACGACCAGTTCTCTGTGATCTGTAAGCTCTACGACCACCCCACGACTGTGCTACGGATCACGACCACCCTACGACTAGGCCCACGACCAAAGGCGACCACGCTGGGAGTTAGTCAGAGACATTGAAATAAGGTGTCACACACCGTTTTGGGCCTAATAAGGCCTTGTAAGCGTGGCAAGGTCAAAGTTCAGGATGTGTACGCCTCTCCACATGGCAGCACAACCCTTGGTCGACCTCCTCATGTTCTCCCCCATATATATTGCATGCATCCGCCACAGTTTAGGGTTGGGTTTTTTTCTTAGATTATTATGCCTTTGTTGTTTCGCCGTTTACGGTTTGAGCAACCCCACTTTGTGAACTTCATCCAAATTTACAATATATTTCAGATTGCATTTATCTTATTCTTGTGAGTTGCTTCGATTGCTTGCAGGAACCATAACCCTCGTGGTGAGGTCGATCGCGTGCGAGCGTGGTTGATAACGATAGTCGTGCGGGTGTAGCGAATTGCGAGGTGAAGATCTGCGGGTCGGAAGCCTCAAAGCGTCAACGTCCTCACGACGAAACAAATCGAACCTATCGGAAGATCGGGCCGCCGTGTACTCATCCTTTGGTATCAGAGCATCAGGTTGCCCGTTAGGTAATCTTGTTTATCCCCTTTTGATAGTTGTGTTCCATCACCTAGAGTCCAGAAAATTGCCCCACAAAAAGTTTTAGATCCTAGTTTTTCCGCTGTCCAAACCTCTTTGTGCCTTTCGCAATTGTGTTTTCAGTTTTTGCATTGTTGAATTCGAGTTCATTGTCGGTGTCTTTGTTGCCGGTCTAGTCGTCGTAATCTAGTTTCTAGCGTCGAGTCTTCACTGTTTTGGTCTTTGTGTATCTCGGCCTGCCCTTAGTTACATCCTTTGATTTGTTTGGTATAGCCGAGATCGTGAGACCCCCTCCCCATACGACCACCTCCTCGTGTTCGACCACCTGGTCGGATACGACCACCTCCTCGGGTTAGACCACCCAGTCGGATTCGACCACCGACTCGGATTCGACCACCTACTCGAGTTCAACCACCTGGTCGGATACGGCCACCTCCTCGGGTTCGACCACCCAATCGGCTCGACCACCTCTTCAGATCCGACCACCTACCCTTTCGACCACCTAGCCAAAGTTCAGAGAGAGGGTTTGTAACCTATATATATCCCCAGACCCAGTAGCGGGTTTCGAAGAGTTGTGAGTCAAGGTCTCGCAAAAAAAAGAGGAGCCCTAGGTTGGGTTTCTACAGTCAAAAAAAGAGAAGAAGAGAGAAGCAAAATAAAACAAAAAAGAGAGAGAGACCACTCCTAGTTGCCTCACAACCACCCTCAGTTGGTCTACGACCACGCTCAAGTGGCCCACGACAACCCACAGTTGGTCCACGACCACCTACAGGAGAAATCAGTTGCTTTGTGAATTTTGTTCTATTGTGCTTGTATCTACCCTATTATTCAGCTTGCTTGAGCTAGTTCTAGGAACGTGCTTGGGCCAGCAACTGTGACGAGTACTGTGGACTTTTGATTCAGCTTTGCTAATCTGATTTTATTATTGCTATTCCTTGCTACTAAACATTGCCTATCCAAGCTCCACCTACTTTCGGCCCACAGATTTGGATCTTCGCATTCGCCTCCGCCGTGGTCATACATCCCACCTTTCTCCAATCAGACCACCTGCTGCGATTTGGTAAGAAACTCATGAGAGTTTGGTAAGATGCTTGAGAGTGTGTGATTCCACCTTCCACCACCTGGTAGTTGATAGGGATAATATCTTTGTGTTATCTTTTGTCTCCTCCTAACCATGGCAGGTGAGGAATTGGAGGCGCAAGAGTGTGTTTTGAGGGAAGAGCTCACGAGGGTGTTGGATGAGCACCGCCTTGCTATTAATGACGACATTGATAGGAAGTTTGCGGAAACAAATGCTACACTACAACAACTCAATGAAAGCATTGCAATGCTCAATACACACATTGATGGTTTAGCCAATCCACCACAGAACAATGGGCGTGTGGATCCTCAAGGTGCAGTCCATAACCATGAGATTGACAATGATAATGAGATGCGAAACCACGACGCTTTTGATGCACAACAACGGAACCGATTGAACTTCAACCGTCAAGGTATGAGAGGTAATAACTTTCAGCAACATAATGCACGTGTTAATGATGATCCATATGCTAAAGTCAAGTTCACCGTACCATCTTTTGCGGGTGCTTATGATGCCGAAATATACCTAGATTGGGAGATGACGGTAGAACAGAAATTTAATGCTCACTTAGTTCCTAAAGTGCATAGAGTTAGGCAAGCCACAAGTGAATTTAGAAACTTTGCCATTATTTGGGGGAATAGGGTATGCAATGATGGATTAACGCCTACTACTTGGGATGCTTTAAAGGTTGCTATGCGTAACAGATTTGTTCCACCTTTCTTTAAACGCGACTTGTGTAAGAAACTGCAGCGCTTAAACCAAGGCAATAGATCCGTAGAAGAATATTATCAGGAGCTACAAATTAGTATGTTGTGTTGTGATATTATTGAGGATGAAGAGGCTGCAATGGCACGTTTTTATGAAGGATTAAGACGTGAAATTCAGGACATAGTTGACTACAAAGAATATGATAGTATTCCTAGATTGTTCCACCTTGCATGTTTGGCAGAAAAAAAATTGCAGGGATGACAGCAGAGGCCAAGGAACAACTTTGGAAGCACGTTTGCACCAAGATCAACGCCGGGGCAAGTTAAAACATTCCCACCTTCAGCTACATGGTCTGCTGCCCCCTCTACGAGTAGGGCGCGTTCAGCAGCACCTCCGACACCAATACATGCATCCAAGGTAAGCAAATCTACTAGTGTGCAGGCCCCAGCCAAGAGTTCTTCTTCGGTTGCTTCCACGGGCCGTACGATTGGGATTGTTTGCCACCGTTGCAAGAGAATGAGCCATGTCATGAGGGACTGCCCAAGTCAGCGAGCATATCTTGCCACCGAAGTCGGTGGTTATGTAAGTACTAGTGATATTGAGGATGAATATGTACTTGCAACTAACATTGCAGGTGGAGGAGATGAGATAGACAGTGATGCTGATGGTGTAGAGGAACAAGTAGCTGCTGTTGACACCAGAAATCATATGAGCCTTGTTGCGCAACGAGTGTTGAGTGCACAAGTGGAAAGAGCGGAGCAAAATCAACGGCACAACTTGTTTCAAACCAGATTTCTCGTGAAGGAGAGAGCCTGCAGAGTAATCATTGATGGAGGGAGCTGTAATAACCTTGCAAGTTCCAAGATGGTCGAGAAGCTTGGCTTGGCCACACAGCCACACCCATGTCCCTACTACATCCAATGGTTCAATTCGTGTGGTAAGTTAAAGGTAAACAAAGTTGTGAGAGTACAATTTTCAGCTGGTAATTACAAGGATAATACCGACTTTGATGTAGTGCCTATGCAAGCATGTTCTTTATTGCTCGGTAGATCTTGGATGTATGATAATGATGTTTTGCACCATAGTAGAGCTAATACCTACTCATTCTCACATAGGGGTAAGAAGATTAAGTTGTTGCCTTTGACACCTGCTGAAATTGTGAAAGATGAAGTAGAGCGTGCTAAAAATGAAAGAAACACCAATGAACATGATTCTAAAAATCAGTAAGTAGCAAAACGTGTTTTCCCACCTAAACTGGAGAAAGTGGCATCTAGTTTGGTAACCTCGAGAAGTGCACCTTTTGCACCGATCGAGTTGCGTTTCTTGGTTATATTGTGACACCACAGGGAATTGAGGTGGATGAGGCAAAGATTGTGGCCATCCAAAGCTGGCCAACGCCTACCACTGTGACACAGGTGCGGAGCTTCCACGGCCTTGCTGGATTCTATCGACGCTTTGTGCGGGATTTCAGCGCTATTGCCGCACCATTGAATGAATTGACCAAGAAAGGAGTGCCCTTCTAATGGGGACCTGCACAAGAGAAGGCATTCAACTTATTGAAAGAGAAGCTCACCCAAGCACCACTACTCCAACTCCCTGATTTTGGTAAGACTTTTGAGATTGAATGTGATGCTAGCGGGATTGGGATATGTGGTGTATTGATTCAAGAAGGTAAGCCGGTTGCATACTTCAGTGAGAAATTAAATGGGCCTAGTCTGAATTATTCTACCTATGATAAAGAATTGTATGTTTTAGTCGTGTGCTTCAAACTTGGCAACATTATCTATGGCCCAAAGAATTTGTTATACATTCCGATCATGAATCGCTAAAACATATTAGAAGTCAAGCTAAACTGAATAAACAACATGCTAATTGGGTAGAATTTATTGAGTCGTTTCCATATATCATAAAGCATAAGAAAGGTAAGGACAATGTGATTGCCGATGCGCTTTCTAGGCGTTATACCATGTTATCTCAACTTGATCATAAGATTTTTGGTTTTGGAGACCATTAAAGATTTATATGCTACTGATTTGGACTTTAAAGAAGTGCTTGAACATTGTAAAGAAGGAAAAATATAGAATAAATATGTGCTGATTGATGGTTTGGTCTATCGTACTAATAAGTTATGCGTTCCAGCTAGCTCCGTTCGTCTTTTGTTGTTGCAGGAGGCGCATGGAGGAGGTTTGATGACGCATTTTGGAGCAAAGAAGACTGAAGATGTGCTGGCCGCCCACTTCTTTTGGCCAAAGATGAGGCGCGATGTCGAGCGCTACGTGGCTCGCTGCACCACATGCAACAAAGCTAAGTCCCGTCTCAATCCACATGGACTTTATATGCCTCTTCCTATTCCTAGCGCCCCTTGGGAGGATATTTCTATGGATTTTATTTTAGGATTGCCTAGGACAAAGAGGGGGAAGGACAATATATTTGTAGTAGTGGATCGATTTTCTAAAATGACACATTTTATACCTTGTCACAGGTGCGATGATGCTACAAACATAGCCGATTTGTTTTTCAGGGAAATCGTTCGCTTACATGGAGTGCCCAATACTATTGTCTCGGATCGCGATGCGAAGTTTTTGAGCCACTTTTGGAGATCACTTTGGAACAAATTGGGAACAAAGTTGCTATTTTCTACTACGTGCCATCCCCAAACTGATGGACAAATGGAGGTTGTCAACCGCACGTTATCCACCATGTTGCGGGCTGTTTTAAAGAAGAATTTGAAGATGTGGGAAGAGTGTTTACCACATATTGAGTTTGCTTACAACAGGTCGGTACACTCTACCACCAAGGTAAGTTCGTTTCAGGTAGTGTATGGTTTTAACCCCCATGCTCCTATTGATTTACTATCTTTACCTACCTCTGAAAAAATTACTTTAGATGCTAAGAAGCGTGCTGAATTTGTTCTTAAGTTGCATGAAACAACTAAAGAGAATATAGAGCGTATGACTGAAAAGTATAGGGTTGCTAGAAGTAAAGGTAGAAAAGAAATAAAATTTGAACTAGGTGATTTAGTTTGGGTGCATTTGAGAAAGGATAGATTTCTAGAATTGAGAAAATCAAAGTTGATGCCTAGAGCTGATGGACCATTTAAAATAATTAAGAAGATCAATGACAATGCTTATCAATTGGAACTACCTGCAGATTTTGGGGTTAGCCCCACATTTAACATTTCAGATTTGAAGCCATACGTGGGGGAAGAAGATGACCTTGAGTGGAGGACGACTCCAATTCAAGAGGGGGAGGATGATGAGGACATCACTCCTTCGGATACACGCACACAAAATCCTCCAGATCCTGCTAAACTACAAGGTCGTATGATAAGAGCTCGTGCACGTCACTTAAATTATGAAGTGAGCTCGTTTCTAGGTGCTAATAATTTATCTATGCAGAATGGTATGCTACCTAAAAATTGTGATCTTCTATTACTTAGAAATGATGGAGAGGGTCCAAACCATCTACGACCAGTTCTATGTGATATGCAATCTCTACGACCAGATCTGCCAGATCCACGACCAGGTCTCAAGCTCTATGACTAGTCCTACGACCAGGCTACCAGATCTACGACCAGGTCTCAAGTTCTACGACCAACCCTACGACCAGGTCCACGACCAGTGACGACCACGTTGGGAGTTAGTCAGACATTGAAATAATGTGCTGCGTCACCGTTTTGGGCCTAATAAGTCAATCAAATAATTTTGGAAATAATTGAAAAGAGTAGTGGTGTGGGTGGTTGGGGTTTATTGGGTGATTGGTTATGTCAAACAGAGTCGAAATGGACATATTATATCTTATTGGGTCTGGGATAAACTATGACATTTTCGGGTCAATAATATCAGGTCTGATACTATTCACTAACGGGTTCGGGTGGACTAGTAACGAGACTGGTGAATAGTATAATGTTAACATTATTCATAGCGGGTCGGGTTGGTGTGAACAGGAATAGTGGGAAATAGTATTAGGTCAGCCCATTAGCTTGGCCAGGCCGAAAAGATGGCTGGGCCAGGCCTTTGGCCCATTTGGGGCAGTTCACAGCCGCTCGACCCAGGAGCCAGGAGTTGGCTCCTGCGGCACTCAAGCCGGAGGCGATGACAACAACTACGATAGCGTATGGCGGCGTTGGGTGGTGCGGTGGGCTTCATTGAGGTACGACTAACCCATTTTTGGCACTCACACGACCCAAGGTGGCTTGGAGAGGGGTCGACGGCGGTGATGGTGCACGGTCGAGGCAGAGCATGGGTATGGCGTCGCTATAGGAAGGCTCCAGCTAAGGCGGTCGGTGCTTGAGTACCAGTGAACCAAGGGAAGTTCGGTGGTGGCGATAGTGAGGCATGGGGTGCCTTCTGGCAGTCTGGCATCGTGAGCCGTGGGTGGAGCGGCGGTGGAACACGATGGCGGCGAGCTGGCGGCGAGGATGGTGATCGTGGAGGTCGAGGATGGCTTGGTGGTAGTGATGCGAAGTTTGTGACACGGTTAGCGAGGTGAGGGCGAAGACGGAGGATCGGATTAGGGAGGGGGGCTCACCAGGGAGGATTTGGGCGTGGCGGCGGTGGTCGGTGTTGGGGACAAAGGGTTGGTGCCATGGGGGTGCAGGGAGGCTAAAGGTGAGGAGGGAGTCATCCGGTTGGGCTTTATAGCCAGCAATGGTGGTGACGGCAGGGGCGATGCAAGATCGGGCGTGACACGTGGGCGTTGGTGTGGACGGCGAGGCAGAAATAACCCAGCGTAAGGACGGGGCTGGGGTCGATGGCGTCGTAAGAGAGGGCTCACACTTCGCGCGTGCTGGTGTAGGCGACAGAGGCGGAGATGGCGTGTCAAGCAGCTAGCGGCAGCGGCACAGGCGCAGCGCGAGCGGGCGGTCGGGGTGGTGTGGCGCTGGCGAGGAGGCATTAATGCACGGTGGTGAGGTGGCGGTTACTGGTGGGGTTTGATGCGGCGTTGGCGACGCAGGAGCGAGGCGGTGCGCGGGCGGGCGAACAGCGGAGCAACGGGACACAATGAAAACAGGGGAGAAGGCAGCTTGGTGAGGGGCGCGTTTGAGTTGGGAAGGAGGAAAACCAAAAGAGGAAAGCAGATACGGTTGGAACTTTCTGAATTTGGCAAGAAAACCAAATTGAAACAAACTTCATACAAGTTTTAAAAACTTGAAATTTTTGGGTCTTTTCACTAGCTAGCGCATTCAATTGCAGGCCAGTCAACACTGATATACCGAGCTAGCAGTCGTCGGAGCTGGAGCTCCATTGGTGCAAGAGGATGATGCTTTGCAGATTTGCAGTACGTGCAGGCCGGGCTGGCCCTGCCCTGCCCGGATTTGAAGCCGACGTGTTTGCCAAAAGCTAGCTAGCAAAGGCATGCATGTATCACTCGGGCCCTTCCATCTCTTCAGACTTCCATTCATGCAGATCGATCGAGACCATCGGTCACAGAAAGCTGATGGATGATCCGTCGACGGAATGTCTTCCAAAATTAAGGCAAACATGTAAATTAGCTGTTGTAACCAATCACTAGTAGTACTTACTACGCTTCGGTAATTAACTTTTGACACAGATCGATTGAAAGCCTCTGATGTATATATGCATGACCATTTCATGATACAATTAAACTGCATTCCAACCAAACAATTAATACATGCTTCGTACGTTTTAATTTTTTTCCTACTATTTTTTACTCAAGGGGGGAAGCAGCTAGTACGTGCTGTTTATCTTTTAAGTTGATCAGCTAGCTCCATTGATCGACTAGTACTGCTCAGTGCTCACTGTTAAAACTATATAGTCTCGTGTGTGTGTGTATATATATATATATATATCTCGCAAGAATAATTTATTTAATTTGCAGAACAGAAATTTTAATTATTGGCACGACGTATGACATGCAGAATAAAACACCCTTACACCGAGAAAAACATATATAATCACGCCAACAAGCATCATTCACTTGCTCAAGAAACTTTAATTAATCATCAGTTGGACATATCATCCTAATAAGCAAATCAAGAATCCTGCAGGATAAGGACAATTCATATAGCAAGCTGGCTAGCTACAAGCACCAACCTATAGCTGAAAGTCCGAAACATCCAAAGAGAGCTAGCAACTAAATTAATAGAGAGACATTCATTCAGGTGGCCTTCTCTCCTTGAATCAACTCTAGCTAGCTACCTAATTCTAGATGTTAATACTAAGGGGGACTAATAAAGAAGATGGAAGAAAGAAGTAAACAGATAGAAAATGAAGCATGTAGCTAGCTAGCTATCTCACTTGTTCAAGAGCTGCCGAGCCTAAGCTCAAGATCCAGACCATCATCTTCCGAACACACCCCGACCCCCAACTCCAAGTTCACCTCCAACGACGCCCTCGCCTTTGCCGCTGTCGCCGATGAGCGCTCATGACCATGGTCCTTGCTGCTTCTGTTGGGATGGTACTGTGGTGGTGGTGGATAGTTGAGGTTGGGAATAGGAGTAGCTGCTGTTGATCTAGGGTTAGGGTTTGCAGCAGCAAGAGGAGGAGGAGGAGGAGGAGGAGGGGAGCAGTGCCTGAGCCTGGCTCTTTCCCTCCTGTGGACGTTCATGTGGCCCCCAAGGGCCTGCGCAGACCTGAACTCCCTCTTGCAGAAGCTGCAACGGTACGGCCTCGGCGGCCATGCGAAGCTGACCGCGAAGCCACAGCTGTAGCTCCATGGCTGCTGCTCTCTCGTGCTCCTGCTCTCCATAGTGTTGTGCCTCTCTGCAGTACTGCACTGAAGTAGCTAGCTAACTATACTAGCTGGGCCGAGAGAGCCAGCCAATCAATTCAAAGGCGAGAAAGAATTGAAAGAGGTGGACACATGACGAGTCAAGTGAAGCGAAGCGAAATGGTAGTAGCTAGTATTTGTACTAGCTAGCTATAGCTACCACGACTGCTGGTTGTTGGCTACTTTCATGGATGAATCCACTGTTCTCTCTCTCCCCTGGGCAGTGCTATCATCGATTTGGACTTGACTAGCTAGCTACATGCATGACAGTCTCTCTCTCTCTCTCTCTCTCTCTCTCTCTCTCTCTCTCGAGAGAGTCCGGGCCGGCCGGGAACAGCGCTAGAGTATTGTAGATCATGCATCCATGTAGCAGTTGCATTTCACTGTTTTGTGCTGGACATGTGGGGCCTGATGTGTGTGTGCGACCGGGCCATTCTTCGGATCCAGATATAGCTTCCTCGGTAATGCCATCTCTCCTTTGTCAAACGTGTGCAGTGAAAACCTTTCCTTAGATAACAAACTGCAGGCTGCTGGCCACAACAGCATCAGCTTTACTCCTCCTCGATCTCTCAGCAGCTTGACCACGCGCAAATCTATGCATGCAATCCTGAATCCAATCCAAGCTTGTTGAGAGAGAAAAGGAGTGCAGGACTACTTGGACTGCCAAGAATTGGACATACATGAAGACCTCTCATCATCATGCATGGATCTAGTGTACTGTACATATTCATTCATGCATATATCTTCAACTTCAATTTTTCTAGTGTTAGTAGCTAGAAACCAACATGGAATTGGGCAAACCCATGAGGCTGGCCCTGCTTCATTCTCTAATGCTGTACTCGTCAAACAACTCATTTCAAAACTCACCTACGCCCAACTGGTCTCACTGCACTCACTGTGGTATGTGCATGTCGTTATGCACGTGAGAGAGATCTGCTTGCATTGGAATTGGCACTAGCAGCTAGGACATATCATCAGATCACTACTTTGATGCAATGATGTCCGTGCAGGAATTCGCTCCTCTACATTGGACAACACTGTTCCCCAATCTATGAACCTAATATTCCAATGGTTATTCATTAGTGGTTGCTGTACCTAACACTCATAAATCATCGTTATTTAATTTACTTTGGATGGATGCATGGGGGGATCCATAGATGTCAATCGATGGTACAAGCAAGATTCTAGCCGGGCAGCATCATGCATTGTAGGCAGGGGCCGGCTTTTCTTAATTACTGCAGCATCGACATGGCACCGGGGCCAAAGCGACTCCAACCCAAACCTGGCCTTGGAGTTAGGGGACACAGATGCACCCAAAATTAACCATCTAGCTAGGTTAGCTAGCTACCCATCGTTTCCATGCATCTAGCTTTCAACACATGAATGAAGTATACTGATGAACGGTACGTAGTTGAATGTAGCTAGCTTGCTTCGGCCTTCCTCCAACACACACATCTACATGCATGTGTTAAAGTTCGATCCATGCACGAACAGCGCATGCATGCAGCATGCATGGCGATATACTTCGTCTGAAGTCTGAACTCACACTAGAACATGGTAGGCTTGTGGAGGCATTTATATACCCCAGTATAGTACATGTGCCTAAACTCCCCTGAATAGTTTTCTGGGGTGCTTAATGGCCGTCAGGTAAAACGCCGTCGGGGGAAGTATTCCCCGGCGTTTAGCCAACTAGGGTGTTTTCATGCGCCAGCTTTGATGAAATACCGGCATATACTATGTTGGCCCAGCATCTCTCTCACACACGCAAGAAGATAGTGACGCTAACTAGCTTGCGCCATTTTCAGCACTTCCATTATAACTCCGAACCCCCTCTCCTCTTTTCTATTCATGTCAAGTGCTACCTACACAGGAGAACCACACCGGCTAGCTATCATGAACGTCCATAACAAACTAACAACTCCTCAACTAACTACGTACAACCTCTTCCTACGACCACACCTCCAGAACATACATCACACACGTTTACCCACTAATTGAACTAACTCAAGCACTCACAGCCGGCAAACAATCTACACAGTACATGCCGCATCACGCGCTACAAATCAACAATCAAGATTGTATCCAACATTTTCTCCCTAATCTTGACATGTCGACTCACCCACTACTACAAAAGATGCTATAGCAGACGGCTCATCACAGACGGTTCCTTTGGAACCGTCTGTGTTGGGTCTGTCTGGGCTTGGTTTGGCGCAGCGGGCCTATCACAGACGGTTCTATTTCAGAACCGTCTGTGATAGTGAATTATCACAGACGGTTCTGAAATAGAACCGTCGTGATATTACATGACGGTTCTATTTCGTAACCGTCGCGATAATCACTATCACGCACGGTTCGAAATATAACCGTCTGTGATTTCTGTGCTTCATATAAATTGAGCCGAGACATCCTCACCAAGATCAAGGCCAGCTGTCTACCGCTCCAGCGCCACTTCCTGCCTAGCTCCTCACTGCACAGTGTCTACCGCTCCAGCGCCACTTCCTGCCTAGCTCCTCCAACTGCGCCACTTCCTGCCCTAGCTCCTCACTGCGATGTGTCTACCGCTCCAGGCGCCACTTCCCTGCCCTAGCTCCTCCAACTGCGGCTCCTCCTCTAATCTTGGTATGAGCACATGATCGATCTTGCACCGTCAATGTTGGAATAAATAATATTAGCCCCGCAAATCTTAGTTTTGAATAATGGTTTCCCTTATAACTAATGAACTAAAATTTGACTTAGGAGTGGTAACTTAATAAAATTGAATTAGGTCTAATAATCACTAAAATTTGAGTTAGGACAATTAATTGGCTTAAAAATAAAATTTACACACCGTTCACGATGCGGTGGGGTTTGGGTCAAGCAATATTGCATTTACTGTTCCGGTATTTTAGGTTAATAAGTGTTGTATGAGATGATGCCTATATTTGGGTTGCATGATTGTTCAATTGAGATAGATATCGTGTCGAGAGGTAGGGATCATGGTTGTGGCGTAGGCATGGCTACGCTATGCCACCACGTGTGGTACATAACTAGTGAAGAGTTTTCTTTCAATAACCTTAGATGCAAATGTTGGAGAATGAGTTTATATTGCACATTTTCGTTTGCTATAAATTAATCGCTAATCAATTTGACACTAATTTGTTACATGCGTAGTGTAGATGGATCGAATCGGATGTACGGTGTGAACCGTGTGAGTCAAGATTACATTAATGGCGTGGTTGCTTTTAGAAGAGCCACGAGCGGGATATGTTGAAGAAGGGATAAATTTTATGTAATTGTCTGTGCATTGATTGCGGTAATCAAGATGTTTAACAACGCGCGCGCAGATCGGGCGCACTTGATTCAAGGGGTTTCAAAAAGGGTATACATGTTGGACCATCACGGTGAAGAGCAGATTATACCGAGTTAATAATGACGACATCGCCGAGGAAGTCAACGATTTGCGGATGTGGATGTGCTTTTGATGAGGATAGGGGCACGATGACAACTGGATATGATGCTACGCGATGCGAAGAGAACTACAATGAGAGAGAGTTTTGTAAATTCGAGGGCTTAAGGGAGGACTCGGTGAGACCTTTGTTCCCGGCCGCAGTCGGAATACACAAGGTTGTCAACCGTGTTTGAACTGCTGAAATTGAAGGCAAGCAATAGTTGGTCCGATAAGAGTTTCACGGCGTTGTTAGGTCTCCTAGCGGACATCCTTCCGAGGGAAACGTGTTGCCCAAAGACCACCTATCAAGCAAAGAAGGTTATTTGCCCATTGGGAATGGAAGTAGAAAGAATACATGCATGTCCGAACGATTGTATCCTCTACAGTAAAGAGTATGCAGACATGCATTATTGTCCTGTGCAAAGCATCCCGATACAAGCGTCAAAATATCGCTAAGGTGAAGCAAGGACCTCCTGCTAAGATGTTGTGGTATCTCACAGTAATCCCACATTTGAAGCGTTTATTTGCGAACCCAAAGGAGGCAAGATTGCTGTGTTGGCACTCGTGAGGAGCGTAAGAGAGATGGAAAGCTAAGACACCTGCCGATTCTCGCGGTGGAGAAACTTCAATCGGAGCTTGAAGAGTTCGGTGCGGAACCGAGGAACATAAGGTTAGGGTTGAGTACGGATGGAATGAATCCTTTCGTAACATGAGCACCGACATAGCACTGCCCGTGAATCTATGTATGTACAACCTTCCTCCTTGGCTCAGTATGAAGCGGAAGTACATTTTGATGTCACTACTTATCCAAGGGCCAAGCAACTGGGAATGATATTGATGTGTACCTAGCACCATTGCCGAAGATCTTGTGACACTGTGGAACGAAGGGGCATGTATGGGATGCGTAAACGAGAGAACTTCACTTTACACGCCATGTTGTTCTCGCACCATCAATGATTTTCCCGCCCTTGGTAACTGTCGGGCTTGATACAAAAGGAGCCAAAGCCCGTCTCAGACCGCTTAGATGCTACGGAGAGTGTATGGTGAACAACTCGCAAAAAAGCGTATATATGCGTCACCGTAGGTTCCTTCCGAGGAGTCACCCATACCGCAAGATGAAGAAACAATTCGACAAAAATAAGGAAGACGGTTCACTTCAAGGGCTTTTAGTGGGAAAGAGGTCTATGATATGGTTAAGGATATCGATGTTGTGCTTGGGAAGGGACGTAAATTAAGAACCCGTGAGAAGAACATCCGAAGAAGCGGTTAATTTTTGGGACTTGCCTTATTGGGAGTACTTAGAAGTTCGCCATCGCATCGACGTTATGCACGAGAAGAATGTATGTGATAGCTTGATTGGTCTCTTCTTTCAACATTAGTGGCAAAACAAAGGATGGTGTTAACGCATCGGCGTGACTTGGTCGATATGAACATAAGGACCGAGTTAGCACCGAAAGAGACCGATCTGAGACGAACGTACCTTCCCCCAGCTTGCTACACTCTGTCCAAGGCCGAGAGAAATGAACTGTGCCAGAGCTTGCACGGGGTGAAAGTCCCGTCTGGTTACTCCGCTAACATTAAGAAACTTGTTTCTATGCAAGATTTGAAATTAATTGGTATGAAGTCGCATGATTGTCGTGTCTTGATGACACAAATGCTTCCTATTGCAATTAGGAGTATCTTGCCAACAAGGTCCGAGTGGCAATCTTGAGGTGTGTTATTTCTTCAACTCAATTGCTCAAGGTCATCGATCCCCAAGGACTAGATGCTCTGCAGTAGAGGTAGTGACGACTCTGTGTCATCTTGAGATGTATTTCCCTCCGTCATTTTTCGATATCATGGTCCATCTCATTGTTCACCTTGTGAAAGAGATAAAGATATGCGGCCCTGTGTTTCTACGTCATATGTACCCGCTCGAGAGGTACATGGAATTCTCAAGTCCTACGTCGGAATCGATCTCGACGGAGGGCGAGATCATCGAAGGTTATGCAACTAAGAGGTCATTGAGTTCTGCGTCGACTACATGGCTCGGTGGATCCGATTGGTGTGCCTCTATCTCGCCATGAGGGGAGACTGGATGGTATCGGACCATCGGAAGGAAATCAATCACTCCCGATCCGATACGTGCGCTCAAGCCCATTTCACGGTCTTGCAACACATGACCCAAGTGTCACGCAAAGATGTGAACACCGCCGGACGCCTTCACGGCATCCTTTCTTGTCGCGGATACATGGGATGCCTTCGTGCGGATGAAGACGACGGCCGAATTTCAGAGCAAAGTGCGGCGCCGAGAGCTCTCGAGCCCAAAACACTCACCCCACAAACTCGACACGGCCCTGGTACGCGGTAAAGCCACGAAATGGGCGGCGGAGGACGAGACCGCCGCCCGACCGCTTGGGATCTCGACGAGCGCGCCGAGCACAGTTAAGAGCGAGGGCATCGACCACGCCTTCGGCAAGATCTCTTTCGCAAACCAGGCAGACGAGGCAGTGTGTCCCAACGCCTGGTAAATATGTCGAACCACTTAGTTGTTAATAAGTCCATAACTTCATGGTGTCTATAATAACATGATGTCCTCTTGCAGAAGCATTGACTTCGCATCTTCCCAAGGTTCCTCGAAGTGGACAGGAGAAGGATGTACTATCTACGGCCCTTGGAAACAAGGAGCACCCGGGTCGAACGCGAGGCATTGGGGTTTACGTACCTTGGAGGGATGGATTCCCACACGACTCCGCCACATATAGGAGTAGGAAGAGATCCAAGGACCAAAGACGACGCCTACCGAACATGTCATTATTGAAAAATTTCAAGGACAAATAACAAGTTTACGTAACCAAGTAAATGAACTCATGAGGCGCAAGCCGCCTCATTAATTTGGGAGCAAGTCCTCCTCAACATCGAGATAGCGTCGCGTCCACACATAATCGGACATGACGACATGCAATTACCGATCGACGACATCGAGGTAATGTACATCTCGAATGCTCCAAATATAGACATATAGGACGCCTTAGCTAATTGTGTACCGCTTTGTAGGAGCCGATGCCCCGCAAGCTCCAAGTGAGGATGGTTGGGTCGATTGCTATTGAGGTCGGGCGGGTATGGTGTATCCATACCGGAAGAGGCGAAAGACGGTGCCCACCGGCGCAGGTTACGCCAGGTGCGGTGGACATGGTACATGACAATTTCATGGTCATCCTTGGAAATTCCCGAACGAAGAAATCACAACACTAGGGGATGCCGTGCACACTTTTATCCAAAGGCCCAAGAAGGACATCGCTCGACCTGCGATGGACGCGATATCGTCACGACCGCCGCCTCTCCAATAGGACCCTCGATGAGTCCGCCCCAGCCTTCGCTTCAGAAGCCCGCCTCATCGGTTCCCTTCGAGAAGACGCCGAAGGGACAAGACAAGCGTGTCACCATATCAGTCCCTGAGTCATCTCCAGAGAAGACGTACGCAGCGCGTCTCATTACGAACAAATCGATATCGAAGAAGATTCAAGCGCCGCCAAGCCCGGCAATACTCCCTTGATATCCGCTGGTCTCGACAAAGAACTAACCTCGGGACTAGCTTGTCAATCTTTGCATGAGTGGTACATGCGCAAGACCCAAGAGGAGGAGCCATCTTTGAATCGCGTCGACACGGAGCGAGCATTTTCATCACGAGGCGGGCCACTTCGTCGTGGGCTTCGAGGACTTATTCGACCTATACAACCTAACTGCCCTCGACGCCTCACTTCTACGATGTTGGACACTGTAAGTGTGTACAATCAATTTCTACACTCACGTGATAGCGATAAATATCACAACTCATTCCTTACGCATGATACATTATGAAATGTGCCCGTCGAATCAACGAACCGGTGGGTTTCCTCGACCCGCACGTGATCTCAGAGCAAACAATAAACCAAGACGCATTCTACGTCGAGAATTACATAAAAATGGGATTGCTTGCTCAGAACGGCAAGGAGTACATAATGGTGCCGTATAACCGTAAGTAAGTGCTTCACTACTTGCTACACAAAATTCGTTTGAACATATATAGGTTTATGACTATAGCGACATACATGAGTAGGTTCCACTGGATTCTTGTGATTATTGTGCCAAAGAGGAACATGGTATTGTACCTTGATTCTCTACTCAACAAAAACCATGACTTCACCCTTCTTAAAGGAATAATCGAAAGGTACGATCATTTCCTCCGCACATAATTGTATTGTAGTCTTCCTTCATTTGAAATGGACAAGGATAACTTTTTAGAATCATGTAGGGCGTTCATCGGCTATGTTGCCGAGGGAGGTTTATACAAGGAACGAGCGCCACACTAACCTACAAGATGCGATTTCCGGTACGCGATACAACACAATAATAATATATCATACTCCGTAAATATTGCGTCTCGAACTGACTGTACCTATATATGTATATCCATTTTTGCAAAGGTCTTGCCAAAGAAAACAAGATCGCCTATGCGCATTCTACGTATGCCATCATATGCGGCTATTGATTAATTCCACGACACACGATCCCCAGGTAGGTCAATCTCGCTATAGTTATTTTCTAATTATAAATTTAAATATATATTCTTACTACTTTACTCTTGCTAGCGACAGGACTTGAACCTAGAGTTAAAAGCACTCCAGAAGAACGAGGTCACACATGTTCGAGGGTTGCTCTACAGCTTCATCAAGTCGGAAATCGTTAACCCCGACGGAGAGTTTCACGTCGTCGACTAGTTGTAATTGATTCAATATTGTAACTCACTTTGACTAGTTGTAATTCAATTTGTAACTCTAGCGACAATACTTCAAACATTCTTTTTTAATGATTTTGAGTTAAATGAACACCGATATGACCACGCTTATCAAGCAAGATGTTACAACCTCCAAATCAAGCTACACCAACTCAAGTCTCACCTACATCGACACGAGCCCAAGTCATTGATGGACCGATTACACGTAGTCGAGCAAAGAAGCTACAACAAGAGGTGAACGCGCTACTTTGTGAGAATCATTTTAACATCAATGAGAATTATATACTGCCTAAGTCGTGTACATTGCTATTGCTTAGGTTCACCAAGAAGGATGACATGAACATACAAAGAGATGACTACAGAGAAGGACCACACTCGAACTGCACCAGTCCAGAGTAATTCGAAAGAAACAATCATAACTTTTGATTTCCAAAGGCTATGGAGGTCCATGAGGACATTTTGGAAAGCTTATTAAGTCTAGTTTTCAATGCCACCAGAGCCGAGCTGTTTGGAATTTCCATTTTGAGAGCCGACCAGCTTTAGTGAAGACTGGTCAAGGTCAACATCCGCCACTGCTCAACTTCCCATGCAAAACTGTACCATTCTACATTATTTCGTGGTGCATGCTGCACATGGTGTGAAAGCTTATCAAGTTAACTTTCCAACACAACTGACGGCACATCTTTTGGACTTCCCAAGGTGGAGTTATTGACAAAACACCGAAGACTGCGCAGAATTCCAACAGCCACGAGGCCTTTCACATAGTCTATATTATCTTTCTCATTTCGTGTTTACACCTATCTAGGAGGGATGTTCCTAGTATAAATACCTCATTGCCTCATAGAAACCACAGACTTTGAAAAATGAAATACAGAACCCCTTTGTTCAGCTGTGTGCTAACAAACCTTTGAGAGTTGATCTCTACCCCTTTGCTCTTGTGATTTCCTTCATGGATTACAAAGCGTGCGGATTCATCCGCTCCCAATTGGTGCTCCTACTCCTTCGAGGTTTCTCGATTGATTGTAGGTGTGTTGGTTGGTTTCTTGAGAGTGTGGTTGGGCTTAATCCTCGATTCAAAGGCTTAAGTTAAAGACGGTGGTTGGCTTCGAGTTTTATTTGTCGTTGCACTAGTTATCGCCGCTATGCGAAGAAGTTATCTTGGCTTCTTTGAAGCTAGTTATATGGTGATCATCCTACATCGTGAAGATCGGGACCCCGTGACGTATCAAACACTTTGAGTTGTCAACAATAATCTGTGATGTAGCTGTTTCTACTTATTCGCTTGTAATTGATTTTGAGTTAAATGTTCACTTTGAGTTGTCAACAATAATGCGTGATGTTCTTTGCTTCGCTTGTTTGTTTTCAGAGGGCATGGCTAGCAATTCCGAGGCTAGCTGAAACGACAAAACTTGTTTGTTTTTAAAGGGCATGGCTAGCAATTCACGAGGCTAGCTCAAAAATATCGACAAAAAAGCTAGTTAGTGGAAGGACATATCACGCATAGAACCGTGTTACTACATAACCAAATAGAACCGCGTCGATGATATTAAAAAGCGCTCACGACGCACGGTTTTATTAAAAACCGTCTGTGACGTGTTAAACTTATCACGCACGGTTGAAAAACCGCTTGTGATAACCGCTGTTATCACGGATATAAAAATTCGACGGTTCAAAACCGTGCGTGATGACGATTCGAACCAACCGCATGATAAGGTTTTCTGTAGTAGTGACCGTTGCGGATCGCTTGCAACCTCTTACCACGTGCAGCGGTTTTCTGCTTGTTGCCACACGTAGCGACCTCTTGCACGACTCATCGCTCCATTGATGGTCTTTAACACTTATCTCCAAGAAGTTTTGCCTTCCCACCCAGCACGGGTTAGCAACACAAATTTCCTTTATGTGTCGTTGAACACACGCAATCGCTTCTTTACCACATGGTGCACTCCTTGAGGGACAGTACAGTCACCCTCGCCACACGATCACTCTTGAGGGACAATACATTCGCGCTCGCCATCAGCAATAATTGTGAACATGGGCGCCACCGCAGCCCATGCACCTGACAATTTTTATCCCAGAGACACGGAGATGGTCTCCAATGCCATCTTGCCTTGCCAGTTGTTGACGACGCTCCTTGGTAGCTGGTATTTGGGGGACATGCCGCCTCCACACTTCACTACTACCTCTTTGCCGTCACAACTTGGTCGCCGGTGGCACGACTCACTGGGCGACTCCCACTACTACACGAAATCTCATCACAGACGGTTCTAAACTATCATTACAGACGGTTTTTGAACCGTCTGAATTTATGCATCTATGATGACATAAGATCATCACAGACGGTTTTTGAACCGTCTGTGAAAAAGGCTATCATAGATGGTTCTATTCATGAACCGTTTGTGATAGTCTATTTTCATAGACGATTCTGAACAAGAACCGTCTGTGATAGCTTTTTCTATTGAAAATAAAAATAAAAATGGATTTTCACTTCGTCTGGAACCTCCCGAGCCTCGCGAATGAATCTGATATGGATTTTCGGATTGAACTTTTCGTTAGCTTTCCCACAATAGCCACAACATCACAATAGCATCAACTCAATCCATTCACAGAGGACTAAAAACAACACGGCATCACCCACATCACAGTAGCATCAACTCAATCCATTCACAGAGCTAACACATCACAGTAGTAATCCACATCACAGAGCAAAGGGGAAGTAGAGAGAGTGAGGTCGTGGGAGGCTGGGGTGACGAGGTCGTGGGAGGCCGGCGACGATGAGGCCGGGGCGAGGTGGAGGAGGCCGTGGGCGACGAGCTCAGGGGAGGACGGGGCAACGAAGTAGAGGAGGTCGGGGGCGACGAGGTCGTGAGAGGCCAGCGACGACGAGGCTGGGGTGAGGTGGAGGAGGCCGCGGGCGACGAGCTCGGGGGATGCCGGAGCGCAAGGTTAGGGTGAGACGGAGATGGCAGAGGAGAAATGTCAGAGGAGGAGATGGAGATGGCAAAGGAGGAGATGGAGGACTCTGTTAATAGAAAGAGATTTTCGGTAGCCCGCCCATTAAGTGCAAATTTTCGTTTTCCCGCCCAACAAAACAAAAGTATCATAGATAGTTTTATACAAAAACCGTCTATGGTGACATATCACAGACGGTTCGTAACCAATCCTCTGCCCATCAATTGTGTGCCACGGCAGAGGATTGTGTGATGCGGCAAAGGATTGGCTGCCCAAATCCTACCACGACAGAGTATTGGCTGCCATGGTAAAATCAGAGAGTAAGAAAAATTCTAAAACCATGGTAAAAATACAAGCAATGGTAAATCTAAAATCACAGACGGTTCTAACCACGAACCATCTGTGATATCGAGAGAGTATCACAGAGACGATTCGTGGTTAGAACCGTCTGTGATAGTTCCATATCACAGACGGTTCGTCTTGGAACCGTCTGTGATTATTTTATCACAAACGGTTTCAAAGAACCGTCTGTGATGAGGCGTCTTCTATGGCCTGTTTTGTAGTAGTGTCCGACCTACGATTCTTCTTGCGACGACGGACTCCATGCCATTGCCGTTTGTCAGCCTCATGCCGACTCGTTTCCCGGCAGCTTCGCACCGCCTCACCTTACCGCCACTAGCCTCCACCACTGGTGGATACTGCCATCGTCGGCCTACTCCGCAGCGATCACATCACCACCGCCGGTGCGCACATCACGTGTGATTCCTACACACCGCGTTGGCCTCGCCATGGCTGAGTGGACCTCCACCGTCACGTTCCTGGTGCACGGTGCTGCAGCTGGCCTCGTCGTTGGTGCCCCGTACACCTCTGCCAACGCACCGGCTCTCCTCGTCATGGAGTCACATGCTCCACCGGTCACCGCCGTCGCAGCCACACACACGTCGTTGCACTACATGTACTGCACTGCTTGTGCGACCTGTCTTGCACCTGCCCGCCTCGAACTTGCGCCGGTCGTGCTGCCTGCCACTCGCTATGTAGCCACGACTGATGCGCCTCCGCCGGTTCGCTCGATGTTGTGCCGTAGGCTCCGCACGTCACCAATGCGCAACTGGGCTACTCTTTGACGAATGGGTGAGCCTTTTCATACCATCCACACATACGGAGTGCCTCACTGACCTCCCATCCTGCAGCATCAGTCGAAGAAAGAGACGGCCATGACGTGTGCTGCCTTCACATGCCTCCATGTTGGACACCATCTCGGCGAGCACCGCGCGGCCACCACTTTGCTCTCATCACTATCATCGTGCTCCACTCCGCACGCAGCGCCACCATATCCCGCTATGGTCACAAGCACGCATGTGCACCTGAACCGATGCCACTCCTCCCATGGAGCCTGTTGGTGTAAGCCATTGCCGATCTGCAAGTCATCGCTAGGCAGCTTCTCCTCGCACCTCGCTCTGATACCAATTGTTGGCCCAATATCTCTCTCACACACCTTTCCTGGAGAAAACTCACACATTGTTTCCTCTCTAGAACACATGCGCAAGAAGATATTGATGCTAACTAGCTTGCGCCATTTTTAGCACTTCTATTATTCAACTCCGAACCCCCTCTCTTTTCTATTCATGTCAAGAGCTACTTATGTAGGAGAACCACACCGGCTAACTGTCATGCACGTCCATAACAAACTAACAAGTCCTGAACTAAGCACCTCAACTAAGCAACTAACTATGACCTCTTCCTATGGCCACACCTCCAGAACATGCATCACACACGATTACCCACTAATTGAGCTAACTCAAGCACTCACAACCACATGTATGGCAAATATCCTAGACAGTACATACCGCATCACGTGGTACACATCAATAGTAAAGATTATATCCAACATACTAGACGCCCCTTTTGACCAGCCCTGGCACATGGCAAACATCGTGGTTGGCTAACTCTGGCATATGGTAAATGTTGTGGCTGCTCCAGTCCGGCGTATAGTAAACGTCGTGGTTGCGCAAATCCATCATATGCTAAGCAACATATTTGATCAGTAGCTGCTCTGGCATAACTTAAACGCCTAGTTTGATCCTCCCTGGCATTTGCCAAACGCCATAATAGGTTCATCATGGTCATTTCATAGATGATATTGACATCATACAGTGCAATGGTACATACAATACTTTTTCCTGCATTTTTCATTCCTCAATTCATCATTCTCTATACATGTGATCCATCACATTCATCTCAAATATCAAGTAATGCATAGCAGAAGTAAAATTGAGTACACACAGCTACTCCTCAAGCAATCTGAATACTCAGAGGAGCAAAGTAAATTTGCACTTCATAGATGGTCCATAAGACATTCCCAAGTCATATTCATATCACATGTCACACAACTTTCATACACATCAATACTAATGTTTCCTTCACAGTAGAGAAGTCTAGGTAGCAAAAGCAACACAATAGCTCTTACTATACCTTCCTGCTACTTGGCATCATTAGGCCCACAAAGTAAAGTCAACAACCATGCATGCATCCATCACATATTTTCTATCACAAATAAGTTAGACTGGCACAATTACAATACTATATTCCTCCCCCTTGCAAAAGACTGCAATCATCATCTGATCACACTACTACAGAAAACTTTATCACAGACGGTTCGGAACCGTCACCACAGACGGTTTTTGAACCGTCTGAATTTTTATGTCTGTGATAACAGGCGGTTATCACAGACGGTTTTTCAACCGTCTGTGATAAGTTTAACACAGATGGTTTTTTAATAGAACCTTCTGTGAATCTGAAGTATCACAGACGGTTCTATTACCAAACCGTCTGTGAATCTGAAGTATCACAGACGGTTCTATTACCAAACCGTCTGTGATACTTCAGAATCATAGACGGTTCTATTAAAAAACCGTCTGTGATACTTCATAATCAGAGACGGCTCTAATAAAAAACCGTCTGTGATACTACATAATCATAGACGGTTTGATGTAAGAACCGTATTTGAGGCTTGCATATCACAGACGGTTCTTGGTTTAAACCGTCTGTGATTACCTAGTATCACACACGGTTTTGAACAAAACCGTATGTGATTACCTAGTATCACACACGGTTTTGAACAAAACCGTCTGTGATATGTCCTTCCACTAACTAGTTTTTGTCGTATTTTCAGCTAGCCTCAGGAATTGCTAGCCATGCCCTCTGAAAACAAACAAGCAGAAACAGCGACATCATAGATTATTGTTGACAACTCAAAGTGATCATTTAACTCAAAATCAATTACAAACGAATAAGTAGAAACAGCTACATCACAGATTATTGTTGACAACTCAAAGTGTTCATTTAACTCAAAATCAATTACAAAAGAATGTTTCAAGTATTGTCGCTAGAGTTACAAATTGAATTACAACTAGTCAAAGTGAGTTACAATATTGAATCAATTACAACTAGTCGACGACGTGAAACTCTCCGTCGGGGTTAACGATTTCGACTTGATGAAGTCGCAGAGCAACCCTCGAACGTGTGTGACCTCGTTCTTACGGAGTGCTTTTAACTCTAGGTTCAAGTCCCGTCGCTAGCAAGAGTAAAGTAGTAAGAATATATATTTAAATTTATAATTAGAAAATAACTATAGCGAGATTGACCTACCTGGGGATCGTGTGTCGTGGAATTAATCAATAGCCGCATATGATGGCATACGTAGAATGCGCATAGGTGATCTTGTTTTTTGGCGGCCTTTGCAAAAATGGATATACATATATAGGTACAATACGATTCGAGACGCAATATTTACGAGTATGATATATTATTATTGTGTTGTATCACGTCTGGAAATCGCATCTTGTGGGTTAGTGTGGCGCTCGTTCCTTGTATAAACCTCCTCGGCAACATAGCCGATGAACGCCTACATGATTCCAAAAGTTATCCTTGTCCATTTCAAACGAAGGAAGACTACAATACAATTATGTGCGGAGGAAATGATCGTACCTTTCGAGTATTACTTTAAGAAGGGTGAAGTCATGGTTTTGTTGAGTAGAGAATCAAGGTACAATACCATGTTCCTCTTTGGCACAATAATCACAAGAATCGATGGAACCTACTCATGTATGTCGCTATAGTCATAAACCTATATATGTTCAAACGAATTTTGTGTAGCAAGTAGTGAAGCACTTACTTACGGTTGTACGGCACCATTATGTACTCCTTGCCGCTCGAGCAAGCAATCCCATTTTATGTAATTCTCGACGTAGGATGCGTCTTGGTTTATTGTTTGCTCACGAGATCACGTGCGGGTCGAGGAAACCCACCGGTTCGTTGATTCGACGGGCACATTTCATAATGTATCCGCGTAAGGAATGAGTTGTGATATTTATCGCTATCACGCGAGTGTAGAAATTGATTGTACACACTTACGATGTCCAACATCGTAGAAGTGAGGCGCCGAGGTAGTTAGGTTGTATAGGTCGAATAAGTCCTCGAAGCCCACGACGAAGTGGCGGCCTCGTGATGAAAATGCTCGCTCCGTATGTGACGCTTATTCGAAAGATGGCTCCTCCTCTTGGGTCTTGTGCATGTACCACTCATGCAAAGATCGACAAGCTAGTCCCGAGCCTGTTAGTTCTTTGTCGAGACCAACGGATATCCAAGGGAGTATTGCCCGGCTTGGCGGCGCTGAATCTTCTTCGATATCGATTTGCGTAACGAGGCGCTGCGCGTACGCCTTCTCTGGAGATGACTCGGGGACCGATATGGTGACACGCTTGTCTTGTCCCTTCGCTGCCTTCGACGGAACCGATGAGGCGGGCTTCAAGCGAAAGGTCAGGCGGACTCATCGAGGGTCCTATATGAGAGGCAGGCGGGTCGTGACGATATCACGTCACTGCAGGATCCAGGGCAATGTCCTTCTTGGCCCACTGGATAAAAGTGTGAACGGCATCCCCTAGTGTTGTGATTTCTTCGTTCGGGGGAATCTCGGTAGGATGGCCATGAAATTGTCATGTACCATGTCCACCGCACTCGGGCGTAACCTGCGCCACCGGGCACCGTCTTTGCATCGCTTCTTCCTGGTATGGATACACCATACCCCGCCCAGCCTCAATAGCAATCGACCCAACCATCCTCACTTGGAGCTTGCAGGGCATCGGCTCCTACAAAACGGTACACAATTAGCTAAGGCGTCCTATATGTCTATATTTGGAGCATTCCAGAGATGTACATTACCTCGATGTCGTCGATCGGTAATTGCATGTCGTCATGTCCGAATTATGTGTGGGCGACGCCTACTCCGATGTTGAGGAGGACTTGCTCCCAAATTAACAGGGGCGGCTTGCGCCCTCATGAGTTCATTTACTTGGTTCTGTAAACTTGTTATTTGTCCTTGAAATTTTTCAATAATGACATGTTCCAGCCGAGCGTCGTGCTGGTCCTTGGATCTCTTCCTACTCCTATATGTGGCGGAGTCGTGTGGGAATCCATCCTCCAAGGTACGTAAACCCCAACGCCTCGCGTGCGACCAGGTGCTCCTTGTTTCCCGGGGCGTAGATAGTACATCCTTCTCCCCGCCCACTTCGAGGAACCTTGGGAAGATGCGAAGTCAATGCTTCTGCAAGAGGACATCATGTTATTATAGACACCATGAAGTTATGGACTTATTAACAACTAAGTGGTTCGACATATTTACCAGCGTTGGGACACCGCCTCGTCGCTGGTTTGCGAAAGAGATCTTTGCCGAAGACGTGGTGATGCCCTCGCTCTTAACTGTGCTCGGCGCTCGTCGAGATCCCAAGCGGTCGGGCAATGGTCTCGTCCTCCGCCGCCCGCTTCGTGGCTTTACCGCGCACCAGCCGGTGCCGATTTTGTGGGGTGAGTGTTTTGGGCACGAGAGCTCTATGCGCGCACTTTGCTCCCGAAATCGGCCGTCGTCTTCATCTCGCACGAAGGCATCCCATGTATCCCGCGACAAGAAAGGATACTTCGTGAAGGGCGTCCGACCGTGTTCACGCTTCGCGTGACAAGCGAGCTCTTGAAGGTCCTCCACGCGTGGCACATCGCGGCGGCGCGCGTGCCATCGCACACGTGTCCGTCCGCCGGGGAAAGTGAACGAGGCGTAAAGCTCGATCCACAATCGGTCTCTCTGTACATCCGTCGACACTTCCGTGTTGGGGTGGTTATGGGGACCCGTTCCTTACAAGTACCCCGCAGACGGTCCGAAATCTTGCAGCTGCGTTCTTGGGACTCAGCGGGATCCCGACATCACTGACCTCCGTGATCGTCATGCGGCCCGACGGCAATTTAGAGATTCCTCTACCATCTCGCTTCCGTACCACCTTGATCGGAGATCCAGACGCATTTGGCGACGTCGCTGACGGCGACGAAGACGGTGCCTCTGCCATCTCGCTAACTTGCTATCTATATAAGTTACGTACGCAATGATTACTCACGAGTGCACTTTCATATATCTCACGATTGCATGAATAATCAAGTATGGTGTGGAGGCATGCAATTTCTAAAATGTTTTTCCTTAAATGATATTTTTAGGCTCTCATCCCCCTCCGTCCCCCTTTGATTGTTGGCCATGATCTTACAAATAATATTAGATGTCATCTAATTTCTAAAACAGTTTTTCCTTAAATGATATTTTTTGTTAATAAATTAATGTTTGATACCTCACAAAAAAACACTTATGTTACTTCTTTAGGTAATTTTTATGGTATTACAACCCATCTATTCTATCAAAGATTTTTCATATATATATATGGCAATCCACGTGTCACGTATATGAGGGTCATGGGGGCACATAACGGTGGCATGTGGAGTGGCAACATAGGAGGCACATAACATTGAAGGGTCCTAACATAAATAAGGTAAAATGGTATGCAAAGAAGATCTACATAGAAATATTTGTCGATACACTAGTACAAAACATGTTATCCTGGATGCTTCATCACAGATGCATGAATAATCTAAAGTATGGTGTGGAGGCATGCAATTCACTGCAACAAAAGTAATGGAACTTCTATGTGTATAGTATATACTTGTTTACGTTCATAAGCATATACATGTGTATACTTGGAGGTGTACATAAATCTCCTGATTATAGTATTGCCAAATCAAGAATTAAATAAAAGACAGTAGTAAGCAACACATGTAGAGCTCAAATCTGAATATGCTATCACATCAATTTCAGTATATGACAATTATTATCACAGAGCAATTCCAACAGAGCCCACAAAAGTCACTTTGCAATATATATATCTCCTAGTACTAACAAATCAATTTCAGACTTGACTTAGTACAGCATATATATACTCAAAGTGATACTCAATAATTGAATACAAAGATACTCACAAGACGATGTATATCACAAGTATATGGCATCACAAGTTACTTGATCATTCTCAAAAACCCCGCATGCATTGCCACAAATACCAAAAGACCATCTAGAATAGAGCACACCCATTAAAGTAAGAGCAAAGAAGGAATTGCCGTCAGTACCATAGGGATCATCATTGCTTCCTGGATCAACTTAGATTAGTCGGCACTCAGTACCAAGGCTACCCATACCAACTTAGGTTAACAAGCACCTTGATTCTCAAGATACCTAGACTAACCCAAATCGATCGGACTGGATAACCGCGATACCTAGACTAACCTAAGTAAATCCAAGCTATCTTATTCCGTAGGTTTCATCATTCAACCAAAGCAATAGCAAGGGCCAAGAAATATCTCTGCAGGGCAATAGGGAGAGGAGGCAATGGTAAGAAGGTGAGTGCACTAGGAGAGAAGGCCACCAATACATTTCCCCGGCCAGAGCCAGGCCACCCAGATTCATTTCCCCAAGCCAAAGAAAAGACAAGTTCATCCCCAAAGAAAGCCAAAGACACAAGCCTCCCCACGGCCATTCTCCCTTTTCCCCATTCCTTCCCAAAGCCAAGGCTAGAGGCGAGGCCAAGAGCAGCAGAATAACAACGAGCCGAAGGAAGATCCCATCAAAAGGTAACCCATTCATACACCACTATGAACTACCCATCGCACAAGTAGCAACCACACCACACCCAAGAACATTATCATTCCCCAATCACACCCAGTATCAAGCATTCATCAGTTCATCTCGAGCAATGGGAGGATCAGGGATCAAGATACATAGACTAACCCAAATGCAACCTTTGGTTTTCATCCTTACTCACCGGTGCTAGCAGGCGGGCGGCGACTGAGACGGCGAGGACGAAGGCGGCGACGGCGGCGAGGGAAGGAAGGCGGCTGGCCTGAGGCGAGGACGAAGGAGGCGCGCGCTGGTCGGCGAGGAGGGCGAGGCGGCGCTGGTCGGGCGGGGCGAAGCGGCGCCCTGGTAAACCCTCACGCAGAGAATGGTGAAAAAGCGAGTGTGTGCACAACCGTTCGATGATAGAACAGACTTATATACATGGATATCACAGACGGTTCTATGATAGAACCGTCTGTGATAATGCATCACAGACGGTTACATAATAGAACCGTCTGTGATGTTAACTATCATAGACGGTTCTATTATGGAACTGTCTGTGATAACTTAGAAAGGGAAACCCTAATTTTAATATCACAGACGGTTCCATAACTGAACCGTCTGTGATATGTTGATATCACAGACGGTTCATTAATAGAACCGCTCGTGATATTAAATCACTGCATTTGGTTACGTTATAGAACCATCTGTGATATCTCCCAGTGAACCGTCCATCGCTAGATCAACGATCCAAGTTCATCCACGTTGATTTAATTTTGGATTTTCCCGAGAAGGCTTATTTGTTATCTGAAAAATACAATTTAATTCAAAAATGCATAACTTTTTCTCTGTAAACTATTTTTGAGTGAATCCAATTTTTTTGGATTCCTCTATTAATGAGCTTACTGTGAAAATTAGTTTGGAACATGTTACTATTTCCAGAAAAGTTTACTTATGCATTTTACTTTTGCTCATTTCAAGGCTTTGAAAAATTGTAGAAAGTGCATCATAGCTCCAAATGAGATGAATCCAATTGGGTTGTTCATCTCATGAGGTGCTTGATTCACTATACCATAGCTCCAAATGAGGTGTTTAATTTTCTCATATATATCTTTTGCATTACAAGTCTGATAAACCGGGGTCTCACACGACCGACCAAGGCAAATTGACCGATTTAGCACTGGCCCATAACACGTGACGCGTTTCCATGTTAACATCAAATTAATTATAGTGGAATATATACATGCTTAATTGAAATACAGTCCTTCATGATGATCGACGCGCATATAGCTAGCTTCCTCACCGGGTTCTTCCACCACCGATGCCGCTCTCGAAAGGAGGCAACTCGTCAAATTGATTGTACTTTTCCTCATCCACGACATTCTCAACTCCGACAATCCTTCTTTTCCCATGAAGAACTACGTGGCGGTTCTTATTTGCTGGGTCCGTTACATAAAAAACTTGAACAACTTGCTTAGCGAGTACGAATGGTTCGTCCTTGTATCCGACACGTTTGAGGTCCACGAGAGTGACACCGTGCATTTGTCGACCTTCACGCCTGCGGAAGTTTAACCCAAAGGACATCGAAACAGGGGATCTTGAAAAGTACATAGTCAAGCTCCCAAATCTCCTCTACGAACCATAGTACGAGTTCAACCCGTGTGCCCCCGCGGTATTGAACCCCTCGTGAAATGCATCTATGCGGACACCGCTGTTCTGGACTGTGCTCTTCATATCCTGAGCTGTCGTATAAAACGTGTACCCATTTATGTCGTATCCTTGCCATGTCACAATTGTAAATTTTGGTCCTTTGGCCAACCATAGCAGCGTTTCATCACTTGATGTCCTCCCAGTGAATCGCATCTTTAACCATTCGTTGAACCGACGGTTGTGCTCTCTCGTGATCCAAACCTCCGACCGGTCTGGATTCTGTTGCCGTAACATGTCTTTGTGCTCGTCGATGTACGGGGACACTTGGGTCATGTGTTGCAAGACCGTGAAATGGGCTTGCGTGTACGTATTTAGATCGGGAGTGATTTCTTTCCTTCCGATGGTCCCGATACCCTCCAGTCTCCCCTCATGACGAGATAGAGGCACACCTATCGGTTCCACCTGAGCCATGTAGTCGACGCAGAACTCAATGACCTCTTCGGTTGTATAACCTTCGATGATACTACCCTCCGGCCGAGATCGATTTCGTACGTAGGACTTGAGAATTCCCATGTATCTCTCAAATGGGTACATATGACGTAGGAACACAGGGCCGCATATCTTTATCTCTTTCACAAGGTGAACAATGAGATGGACCATGATATCGAAAAATGACGGAGGGAAATACATCTCAAGATGACATAGAGTCGTCACCACCTCGGCCTGCAGAGCGTCGAGTCCTTTGGGATCGATGACCTTCTGAGCAATTGAATTAAAAAAATAACACAACCTAAAGATTACCACTCGGACCTTGTTCTAAGATACTCCTAAGCGCAACAGAAGCATTTGTGTCATCAGCACATGACAATCATGAGACTTCATACCAATTAATTTCAAATCTGTCATGGAAATAAGTTTCTTAATATTGGCGGAGTAACCGGATGGAACTTTCACACCATGCAAGCTTTGACACAGTTCATTTCTCTCGGCCTTGGACAAAGTGTAGCAAGCGGGGGGAATGTACGTCAAATCTTTATCGGTCTCTTTCGGTGCTAACTCGGTTCTTATGTTCATATCAACCAAGTCACGTCGTGCGTTAACACCGTATTTTGTTTTGCCATTGATGTTCAGTAAGAGACCAATCAAGCTATCACAGACATTCTTCTCCACGTGCATGACGTCGATGCAGTGGCGAACTTCTAAGTGCTCCCAATAAGGTAAGTCCCAAAAAATTGACCGCTTCTTCCAGATGTTTTTCTGAGGGGTTCTTAATTTACATCCCTTTCCAAACACAACATCAATATCCTTAACCATATCATAGACCTCTTTCCCTCTAAAAGCCCTTGGAGCTGAACCGTTCTCCTTATTTCCATCGAATTTTTTCTTCATCTTGCGGTATGGGTGACTCCTGGGAAGGAACCTACGGTGACGCATATACACAGTTTTGCGCGAGTTGTTCAGCCATACACTCTCGGTACTATCTAAGCAGTGCGGACAGGCTTTGGCTCCCTTTGTACTGAACCCCGACAGGTTACCAAGGGCAGGAAAATCATTGATGGTGCAGAATAACATGGCGCGTAAAGTGAAGTTCTCTCGTTTGTACGCATCCCATACTTGTACCCCTTCGGTCCAAAGTGTCACAAGATCTTCCAGCAATGGTGCTAGGTACACATCAATATCGCTCCTGTGTTGCTTGGCCCTTGGATAAGTAGTGACATCAAAATGTACTTCCGCTTCATACACGTACCAAGGAGGAAGGTTGTACATACATAGATTCACGGGCAGTGCTATGTCGGCGCTTCATGTTACCGAAAGGATTCATTCCATCCGTACTCAACCCTAACCTTATGTTCCTCGCTTCCGACCGAACTCTTCAAGCTCCGATCGAAGTTTCTCCATCGCGTAATCACCAGGTGTCTTAGCTTTCCATCTCTCTTACGCTCCTCGAGTGCCAACGCATCAATCTTGCCTCCTTTGGGTTCGCAAATAAACGCTTCAAACGTGGGATTACAGTGAGATACCACAACATCTTAGCAGAGGTCCTTGCTTCACCTTAGCGATATTTTGACGCTTGTATCGGGATGCTTTGCACACGGACATACATGCATGTCTGCATACTCTTTACTGAGAGGATACAATCGTTCGGACATGCATGTATTCTTTCTACTTCCATTCCCAATGGGCAAATAGCCTTCTTTGCTTGATAGGTGGTGTTTGGGCAACACGCTTCTCTCGGAAGGATGTCCGCTAGGAGACCTAACAACGCCGTGAAACTCTTATCGGACCAACTATTGCTTGCCTTCAATTTCAGCAGCTTCAAGCACGGTTGACAACCTTGTGTATCCCGCTTGCGGCCGTGGAACAAAGGTCTCACCGAGTCCTTCCTTAAGCCCTCGAATTTACAAAACTCTCTCCCACTGTAGTTCTCTTCTGCATCTCGTAGCATCTGATCCAGATTGAGCACAGTCCACATCCGGCAAATCGTTGACTTCCTCGGCGATGTCGTCATTATTAACTTCTGGTATAATCTGCTCTTCACCGTGACTGGTCCAACATGTATACCCTTTTTTGAAACCCCTTCGAATCAAGTGCGCTTCGATCTGCGCCGCGTTGTTAAACATCTTCAGATTACCGCAATCAATGCACCTGACAAGACATAAAATTTATCCCTTCTTCAACATATCACCGCTCGTGGCTCTTCTAAAAGCAACCACGCCATTAATGTACTCTTGACTCACACGGTTCACACCGTACATCCAGTTTCGATCCATCTACACTACGCATGTAACAAATTAGTGTCAAATTGATTAGCGATTAATTTATAGCAAACATAAAGGGTTATAGATCGTTACCCTCGGAGCTCACGAAGAAAATATCTAATATCTCTCGATAATCCTCACCTTCTCCTCCCTTCCCTCTCTGTCGGCGGCACAATGGGCTTCCTATTTACCAAACATACTTAAATAGTTATGTACAAGGAGAAACAATAACTCCCTAATAGAACGAAAATGTGCAATATAAACTCATTCTCCAACATTTGCATCTAAGGTTATTGAAAGAAAACTCTTCACTACTTATGTACCACACGCGGTGGCATAGCGTAGCCATGCCTACGGCCACAACCATGATCCCTACCTCTCGACACCGATATCTATCTCAATTGAACAATCATGCAACCCAAATATAGGCATCATCTCATACTCTTAACTAGTTATGTACCACACTCGGTGACTCAGCAAGTATGTAATAAATCAATAGTAACAACACCATTCTCAATATTCACAGTTAGCATCTACACTATCTTTTCTCCTTTCTTTTAGTCAATGCATTAACACACAATGAAATGCCAAGTCCACAAGCATCTCCAAGCTCATACCAGTATTAGAGGAGGAGCCGCAGGTTGGAGGAGCTAGGGCAGGGAAGTGGCGCCTAGAGCGGTAGAGACAATGGCGAGGCAATGCAAGCGAGCTGGCGATGGCGATCTGGCGATGGACATAGCGGCGATGCGCCGAGGGATGTGTCGGCTCAATTTATATGAAGCCTAGGAAATCACGGACGGTTCTTATTGTGAACCTTCTGTGATAGTAAATTATCACAGACGGTTCCCAATAAGAACTGTCAGGATTATCGAGCACGGTTCTATTTAAGAACCGTGCAGCGATAATCAGAAATCACTGCACGGTTCTTAATAATAACCGCTCAGGATATCTCGATATCGCGACGGTTCTTAAATAGAACCGCTCGATAATTCTGCACGTTCTTATTGGGAACCGTCTGTGATAATTTACTATCACAGACAGTTCACAATAAGAACCGTCTGTGATAGGCCAACGAAGCCCAGACAGACCCAACACAGACGGTTCCAAAGGAACCGTCTGTGATGGGCCGTCTACTATTGCCTCTTTTGTAGTAGTGCCTAACCGGCCCCCTACTCCCCTCTCTCTCCCCACTTCCCCCTAGAGCCGCA